>JAWHQI010000415.1:0-1200000 GCA_033032865.1 Dactylorhiza incarnata | reverse complement strand
TATTCTTTGTTCTGTGCCATGAGTTTTTAGCAAAAAGAAAACTCTAGAAGAAATTAAGATCTAATTGATCTCTTGATTCAGGTGTTAGCCTGTAAGCAATCAACTAACCTCTTATAGCAATTGAAAGTGAGGTTTAGATCTTAGATTTACTCTAGAGGGGGGAGTGAATATAGTATTAAAAGTTTTTAACTAGTTTTCATAGCGGAATTAAAATATTGATATTTATATGTGTAACAGAGTGAGTGTAAAAGCAAAATACAAATTACAGCAAAGTACAGAAAATAAACACAAACACAGAAGACACAAGGATCTATAGTCGTTCCCCAACCAACCTGGGTACATCTACTCTTCTACCACCCTTGGTAGGAATCCACTAGGTTTTTGATCAGGTGCCCTATGTCACAACCCGTATTTTCCCGAAATAATTTATATTATCAGAGCTAAGGGGAAAACACGCGTCATGATGCCACGTCCTGTAGGGGACAACTACAGACGTTCAGGCGAGCACTCACACGAGCTTTTTCTTTTACAAAAAGGTACGAATAAATAAAAGAATTATCTTTTAAGGTTTATTTAATTTGGGTTAGGAGACCGTGTCCCTCGGCCCTGCGGTTTACTAAGCCGCGCTTTATAAAAACAAACGTATGCAACGGAAGAAAGTAGGTTCATTTTATTCCTAACGGCGCTGGAGACTAGAGACGTCCCCAGGGCGATCGCCGGTCTAAATTTAGTACATAATAAATATCATTTTCGCCTCGGTTTACGTTTCGCAAATAGGTGCTACTTAATAGTAAATGTGTCAAACAGTTATAGAAATAAGTTTCTTTTATAAAGCGAAGGAACTGCGCTAATATACAGCAAAATCACCTTTTTCCCAGAGTTAATGAGTACAAAAATACTAAGCAGCAAAAAGAACTAGCAGCAGCGTAAGCAAGTAAGCTAAGCAAAACCATATGAGCATCAACATCTGACACGAACCCGCAGGGAAAGGTCAACAGTCCAGAAGAAAAGCTACACGACAGAAACTGAACCAACAGCATCCTTACCCACTAGAGAGGGAAGGCCTCAACAGCGAACAATACGTCCCCACTCGAACTCCAGGTGCCGCTACAAACCTGAACCTGAGGCATTCATAAGAAAAGAATGCCTCAGCCCAAAGGGTGCAAGAAAACAACAGAAGTAAAGGAGGACTGTAAAGTAACAGAAGGAAAGTACAAGTCAAACCAAGTTGCTGCACAACCAGTCAAGGAACCGAGGTGGGGGCCCCTATGTCCACCCACACTCCAAACAACACTACTGTGTTGGGGGCCCCTACGTCCTCCCACGCGCCAGTCAAAAACAAATCCCTGGGGTGGGGGCTCCCATGTCCACCTCACACACCAGTCCAAAACCACTGAGTTGGGGGCCCCTGCGTCCTCCCACACTCCAGTCCAACACCACCGTGCTAGGGGCCCCTATGTCCACCCACACTCCAGCTCAACCAAAATTCTACGAGACTCATTGGCAGCATTCGAGGTTTGACGCTCCAGGAGGTGCAAGCATATATAATAGCAGAAGGGACTTTAGCATAAACACCATGAGTATAAGGCTATGCAAGAGCATAAGGCACCCTCCCTATCACAAAGAGTAAGCTACTCATAAGCAAAACTGGAATGGAGCCCAAAATCCGGATGCACAACAAAGTTTTCCCGGTCAACAACTAATGGTCTTGGTAAAACATCGGGAACTAGCAAAATAAATTCCCAAGGAATTTAGCCTCTAATTTCCCCCTACCCGCCAGGTGTTAGGGGACAAATTCCCGGGGAATTTACAATCTAGTCTAACATCCACAAAGAGTTTGCAACGAGTTTCTATGAATTTATTAGCCCCAAACCATCCGCACGCTATATGTTTATTTCGCCAAAGAAAAATGACCAGGGTTTAGCAAATCCTCCATACCCATAGCTCGCTATGAAAAACCCAAGACCCAGCATGCCCTCATATATAAGCATGGTCGACAACAAATTTCATGCAGCTAGATACCGTCTTTATTTTGTGAAAAAGTGATGCAAAACCGGCCCACGAACATGTACAGATGCAGAGTTTAACAAGCAGACCATCAGAAACATCAAAGCATGAAATTCAGAGTTTAATAACATAGAATCCAATGTCTACCCGAGCTGATACCAATACTCAGAAACAAGCTAAAACCGGCCAGGGATCGGGTGAGTATAAATCCAAAGGGGGTCTTGGTAACATAAACAACAAAAAAAATGGAGGAACCATCGGCCACCTACAAGGAGGTGCTGCTAGCAAAAAGAGCCCCCAAACCTGATAATCAATTTAGGAAACCAAATCTACCGCAAGACTTAGCAAAAATCTGCTAGCAGAAAGACCCCCAAACCTGATAATCACTTAGGAAACAAAGAAACTGCTAGCATAATTTCCCCAACAAAACTGCCATCATAAATTAGGGAGGAAAGCAAAAATTAGGAAGCAAAAAATCTGCTAGTATAATTTCCCAGCAAAATCTACAATCAGAAATTAGGGAGAAAAGCAAAACTGCCAACAGCTCCATAATCAGAGACATGACCGAAAGAGAAGCAGGGTGAGGTAAAATAAAAGAGGGGGAAGGAGGAGGAAGAGTTTTCTTACCTCGCACTACCCGGTGACCCGACGGAGCACGATCAACTCATCGAGAGCCGAGCAAGCTCTAGCCCCGGCGACGAGGACGATCTCCGGCGATTCCAAGCTTCCTCTGACGGCCAAAGCCACGGATGACCGGCGACTCCGGCGCAACCCTAGCCTGCCATCGGCGCGCACCCGAAAATGTCTGGAGCTATCGAAGAAACTGGAGGAAATGGAAATGAAGTGAATGGATATCCCTGCCGGTTATAATCTCCCCCAGCATATATATAATCACATAAATTTTTTTTTGTTTTGATTAACACTAATATATAAACATGTATGTGTATACACACACATGAAATGCATATGAGCCATAAACATATTTATATATGCATTCTCTTATATAAAGTCCCCCCCCCCTTCTATACTTATTTTTTTTGTATTACGTACCAACAAGCGTATAATTATACGTATATGTCTACCCACATGAAAATTCTACTGAAAGAAAACATAATCATATAAGCTTGCCTCTTGATGAAACAACCGAAAGGGAAAGGAAAACCTCAAATATGCACACTTATGTAGTTATGTTGCAAATGTGGCTCGATTCAGAATTACTCGTCGGACGACGACGACGATGACGCTCCCGCAACGGTAACGCCCTTTCGCACCGACGTCTTAAATTAATATCTCGATTTCGAATAATTATTCTTAATTTCACGTGCTTTGTTAAAATCATCAAAAGAAGAATCTGGGGCGTTACAGTCACCCCTCCTCACAAAAAGTTTCGACCTGAAACTTTGCGGCGACAATTCAAAATGAGGAAAGCACGAAAAAGAAAAGTACGAAAAAGAAAGAAAACTCAGGAGGCGAAAACTTACCGGGGAATCTAGTCAAAAAGGTGAGGATAGGACTCCTTCATAGCTGACTCTAGCTCCCAGGTCGCACCCCGAACATCCTGATTATCCCAGAGGATCTTGACCATAGGGATGGTCTTCCTACGCAATACTCGATCCTGCCTTTCCAAAATGAGAACGGGCTGCTCCACAAATGATAGATTGGGCTGCAGCACTGGCACATAATCTAGAACATGGCGATCACTGTGGACGCACTTCCGCAGCTGGCTCACATGGAATACGTCGTGCACACCGGGAAAAGAGGCCGATAACATCAACCTGTAAGCAGCAGTCCCGATGCGTTCGACGATCTCGAATGGGCCTACATATCTGGGGTCCAGCTTGTGGCTCTTTCCAAACCTCTTGACACCTGCCATCGGGGACACCTTAAGGAACACCATGTCCCCTACTGCAAACTCCAGATCACTCCTACGCAGGTTGGCGTACTTCTCGTAGCGCTCCTGCGCTATCCGCAGCTTCTCTCGGATCTGCGTCACAGCAAAACCCATCTCCTCCAAGGCCTCAGGACCCAGAACAGGCTTCTCGCTCACCTCAGCCCAAAATAGGGGAGTCCGACATCTCCTCCCATACAACACCTCAAACGGAGCCATCTGCAAGCTCTCCTGGTAGCTATTATTGTACGCGAACTCCATGAGCCCAAGGCGTTCATCCCAAGCTCCTCCATGCTCTAGAATATAGCACCGGATCATATCCTCCACGATCTGATTAACCCTCTCTGTCTGCCCATTCGTCTGCGGATGATAAGCTGTGGAATACCTGAGATCGGTGCCCAAAGCTCCTTGCAGACTCTGCCAAAAATGAGAGGTATACCTGGAATCACGGTCAGACACTATGCTCGCTGGAACCCCATGCAGCCTGATGACCTCCTGCACATACAGGGATGCAATCTTCTCCATCGAATAACCAGTCTTGTACGGCACGAAGTGAGCACACTTGGTCAACCTGTCAACGATGACCCACACTGCATCATGCCCCCGCGGAGATCTCGGCAATCCAGTAATGAAATCCATAGAGATGCTCTCCCACTTCCACAAGGGAATGTCCAACGGCGTCAACTTGCCCCCGGGCCTCCTGTGATCCGCCTTGACGTGCTGACAAGTGTAGCACTGCGCCACGAATCTCGCAATATCGCCCTTCATTCCAGGCCACCACACAATCTGCTTCAGGTCGCGATACATCTTTGTAGAGCCAGGATGATAGGATAGGCTGGAGTCATGAGCCTCCTCACAAA
Organism: Dactylorhiza incarnata; assembly: GCA_033032865.1. Classification (NCBI taxonomy): domain Eukaryota; kingdom Viridiplantae; phylum Streptophyta; class Magnoliopsida; order Asparagales; family Orchidaceae; genus Dactylorhiza; species Dactylorhiza incarnata. The sequence continues at coordinate 1,195,245 of JAWHQI010000415.1, read as the reverse complement.
TCTTCGCCCGAATCTACTCCACCGCGGGTATGCACAGCCTGCCACGGAACCTCAAAGTACCCTCCACATCAATCGAGAAATTTGGCAACTCATCTCTCTCAGCCCTGCTCCGGAGGTGTTGTAAATCTAGATCATCCCTTTGGTGCAACCTCGCCAAAACAATCCAGGACGGCTCCTCAACCTCCAAACGAGACGGACCACCACTGGGCTTCACCGCGATGCTCATCAGAAAGAACTCCTCCACCAGGGACTGCGCAGAGAGTCCGAAAACAGAAGCTGACTTCCTGCTCAGGGCATCCGCCACTACGTTTGCCTTGCCGGGGTGATAGAGGATCTCCACATCATAATCAGCCACGTACTCCATCCATCGACGCTGGCGCAGGTTCAGCTCTCGCTGAGAAAACACGTAAATCAGACTCTTGTGGTCTGAGTAGATCTTGCACAACACCCCATACAAGAGGTGCCTCCACAGCTTCAGAGCATAAATCACCGCAGCAAACTCCAAATCATTCGTCGGGTAGTTCCGCTCATGCACCTTTAGCTGTCGCGACCCGTACGCAATGACCTTGCCCTCCTGCATGAGGAAGCAACCAAGGCCTATCAGCGAAGCATCGACGTAGACCTGGAACTCCACTCCCTCAACCGGGAGAGCCAAAACCGGTGCGGAACACAGCCTCCTCTTTAACTCCTGGAAGGCCTCCTCGCACTGCTCACTCCAAACGAAAGCCGCTTCCTTCCGCGTCAACTTGGTCAGAGGCGCGGAAATGCTTGAGAAACCCTCCACAAACCTCCGATAATAGCCAGCTAAACCCAGGAAACTCCGGATCTCCTTCGGCGACGACGGCCTCTTCCAGTCCAAAACAGCAGCGACCTTCGCTGGGTCCACAGAGATGCCACTCTTGCCCACCACGTGACCCAAAAAGGATACTTCCGAAAGCCAGAACTCGCATTTGCTCAGCTTGGCATACAGCTTGTGTGCCCTCAAGGTAGACAGCACCAGCCGCAAATGTCGAGCATGCTCCTCCTCGCTCGAAGAATAGATCAGCACATCGTCAATGAATACCACCACAAACCGGTCTAGAAAGTCCCGGAACACCCTGTTCATCAGATCCATGAAAGCAGAGGGTGCATTCGTCAGCCCAAAGGACATCACCAGAAACTCAAAATGTCCGTAACGCGACCGGAAAGCAGTCCGCGGAACGTCCGAGTCGCGAATCCTCAGCTGATGGTAACCGGACCGGAGGTCGATCTTCGAGAACACGCAGCTACCCTGCAACTGGTCGAACAAGTCATCAATCCGCAGCAACGGATACCTATTTTTGATCGTGACCTTGTTCAACTCCTTATAATCGATGCAAAGCCTCATCGACCCATCCTTCTTCCTCACGAACAGAACCGACGCGCCCCAAGGCGACGAACTCGGCCTAATAAAACCAAGTTGAAGAAGCTCATCTAACTGAGTGCGCAGCTCCTCCAGCTCCCGCGGTGCCATACGATAGGGTGCCTTCGCAATAGGGCGGGTCCCGGGCTCCAAATCAATCGCAAACTCAATCTCTCGCTCAGGAGGGAGACCAGGTAGGTCGTCAGGAAAGACGTCCGGGAACTCCCGCACCATAGGGATGTCCTCCACACAGGGCACCTATGCGCAAGCCGCAAGCAAAGTAGAAATAATGCAGATCCTGCCATCAAACTCTGCCAAAGCTTGGGCACAGACCACCGACAGAACTGAGGAAGTCTGACGCGGAAAACCAAACACGCTGCTAGGTTGGCCATCATCCATCAGGAAATCTAGACGCTTATCTCTGCACTGAATCACGGCGTCATAGCGGGCTAGCCAATCCATGCCCAAGATCACGCCAAATTCCGCCAAGTCGATCACCTTCAGATCTGCATAGCCCAAAAATCCATCCAACACGATCGGGCACTGCCTCACGCACAGATCTGACACCACTGACTCTCCGGACTGGTACTTGACACGAAACGGATCATCAACTCGCTCCAAAGCCCAGCGATGCCGATCAACAAACCTCTTGGCCACAAAAGAGTGAGTGGCACCAGAGTCAAAAAGAACGTGCGCCCAACAATCTCGAACCTTAAACTCGCCTAACAAAGCAGTATGGACACGCAACAACACAGGGATGAGGCATAAATATAGCAACTACTTTAGTATAACGAGGTTAAACTATAACGAGAATGAAGACGAACCTGATATCACCTGGTTCGAGCACTGCGCTTCCTACTTTGTCACTGCGTTTAGCCTTACCTTTCCTCGATCTATCAACTGCTGCTGAGGCGGTGGCGGCGGTACCGTGGCTGGGAGCGCAAACTGCTGGCCGGCAGACTGGAGCTGCGGGCACTTGGACCTCAAGTGGCCCCTTTGACCACACTGGTAACAGGACTTGTCCTTAAACCGGCACAGAGCCGCATCGTGGCCCTTCTGCCCGTAGTGCCCACAGACCTTGTCCTTCCTCCAACACTGAGCGGTATCATGCCCTTCCCGATTGCAAAAGGTTCAAAGGAGAGGCTTCTTCGGGGCACCCTGAAGCGCCATCAGCTGCTGATGCTCCTGCACACCCTGCCTCCTGAAGCACTTCTCGAAGGGGTGGACCGCACGGCCACAAAAACCGCACACAATCTTCCCCTTCTTACTCGGGGCGGAGTTGCCACCCCTCACCCACCTTTCTCTTCTCCTTCCTAAGCTCCTTCCCTCAGTTCTTGGCATTTTCGATCGCTTCAACCTTCAGCGCAGCTTCCACCGCATCTGCAAAACTCACGGACCTGTAAGCACTGGCTAACTGCTGAATCTCGCTGCGAAGACCTCCCAAGAATCTCTTCACCTGGTTTTCCTCAGAAGCAACCAGATCCGGGGCGAACCTGCTCAGCTTGGAGAACTCGACCTCATATTCCCCTACCGTGAGCTGTCGCTGCTTCAGATGCAAGAAGCTATTCATCAGACGGTCCTGCTCCACTGAAGGCAGGAACTTCTTCAACAGCCTCCCCTTAAACTGCTCCCACGAGCAGCCTTCCACGAGAGCCTCCTTCTCCCGGATCCACCAAATCCTGGCCAAACCCTTCAACTGGAAGGCAGCAATCATCACCTTTTGGTCCGCCGACGCGCCAAAATACGAGAACAACTCCTCCATCACCAGGACCCAGTCATCGAGCACCATGAAGTCCGCCCTCCCGTCGTAAGTCGGGGGTCCTAGCCTCTGGAAATGCGTAATAAAGTTCATTTCTGGCGGCAACGCAGCTGGGGGAATAAGGGGTGTAGGACGGGCAGTCTCCTGCTGACTAATCTCGGGCTGCTGCCGCTGAGTGGAAGCCAACAACGTCTGCACCTACTCCTGCATCGCGACCAGCTGCCATGCCAGGGTCTCGTTATTTAGACGCAGCTCCTCAATCGCTGCCACACTATTCGCACCTGATGTATCGCCCTCAGACTGGGGAACAGATTTTGCAGGCCGGCGCTTAGAAGCCATTCCTAACAAGAACAACATCAAACAGCAAGATAAGACAGGATTCAGACCTCTAGGAAAGGAAGACATACAAATACTTGCTTTTGCTACTGCTTTTTCTCTGGGAAAAGTAAATACATAAAATCACGCTATACTCAGGATGGTGTACCATCCTTTACCTCTCGTGCACCTCTCCCACATGCACATAAACTTAAAATCTCATCTTTAAAAATCATGGGTGTACATGTGTCATTGTGTAGATCTCTGGCGTGGCACGTGTGCTTATGCAATGTTATGCTATGCATGCAGTGCTATGCAAACTCAGAAAATGCCTTAATGCATGATATGAGCGGCGTACACATGCGATCTTATGCATCCCATACTACATATTATCGCATGCAACGAAAAGAAAAATCTAATGGACACGCATGCGACCTACGTTATGCATCCCATACTACATAACAGTCGCATGTTGTCACCTATGAGGATCCATATACAAACACATATTATGCATCCCATACTACATAATATGCCCCGTATACTTCTTTCATGCTTATGAGTGTAGTGTTCATGCTTCAGCCGAGATCTACCGATGACCCATCAGTGAGTGTATGCAATGATTAACGATTCCCACTGGATGGTTAACCGGGCCAACCAGAACATTTCCAGCAAACCGGCTAACCTCCCTCTGATCTCAACTGTCACAACCCGTATTTTCCCGAAATAATTTATATTATCAGAGCTAAGGGGAAAACACGCGTCATGATGCCACGTCCTGTAGGGGACAACTACAGACGTTCATGCGAGCACTCACACGAGCTTTTTCTTTTACAAAAAGGTACGAATAAATAAAAGAATTCTTTTAAGGTTTATTTAATTCGGGTTAGGAGACCGTGTCCCTCGACCATGCAGTTTACTAAGCCGCGCATTATAAAAACAAACGTATGCAACGGAAGAAAGTAGGTTCATTTTATTCCTAACGGCGCTGGAGACTAGAGACGTCCCCAGGGCGATCGCCGGTCTAAATTTAATACATAATAAATATCATTTTCGCCTCGGTTTACGTTTCGCAAATAGGTGCTACTTAATAGTAAATGTGTCAAACAGTTATAGAAATAAGTTTCTTTTATAAAGCGAAGGAACTAAGCTAATATACAGCAAAATCAGCTTTTTCCCAGAGTTAATGAGTACAAAAATACTAAGCAGCAAAAAGAACTAGCAGCAGCGTAAGCAAGTAAGCTAAGCAAAACCGTACGGGCGTCAACATCTGACACGAACCCGCAGGGAAAGGTCAACAGTCCAAAAGAAAAGCTACACGACAGAAACTGAACCAACAACATCCTTACCCACTAGAGAGGGAAGGCCTCAACAGCGAACAGTACGTCCCCACTCGAACTCCGGCGGCCGCTACAAACCTGAACCTGAGGCATTCATAAGAAAAGAATGCCTCAACCCAAAGGGTGCAAGAAAACAGCAGAAGTAAAGGAGGACTGTAAAGTAACAGAAGGAAAGTACGAGTCAAACCAAGTTGCTGCACAACCAGTCAAGGAACCGAGGTGGGGGCCCCTATGTCCACCCACACTCCAAACAACACTACTGTGCTGGGGGCCCCTACGTCCTCCCACGCGCCAGTCAAAGACAAATCCCTGGGGTGGGGGCTCCCATGTCCACCTCACACACCAGTCCAAAACCACTGAGTTGGGGGCCCCTGCGTCCTCCCACACTCCAGTCCAAAACCACCGTGTTGGGGCCCCTATGTCCACCCACACTCCAGTTCAACCAAAATTCTACGAGACTCGTTGGCAGCATTCGAGGTTTGACGCTCCAGGAGGTGCAAGCATATATAATAGCAGAAGGGACTTTAGCATAAACACCATGAGTATAAGGCTATGCAAGAGCATAAGGCACCCTCCCTATCACAATGAGTAAGCTACTCATAAGCAAAACTGGAATGGAGCCAAAAATCCGGATGCACAACAAAGTTTTCCCGGTCAACAACTAATGGTCTTGGTAAAACATCGGGAACTAGCAAAATAATTTCCCAAGGAATTTAGCCTCTAATTTCCCCCTACCCGCCAGGTGTTAGGGGACAAATTCCCGGGGAATTTACAATCTAGTCTAACATCCACTAAGAGTTTGCAATGAGTTTCTATGAATTTATTAGCCCCAAACCATCCGCACGCTATATGTTTATTTCGCCAAATAAAAATGACCAGGGTTTAGCAAATCCTCCATACCCGTAGCTCGCTATGAAAAACCCAAGACCCAGCATGCCCTCATATATAAGTATGGCCGACAACAAATTAGATGCACCTAGATACCGTTTTTATTTTGTGAAAAAGTGGTGCGAAACCGGCCCACGAACATGTACAGATGCAGAGTTTAACAAGCAGGCCATCAGAAACATAAAAGCATGAAATTCAGAGTTTAATAACATAGAATCCAATGTCTACCCGAGCTGATACCAATACTCAGAAACAAGCTAAAACCGGCCAGGGATCAGGTGAGTATAAATCCAAAGGGGGTCTTGGTAACATAAACAACAAAACAAATGGAGGAACCATCGGCCACCTACAAGGAGGTGCTGCTAGCAAAAAGAGCCCCCAAACCTTATAATCAATTTAGGAAACCAAATCTACCGCAAGACTTAGCAAAAATCTGCTAACAGAAAGACCCCCAAACCTGATAATCACTTTAGGAAACAAAGAAACTGCTAGCATAATTTCCCCAACAAAACTGCCATCAGAAATTAGGGAGGAAAGCACAAATTAGGAAGCAAAAAATCTGCTAGTATAATTTCCCAGCAAAAGCTACAATCAGAAATTAGGGAGAAAAGCAAAACTGCCAACAGCTCCATAATCAGAGACACGACCGAAAGAGAAGTAGGGTGAGGTAAAAGAAAAGAGGGGGAAGAAGGAGGAGGAAGAGTTTTCTTGCCTCGCACTACCCGGCGACCCGACGGAGCGCGATCAACACACCGAGAGCCGAGCAAACTCTAGCCCCGGCGACGAGGACGATCTCCGGCGACTCCAAGCTTCCTATGACGGCCAAAGCCACGGATGACCGGTGACTCCGGCGCAACCCTAGCCTGCCATCGGCACGCACCCGGAAATGTCTGGAGCTATCGAGGAAAGGGGAGGAAATGGAAATGAAGTGAATGGATATCCCTGCCGGTTATAATCTCCCCCAGCATATATATAATCACACAAGTTTTTTTTGTTTTGATTAACACTAATATATAAACATGTATGTGTATACACACACATGAAATGCATATGAGCCATAAACATATTTATATATGCATACTCTTATATAAAGTCCCCCCCCCCCTTCTATACTTATTTTTTTTTGTATTACGTACCAACAAGCGTATAATTATACGTATATGTCTACCCACATGAAAATTCTCCTGAAAGAAAACATAATCATATAAGCTTGCCTCTTGATGAAACAACCGAAAGGGAAAGGAAAACCTCAAATATGCACATTTATGTAGTTATGTTGCAAATGTGGCTCGATTCAGAATTACTCGCCGGACGACAACGACGAAGACGCTCCCGCAACGGTAACGCCCTTTCGCACCGACGTCTTAAATTAATATCTCAGTTTCGAATAATTATTCTTAATTTCACGTGCTTTGTTAAAATAATCAAAAGAAGAATCTGGGGCGTTACACCCTATCACCAATGGAGTTTTGATCAGGTGCCCAAACACCACTGAGCTTTTGATCAGGTGCTCAAACCAAATCACTGAGCTTTTGATCAGGTACTCAAACCAATCACAGGTTTTTGATCAGGTGCCCTGCCACCAAAGGTTAACTTTTGAAGGGAGTTAGAACCCTGTACAATATGGGATAAAATAAACAAAAAGGGTTATGAAATTCTTCTCTGTCAACAAGCTAAGAGAAGACTAGTGGATTGTTGTTGTAAAGTTCCACCTGTCTGATAGAAATTCTTGACAGTTGATGGATGGAGCTTTCTCTTGAGTGTAAAACAAATCTTCCTTAATAGCAGATGAATCTGAGAGACAAAGTTTCTCAGATTGTTGTTGCTCTTTGATGATTTTGAATCAGCAGCTGAACACTGAGAGAATGAAGATTGATGTTCTCAGAGATTGAGAGTGCTGCTGTTGAGGATGAACTCTGAAAAGCTTTTTGACTATTTGTATTTCTCTCTCGACTGTTACTCTATTACTTTCTTTCTGGTATTACTGGAGATCCTTGCTATCTTACTCCTTTTTCTTTTAGAGTATATAAATCTGATTTGAAATTCAAATCCTCTGAATAAGGAATAGAATAATCAGAAAGGATATTTCTTGGAACTGCAATCTAATTCAGCAATATCCTTTAATTCCTTTTTTCTTTTTCATAAAAGCATCCTTTTTCAAAATGTCAAATGGCTACTTTCTCCAAAGAAGAGAATGGAAAGGAAATAATAATAAAAGGAAGGATTAAATTATTTTCTTATCTGATAAGTGAATAAGTCCAAATGAAGAATAGATCTGTTGCTGATTTAGTCGATCTAAGTTCTGAGAATAATATAACTGATCCTGAACAAATTGAGGAGAAAATTCATCGAGCTAAGAGAAGAGTTCGTTGAACAGAATGAATTCATCGAACACAGAGCTGAGTTCGTCGAACTGAAAGATAAACTACTTGACTGGCTGGAGAACTGAGTTTGTCGAGCTGAGATTGAAGTTCGTCGAACTGAAACTTGACTTTCGTCGAACTCAAGAAGGAGTTTGTCGAACGCAGAATAGAGTTCGTCAAACGCAGAAACTTAGAGTTTTTCCTAAGTTCTAGCTAACTCAAACAGCCTAAAACCTTGACCCTTAGACTATACATTGGGGTCAACATAGTCTAGTCAACAGATAGTGATCCTAGCCCAAATCAGTAATAAGGTTGTTCTAACAGACTCATGTAGTTGAGGAATCTATGCATGTTGTTTTTGATGAAACTAGCCTACTTTAGAAGGGCTCGTCCAATTCTCCTATTTTTACAGAAAATGTTCAAAAAATGCAAGAGCTGTCTATTCAAGACAAACCCAGCTCAAGCAGAGTCAATTCAGAGATTGAGGTACTTCAAGATGAAGATGATCAAGTTTCTGAAGAAGAAGCTGTTGTTGAAGAAGTACAACAGAATGCTAACACATTGCCTGCAACAACCAGGCATCTGAGGGATCACCCAAGGAACCTGATTATTGGAAATGAGAATCTAGGTGTGATCACCAGAAGCAGGGCTCAAAATGAAGCTCTATTTCTGAGCCTCATATCTCAGGTAGAGCCCAAAAAGTTTGAGGAAGCCAACTAGGACACCTTCTGGATTCAAGCTATGCAAGAGGAGCTACAACAATTTAAAAGGTGCAAGGTATGTAAATTGGTGCCAAAACCTCAAGGACACAATATAATTAGCACCAAGTGGATTTATAGGAACAAGTTAGATAAGAATGGAGTCATCATCAAGAATAAGGCAAGATTGGTAGCCAAAGGGTATATGCAAGAAGAAGGTATAGACTTTGACCAAACATTTGCCCTTGTTGCAAGGTTAGAGGCCACAAGGTTATTCCTTGCCAATGCTGCCTACAAAGGGTTCAATGTCTATCAAATGGATGTAAAGTCTGCCTTCCTGAATGGAAATCTGAAGGAAGAGGTATATGTAGAGCACACCTCAGGTTTTGTTCATCCTATTCTAACCTCTCATGTTTATTTACATAAGAATGATTTATATTGTCTAAAGCAAGCCCCTAGGGCCTGGTATGAGACCTTGTCTATCTTTCTCATCAAGAACAATTTTTTGAGGGAAAAGATAGATAATACATTGTTTCTTAGGGAAACAACGGGCAAGTGTCTCCTAGTCCAAATTTATGTAGATGACATATTTTTTGCGTCTACTGATGACAACCTTTGCAAAAGGTTTGCCAACCTTATACAATGGGAGTTTGAGATGAGCAGTATGGGAGAGATAAAGTACTTTCTAGGCCTCTAAGTGAAACATTCTGATGAAGGGATTTTTATCTCTTAGACTAAGTACACCAGGGAGCTTATAAAGAAATTTGGGATGGAGTCAGCCTCCACCATGAAAAGTCCCATGGGGTCCAACATTTCCCTAGACAAGGATGAGAAGGGAAAAACCCTTTGATGAATCCATGTACTGATGCATCATTGGATCCCTTTTATATCTAACTGATAGTAGACCGGATATTATGTATGCTACATGTGTCTATGCTAGGTATCAAGCATGCCCTAAGGAATCTCATTACTCAGCCGCTAAGAGGATATTGAGATACCTTAAGGGCAGACAAACACTTGGCCTTTGATACCCTAAAAACAATGATTTTGAACTCATTGGATTTTCAGATGCTAATTTTGCAGGCTGCGAAGTAGATAGGAAAAGCACAAGTGGGACTTGTCAATTTCTAGGAAGGAGAAAGTAGATAGGAAAAGCACAAGTACGACTTGTCAATTTCTCAGAAGGAGATTAATTTCATGGAGAAGCAAGAAGCAAACAAGTGTGGCCATATCCACTGTTGAGTAGGAATAAAATGCTGCATGGAGCTGTTGTGCACAGATTCTGTGGATACAACACCAACCAGAGGACTACAACCTCAAGTTAAGTCATTATCCACTATATTGTGACTCATCAAGTGCAATCTCTATTGCTAAGAATCCTATGTCACATAACAGGACTAAGCATATAAAAATTAGATATCATTTTATTAGAGAGCATGTATAAAGTGAAGATATCGACTTTGAATATGTCTCCACAGACAATCAAGTGGCTGATATCTTTACTAAGCCATTGGATGAGGCTAAGTTCAATTCATTTAAAATTGAGTTAGGAATTTTAAGTGTTGATTAATCTCTTACATTTCATTTGATTATTCATATGCTGTTGTTATTCCTTAACTAGAATATATAATATTCACTGCTAGGCAGTGTGCGCAGCTGAAACAACTGAGAAAGTTTTAGTTGAACCACTGAGATAAGCATCTGGTCTCAGCGGAACCGCTGAAAATACTATGGTTTCAGCAATACCCTATCCCAGTGGTTTATTAGTCAGTCAGTCTCAGCAGATCCACTGAGATGGGTTGTTTAAATAAAATCAAATCTTAATTAAGAATCCAGAGGCATTAAATCAATTAATGTAATAAGATAAATCAATAATTATCTCTAGGGTAATCTCAAACCTAAAGTTAAACTAAAATCTCTATAAATAGAGTAATAGTAATAATAAGGTTACAAACCATAAACCCCAGCCGACGAGATGAAATCTCTTTCCCCCCGTCTCAGTGATTCTTCTTCCTCTCAAAATTGCGCCAAAGTCTGCAAAAGATCTTCAGGAGGGATATGAAATAGTCAGGAATGGATTTTAACATGCCCCTTCTGAAATAAAGTGATTCAGCTACTTGAAGCTCAAGGGCTAGAATTTTTGCTGTCAGAGTCGTCGATAATTTTGAGAACTGAAGTGCTAGAATTCTATACAAATGGCAAGTTATCTCCTACCAAAACCTCTTTGAAATCAAGGATTGGTAGTGACAAGATCAAAATTACAACTAGAAAATTGGAGAAAGCGTTGAAGTTGCCATCAACAAGCCTTGATGAAGAAGATGATGTTTCTAAAAAAGAAAAAGTTAAAACACTAAAGTGGTATGAGTATAGTGATGCCAAAATTGGCTCACTAAAAAGGAAATATTTCAATCAAAAAGGAAATTTATTAGTTGATATAGTTGGGAAGGCTATTATCTGCAAACCTGGCTCCCATGACACAATATCCAAATTTATGTTTGAGGTGATGGATAGGATTATATTGAAGAAAAAGACTTCATGGGCACAGGTTATTTTTCAAAGGATTAAAGAATGCCTCCAAGCCCCCAACATGGGAAGAATTCTGTCACTCTATCTCTTCCAAACAAACCCTGATCTGTTTGATACCTCAAAAGGTTCAAACATCCATTATCTCAAGAGAATGGATATCAAAACCCTAGATAGGTTCACAAGAGTGCTCCCCATGAGCCAACCCTCTTAGGCAAAAGATAAGAAGAAAAGGTTGCTCAAAGGAACTAGAAAAGCAAGGATGGTCTGTTCTGAATCAGATTCTGAAGATGTTACTGCTAATATGATATCAGACAACATTCCTGGTCAAGGAGAGATTGTAGGTGAAGGTGTAAGTAAGGGTGATGCCCAAGATGAAAATGATGCTCTCAGTCCTTTGAACCTCACAACCAATGAAGATGCACAAGATTAGCATGTTGCATTAGAAGGTCATGATGAGGAGCAACTGGACTCTCCTACTGATCTACAAAGTAAGATTGATCTCATCATCTCTGGTCTTAAAAGAAGGACTAGTCTAATCACTGATGAACCAACAGGTTTCTTGGAGCATTGTTTTGAAGATGATCCATCTGAGGGGGAGCAGGAGATGCTAGATGATGATGATGATGATGATGATGATAATGATGAAGATGATGTTGCTGCTGATAATGATGACGGTGTTGAAAAGATGGATGATCAGGCTGAGGGGGAGCATACAAGAGTCCCTGCTCAAGACATTACATCCACCCCTGCAGATGAGCCATCCACACTGATTGAGTGTGATAATCTAGCTGCTCAAGAAAAGTCCTTACCTCCAGTGATACAACCCATTACTCAGCCAGCATTAGTTGTTGAACAACAACATTCAAATGAACATCTCCTAAGTTCAATCAAGACACTGCTTGTTGTCCAGATGTCATCAATGAAGGAGTATATTGATAAATCAATTTCAAATGTGAAGGATGAGGTGTTGACTGAGATCAAAGGCTTAAAGGAAGACAATGCCTACTTAAACACCCAGATGATAAAATAGTTTGATGTGGCAGAAAACAATGTAGTATCTCAATGCACTATCCTTAGATCCATGGGCAGAGATCTCAAGATGGTAGAATCTGACATGAGATATGTCAAGAACTTTGTCAGCAAGACATACGAAGTAATAGAGAAAGCTGTCAATCACATTGAGGAATATGTTTGGTCCATAGGAACCACCATAATAAGATAAGATGAAAATATGAAAGAGGATCTGAAAGCTGATTTAGAGAATGTATTCCAAACCCTGTCTGGCTCAGTGACAGCTGCTACTCAAGGGATTGAACAGAAAATATTTGAAGAAGCCAGAAGGGGGAGGAGACAAATGCTGAGCTTAACCTTAAAGTCCTGCAGGGAACTAGAACTACATTAAATCTTCCTCTACTGGACAATCTGAGACAAGAAGACTTTGATTTTCAAGCTCAAGCATAGTGTGCACATGATGCACAACTTGCAGCCAAGAGGAAAAAAATAGTCATGCTTGCTGAGTAATTCATGGACAAGAATAGGAATTAATCAAGCCAAAGATCTTGACTATGAATATTGGAGTGATGATTCAAACAGCATAATCCTGAATGCATGGCTAAACCATGGTCAGATTTGTAAAAACATTGATAAGATGTATCCAGCAGAGGAATGGATCAAACACTTAGAAAGAAATTCCCTAAGGGAAAGGGTATTCAATGAAAACTTAGTAAGAAAAAGCAACCCTAAAAGAATGCCATCCAAATATATCCCAAAGCCATTCTTATACTTCAAAAGGAAAGAGAACAAGAAGAGGATTGCTGAGAAGAAAGTTGTTGCTGCTGGAAAGGAAGTTGTTGGTGATCAAGCTGAAAGCTCAAATGCCACAAAGAAGAGAAAAACATGAACTAATGTTTAAATTTTCTTTAGACAAAATTATGCACTAAAATCTATAATATTATGTATTGACAGTTTATATCTAATACAATTGGTCCTTCAGTCAATTTCTGTCTCATGTGTTTTTAAGTAAATTAAAGTCAAGCTTAACATGTTTTGTGTATTAATGCTTAACATGTTTTGTGTATGGATGTTCATTACATGATGTATTGCCCATATATATGATAACAATAATATTGTTATGTTGTCATGACTTCTCATCTTACCATCTCTTTATATGTCATGATATGCTTATTGTGTTAATGTATCTTAGCATTGGTGTATGTTCTGCCTTCTTCAAATAGGGAGAGATTGTTGGGAATATTGCCCCTCAATGTTCTCTATATTTGAAGATGTATCACACTCAATGCTAAGTACATATTGTATTTGATAAGCCTTTATGTATTATGTTTATGCAGGCTTAAGTAATTCTAGATAATGGAATAGAACTTTTCTTTCACTGTCAAAACTGCTGAGAAGGAGTCCGTCTCAGTAGAGCTGCATATAGAGAAATTCCACTAAGAAGACTGTTTGTCTCAGAAGATCCGCTGAGACAAAGCCCTCTCTGCCGCATAGACTGGAGCCTGTCTCATGTAACATCTCAATTCGTGATAGATCCCTCATGAGTGTTTTATGTCACCGGGAGTTGACTCGGGCTCGGTAGAAGCCCTAGGACCATTAGGAGGTCAAGTTTGAGTCACGGTCAACAAGGGTGGGTGTAGCGCTCCCACTCCCTAAAGGTAAGAAATAGGGGAAAAACTTGTAGGAGAGAGGTAGCGTCGGGCGGTAGTGCTACCGCCGATGGTAGCCATCAAAACGATATGATACCTTGTCGTTGAGAAGGTTCTCATGTCGTCGAAAAGGGGTTGTTTCCTCATCGATATTGTCGATACGCTAGCGCCGATGGCAGCGATTTCATCGGCGGCAGATTTCAAAACAATGTGGCCTCACAAAACGATATGGGTACCTTGTCGTCTAGAAGGGTACCTTGTCGTCGAGAAGAGGTACCTTGTCATCGAGAAGAAGTACCTTGTCGTTGAAAAGGAGTTGGGTTCTCGAAGATACCGTCATTGTGCTAGCTTCGGCGGTAGCCTTCAGGAAAATGTTGACGGCGGTGATATCTTATCCTTGCTTATTTCAAGGCTTGGAGGTGGCTTAAGCTAATAATACAGTGACACATGGATTGATTGTCCAATCCAAAGCATGGTAAATGTTTTTCCCATTAATTCTAGTCAAATCAGCCTCTATTTTCTCTCTCCTCCCTTAACCTTTAACTTCATCCCCTCACCCAAGGACTGATCAATTTTCTTCCTCTTCCCCACACTCAAGCATTGAGACTAGCTGCTTTCCTAATGTAGATCAAGCTTCGAAGGATGACTTGGATCTTGGCTGATCGCCACCATGCCGCCAAGAAGACAAACGCGATCCATGGCCACAAATCAGGTGACTTCCTCCCCCTCTCCCTTGGTGTTAGATCTTTAGATCTGATCTAGGAGCGATGTCGGCTCAAAAGGGGGTTGACCTTGGTGAGTTAATGGAGTTTTCTAGGAAGTGACCACTCTTAAAAATAACTATCAAAATCATATTGATTTAATTGTTTCCACTCATAAAAATAGCTCAATAGCTTATAATAAAGCCAGGCATAATCTTAAGATCAAAAATGATGAATTAAAATCAAAAATCAACTTTTTTATAAAAATTATGAATAATAATTCACAACACATAAATTCACAATATCAAGGAATATGTAAAAGCAAGTTGAAAATGAATTCTCAAAATTTGAATAAGCCAAACAATGGAAATAACAAACTCCAACAGATTGAAAATGAAATTCCTAACTACTATCATCATTATCATTTACAACATCAATCTTCTCCCAACATAAAATTAAATGTTCACAAATTCCTATGAAAAATATTTTCAATAATTACCACAATTGTAAACTTCAAAATATGAATATTCACAATGGAAATTTGTTGAATAAAAACAATATTAAACCTAAGCATGAGTGGAGACCCAAAATTAAAGATGAAACATTAACTTCACTTGAAAGGGTTCATTCATACTCATCTCCCCAAAAATCATCTCACTATATTTGGGTACCCAAAGGAACCACCACACTTGGTCCCCATTGGATACCTATAACTCTTATTCATTATGTATCATCAAATGCATGAAGTGGAATCCTTTCAAAATGAAATATACAAATTTCTACTTCATGATATGCTTCAATGCCTTTTTATTTTTTTCTTATTTTTAAGCTATCATGTCATGGTCACTTTATATATTATTGGAAATATGATTTTATCTCTTAAAAGCTTAATAAGTTTATAAAATAAAATTGATCAAAATTCAAAGTCATATTTAATTTTGGTGACCTATATATCCTTCTTACAAACATTACATATAAATATCTTATATTATCCCTACAAATCAAATTCTAATTTTGTTATAAGATATTTATCTAAATTAATAAAATCATGAACTTCAATTGTTCTCTTTCGGAAAATGCTGAGTCTATAAATTTTTAAATATTAAGTATGGATAGCAGCCAATAATAAATAAATATCTTGAGAAAGAGAGATTTGGGATGTCACCCCATCATGTCTCCTAGTACTGGTGCGAACCCTTCACAAGGTAGACCTCGGGAAATCCAAGATCCACTCTAAATTGCTAAGTCCAACCAAAGTGTAGCAAAGATCAAATTGATTATGGACCCATGCGTACTCTTGCAATGATCGAAAAAGAAAACTATCATTTGTTGGAACATAGTCTTCCGCATCTCTTAGGTTTGAGAATAACAAAACCTATGTGTATTTGATATTGTGTGTTTAAGTGTGCAGGATAACAAAGTCCACATGACTCAAGGATTACAAAAGAAGGTTGCCCCCAAAGTTGAGCCATCAAATCCAAATCTTCCACTAGCGCTGGCGGTAGCACTAGCACAGGCGCTAGCTGTCGTTCGATGAACTGTTAGCGGCTAAGTCTATTCGTCGAATGTTCTCATGAACTCCCAATGAATATCGACGAACGCAGATAGAAGTCAAAAAGGCAGACTTGTGAAGGAAATTGTGCGGCTAAGTCAATTCGTCGAATGTTCTCGAGAACTCCCGACTAATTCCGACGAATGAAAACAGAAGACAGTACTCCCACTAGCGCCGGCAGTAGCACTTAGCGCCTGGCACTAGAGATGATTGTGCAATTCCGGGAGCACATATGGAAGGAGATAGCGCCTGGCGATAGCCGATAGCGCAGGCGGTAGCGACGCACACAGAAGGCAAAGGAGAATTATTTCCTCGGATTGAAGATTCTGCCACGCAAGACATGTCCTAATTTGGGATAGCGCCGGCGGTAGCTGATAGCGCCGGCGATAGCGCAAAGCAATAGAGGAAGGCGGAGGGCTTGCTTAAATGAAGGATTCTCACGTGGACAATGTTTCCTAAACTGGGATAGCGCCGGCGGTAGCGATAGCGCAGGCGCTAGCTCCAAGGCTATAAAAAGGACCCCTTGGATCCGTCTTCTTAATCCTCTAGAGATCCAGAATTCCAAAGCTTCGTGCCACAACATAGAGAGGAAGTTTCAGAGAGATACTCCCACAAATCCATAAAGACTAAAGGAGATCCGTGGAGAAGATTTCAACACGCGTCATCATCGTGACGAAAGACCACATCGACTATGATAATACTCTGCGTCTTCGTCTACTTCTCCAAGAGATCCTCATAGAGGGAGTTTTTATATTATTGTCTTTTTATTTCATATCTTTTCTGTAATCGTTTAGTAAATTCGCCTCGTGTTGGCGACTAGGTCTCGGTAGGACTTAGGGCTGAAATTCGCCTCGTGTTGGCGACTAGGTCTCGGGTGTAGGTCTAGGGGGTGCTCGAGGCCATATCCGGGGAAGGGTTGGCTAGAGCGGCTTGAGGCTGTATACGGGGAAGGATCGGCTAAAGCCAACCGGTTCGTGGGGATACGAGTCGGTATAGAAAACAAAAAGAGTCTTTCTATTAGCTTTGATTTCTAGCTTCGATAAGAGATCAAGTTTTGTAATCATGCTTCTCAAGTTAATAAAATCATGTCTTTACTTTTACTTCACTTGATTTGTCTTGATCTTCTCTAGTTTAATAATCAAAGCTTTTTCAAAGTTATTCAAAATATACTAAAGTTTTTTAAACCCTTATTCACCCCCCCCCCCCCCTCTAAGGGCGCCTACCGATCCAACAAGTGGTATCAGAGCTAGGTTATTCCAAATCGGCTTAACAACCGGGAATAATGGCGTCTCATGATCTCGCTTCTATTAGTGGGGTAAATTTTTATGAAGAAGAAAAATCTCCTAAACCACCTTTATTCGAAGGGAGAAATTATAAAGGGTGGAAATTATTAATGGAAAAATTTATTAAAAATTTAGATATCAATGCATGGGATATAGCAATAGTAAGACCTGTGGATGAATCAAATAAAAAGTAACGTCAACTAAATGCAAAAGCCAAATATTATTTATTTTGTGCTCTATCAAATGAAATTTTCAAATTAATATATTGTTTTCTAGTGCATACAAAGTATGACAATTTCTTGAAGAAATGCATGATTTTCCTCTCGCAGGTATAGAACAAACACAGGAGGAGAAGGACATACAAGCATCCACTACTATTTAAGAAGATCTCTCTCGTAGCAAAGCCATGGAAATCATGGAAACTAACTTGGAAAAGGAGAGCAATACATCAAGAGAGAAAGAAGATGAAATTCATCAATGATGGAGGAAGGCCTAAAAGATAACGAAGGAACTTCATGCTCACATTTTGCCTCTACAAAAAGCGCTGTAAGAAAGTCTAAATCCTCTTCTTGTGTGATAACTTCCATCCCTAGTTTCAACATACTTAAAATGGCTAAACGTAAGATCAAGAAATTGAAAATCACTAATAAGAATTTACGTTTAGAAAATAAGAGATTAAAAGCCAATGTTAATTTAGAATCAAATTGTGATGTGGTTTCACTATCTTGTCCTTTACTTGAAAACACAAAACCTTGTTTTGATTGTGATATTATTAAGGAAAGACTTAAGGAACTTGAAAAAGAAATTAGTTGTATAAAAGAACATAATGAAAAATTATGTTTAGAAAATTCATCTTTGATAAATGATTGTGCTAAGTGCAAAGACTATAAAATTGAAATTAAAGAGATGGACGAAACATTTGATGAATATAGAAATAAATATCAAGATCATATAGATTCAATTGTTTTCACTCTTAAGAATAGCACAATCACCTATAATAAATCTAGACATAATTTAAAGATCAAGAATGATGAATTAAAGTCAAAAATCAACTTGCTTATGAAAATTGTAAATTCAAATTCACAATATCAAACTATATCTAAAAATAAGTTGAATATGAATATGAACATCTCAACTAAGTCTAATAATGGGAGCAAGAAACACAAAGTGTTTGTACATCAAAATCAAAATCATCATTACTTGCAAAATCATGTTTCTCCCAACTCAAAATTAAAATTTCACAAATTTCCTATGAACAATACTTTTAATAATCATTACAATCATAATCATCAATATAAAGATTATCATAATGGAAATTTGAAAACTAAAAATAATGTTAAACCAAGATTTGAATGGAGACCCAAAGTTAAAGATGAAACACAAACTCCACTCAAAAGGGCTCATTCACGTCCATCTCCCCAAAAGCAAACACGATGTATTTGGGTACCCAAAGGAACCACCACATCCGTTCCTCCTTGGATACCTAAATATCCTATTCATTAGTATCCAATCATTTGCATGAAGTAGAAATCAACTCAAAATAAAATATCAATTCTCTACTTCATGATATGCTTAATTTCTTTTGCTCTTCCTTATTTTTTCTTTGAGCCATCATGATATGATCACTTTATATAACTTGTGATATGACTCTCGCATATTAAACCAAAATTCATAAACAAATAAAATTGAATAAAGTTGAATAAAAAGTCATATCATCTCTCAAGTGATCTACTTATCTTTTTATTTCTATCCTTCTAAATCCATTTCCTAAAAGTCTTATAAAATTTGAAAAACTAAATTTTTTATATGATATTATCAAGACTAAATGAAATAAGTGTCAAAATGGATTTAAAAGGTGTATTTTAGGGGTATTAGGCTAAATTTATAAAATGCGCAAGTTTTGCTTAGGTAGTTAATATATTTGCGTCATTTTCAATTACCCCAAGTATGTTTGATCATAATCATGTTTAAATCGGAATTGAAAAATTGCATGAATATTATTTCACTTATTTATGATCATTTCACTCATGCATATGTTGTGCAAAACTCAGTAATTAAGGTATAATAAATATGAAACTCTAATGAAGATGAAACTCATGTACTAATTTTAACTTTCGCAACTTTTTGCCATTTCTTCTCGTCTCATCACTTCATTAGACAGGCCTTACATTGCAAAAACATAATTAAGAAAAATCGGAAGCAAAATCGAAGAAACTCTAGGCCATATGATTAAAATAAGCACTCTCTGTGAGCTAACGCAGGCGCTAGTACCTAACGCCGACGCTAGCTCGAGTCTCTGATTTTCTATAATTTTAAAATTCTGAAAAATCAACAAAAATATATGTATTTGTTCAAAAACCAAAGAGAAAATTTACAAAACTCTTCAAAATAAACATATTTTCTCATATTCACTATTCACCTTACAACGTTTCTATCTAATAATTTGAAAAGGTTGAATATGAATTTTCTTTAAAAATTCCTCATGTACATTATCATGAATAATTAATTACGAGTTCTTAATCACTATGAATTAATATTAATGATCATATATAATAGTCATGCAAAATCATATGATCTCCTA
This sequence comes from Dactylorhiza incarnata, assembly GCA_033032865.1. Taxonomy (NCBI): domain Eukaryota; kingdom Viridiplantae; phylum Streptophyta; class Magnoliopsida; order Asparagales; family Orchidaceae; genus Dactylorhiza; species Dactylorhiza incarnata. The sequence goes on along the minus strand of JAWHQI010000415.1, from coordinate 1,175,201 downwards.
AGTCAAACATCAAATATAACTACAAAAGATTTTATTCCTTCGAAACATATAGTCTGTGATCATGATTACTATATGAATCTATTATGTGTTGCATAGACCATAGAATCAACTCTATATCCATATGAATAAATAAATTAGAATCATCACGTTATTCTATGTCTAAAACTTGAACCTCTATTGTTACATACATGCAACATTGTATCAACAAACCTTGGTATAGCATTAATCTCAAACTTATCATACTAATATTGTCGACCAAAGAATATTTGTGTCTATGTTAGGCTTTATTTGTTTTCCAAGATATACAGGCTGGGTATTCTCATCTAGGGCTTATCCATGGTATGATTGTGCATGAACATTATTGTTAATCTCTAAAATCATGCATATTTGATTTGTTCATTCATGACCTCTCATGCTTACATTTCATATCATTTTCAAACTACATTGGTAAATACAAACCTTAAAAATATTAAAATGGAGATATAATGAAATATATCACTTACAAAGTTTAGTTGGTAAAGTCATATACAAAATCGCTAATGTTTCATGAAATTTGCACTATCTAGACATTTCCTAAAAATCTGAAATTTCAGCATGAAACTACTATTATGACACTTAATCAAGATCAACAATTAAAAATTTCAAAATCATAAAAAATCGTGTACTATTTCCCACGCTAGCGCTAACGCCGGCGCTAGTGCACCTATGTGTTTTTCTGTATTTTTAAAATTCTATAAAATACCTAAAAATATACTCATCTATATTTACTATTTGGTTTTGCACTTTTGTTTTTTCTTTAATTTTTGAAAAATCAAATACAAAACTACAAAAACCAAATTACAAAAAATATGTTTTTCCTTTTGTTTTTGTTTGTCATTTTTTATGCAAAAATCAAATACAAAAATACAAAAGCCAAAATTACAAAAATATGCTTTTATTTGTTTGCAAAAATCAAATACAAAAATATAAAACACTAAAACTATAAAAAAAAACTGTATGGATTTTCCTATAAAATCAAGCATGATTTAATCTATTATTTAGAACTTCTATAATGTTGCAATTTATCTTTTCAAACTACTTTGAACATTGCTTTCATCATGATTTGTTATATCTATTAATATGTGCATCAATTATATTGAAAAAGTTGTGTAGAACTAAGCGTAGCATGCCTCTAAGTATGAGTAAATGTTTTATGTTTGATAATGATCTTGTTGGGTTTTTCTAGAACCATACATCAGATGTAGGCGCAGCGGAAATAAACAGAAACAACCCAAAAGTGCTTGGATCGGCCATGAATGTTGAATCAAGAAGTTAATAAAATACTAGGTAAAAATTACCTCAATGGGGTTGGATCAAATCCAACCAAGATGCTCCAAGAGTTGATTCCTGTCGGTGGCAAGAAGAGTTCTCACGTAGAATTATGTCTACGTCTCTACAGAAGTCCACACGAGCTGGGAGAACGCCAAATCACGTCGCACGCAACTCGGAAGGAAGAACGGCTGCACCTTGCACTTCCACGAACTGCTAGGTTCGCTCCAGGAAGAACAATGACGGCGACGATCGCCGGAGAAGGGGTCGGCGGAGGCGAACGAACGACGGAACTCCTTCCGTCTAGGGTTCGGGCGAGAGCGGAACACTTCCGTCGGCCTTTCTCTTCGTCAGTCATTAAGAACCCTAAAGAAGATCTATTTATACTCAAAGCATAAACAGGCTTCTAGAAGAATCGCTATCCGCAGACCACATAGCAGAATTAGGGGTTCTGTTACAATTCGTCGGAATTTCACGGAAGATCATTCGTCGAGATTTCACGGGACAACCCGACGAAACCCGACGAATCCAACCAGACGGCAACAATTGCCTAGTCAAGGCTCTCTGTGATAATTCGTCGAGATTCCACGGAATGACCCGACGAATCCCGACGAATTCCGACGAATCCAGACAGACGACAACACTTTGTCGAGTGAAGGATCTCTGTCACAGTTCGTCGAGTTTCCACGGAATGACCCGATGAATCCCGACGAATCCGACGAATCCAGACAGACGACAACACTTCGTCGAGTGAAGGATCTCTGTCACAGTTCGTCGAGTTTCCACGGAATGACCCGACGAATCCCGACGAATCCGACGAATCCAATCCGTGTAAACCCGACGAATTCCGACGAATCCTATCCGTGTAAACCCGACGAATTCCGACGAATCATATCCGACGAATTCAGACAGCAACATTTGCTGGACTTCCCCATTCTATATGGTGATTGGTAACCTTTACCAACACAGTCAATCTTCCAACTTCTCCACATGCTCTTATGTGCGACCCTGCAGGCTCATATCGCGTTGGCAGTGAGATTACATGTTTGACCACTTCTAGATCACAATGGCAACTCCAACAGATCTTTATTCACTCACTTATTTTGGCATTGTCTACATTTGTGTTTAATCTAAGAATGCTTGTGTATGTTTTGTAATAGTACAATGAATTAAAATTGCACAAGTATCTTACCTACACTCCTTTATTTGCACTTTTAAAAGTTAAGAAAAGTGGTTATCTTTCTTATAAATTATATTGGTTTGCAAAACAAGTGTATTCGGAGAACTTTGTACAAAACAAATCATAAATAAAGTGACAAAGATAACTCCACCAAGCACTACTTGAACCTCCTGATAAGTCTTAATAAGCGTTGTGAGGTTGAGCACCTTGGAAAGGATAGTAAAGTATCTTGTGCAAACCATAACTTTCTTTCAAAATAAACACCACTTATTCTTAAGTACACTGGATCACAATAAAAAAATCAATATTGAAGAATAAAATTATGTGATCCCCCAAGCACTACTTTGCACCCTGATAAGTCTTAATGAGCATTGTATGTGCAAAGCACCTTGGTAGTTGTACATTTTGTTTGTGCATTGAAGTTTGTGGAAGTAAAATTATGTGTTTTATTGTGCTCTTACTTTACATATTACTTGTATTTTTTGATTAAAACATGTGTTTACTCTACTCAAAAATACACTTATGTGCACATCATTATCTTCCATAACACTTCTTCTCATGAGTATTGGATCTTAATGCTAATTTTATCCTACTCTTTATTTATGAAATGCACTAGATAACCTAGCATGCTTTCTACAATGTTTGGTATGTTTTGAAATTGTGAATTAAAGGAACATTGTAGTAATCTCTTTTTGATAACATTATTTCATGCTTGGTTACTTTATTAACTTAAAGATTTTAATTGAAAAATGATTTACAGAAACATCTTCTTTTTGAAATTTAACTCATATATCTTTTTATGGATCATCATTAAGTACAATAAGATGTTTCTTGTATTTTTATAAGTCTTCCGCATTATAACCATATATTTGTTTTACCTTGCGCTTTCATGCTTATTTACAGTCTTCTATTTTGTGTGCATCATCACTTGAATCCTCAAATTCCTTTCTTGCAACAAGTGGTAGACTTGCTTGGTAAACTCTACATTGGTTGTTTTTAACATGAATTTTTTTGAAAATATTGTAATGCTAAAACTCTGATTTATTAATGGACTTCAAAATAGCTATGTGAGTGTTTTCATAAATTCAAATAAAAATATAAATCCATAGGCTATGTCATTAGATTTAAAATGCTTAAATGTCTCCAATAATTATTATCCATGACTTCATATCTCACCATAGCGGGGGCGTAGGGTTGTAGACATTAGATAACCTTTATCTCTAGTCATGTCTTGTCCTTAACCGGGGAGGGTTCCAGTGGGGCCTTGCGAGGCACTGGGGGGGAAAGAGTGCTAGGTTGAGTTGTGTCTAGTGTTTGCATATGGGACTAACACCCCAACCTACGGCATGTATGCAGCTCCTCATGCCCATCCGTCACTTAGTACGAGGCTAGGGTGTAGACATATTGTCTGGGTAGTTTAGTTACTTGGAAATCATTACATTTGTTTATGCTACAAACTCTAATTTATGAAATTATTGTAATACTCAAAACTCTGATCTATTTCAATAAAAAGTATTCTAAAACTCCTTATCATTTCCTTCTGTACAAGCTCGATCATGCTCTTATCTAATTATCAACTTTTAAGTGGTGTCTCCTTACCCGCTTTTGCTAATAACAAAAGGGGGAGAACTAACATGAAAAATATTAATCTACTATCAAACTATAATGCTTAATTAAGATGATAGCTTACATATTAGAAGAGCATTCACTTAGGGGGAGCATGTATTTAGGGGGAGCAATTCTAAATGCTATAATTGTTCATTATCCTAAGTCATCACTCTCACACACACACAAGTATGTTTCTTCATGCTTATATATATTAATGCTCTGATTTATCATTAATGGTTTTGTTATTATCAAAAGGGGGAGTTTGTTGGAACATGGTCTTCCGCATCTCCTAGGTTTGAGAATAACAAAACCTATGTGTATTTGATCTTGTATTTTTAAGTGTGTAGGATAACAAAGTCCACATGACTCAAGGATTACATAAGAAGGTTGCCCCCAAAGTTGAGCCATAAAATCCAAATCTTCCACTAGCGCTGGCGGTAGCACTAGCGCAGGCGCTAGCTGTCGTTCGACGAACTGTTAGCAGCTAATTCTATTCGTCGAATGTTCTCGTGAACTCCCGACGAATATCGACGAACGCAGACATAAGTCAAAAAGGCAGACTTGTGAAGGAAATTGTGCGGCTAAGTCAATTCGTCGAATGTTCTCGAGGACTCCCGACGAATTCTGACAAATGAAAGCAGAAGACAGTACTCCCACTAGCGCCGGCGGTAGCACTTAGCGCCCGGCACTAGCGATGATTGCGCAATTCCGGGAGCACTTATGGAAGGAGATAGCGCCTGGCGGTAGCCGATAGCGCAGGCGGTAGCGACGCACACAGAAGGCAAGGGAGAACTGTTTCCTCGAATTGAAGATTCTGCCGCGCAAAACATGTCCTAATTTGGGATAGCGCCGGCGGTAGCTGATAGCGTCGGCAATAGCGCAAAGCAATAGAGGAAGGCGGCCGACTTGCTTAAAATGAAGGATTCTCACGTGGAGAATATTTCCTAAACTGGGATAGCGCCGGAGGTAGCGATAGCGCAGGCGCTAGCTCCAATGATATAAAAAGGACCCCTTGGATCCTTCTTAATCCTCTAGAGATCCAGAATTCCAAAGCTTCGTGCCACAACATAGAGAGGATGTTTCAGAGAGATACTCCCACAAATCCATAAAGACTAAAAGAGATCCGTGGAGAAGATTTCAACACGCGTCATCATCGTGACGAAAGACCGCATCGACTACGATCATACTCTGCGTCTTCATCTACTTCTCCAAGAGGTCCTCATAGAGGGAGTTTTTGTATTATTGTCTTTTTATTTCACATCTTTTCTGTAATCGTTTAGTAAATTCGCCTCGTGTTGCCGACTAGGTCTGGGTAGGACTTAGGGCTGAAATTTGCCTCGTGTTGGCGACTAGGTCTCGGGTGTAGGTCTAGGGGGTGCTCGAGGCCATATCCGTGGAAGGGTTGGCTAGAGAGGCTTGAGGCCGTATCCGGGGAAGGATCGGCTAAAGACAACCGGTTCGTGGGGATACTAGTCGGTATAGAAAACAAAAAGAGTCTTTCTATTAGCTTTGATTTCTAGCTTCGATAAGAGATCAAGTTTTGTAATCATGCTTCTCAAGTTAATAAAATCATGTCTTTACTTTTACTTCACTTGATTTGTCTTGATCTTCTCTAGTTTAATAATCAAAGCTTTTTCAAAGTTATTCAAAATATACTAAAATTTTTTAAACCCTTATTCACCCCCCCCTCTAAGGGCGCCTACCGATCCAACATCATTATCTTGCACTTTCAGAAAAATAATATAGGCCTTTGGTAACTTTTTCTAAAAATAAAATAAAATAAAATATGTGAGATTTTGACCCAAACTTCAAACGATCATAACTTTTGATCCGCTTGTCAGAATTTCGCCCACAATAGCTTTTCAGAACAAGGTCGAGAAGATCTATGCATTGGCAAAAGAGCTTTGCTCATTTGAGCTCATTTTGACCCTCAAAATTGCCAAAATTCAACTTCGTTTAGAAGTTATCTCGGTTTTTTTCTTTTTCGGCAATTTTTGTGTCACGGATTTTATGTCACAAGCTCCTATGTCCTCTTACAACAAATTATGTGTTTGTAATCTTTATATAACATTCCACCTTGTTATCATAACTTTTCATCCAGCATTATCACTTACTATAAGTAGAAATCAATGACTATGCTAGTTATACCATGGGATGTTATGTTAAAAAAAATCGAATAATGAAATTTGAAAGTCAAGAAAATTATATATATGTCTTGGCGAATATTCAAAAATTCAAAGAGAAAATTTACAAAATCTTTTCAAAATAACCAAAAATATTTTCTCACTATATACATTTTCACCTCACATTCTTTCTCTAAAATATTTTCACAAAAAATGAATGTGAATTGTTTTACATACTTTACTTACATCATTATGAATAAAAATTATGAGTACCTAAATTTTTATGTGTTTAAACTAATGATCACTTATAATAATCATGCAAAATTAAAGGATCTTTTAATTAAAATATGAAACATAACTACAAAAGATCCTTTGCTTCCAACATATGGTTTGTGATCATGATAATGTGAATGAAATATGTTTTGTGTGTGCATGTATCTCACCTATATGTAAACACTAGAATCATCTTTATACTAATAAGAGCAAATTAAATAGAATCATCACTTTATTCTGGGTCTAAAAATTGAAATACTAGTTTTGAATACATGCAACAATAACTCTATTAATCTTATGGCGTAACATTGCTCGCAAACTCATCATTCTTGCATTATCATCTAATAAATATTGTTCATGCTAGTTATCTCATTTTGACAGAATGAATTATTTTAAAATAGAAAAAGTAAAAGTAAAAGTTCATAATAAATATGTGGTTTTAAAATGAACTATAATTAGAAATCAATCTCTCATAAGAGCCATAATATATAAATTGATTCCATAGGACAAAATGCTTAGGATGTCCATGATCATTCACCCACATTATGTGCCTCACAATAGCGAGGGAGTAGGATTGTATGCATTATAGGACCTAACCTCTAAGTCATGTCTTCTCCTTAATCCGGGAGGGTTCCAGTGGGGCCTTGCGAGGCATTGGGGGGAGAAAGTGCTAGGTTGAGCGTTCTCTAGTGTGTGCATATGGGATTAACACCCCATCCTACGGCATGTGTGCAGCTCCTCATGCACATCCGTCACTTAGTACGGGGCTAGTGTGTAGGCATATAGTTTGGGTATTATAATCTAGGACATACCTATATCATATTTTTTTGCATGCACTCTTTATGATCATATTGCTCATGCATTCTTGGGTTGATTGAACATACTTCTCTTTGACACTCTAATTAGAGTTTGACATCCTAAGATTTATAATGACCAAATTACCCTCTCTATACAACATGGGTAATAAATCCTAAGTAATGAAATCACTTGTATGTAATTTGTAAGGTAAATCAAAGAGTGTTTACCAACAAACACACGTCGTTGGTGATGAAGGATACATCGTGGATGTCGGGAGGATGCATCCATATCTAATAGTATCCTAAAAAGGCATCAAGAAAGCTCATTATAGGAAAATTAACAGCTGAGTCAACCGGCATGCTGATCCGAGGTCAGAGATAACAGTCATTGGGGCATACTTTATTAATAAGAGAAAAACAATACACATTATCCATTTCCCTCAACTTTTTTAACCATTATAGCATTGGAGACCCATCCCAAATATAGGATCTCCGACATAAAACCTACCTCCACAGCTTCTTCACCTCTCGAAATGGCGTGAACCCTGGGATAACAGTCATAGCCCTCTTTTTTTAACTTATGGGGTGAACCCTGGGATCGAGATTGAGGCAATGAAATGCCATGTCTACCTCGATGGCGAGCTAGTTCGTGGTTCTCCAAGCAAAGATATCAATATTCTTTTGTATATATGCCATAATTTTCTAATTATCCTATATCTTTAACTCCACGCTTATCTTGACGCTTATGGGCCTCCCGTCCACAACAATCACTTCAACATTTTCCACCTCCTCTGCCACTGTCAAGCATGTCATTCCTTCCAGCACCTTGTCAACTTCCTTTGCATCCTCCTTCCAGTCAATGGTAATGGTGTTTAAATAACAATCCAAAGACACCTTGATGTTACTAGCAGGGCACTGATTGGGAGGCACTGATCATGGGTCTTTCAAAAATTGCATTATAACTGATCGGTGCATCAATGATGACAAACTGACAGTTCTTTGAGGCCCCTCTGAGAGTGTGGAGGATCTCCACTACCCCCCCCCCCCCTCCCTCAACCTCCTTAATCTCTCCAAGAAAGTTAAAGAGCGGTCCATCTGAGGTCGTGATCCTCTTCGACTCCCCTTTTATCTCATTAAATGCCTTCTTGAAAATAATGTTAATAGAACTTCTGTTATCCAGTAGGATCTGAGAAACTATAAAGTTCTCGATCACTACCTAGATAATAATGGCATTGTTAAATGGATTCTCATTCTCCAGTATATCCTCTGCAGAAAAGGTTATTGATAGCTAAAATTTAGGATATAAATAATTTTCTCCAAATTTTACGAACTATAGGCAAGAGCACCTATCGTTCATAGTATAGAATATTTAAAACAAATAAATATCAAGTGTCGTATTCCAAGGGTCTGTTGATTACTTCTACTCACGCAAATTATTATTATTTTATCGGAAAAATAGTGAAAAGGTTTTATAAAAGATATTATAAAGGAAATGAAACATTTGATCGAGAATTCTTCTTAAGTAAAATACTTCGTAAGCATCATAAATTGATTTGGACAAACTTGACCGTGGAGGTTCCCAAAATATGATAGAGCCTCTCTCGAGAGAACTACCACCTAACCTTAGGTTGATCGATTAAGACCCCTCGGCCAGTCGAAACCCCTAAGCTTGCTTTATGCGCTGAGCCCCACTATTGGATTTGACTCCAATCTAGAAGATTTGTGTCACCCTCTCTCGAGGAATGCATACAACTTTTTTTACCGATGAGCGATCTACCCGTATTTATGGATCTCTCAATACACTAAAATACGGATCAAACTTGATTATCATACCCTAGAAATATGAAACCAATAATTGCAAAATCAACGGTAAATCTTAGTTTTCCAAAACTAAACTATGAATAAGAGATTACGAAATATAAAAGCTTAAGAATTCATCCGATCAAATGCTATGAAAATTAGCTAAACATAATTGAGAAAAAACATTTTTATAACTAAGTAAAGGGAATTACAATTGCAGGAATTGGAAATCTAAATTATGAATTGAAATTTGCAAAACATAAAGTAAATCTGCATAAAGAAAATACAATAAGAAAATGCTGAAAAACTAATCTAAAAATGACCCAATCTAAGCTAGGATCGGACTCCCTTCACTTTGGCAGTAGCTGGCTTTTATAGGCAGAAAATTGGTGAGTCACGCCCTTGGTCACGCCTGTGACCAAGGGCGTGTAAGCTGCGTAACTGCGTCTTGAAAGCCCGAGAACGTTGGGGAAGAAAAACCGCCAAAATTGATCATCTCGACGGGTCACGGCCAAGGTCACGCCCGTGACTTAGGGCGTGTCTTGACCGAGCCAGGAAACGGCGGGAAACGGCGGGATCTGGAGTTAATTTGGCATTTGCGGGAGAGGTCACGCCCCTTGGTCACGCCCATGACCAAGGGCGTGTAAGCTGGAATGGCTCGGCGGCAGAAACTGCTTGTATTGAATGTTCCCCGGGGTGAGTCACGCTCGTGACCTTAAGGTCACGCCACCCCCCCCGGTCATGCCCGTGACCTTAAGGTCACGCCCCCCGGTCACGCCCGTGACCTGGGGCGTGTAACTCTAATCCGACGTGGCAGCAATTTTAGGGAGCTGAAAGCGGAGCACGGCCATGACCATGGTCACGCCCCCAGGTCACGCCCGTGACCTGGGGCGTGTACTGAAGATTTTTGCAGAATTGCTCTGGAATTTCCCCTGAACACGGCTGTGGGCTTGAATTAGCTATTAGCAGCCCCAGATTACCTGAAAACACAAAATAAAGTAAATTAGATATAAATTAAACTAAAAGTATATAAAAACTATTTAATTACTACTAAAATACTATATAAAAATAACTATAAATAATGCACTATCAAATACCCCCGTACTTAAGCTTTTGTTATTCCAGAGCAAAAACTAATTTAAAAGTATGAGAAGAATTTATAGACATTTCTAAGAAAATTTACTTCTAATTATGTACTTCAAATCTCATAAAACTCAAATCAAAATAAGTTAAGAAGTTAAAATTCAGATTCATAAGAAATAATTAATAATTCATGAAATTGAAATGAGTAGAAAAAATTTTAGTTTTGAATTCTCTAACTAAATCTTCATAAACAAAATTGCATTGAATTAAGTAAAATATCAAAGATTAAAACTATAGAAACTTTACAATCATGAGAAACTTCTAGAAAACTACAAAATATTAACTATGCTCTTTCAATAATATCTTGGATAAGCAAATGAACTTGGCTAAATGGGTAAAATTGGCATTGAAGAAGTTACTTTGCATATAGGAAATGATGAATTTTATCCTCTCATTTCCAACTTTTTTTAAATTTCTTCTTCTTTTTAAATCCCAAATGTATATGTTTAGGAGTGATGAATTTAATCCTCTCATCTCCATGCCATATAATCTTTTACTAATTTGGGTGCATATGTTTAGGAATGATGAATTTTATCCTCTCATTCCATGACATATGATCTTTTCAAATATATTTTTTATGCCAAACAAAAGGGTTAAACAAAAAGGTAGGGGAAGGGCTAGGGTTTAAAGGCTAAACAAATTCCAAAGATACATTTTAAGAGCATAGAAAATAATTTGAGCAATCAACAAGAAACTATGAGTTCAAGTTAATATAAGTAAAATTTAAAGATATTTAACACAATTACTACAAAATTGAATTATGATATTTTAAAGAGAGAAAGTAAAACTAAGAAATATTCTAAACAATTCAAAATAATGAAAAACTCATTAAATCAAATTCATCTAAAAATTAAATGCAACATATTTTGAAGAGAAATATATGATTTAAAAATTCATAAAAAGAAACCTCTTAAAAAACCTATAAAGACAACTCATAATTAAAATTAATTTTGCATAAATGAAGTTTGGAGAAATTTAATAATACAAAATTTATTTTATTAGATTTTTGGATTTTTTTTATATTAAAAAAATGGTTTTTTTTAATATTATTGGACTTCCCAAGGGATACCCAATGACGGGCTCACAAGGTACTAGGTAGTTTTGTGGGATGAAAACCCAACACGACCCTTTCGCAAGAAATTAAATTTTTAATTTTTTAAATGTTTTTGGTATTTTAATTTCAAACAAAATTGAAAAAGAAGATTTTTTTATGATTTTTAAATATTTTTGAATTTTTTTTTTTGTATTAAAAGTGTTTTTCTAATTTTTTTGAATTTTTTTTTGAATAAAAAACAAGCATTAGAGAACACCCCCCATACTTAAAAATAAACATTGTCCCCAATGTTTATAAACAAGGATGAAGAGGGGAAAGTAAAGAAAATGCATAAAAAATAAATTGCAAGAAAAATAAAGATAAGCAAGGGGTGCCTCCCAAGAGCGCTTTCTTTTTCCCATCTTTAAGCTAGACGGTTAAGGGTTAGCTAAAAGGAAATTTAAATTGAAAATGCACAGGCAACTCCCTTAATTCACGCTGAGGTGAATATGCCGAAATCTGGTGCCCGACGACTCCTCCGCTATACTCTTGATTCTTTCGTTGTCCGTTAGCGTGAAATTGTGAATCCAAATTATCTATACATACTTTAGGTAATTTGGATTGCTGGAGATGAGCCGCAAATGGATCGGTGAAGACGTTTGGTTGCAACGGCTCATCCTCTACATGAAAATCGTTAGAATCAAAAGAATCAAAATTTAGCGAGTCAGAAAAGTTTTCGCAAGAAGGAGGCACTTGCGAAAACACATGATTAAGCTCTGGTTGTTTATTTTCAAAAATAAAATTATTATTTAAAAATCAATCCCAAGTGGAGAACATTCATGAGACACAATTTCATCATGAATAAAAATTTCATGAGAAAGAGAAGAAAGGGCGGGCGAAGGAGAAGAAGAAAAATTTTCATTTTCTAATTCGCCCGGTGTCTCCATGACTTTGTGAAATTCTTGGTATAAAATATTATTTTCTTCTTGGGAATATCTATTCAAATTCTGAGTTGGAAGATTCGGAGAAGCACCAAGAGAAGAAAATTGATCAAAAGGATTTTGCGGATAAAAAGTGGAGGAATAGAAATTTTGATCAAAAGAAATTTCTTCATTGCACCGTAAACTATCCGGGTGATCTTGCCACCACGAATAATTATTATCGGAGCAAGAAGGAATTTCATAAGAATTATAATCTTGGGAAAAATTATTTTGATCAAAAATATTTTGAGAATAAAAATAAGAAGAACATTCCTCGCTAGAATGATTTGCACCACAAAAATAAAAAATAAGCTGGCGCTTTTGTGCAGCTTCCAAAGGGTTTACCTTATGTTGAAGCTCGGCAACTTTTGCGGCCAATTGCGATAACATCATTTTTTTGTGAAAAAGAAAATTAAACAACCGTTACCTAATAGAAATGAATTTTAAAAAAAAAACAAAAAGAGAAATGGGGGTGGAGAAAGAGAATGATAAAAGTAATAAATTTACGCTTTCAAAATATCAACAAAAAGTCCCCAGCAATGGAGCCAAAAACTTGATACGTAAGATTTAGGATATAAAATTTCCACAGGTCTGTTGATTACTTCTACTCAAGCAAATTATTATTATTTTATCGGAACAATAGTAAAAAGGTTTTATAAAAGAAATTATAAAAGAAATGAAACATTTGATCCAGAATTCTTCTTAAGTAAAATACTTCGTAAACATCATAAATTGATTTGGACAAACTTGACCGTGGAGGTTCCCAAAATATGATTGAGCCTCTCTCGAGAGAACTACCACCTAACCTTAGGTTGATCGATTAAGACCCCTCGGCCAGTCGAAACCCCTAAGCTTGCTTTATGCGGTGAGCCCCACTATTGGATTTGACTCCAATCCGGAAGATTTGCGTCACCCTCTCTCGAGGAATGCATACAACTCTTTTTACCGATGAGCGATCTACCCGTATTTACGGATCTCTCAATACACTAAAATATGGATCAAACTTGATTATCATACCCTAGAAATATGAAACCAATAATTGCAAAATCGACGGTAAATCTTAGTTTTCCAAAACTAAACTATGAATAAGAGATTACGAAATATAAAAGCTTAAGAATTCATCCGATCAAATGCTATGAAAATTAGCTAAACATAATTGAGAAAAAACATTTTTATAGCTAAGTAAAGGGAATTACAATTGCAGGAATTGGAAATCTAAATTATGAATTGAAATTTGCAAAACATAAAGTAAATCTGCATAAAGAAAATACAATAAGAAAATGCTGAAAAACTAATCTAAAAATGACCCAATCTAAGCTAGGATCGGATTCCCTTCACTTTGGCAGCAGCTGGCTTTTATAGGCAAAAAATTGGTGAGTCATGCCCTTGGTCACGTCCGTGACCAAGGGTGTGTAAGTTGTGTAACTGCGTCTTGAAAGCCCGAGAACATTGTGGAAGAAAAACCGCCAAAATTGATCATCTCGACGGGTCACGGCCTAGGTCACGCCCGTGACCTAGGGCGTGTCTTGACCGAGTCAGGAAATGGCTGGAAACGGCGGGATCTTGAGTTAATTTGGCAGTTGCGGGAGAGGTGACGCCCCTTGGTCACGCCCATGACCAAGGGCGTGTAAGCTGGAACAGCTCGGCGGCGGAAACTGCTTATATTGAATGTTCCCCGGGGTGAGTCACACCCGTGACCTTAAGGTCACGCCCCACAGTCACGCCCGTGACCTTAAGGTCACGCCCCCCGGTCACGCCCGTGACCTGGGGCATGTAACTTTAATCTGACATGGCAGCGATTTTTGGGAGCTGAAAGCGGAGCACGGCCGTGACCATGGTCACGCCCCTAGGTCACGCCTGTGACCTAGGGCGTGTACTGAAGATTTTTGCAGAATTGCTCTGGAATTTCCCCTGACACGTCTGTGGGCTTGAATTAGCTATTAGCAGCCCCAGATTACCTGAAAACACAAAATAAAGTAAATTAGATATAAATTAAACTAAGAGTATATAAAAACTATTTAATTACTACTAAAATACTATTTAAAAAATAACTATAAATAATGCACTATCAGTTATCTCCCCTATTAAGGGAGACACTTAAGAGGTCGAAGCAACGCTTTAACAATAGATAACATGGAGACTACCCTTTGATGAGGCATTTCCTCCGACTCTTCCATGGATCATGTTGATTCCTGCACGTGTCCCAAGGTCCACTCTATCTTTTCAACTCCCGGAGCCAGAGATGGGACCAACTCACCTTTAGCGAGAGTTCCCTTCCATTGATTCTCCTACACTCCTCCTTGGGATCTTCTTTTCTCTCCTGCTCTCATCCATACTGCTAAAAACTCTTGGTATGTAGCAGTGACATGCCCTTCCACCTAGTGGAATTCACAGTGAGCGACAGTGTTCTTCCTCTAATACCTTAGTCATATGAATTTTCCTTGAAGATGATCTCCCTGGCGAGAAATCATTATTTCTTCCCAAGGAGGAGGCTGGTTCTATATCTAACCACCCTGTGGCCTTTCTGGAGAGTTGAAATGAGCTCATCATTCGAGAGAAAAGTGTCGTCCATGTCCCATTAGACCAGGTCTTCCTGGCAGTCTGCGCGGTCACCTATTCATCAAGATCTAAAACTTCATATTAGGTCCCTGGAGTTCTAGAGCCATGACTGGTCTCTTCATATCAAATCCCCTCTGCTGTTCCTACCTCCTGCCTCCCTTTAGGGCCACACCTGCTCGTCCATTATCGGCCTCATAAATGAGGTCAAATACTACTATTTATAGCTTCTCCTTAGTTGAATAGCCCCGCATGGTCAATCTGGTCTTCAAAGGACATCGGCGGGTCAATTCCCACCTCAAGTTTGAGTAGACCCTCCTACAAGCCGCAGGTCAGTGCCAGCTTCAAGTTGAAACTATCCAGCATCTGGATGCCCAACACTTCTTCCGATTTTCTTAGTTTCAGCTTAAGTAGGAAGAGATTCAGGGCCCCCTTCTTCCTCTTCTTGAATGTTTGAAAGTCTAATATCAAACCATGGCACTGTACAACCTCGGGTTTGCCCAGAGCCAGAAAATGGAATCAAGCTGGGGTTAAGCTTCAATAGGAAGAAATCTAGCTCGGCAGTAGTCCTTCACGGACTACTCGCGGCGAGAGCCGTGCGAGCACGAGTAGGCCAGAACAGCGAGTAGGGCTCTCACAGGCCACTCGCGTGTAGTACCCTCGCACAAGGGAGAATAAGAGGTCTAGTTCGGCAGCGGTCCTTCGCGTACTACTCGCGGCGAGAGCCACGCGAGCACAAATAGGCCAAAGTCGTGAGTGGCACTCTCACGGGCCACTTGCGACAAGAGTTAGGCGAGCAAGCTCAAGTAGTGAGTGACGCCCTAACGAGCCACTTGCGATTTGGTACTCGCCCGAGGGTCGGCGAGTGGTTCCTGGAAGGACCACTCGCTCGACAAAGGGGGCTAGAGGTGAATTTACCCCTCTACCCCTGGTGGTCTGTCGTTTGCCCCTCCAAACAGTGGAGTTTGGTTGTTAACAGGCCAAGTTGGGGTTCGTTTAGTAAAACCAAAAGGCAAAATTCTGCTATTAACAGAGCACGAGCAAAAAACTATAAATAGACCTTGAAGGGCACCTTGGTAGAGGATTCAAATCTCAGATTCTGAGCTTCTTCCTCCCTTGGTTACTTTGGTTTGGCTCTCTAGCTCTCTAAGGTGCCCAGTCTCAGCATTGGCTTGGGAGGGGAAGCGCTCAACAATCTTCCAGGTTTGTGGTGGGATCTCCTCACTACGACTAATGTCTAAGTCTAGTTCTGAATCTCCCGTCTGCTCCTTCCGAGGAATCAGTAAGGGCTAGCTGCCCCTCAACTCGTTGAGAGCCCGAGCTTCACAAGAGACTGAGAAATCGGTTTTAACATTTTTGGTGCGGTGAGCGTGGAGTGTAGCTAGTCCAGGAAAATTCCAAGGAAGGGACATGGAAGGAGACGAAGAGCAGGATGAGGAGTTCTGCGGGTAACCACCGGTGGTGACGCCGAGGATGTTCTCAGACTTCAGGAAGGATGTCCTCGACACCCTCGGGTTCGTAATCACGGCATTGCGAAGCGAGTTCGCGACCCCGGCGACTCAGGCGTTCCTGGATGGTACTCCCCTTGCAGGCGCTCGCCTGAGGGGGTTAAGAATTGCGCTCGCCTACGCCGCACTCATGTGCACCGCACTCGCTGGTGCCGCACTTGCCTGAACCATGCTCGTCGGTGCTGTGGTCGTCAGGACCTCGCTCGACGGGTTGGCGAACAGCACTCACCCCTCTAGGTCTTGCACCGACCCCCGGACACCTCCTTTCCAGTCCTTCCTCCCGGGGCATTCTCACCAGCTGGGTTCGGTGCAAGACCTGGAGGGGCGAGTGCTGTTCGCCAGCCCGTCGAGTGAGGTCCTGACGACCACGGCACCGGCGAGCACGGTTCAGGCGAGTGCGGCATAGGCGGGCGCGGTTCTTTACCCCCTCAGGCGAGCGCTGGCAAGACGAGTACCGTCCAGGAATGCCTGAGCCGCCGGGGTCGCGAACTCGCTTCATAATGCCATGACTGCGAACCCGAGGGTGTCAAGGACTTCCCTCCTGAAGTCTGAGAACATCCTCGGCGTCACCACTGGGGTTGACCCGCAGAACTCCTCGCCCTGCTCTTCCTCTCCTGCCATGTCCCTTCCTTGGAATTTTCCTGGACTATCTAGACTCCACGCTCACTGCACCAAAAATGTTGAAACCGATTTCTCGGTCTCTTGTGAAGCTCGGGCCCTCAATGAGTTGAGGGGCAGCTAGCCCTTACTGATCCCTCGGAAGGAGCAGACTAGAGATTTGGAACTAGACTTAGACCTTAGTCGCAGTGAGGAGGTCCCACCAAAAACCCAGAAGATCATTCAGGCGAGCACGGACAGGGTCTACTACCACGGTAGGGATGACCCTGTCTAGCACCTGCAGTGGTTCGAGGACTCTATTTCTATCAGCCTGATGACAGACGCATTTAAGTTTCGGCTCTTCGCCGTCGCCTTAAAAGAGAAGGCCAGGAACTGGTTCCATCAACTCCCTGTTAGATCAATCTAAGCCTTTGAGGACTTATGTCGAAGCTTCTTGTTGCGGTTTTTGACTTCGAAGAAGAGGAAGAAGGATGTCGAGTCCCTCTTCAAGGTGAAGTAGGAGCCCAAGGAGTCGTTGGATCGCTATGCGGGTCGGTTCCAGGAGGAGGTGCTACTCACCCAGGAGATGCCTGGGTTTGCCCTCTAACTCACCTTCACAGTAGGGCTGAAGTAGAGTTTCTTCAAGATGGCTTTGAAGAGAAAGGCCCCCGTCTCCTACGAGGAGTTGATGAAGAGGGTGGCAGAGGAAATCGAAAGTGAGGAGGCCAATTCGGAGCTCGCCAGGAGGCTAGCAAAGCTTAGTTAGCAGGAGGTCAGGCAGTAGGAGGTGCGAAGAAGAGAAGAGCCCCGGGCCCCGGAGGGGGATGGAGGCAGCAGGGCAGAGGAATGCAGGGTCAAGGGAGAGGTTGAGCCCCGGGATGGGGTAACTTCCTAGGGGGTCAGGGAAGACCCCACCAGTTGGGATGGACGCAAGTTCTAAGGGAGGTACCTCCCCCCCCCCCCACCTCAGCAGGCTATGGCAATCCGGTGAGGGAGGGGAGGAAGAGGAAGGATAGAAGGAGCAGAAGCAGGAGCAGGAAGGAGAAGGGGGAATAGGGCGGTGGAGCCCGAGAGGGGAGAGGTGGTGTTGCCATACTGTGACTTCCATGATGAGGAAGGTCACGCAATGGCCACTTGCCTAGAGTTTTTGGAGACAAAGAGGGCTAGAGTGTCGGCGCTACAGCATCAGCAGCAGGTGAGGATTGAGGAGGTCCTACCTCGAGAGGATGAGGAGGAAAGGTGCGAGGACCGGTTCGATGTGGGGACCCGAGGAGGGATCGGAGTGATCCACGGGGGAGTAGGGGTGGAGGCAACCCACAAGGCGAGCCTCCATACCATCTACTTCCGGAGCGTGGCTTCGGCATCCACGGCCCCACCCCCGGAAGAAAAAATTACTTTCTCTCAAAGGGACATGCCGGGTCATGAAGACCCTTTCTGCGATGTGTTGGTCATCCAGACCGCCATCGAGAACTTCACAGTGTCCCGGATCCTCATGGACAATGGAAGCTCCGTCAACGTCATCTTCAAAAAGGCGTTTGATGAGATGAAGGTGGAAACCAAGAGGGTGTTGGCCTCGGATGGCCCATTGTTCGAGTTCTCCAGAGAAAGGAAGGAGGTAGACGCGGGAGTGGGGCTCCATGTGATCCTGGGCGGGCAATCTTGGAATTGTCGCTTTGTTATAGTGGATGCCTCCAGCAGCTATAGTTCCATCTTCGGACAGCCGCTAATCAGTGTTTTCCGCTACGTCCCCTCCACCTTCCATCAATGTCTCAAGTTCAACTCGAGAGGAGTCCAGATTCGTGTAAGAGGGGATCCGAAGGTAGCAAGGCAGTGCTACGTGACGGCAGTTAACACCATCTCCTGGGTAGTTGAAGCCAAGAAGTGGGATCAGGAGGTGGGTGAGCTGGCAGGTCTCAGAGAAGAAGACGAGGAGGAGAAAGTGGAGGAAGGGTCAGAGGAGCAAATGGAGGAGGTGAAGGAAGAGGTAGAGGGTCAGGCCCAGGAGGAAGGGGCGGAAGAGGTGATGAAGGTTCGGGGAGGAGAAGGAGAGGAGAAGGTAGAAGTGCCGACTTGCGACAAGGAGAAGGAAGAAGTTTGGGGAGAGCAGTCCCGGCTAGAAGTCGGGGAGGAGGTCATGGAGCTTAAAGTCACCACCCGGGATGGGGTGGTGGAGAAGGTCCGAATCAGCGGGGAGCTCGCCCTGGAGGACTAGAAGCAGATCCTGGCCTGCGTCCAGGAAAATGTGGATGTCTTCGCTTGGAGTGCTGCGGAGATGCCCGGGATCGATGCGGATGTGGCTTGCCATCACCTCAATCTCGACCCCGGCACCCGCCCCATTCATCAAAAGAAGAGGGCCATAGCAGACAAGCTGGAGGGGCCCATCTGAGAGGAGGTGGGTAAGATCCTACATGCAGGTTTTGTAACGGAGATCCAGTATCCAGGCTGGGTCTCCAACGTGGTTATGGTAAAAAAGGGAGGAGGTAAGTGGAGGATGTGTATCGATTTTTCCTTGCTTAATAAATCATGCCCCATGGATTGCTACCCCCTTCCTAGAATCGACGCGCTGGTTGACTCAGCTGTCGGTTTCCCTGTAATGTCTTTTTTAGATGCTTTTTCAGGTTATCATCAGATCTGCATGCACCCCCCCCCCCCCCCCCCCCGACATCAAGGATGTCTCCTTCATCACAAGGGATGGGCGCTATTGTTATAAAATGATGCTCTTTGGGCAAAAAATGTAGGGGCCACATACCAACGAATGATGGACAGGGTCTTCCGAGAGCAGAAGGGAAGAAACCTGGAGGTCTATGTTGATGATCTCATGATAAAGAGCCGGGACCTCGAGTCTCACCTCCAAGACCTTGAAGAGACCTTTGGGACCTTGCAGAAGTATAAGATGAAACTCAACCCCCTGAAGTGTGTCTTCGGGGCTAGCAGGGTAAAGTTCCTGTGTCACTTGCTCACCCCAGCGGGGGTGGAGCCTAACCCCGACAAAGTTAAAGCGATCATGGAGTTGGGGTCGCCAAGAAACTCGAAGGAGGTTCAGCGCCTCACCGTAAAATTGGCTGGACTCAGTAGGTTCCTTTCCAAGGCGGGTGAGAAGTGTGCACCCTTCTTCAAGGTGCTACGGGGAAACAAGAAATTTGAATGGACCTCGGAATATGAGGAAGCTTTTCAAGCTCTGAAAGGGCAACTCACCCAGACTCCTCTACTCCAGGGACCAAGGCAGGGAGAGGATCTATCCCTATTCTTGGGGGTTAAATCCAAAGTATTAAGTTCGGTGTTGGTCCGGGAAGAGGGGAGGAGGCAGTTCCCCATCAAATAGGTCAACCGAGTGTTGTGGAAGGCAGAGCTCCGATACCCAATTTTAGAAAAGTTTGTTGGAACAACCCTATTATTAATTTGGGCTAGGATCGCTATCTGTTGACTAGGACTAGGTTGACCCCCATTGTATAGTTTAAAGGGTCAAGGTTTTAGGCTGTTAGAACTTAGGAAAAGCTAAGTTTCTACGTTCGACGAAATGCATTCTGCGTTCGACGAACGTCTTGCTCCAGTTCGACGAATTTGCCAAGTCTTAGCGTTCGACGAATTTGCCAAGTCTCAGCGTTCAACGAATTTGCCAAGTCTCAGCGTTCGATGAACTTCCCAAGTCTCAGCGGTCGACGACCTCAACATTCAGATCGACGAATTCTTATTTCAGCTCGATGAATTTCAGACAGATCAGTTATATTCTATTCTCTGATTTCAGATCAACCTAAATCAGCAACGGATCTATTCTATTATTTTGAGTTATTCATTTCCATATAAGACAAGATTTTAATTCCTCCTTCTATTTTATTACTTTCCATTCCCTTCCCGAGAAAGTAGCTGTTTGGCATATTAGAAAATGGAAAAGGATTTAAAGATCAGATTGCAGTTCCAAGAATTAATCTTCCTGATTATTCTATTCCTTATTCATAGGATTTGAAATTCAAATTAGAGATATATTGTCAAGAAAAACGAAAAAGACAATCAACAACATAGAAAAGAAAAGGATCACAGTATCATTCGACGGAGAAGATACATTCTAGAGAAAATACACAAAGTCAAAAAGTTCTACAGTGTTCATCCTCAATAGCAGCACACTTTCATCCTCGGAGAACAACAATCTTCATACTCTTAGTTCTCAACTGCTGATCTCAAATCTTCAAGAGCAACAACAAATCTGAGAAACCTTTGTCTCTCAGATTCATCAGCTATCAAGGAAGATCTACATTCAATAGAAAGCTCTATCCTCAACTGTCAACTATTTTCTATCAGACAGGGGGAGCTTTACAACATCAAATCCACTAGTGTTCTCTAATATTATTGACAGAGAAGAACTTCATAACCCTCTTTATCCCATCTTGTACAGGGTTCTAACTCTCTTCAAAAGTTAACTCCTTGGTGGCAGGGCACCTGAACAAAAACCTGTTGTTTGGTTTGAGCACCTGATCAAAAGCTCAAGTGGTGTTTGGGCACCTGATCAAAAACCCATTGGTGATAGGGCACCTGATCAAAAACCTAGTGGATTCCTACCAAGGGTGGTAGAAGAGTAGATGTACCCAGGTTTATTGGGGAACTACTATAGATCCTTGTGTCTTCTGTGTTCTTGTTTATTTTCCTGTACTGTGATGTGCTATTTTCTTTATTTGTTTTTATAACTCACTCAGTACATATATATATATATATCACTATTTTAATTCTGCTAAAAAATAAGTGAAAAACTTTTAAATACTCCATTCACCCCCCCCCCCCCCCTAGAGTAACTTTAAGATCTAACCTCACTTTCAATTGGTATCAGAGGTTGGTTGATTGTTTACAGGCTAACACCTGAATCAAAAGATCAATTAGATCTTAAATTTTCTTTTAGAGTTTCTTTTACTAAAAATCCATGGCACAGAACAAAGAATACTCAAGCACAAGACCTCCTATGTGCAATCTAAATATGTTTGCATTATGGAAGGCAAGGATTAGATTATATATGAATTCTATTGATGAGAATATTTTCAATGTTATTTTGATAGGACCTCCTACTCCTACAGCAACAACAAGCACTAAAACAACAACAACAAATAATGTTGTTCCACCTCCTGAGTGGACAGAAGCTCAAAAGAAGTAGAGAAGTGCAAATGCCAAAGCAATGAACATATTGGAACAAACAATGTCTGATGACATCTTTCGAAAGGTTGTGGAATGCACCACAGCCAGGGAAATCTGGACCTCCCTCAACAACATGGTTGAAGGATCTGCAGATGAAAGAAAAGATAGAAGATCTCATTTAATCTCCCACTATGAGAATTTCAAGAAGGGAGAAAATGAAACAGTATCTGACATGTACAACTGACTCAGCCTCATAATCAATGAGCTGAAGACTCTGGACAAAGTGATCTCCATCACTGAAGTCAATGATAAGATCTTAATGTGCTTCCCTAGCACATGGGACTCTTGGATCTGGTCAATCAAAGAAGCCAGAATCCTTAATGAGATCTCTACTGAGACCTTGTTAAGCAAGCTTAAATCCAATGAGCAACTTATCAAGTACAGAGAAGCTGAACAATCTACTTCCTCAGCAGCATCCAAGAAGGAAAGAAGCATTGCTTTCCAAGAAACTGAAGAGGAAGATAAAGCTCCAGGAGAAGTGGAGTTTATGAGTCTTCTAGCAAAGAGATTCTACAAGATGGATGGAAAAGATTTCAGAAAGAAGGATTCCAGATCAAGAGAAAAACCATGGTATGATAATTCTAATTCTAAAGAAGTCATCTGTTTTGGTTGCAGGAAACCTGGACACATTCTACCTGAGTGTCCAGAGAACCAAAAAGAAGAAAAGAGAAAAGAGAAAGAAGAGAAAAGGCACTCCAGCAAGCCTTCCTCCCACAAACACAAGCATAAGGGAAGAGGCTTTGTTGTTGAATCTTGGAGTGAAACAGAATCAGAATCTTCATCCAGCTCTTCTGAAGATGAAGAAAATGCAAATGAGAAGGACCAATGCTTGAGGGCTATTTATGACTCAAGCAGTGAGTCAGATCATGCATCTTCATCTAGCTCTTTTGAAGATGAAGATGATGCAGATGAAAGAAGTTTCTGCATGAAGGCTATCAATGCATCAACAAATAAATCAGATGAATCAGAATTAGAAAATGACACTGATCAGGTAATATCTACCTTTGATTTTAATTCAATTGAATTCAAAGATGAATTCAAAACTCTTTATTTAGATTTAATCAAATCTGAGAAGGAGATAATCTCTCTCAGAAATAAGTTGGGTGAAATGAACTGACTAAGTGAAGAAAATGTCAATCTTAAGAAAGATTTGGCTACCTCTAGAGAACACATTGTTCTCATTGAGAACAAGCTATCTGAGGCTAAGAAATTTGAAGAATCCCTAAGTGGGAAAAGTATCAAACTGATGGACATCACAAGCACAGTGAATGCCAGACTTAATGGCAAACTAGGCTTGGGTGCATCATCAAGTGAGTCACACCTCCTTAAGAAGAACATTCTTTCTACACCAATAAAATTCACTTCTGCCAAGAACAAAGAGCCGGTAGAAATAGATAAAAATATCTCAAGCAAGGCTGTTAAGAATAATGGAATTCAGCAGAATTCGTGAACGGAGCTCGACGAAATCAATTCATTTCGTTGAACAGAGATCGACGAACTCTGAAGACAGATTTTCAATATAGTTATTATTCAAACGGCGCTCGACGAAAGCACTTCACTTCGTCAAACGGCGATCGACGAACTCACCCGAATTCGTCGAACGAAAAATATACTGAATTTCAGAAGAATTCTAATTCTCAATATACTAAGAATCCTTTCACTGAGTGGATAATTCCTCCAAGGAGATATCATCCACAAGGTTATAAGGATCAGCCTGAGATGTCTTTCATTTCAGAATTTTGTGGAAAAACAAAAGGACCCAAGGTAGTCTGGGTCAAGAACAACTAAAATATTTTCTGGTTTGCAGGTACAGGACTATCCAAAAATGAAAGAACAATGGTACTTGGATAGTGGATGCTCAAAGCATATGACAGGAAACAAGGCCAACCTAAGCAACTACAAGACAAGGCTTAGACCCAAAGTGATCTTTGGAGACTCCAACTGTCGGCAAACCAAAGGTTATGGACAGATCAAAGTTGGAGCAGTCACCTTCAAAGAGGTAGCTTATGTCAAGGGTCTGAAGCACAACCTCATCAGCATAAGCCAGTTATGTGATGAAGGTTATCAGGTAACTTTTAACCACTCCTTATGTCTTATTACCAATAATAAAAACATAAATGTATTATCTGGTATTAGACATGGAAACATTTATTTAGTCAATTTTGACTCTGCCAACTCAGATATTTGCTTATTTAATTCTATAAGGAAAACAAATGAATTATGGCATAAAAGGCTAGGACATATTAACCTTAGAACTATATCTAAGCTTTCTAAAGAC
This sequence comes from Dactylorhiza incarnata, assembly GCA_033032865.1. Taxonomy (NCBI): domain Eukaryota; kingdom Viridiplantae; phylum Streptophyta; class Magnoliopsida; order Asparagales; family Orchidaceae; genus Dactylorhiza; species Dactylorhiza incarnata. The sequence continues at coordinate 1,150,839 of JAWHQI010000415.1, read as the reverse complement.
AATCTTGTTAGAGGACTGCCTTCGGGTTCTTACAAGACGGAAGGACTCTGTAGGGCTTGTCAATTAGGTAAGCAAACCAAGAGTAGTTTTAAATCTTTATCCAAGAGTGATTCACCTAGGATTTTGTATTTACTACATTTGGACCTTTTTGGACCCACTGCAATACAAAGTCTAGGAGGGAAGCATTATTCTCTAGTTATTGTAGATGACTTCTCAAGATTCACTTGGGTGTTCTTTCTTAGGAACAAGTCTGACACCTTCATTGTTCTGACAGACTTTCTCAGGTCCATCAAGATTGAGTACTCTACTCTAGTTGCATTGATCAGAAGTGATCATGGCACTGAGTTTGAATCTCTTCTGATGAGAGAATTCTGTGGAAAAGAAGGGATCAGGAAATGTTTCTCAGCTCCTAGAACTCCTCAACAAAATGGGGTAGTTGAAAGGAAAAATAGAACCTTAATTGAATTAGCAACTACATTGCTTGTTGATGCTCACTTGCCACTCTCTTTTTGGGCAGAGGCAGTGAACTCAGCAAATTATGTGTTGAACAGAAGCCTGATACATAATTTTAAGGGTAAAACTCCCTATGAATTACTCAAGAATAAAAAGCCTAAGGTTAACTATTTTAAGATATTTGGCTGTAAATGCTATGTGCATAACAATGATAAGAAGTATCTCAGGAAATTTGAAGCAAAATCTGCTGAAGGTATATTCCTTGGATATTCTCTTTCTAGTAAAGCATACAGAGTTTACAACAAATCTACTCTTAAGATAGAAGAGTCCATGCATGTATCCTTTGATGAAACTAATATGTTAAATGAGGAGAGGAATACCACCTCTACCAAACATACTTTGCAGGTACCAGCTCTATGTGAAGAGCTCAATGGATTGGATCTACAGAATGAAGAATCTCTACTTCCATCATCTCAACTTATTGAAGACAGTGAAGAAGAAGATAATCTAGATCTTGCTGATAATTCAAATCAAGTGACAGCTGATCAAATTCCTCAAGTGGAAACTATTACTGAACAAACTCCAACTGTTGATCACATCACAGTAAGAGATCATCCAATATCTAAAATCATTGGAGATATTTCATTAGGTGTTCAAAAAAGGCATCAACTACACCAAAATCAAATGCACACTTGTTTCCTATCACAAGTTGAACCTCAATCCATACAAGATGCAGAACAAGATCCAAACTGGATTCTTGCAATGCAAGAGGAGCTCAACCAATTTTAAAGGAATAATTTTGGTGATTTGGTTCCAAGGCCAAGAGGCCATCCAGTCATTGGCACAAAGTGGGTCTTCAGGAACAAGCTAGATGATCAAGGCATAATCATCAGAAATAAAGCAAGATTAGTAGCCCAAGGATATTCTCAGGAAGAAGGAATTGATTTTGATAAACCTTTGCTCCTATTGCTAGACTTGAAGCTATAAGGATTTTTCGTGCCTTTGCTGCATTCAAGAAGTTCAAGGTATATCAGATGGATGTGAAGAGTGCATTCTTGAATGGAGATATCAAAGAAGAAGTCTATGTGGAACAACCACCAGGATTCATCTCTCCAACTCACTCTTCTTATGTATTTAAGCTTAATAAAGCTCTCTATGGTCTCAAATAAGCTCCCAGAGCATGGTATGAGACCTTAGCTAATTTTCTTTTGGAGAACAATTTCTGTAGAGGCATTGTTGATAAAACCTTATTTTTCAGAATACATAAAAATCAAACATTACTAGTTCAAATATATGTAGATGATGATATCATATTTGGCTCTACTGATTCAAATCTATGCAAAACATTTTCTAACCTAATGCAATCTAAATTTGAAATGAGTAGTATGGGTGAGTTATCTTACTTCCTTGGTCTTCAAATGAAGCAAACTCCAAATGGCATATTTGTAGGGATACGGCGCAACCAACTGCACCAAAAGACCGGCATGTTGGTCAAGGCGCCTACCGCTCCTTTATTGAGTCGGCTATCCTCGGGCGGATCCACGGTGCAGTCAGTTATACCCATGGGGGACACACCCTTCCACTTCGAATAGCACCGCAGCGTCGGGGGCAATTCTGGCACCCCAACAATCCCCCCCCCCCCCCCCCGCCCCAGAAACGACCCCGAGGTTTCGAACCCGCGACCTCCTCTGATACCACTTGTAGGGATACGGCGCAACCAACTGCACCAAAAGACCGGCCTATTGGTCAAGGCGCCTACCGCTCCTTTATAGAGTCGGCTATCCTCGGGCGGATCCATGGGGCAGTCAGTTAGACCCACAGGGGACACACCCTTCCGCTTCGAATAACACCGTAGCGCCGGGGGAAATTCTGGCACCCCAACAATATTCATATCACAATCTAAGTATGCTAAGGAATTAGTAAAAAGATTTGGTATGTCTGATGCATCCACCATGAAAACACCCATGCCCTCAAATCATGTTGTTGACAATGATGAATCAGGGAAACCTATTGATCAGAAAGTATATAGAGTAATTGTTGGCTCTTTACTTTACCTAATAGCTAGTAGACCTAATATAATGTTTGCTACATGTATTTGTGCTAGGTTCCTAGTTAACCCCAAAGAATCTCACCTAATTTTACTAAAAAGAATTTTGAGATATATAAAGGGTTGTCCAAATCTAGGACTCTGGTATCCAACAACTTCAGAATTTGAATTAACTGGATTCTCAGATTTTGATTATGCTGGATGCAGAGTAGACAGGAAAAGCACATCAGGAACTTGTCAGTTTCTTGGTGATAGGCTAGTGTCTTGGTTTTGTAAGAAACAAACATCTGTGTCTACATCAACAGTTGAAGCAGAATATATTGTTGCAGGCAGATGCTGCTCACAAATATTGTGGATACAAAATCAACTTCTAGATTATGGTATCAATCTAAATAAATCAATTATATTTTGTGACAATACTAGTGCAATATCTATAGCACAAAATCCAGTACTCCATAGTAGGACTAAATACATAAAAATTAGGCACCACTTTATTAGAGATAAAGTGGATAAAAATAAAATTTTCCTACAATTCATTTCCACTGATTTGCAAAGGGCTGATATTTTCACCAAACCCATGGATGAAAAGAAACATATCTTCTTTATAAATCAGCTAGGAATGATAGATGGAGATTCAATTAATTAAAAATGTATATCTTTTATTTATCCCTCCTGTGTGAATTAAGTTCAGTTGGTTTGCTGTCTAAGCAGCTGAGACAAGCTCTCAGTCTCAACAAAATAGCTGAGACAAGCTATTAATCTCTACTGAACCGCTGAGACAAGGCCTTGAGCCGCTAAGAAGCTGTCTGGATCCGCTGAGACCAAACCGCTGAGATGATATCTATTAGATCCAGGGATCGACGAAGACAAGCTCGTTAGTCGAACTGAGATCGACGAAAATTAAATTTTCGTCGATCCCAATCTGACGAAAGCTAAGTCTTTTCGACTTCTGATCTTTCATTATAATCAAATCTTTTATTTCATTTTAATTGTATGCCTACAGAATTGCTTCTCTTTCCAGTTCCTTTGCACTTGATCTCTATTTTCTTTTGCAGGAACAATGGTAATATTTCTTCAAAAAAATGCATCCTTCCGTACCTCCTATACAAAAGTCCCTTCTTATAGGGGCCTAGCTCCAGGTCTTCCTGAAACTAGGCAGGGGGAGATGTTTTGAAGAAGCTCCTTTTTGTTATGGGGAGATGCTTTCCTTTTGACAGGGGGAGATGTTTTGAAGAAGATCCTTTTTGATATGGGGAGTTACTTTATATAGAAGCTCAAGTTTCAGGGGGATATGTTGTATGTAGAAGCACAAATCAGTTCATGATTAGAAGCCCCTTTATGATAGGTTTCAGTTATTTGAAGAAGCTCACAACAGTTTTTATTTCAGTTTGAAGATTCAGATATGGCAAATACAAATGCAGATGCAGAAATAATTCAGATATGACAGATTCAACAAAGCAATTCAGTTATTGCTACAGTCCAGATCAACAAAAGCAAAAGCTGAAAAATGCAGTTTTAGATATGACAGATTCAGTTCAGATATTCAGAATTCAGAAAGCAAGATTTTGAAAGGCAAATCACATCCAAGCCTCCTTCAGAGAAAGACAAAAGGTTCTGATTATTTGTTTTTATTATTTTTGTTTTCAATGTAATATTTCAAAACTCAGAGTATCATATTTAATATCTGCTGAAATGTTTAAAATCTGTCAGATATATATATGCTCTGTTGTTTTGTTGTTTATTTTATTATTCAATTTTTGTCAAATAGTGTCCTAACCCAAATAGGGGGAGATTGTTGGAACAACCCTATTACTGATTTGGGCTAGGATCACTATTTGTTGACTAGGACTAAGTTGATCCCCATTGTATAGTTTAAAGGGTCAAGGTTTTAGGCTGTTAGAACTAAGGAAAAGCTAAGTTTCTATATTCGACGAAATGTATTCTGCGTTCGACGAACGTCTTGCTCCAGTTCGACGAATTTGCCAAGTCTCAACGTTCGACGAATTTGCCAAGTCTCGGCATTTGACAAATTTGCCAAGTCTCAGCGTTCGACAAACTTCCCAAGTCTCAGCGGTCGACGACCTCAACATTCAGATCGACGAATTCTTATTTTAGCTCGATGAATTTCAGAAAGATCAGTTATATTTTATTCTCTAATTTCAGATCAACCTAAATCAGCAATGGATTTATTCTATTATTTAGAGTTATTCATTTCCAGATACGACAAAATTTTAATTCCTCCTTCTATTTTATTACTTTCCATTCTCTTCCCAAGAATGTAACCGTTTAGCATATTGGAAAAAGGAAAAGGAATTAGAGATCAGATTGCAGTTCCAAGAATTAATCCTCATGATTATTCTATTCCTTATTCAGAGGATTTGAAATTAAAATTAGAGATATATTTTCAAGGAAAACGAAAAAGACAAGCAAAAAGATAGAAAAGAAAAGGACCACAGTATCATTCGACAGAGAAGATACATTCTAGAGAAAATACACAGTCAAATAGTTCTACAGTGTTCGTCCTCAACAGCAGCACACTTTCATCCTCAGAGAACAACAATCTTCATACTCTTAGTTCTCAGCTGCTGATCTCAAATCTTCAAGAGCAACAACAAATCTGAGAAACCATTGTCTCTCAGATTCATCAGCTATCAAGGAAGATCTACATTCAATAGAAAGCTCTATCCTCAACTGTCAACTATTTTCTATCAGACAGGGGGAGCTTTACAACATCAAATCCACTAGTCTTCTCTAAGATTATTGACAGAGAAGAACTTCATAACCCTCTTTATCCCACCTTGTACAGGGTTCTAACTCCCTTCAAAAGTTAACTCCTTGGTGGTAGGGCACCTGAACAAAAACCTGTAGTTTGATTTGAGCACTTGATCAAAAGCTCAAGTGGTGTTTGGGCACCTGATCCAAAACTCATTGGTGATAGGGCACCTGATCAAAAACCTAGTGGATTCCTACCAAGGGTGGTAGAAGAGTAGATGTACCCAGGTTTATTGGGGAACTACTATAGATCCTTGTGTCTTCTTTGTTTTTGTTTATTTTTCTGTACTGTGATGTGCTATTTTCTTTATTTGTTTTTATAACTCGCTCAGTACACACATATATATATATATCACTATTTTAATTCCGCAATAAAAATAAGTGAAAAACTTTTTAATACTCGATTCACCCCCCCCCCCCCTCTAGAGTAACTTTAAGATCTAACCTCACTTTCAAAGTTGACCTTCGCTTTGGTGGTATCGGCCCAGAAGCTCCGGCCATACTTCCAAGCGCACTCAATCAAAGTTGTGACCGACCACCCACTTCGCATAGTCATGGAAGGGGTGGAGCATTCGGTGAGGCTAGAAAAATGGTCTGTGGAGCTGAGTGAGTTCGACATCACGTTTGTGCCTAGGATGTCGATCAAGGCACAAGCGGTGGCAGACTTCATGGTGGACTACGCAACCGAAGTGGGGGAGCATGAATCACCTCCCCTTGTGGCATGGAAGATAGTGGTGGATGGTGCGTCAGGGAAGCACTCCTATGGAGGGGCAATTATCCTAATAAGCCCCAAGAAACAAAGATTGAGCAAGCCTTGAGCATCCATTTTCCAATTACCAACAACTAGGCCGAGTACGAGGCAGTGATAGCAGGCCCACGGCTGGCCAGGGAGATGGGAGTGCAAGACCTGGAGGTCTCAACGGACTCCATGGTGGTGGTATGCCAAATAAGGGGAGAATTTGAAGCATAGGAGCCGACCCTCCAACGCTACCTAGAGAAGGCCAAGGGGGTCATCGGGCAATTTCGCACATTCTCCATCAAGCATGTGTCAAGGGAGGAGAGCACCCCGGCAGACCTCCTAGCCAAGTTTGGCCCTTAAGCTGGTGGGACAGTATCGGAACTCTTCCGACCTTCCATCGAGGAAGGGGAGCTGATGGAGGTGGATCAGCGAGTAGCATGGATGGATCCCTTCGTCACCTTCCTGGCATCGAGAAAGTTCCCTGAAGGGGATGTGGATAAGCGACACTTCAGGTATAAGTCGGCTTATTATTCCTTACATGTAGGAGGACCATACAGGAAAACACTCTCGGGGCTCCTGGCCCGTTGTGTATCAAAGGAGGAGTTCCCGAGAGTCCTCGAAGAAATCCACTCGGGAGAATGCGGCAGTCACTCCGAGAGCCAAACTCTAGAGGGGAGAGTGTTGAGGCAAGGCTATTTTTGGCCTACCCTCAGCAAGGATGCGGCAGAGTTCGTGAGGAAATGTTCAAAGTGCCAGCTCTATACTCCGTCCAACTCCTCCCAGCTCAGAGACTCCGGACCATCACAGCTCTGTGGCCCTTCGCTATATGGGGCTTAGACCTGGTAGGTCCTTTCCCACAAGCTAGTGGCCAAAGGAAGTTCCTATTGGTAATGATTGATTATTTCTCCAATTGGGTAGAAGTAAAGGCGCTGGCCAAGGTAACATCCCAAGTGGTAAGAAATTTTGTATGGGGGAGATAATTTGCAGGAACGGGCTCCCGTTGGACATAGTGACGGATAACGGACCACAATTTGTCAGCGAAGAGTTTGTCAGTTTCTGCACCCAACTCGGCATCAACCTCAGGTTCGCTTCGATCCACCACCCAAGGAGTAACGGTCAAGTTGAGGTAGCGAACAAAATAATTGTCAACCTACTCAAGAAGAAAGTGGAGAACCTCAGGGGCAACTGGGTAGAGCAGCTGCCCTCAGTCCTCTGGGCTTTGAGGACTACTCCAAATACCGCTACCAGGGAGACTCCATTCAAACTCTCTCATGGGTCCGAGGCCATCCTCCCAATAGAGTTCGAAGTAAAAAACCCCAGGGTGGTCGCCGCAGGCGAAGGGGATGAAGAATGGCTAGTGCAAAACGACGCAGAACAAAGATTGTCCCTGGACCTGGTAGAAGAACTCCGGGATCTCGCCACTATTCGGCAGGAGGAAGTCAAGAGGCGGATGGACAGGTATTTCGATCAACATGTCAGAATAAAACAATTCGAGAAAGGGGACTTGGTCCTGAAGAAGGTAGATGCGACAGGGAGAGGAGCCGTCGTAGGTAAGCTAGAGCCCAACTGGGAGGGGTCTTACATTGTAAGCGAAGTGCTCAAGTCGGGAGGGTACACCTTCAGGATGTGGAAGGGGTACCCCTTGGCCGAGCCAGGAGTGGGGATGATTTGAAAAGATTCTATCCATAACAAATTTTTGTAACTGACTTGTTGTATGTTTCATTCTCCATGGAAGAAGTTATTGAGCAAGTGGCAAGTTCTTTGATGCTGGAATGCCCCAAATCGATTTCGTTGCCGGTCTCTCATATACTGTGGGTCAGTTTGATCTCTGGAGAGGCTGTCAAGTGGCAAGTTCTTTGGTGCTGGAATGCCCCAGATCGATTCCGTTGTCGGGCTCTCATAGACGGTGGGTCAGGTTGATCTCTGGAGAGGATGGAAAGTGGCAAGTTCTTTGTCGCTGGAATGCCCCAGATCGATTCCGCTATCGGGCTCACATAGACGGTGGGTCAGGTTGATCTCTGGAGAGGCTGGCAAGTGGCAAGTTCTTTTGTGTTGGAATGCCCCAGATCGATTCCATTGTCGGGCTCTCATAGACGGTGGAACAATTTGATCTCTGGAGAGGCTGGCAAGTGGCAAGTTCTTTGGTGCTGGAATGCCCCAGATCGATTCTGCTGTCGGGCTCTCATAGATGGTGGGTCGGGTTAATCTCTAGAGAGGCTTGCAAGTGGCAAGTTCTTTGGTGCTCGAATGCACCAGATCGATTCCGCTGCCGGGATCTCATAGATGGTGGGTCAGGTTGATCTCTGGAGAGGCTGGCAAGTGGCAAGTTCTTTGGTGCTGGAATACCCCAGATCGATTCCATTGCTGGCCTCTCATAGATGGTGGGTCAGGTTGATCTCTGGAGAGGCTGGCAAGTGGCAAGTTCTTTGGTGCTGGACTGCCCAAGATTGATTCCATTGTCGGGCTTTCATAGACGGTGTGTCAGGTTGATCTCTGGAGAGGCTGGCAAGTGGCAAGTTCTTTGGTGCTGGAATGCCCCAGATCGATTCCGCTGCTGGACTCTCATAGACAGTGGGTCAGGTTGATCTCTGGAGAGGCTGGAAAGTGGCAAGTTCTTTGGTGCTGGAATATCCCAGATCGATTCCGTTGTCGGGCTCTCATAGACGGTGGGTCAGGTTGATCTCTGGAGAGGCTGTTAAGTGGCAAGTCCTTTGGTGCTGGAATGTCCCAGATCGATTCCGCTGCCGGGCTCTCATAGACGGTGGGTAAGGTTGATCTCTGGAGAGGCTGGCAAGTGGCAAGTTCTTTGGTGCTGGAATGCCCCAGATCGATTCCGCTGTCGGGCTCTCATAGACGGTGGGTCAGGTTGATCTCTGGAGAGGCTGGCAAGAGGCAAGTTCCTTTGTGATGGAATGCCCCAGATCAAGTCACACCAGCATGAGAAAACAAGTAGACTGCGAGACGGAGTCAAGTTACACCAGAAGAGGGTCATCTCGCTCGTCGGGTGGAGACGAGCTCGCATAACTGGGGAATAAAACCCGACTCCTTCGCGTAAGGCGAGGGATACTTCGCGCAACAGGGTCCTCGCAGCAAAGAAATAGCCTCCCCAGATAGGCCGGCTGGGTACTCGCTGACACGGAATTGTTAGACATGGAAGAAGTTGTTCGGCCTTTAAGACTGTGAAAGAAACCAAGGCAAAAGCTTCACTCGCAAGTATTAAAGGGTAGAAGGCGTGTTCCTCGCAAAAAGGAGATACGACGGAGGATCCCAAGAAACCACGACCTCTGAGAGAACAGAAGTACGAGAAAGCGGAGATAAATCGCGAGTCAAACGCCTGAGCTAAGTGATTGAGAGATAGGCGAGAGCGAGCACTACCAGCACCATGCTAATAACGAAAGGAGCGAGATAAATGAATAATGGAAAAATATACACAAAGACCTCAAGCAAGTAATTAACAGGCGAAAAATATATATCATTTCTATTTTCGTCCAAAAGTTTTACAGAGTTCCGTGGCGTTCTCGCCAACCAAAAAAGTCAAAAGAAAATCAAAACATCAAAAAATCATGACTCATCCGCGGGTTGCTCGCCCTCGCTCCTCTCAGATGGTGTGGTAGGCAGGAACATCTCCGGGATCAAGTCCTCCAAGGTGAGCTCCACCGCCTCCGTCGTATGTATGCCAGACCGCTTGAGGGTGCGGAAGGCGAACGTCGCCGCATGAAGCGCTCCCTCCCGCATCTCTATCTTATGCTCCTGCTGCTTGGCCTTCAGCGACCTGGCAATGGGCAGGAGGGCGGCCTAGGCCAGTTCGAGGTTCAGAGTCTTCAACTCTTCTACTTGATGCGCCAGGTTGGTGTTGCGAGTAAGGAGCTCGCTGGCAGCCTTGGCATCCTGCAAGGAAATTATTTAAGCGCGAGTATGGAAGGATAAGAAAGGGTAGACGAATGAACAAAAAACTCACCATCCCACCTTGGAGGCTGGCGACGAGGCCATCCGAGATGTTTAATTTTTCCTTGAGGTCGGCCACCTCCACGGTCGCGGCCTTCAACGCTTCCCGAAGAGCCACGGAGCTCTTTTCCTCCCTCAGGCGCGCAATATCCTTCCCCGAGATCTTCAGCTCGCGCATTAGCTCCTCTGAGTTCCTCTCCAGCTGGAAGTTGCGCCGACCCAACATGTGAGCGAGCTCTAGAGAGTGGAGTTGGTACCACGCGCTCTCATGAGCGAGTACCCGAGAGGTCATTGAGTTGAACTCTTTCGTGTCCTCCCGCCCATAATGGCCAAAGGACGGGGCAAAAGTGTCGCCACCAATCGTATCCTCCTCCACCCAAGAGGGGAGGAGAGTCGATATCAAGGCCCAGTTAGTCTTCTCGTCCCAGACCAGCAGAGGCGCACCGGCCTCGTCCAGATGTTTGACCCCTAAGCCATAGTTCTGGTGGCGAGTCGGAGCAGGCACCTTCGAGGTGCCGACCACCATCATAGAGGGCTCGCTGGGCACCTTCTCCTTGGGCCGGGTCGCTGGGAGATCTCCCCCGGACCGGAACTTGAGGACCTCCTTCCCCTTAGTCGGAGGAAGCGTCTTCGGTTTCTTTGGGGGGGAGGTAGAGACTTCGACCCGCGGCTCACAGGGGCGGGCCGCTTAAGAGAGGTCGGGGTCGAAGTGGGGGCAGGCTCTCGGCAGAGCTCGGCGGTATAGGTTGCAAGATGAAGGGCAGGCGGGATAGGCCCCACCTTCTCGTGAGGGGGGTTGAGCGGGAGGTCCCGCTCTACTGCGAGTAAGAAGCAATCTGAGTTAAAAAAAGAAGAAGCAATACAAGAATTAGTGGAGCGAGCGTGAACAGACCTGCTCCTGGCGGCACGGGGAGAAGCGAGTCGACGTTTCTCCTGAGGTAGACCACCTCGAAGTTGGTCGATATGTGCTTGAATAGATCGGCCTCGTGGCCTCCAAGCGTTGGGGGCAGTAGGTGGATTTGGACCGTTGGATGGGCGAGAAGGGAACGTTGTCGAATGGGCCATTCACGATGACAAACTTTTGGTGCCAATAATGGCTCTTGTTGACCGTCTCCTGGACTTTGGCTTGGCTGCTCGCGAAAAAAGCAATCCCATCCTTGTACGCCCTAAAGGAAAATAGTTTGCGGAGGACGGGTAGGCTGAACTCTACCCGCTCCTCTCGCAAGTAGTACGCGAAGGATACCATCATAGCAACGTCGTTGGGGGTCAGCTGACCCGGGATCATGCCAAAATATTTGAGTATCTGAAGGGTTCGCAACAAACGGTTAAGCGAGAACTTCACGCGTATGCAACGAGAATGTGAAAGGGGGGAGCTAATACCTGGCTGATCTCTGGCCAGAAGGGCAATCGCAAGCCCGCCTCAAAATAAGCCACTGGGATGGAAAGCTCGTCGGAGATTGTGACGTCGATCGCATCCTCGTCCGTAGGTAGCCGGGCAACAAATCCTGGCGAAATATAGTTTGCCACGACCAGATGATGCTCGTTCTCCGTGAGCGAGCAGTTCAGAAAAATATGTTCGTGAAAAGTCCCCGCACACTTGGCCCGACCTTCGGTGTCCGCATTGTCTCCACCCATTTTTTTCCTGCAAAGAGAAAGGCGAGCACAAAGAGAGAAGGTGGCGAGAGCGAGGAGGCAGAGAGGAGAAGGGAGAAGACGATCAGAGCGGTGGTTAGCCATAAATACCAGCCCTATTTATAGAAAAACCAAGGCGGCGGGGAGTAATCGAAGCGCGGAGGGTGCGGTTAGCAAAAGCGCATTATGATGTACCTCAAAATGAGAGCCTCCCTCTCTCAGAATCGCTCACGATAACCTAGGAATATTGACTTGCAAACAATAAAAATAACTCTGCGAGTAAAGGGGGGCGAGCCATTGCGGGTCACGTACTCGAACGATGAGAGGCAGAAAAAGACTAATTAAGAAGCGCATATAGTCAGCTAGGCGTATGCGTAGGCGCGACAAGAGCAGCATAAATGCGAATAAAAAGAAAAGACAAATACGATGCGGTGTCACTAAAAAACAAATCCAAATAAGAAGAGCTCGCTAGTGCGAGCGAGAAGTGTTCAGATCGCCACTATAGGGCATAAATCGTCCAGATATCATAAAACAAGAAAGGGAAATTATTGTGCAGAGAAGGAACGCGAGTGCGGGGGGTGGGGGGTCAGTATTGGATCCACTTCCATCGGCCTCGCCCTCGCACCCATGAGCTAGGTGGTCTCCTGGGGTAATGAAATGCTTGGGTAGCGCGAGCCTCGTGCTGAATCAAGCGTGTTGGATCTTGCTGCGCCCTTAGAGGGGGCGGGGGGTGAATAAGGGCTAAAATTTACTTTGATATTTTTTTTAATATATTATGATAATTTTAACGGATAAACAAGTAGATTTTTAGACAACCCAAATAAGCACTTAGAAAATCATAAGAAATTGGAAATCAAATTTTATTTCCACAAGTGATGAATACAAAGGATTGTCGATCTTAATAAAGCTTAAAATCAAGGCTATGATAAAAATAAAATTCTTTTCAATTTACCGGTCCTTCAACCAAGGACCGGCCGGCTATAGCGAATCTCTTCCTAGATCTTGCTGCTAGCCTCCCCTAGATCTCCCCATGATCTAGACACTGCACACAAGGCGGTGATTTACTCCTAAGACGCACAAGGACCTAGACGCCACGCACAAGGCGGCGATTTCCTCCTAAGCCACACAAGGACCTAGACGCCACACGCAATGCGGCGATTTCCCCTAAGCCACACACAGACTTAGATGCCACGCACAAGGCGGCGATTTTCTCCTCCGATTACAAAATGATAAGATAAAATACAAAATAGAAATTCAGATATGAAACTCCCTAAATATGAAGCTCTGAAGACGACGCCGAATCCTTGCAAAGATTGCCTGAGATACTGCGCACGGACCGTCTTTTCTTCGCTCTTGAACGTTCTTGCCAAAATGGGAGTTCTCGGAGTTCTAGAGCTCTCTGGACGGAATGCACTCAGGAAAGGACTTGGAAATCTCAAAGCTTAGAATGCACGAACAAAACGAACCAATTTATAGTTTTTCACTGTCGCCTGGGCGACATCGCTGTCGGATTCCGACAGCGCCAAACTACCGCTCGTCGTGCTGTCGTGCGGGCTGTTGCTGTAACTTCTGTACTGTCGCCTGAGCGACATCGCTGTTGGAATTCCGACAGCTCCTCTTCATTTTTTCCGTCCGAACCTTCTCCAGACTGTAGATTGAGTCGTTCTCATCTCCGAAATGGGGTGGACCGTTCTGTAACTCTTCCTGAATTAAAAGTTATGGACATTTTAAGATCAGCACACAAAACTCATCCTTTTGCTTTTTCTAATGTGTACACACTCTTGGATCATGGCCATGAACGAGAACTTGTCTCCTCATTGAACCTGTACAACCTGGACACTATAAACACACAAAAGACTAGATCAAATACAACACGGTATTTGTTATTCTCAAACCAAGAGATGCGGAACATAGGCTCCAACAAAGCGAGCATGGTCTATCACTCGCGTAAGATGCACCCCCGGAGAAGTAACCTCCTCACGAGGATCCTGCAGCAGTTCAGCTTGGAGTCTAGCGCATTCATCCCCCAGCGAGGCGATCTGCTCCTCAGCCGCCTCCATGTCCTTCCTCACCTGGCTGTACAGGTTTTGCAACATCCGCCCATGTTTATGGAAGAGCTCGGAGGTTCGCCTCTTCATCATCACTGGATCTAGTGGGTCGCCGAGGAAGGCATCATTCTCCTCTGTCAAAGGGAGGGGCGAAAACTCCTCTTCCCCCAAGTCAAAGTCGTTGGAACTCTCGGGAGGGCCTGCGAGAGGGAGAGGTCGTCGGGAGGAAGAGAAAGATCGATAGCTGACTGGTTTGGGCTAATCGGGCGAGTTGGGAGTCGCCTTACCCTGATGAGCGCGAGAAGAGTCGGGCCGCCCCTGGAAGGGAGTTCCATGGTGCAGGGTCACCGATTTTCCTAAGCCTGAGAGATGAGGGGCGGGGCCCTCACCCTGGACGGCGTCTAGAAGCAAATTCTCAGGATTCGCTTGGTCCAGAAGGGTATACCCCGGGATAGAGACATTTATCTTTGGAGGAAGTTGCTAGAGCGTGGAGTGGCTCGTCCATCGGGAGTCGCAAGAGGAGACTCTGCAAGAGACAAGGTCACCAAATCAACCAGGGGAGTTCATCGAAGAATTGTGCGAGAAGGCTTACGGTGTTGAGGCGAAGACGAGTGAAGGACGGGGACGCCCAGGTCCAGGATCTCCGCGCCGCCTCCCCGAGGGGTAGCAGGGCGAGCGTCCGCTCGGATTTCCTCTGTCAGATTCCCCGATAGGAGAGAGGCCTGAAAGAAAAAAGGTATATATCAGCAAGAAGAGGAGGTGGGTCAGCTTGCCGACCCGAGTACCTGGTCTGCGAGCAGAAGGTCAGGTGACGGATCTAAGGCCAGGGATCCTTCCCTCCCGCCCTGGCGCCGGACCGATTTCACTTTTAGCATTCTTGGAGAAGACGGCTTCGGGGCCAAAGGAGCAGGTTTGGCGAGGGCCTCGTGCTCAAAGGCTCGCGTCACGTTGATGCGAGCCCTGGTCTCTTCAGAAATAGGCATCCTTAGACAGCTATAGTACGGAGCAGCGAGAATTGGTGAAGGAGGAAACGGGGAGCCCATCAACTACGATCGACGATATTTATAGCAGGGAGGGGAGGCCCCACCAAAATATTCCTGCTAGGTCAGCATCCGTCCGGCGAACCCCGAGGGTTGGATGATTCATCGCGAGATTAGCTTAAGACTCGCGAAGAGTGGGGATTGTGTACAACCTCGGGTTCGCCCAGAGCCAGAAAATGGGATCAAGCCGGGGTCCAGCTTCAATAGGAAGAAGTCTAGATCGGCAGCAGTCCTTCACGGACTACTCGCAGCGAGAGCCACGCGAGCGCGTGTAGGCCAGAACAGCGAGTAGGTCTCTCACAGGACACTCGCGTGTAGTACCCTTGCACGAGAGCGAGCAAGAGGTCTAGCTCGGCAGCGGTCCTTCATGGACTACTCGCGACGAGAGCCACGCGAGTGCAAATAGGCCAGAGTTGCGAGTGGCACTCTCACGGGCCACTCGCGAGTTGGTACTCGCCCGAGGGTCGACGAGTGGTGCCTGGAAGGACCACTCGCTCGGCAAAGGGGAATAGATGTGAATTTACCCCTCTACCCCTGGTGGTCTATCGTTAACCCCTCCAAACAGTGGATTTTGGTTGTTAGCAGGACAAGTTTGGGTGCATTTAGTAAAACCAAAAGGCGGAATTGCGCTATTAACAGACCACGACCAAAAAACTATAAATAGACTTTGAAGGGCACCTTGGGAGAGGATTCCAATCTCACATTCTGAGCTTCTTCCTCCCTTGGTTACATTGGTTTGGCTCTCTAGCTCTCCAAGGTGCCCAGTCTCAGTTTTGGCTTGGGAGGGGAAGCGCTCAATGATCATCCGAGTTTGTGGTGGGACCTCCTCGCTGCGACTAAGGTCTAAGTCTAGTTCTGAATCTCCAATCTGCTCCTTCTGAGGGATCAGTAAGGGCTAGCTGCCCCTCAACTCGTTGAGGGCCCGAGCTTCACAAGAGACCGAGAAATTAGTTTTAACAGGCACAGATCCACAAAATAATAGATTGAACCTAGAGGCAATTATTGGAACTAGTCCCTTAAACTTCCCTTGAAGGTGATTGCAAAAACTTGCAATTGAAGGAGTCATTCATGATTAGAATGGATACCACATCCTCGAACCATTGTAAGTGTTGTAAGGGGTCGTCCTTCTTGGAATAGTAACTCAAGACTAGCTCCCTTAACCCCTCAGGGACTAAGGTAGTCAAATTTTCCATAAAATGGACTCGTCGGTCCATATGAGCGAGTTGACTGATGATGATCCTGCTCGAACTCACAAAAGCGAATACCCCACGATCTCACTGGTGGGGACTCATGCATACATTAATCGCTCTGTCACTTCCCCGAAAAACTCCTTGTTGTGTCGCATAGAAGGCTCTAGCTCGCCCGAGGATGTGACGATTAGGGGCGAGGTCAATGCGATCTTGACAAAAAGTGTGAGCAGTGATTGCAAAGTGTCTTCCATCATCCGACAAAAAATTGTGGGGTTAGCTCGCATAACAAACTCGCTACCTACACGTGAATTGTTGGTGTTTGGTTCCTTCTCTCCATCATGGTCCACAGTGTCTTTTTGCAAGAATTTCTTCCTCCAACTACGGTCCATGCTCATCGCACCAAAAATGTTGGAACCAGGAAACCAGTTCAACAAAGTTCAGACCAAAAGGGTAGCATGAGATTACTGATCTTGCGGTCGAACACCACGAACCTAATGACAAGGGAAACGACTGACGAGAGCTGAAGGCTAAACTTCTTAAAAATAAAACCCACGAACTACAATGAGGATGTCCCGCCACACACGCAAAATTTTATAGGAACTTCCCCTCCTAAAACTAAGAATGTGCTAGGCATAAGTAAAATATGATCTCAGTGAACTGAGGAAACTTAGGGAGTGCAGCGAGCCTTTCTTATGTGCCATGGTGCCCTATCTATAAGCAATCCAGACTGGGCGTATTGAGGTCTGCGGATATCCGTGCCCACAAAATACTATATATGATGCAATATGAATTTGGGCAAGCTAATTAAGGTCGCGAAGAATGATCCTGTCAACCCAGCTGAAAGTGCATAGTGTGCCTCTGAGATTCCTCTAGAGGGGGTAAATAGAGTTTTAAAATATTTCTATCCTAACTGTGTTTAACAATAAATTATTCTAAGGAGTTATGTTTAACAATCCAGACAGAATAAAGCATGCAGGAAATAAGTGCAGAATAAAAGATTGGGACAGCACAGAAAATCACAGCACAGACACAATGAATTTTATAGAGGTTCCCCAAAATGTGGGTAGTCCTCTCTTCTACCACCTGGTAGGAATGCACCACCTGTGCCTGAGTCGTTTGATTAGGAGACTCTTAGAACCAATGATCTTTTGACAAGGAGATCATGAACCACAGATCTTTTGATAAGGAGATCTTGAACCACCAGATCTTTTGATAAGGAGATCTTGAACCACTGAATCCTTTGAAGAGGGATAAATAAAACTCTTGTACAGAATGAGAAAGAAGAAGGGAGAAGGTTAAAGGAATTCTGTTCTCAGAATTCTTGAAGATGGCTGTATGAAGATCAACCTATGAGTTGTTCCAAAGGATCTGCTTTTGATTTGCCCCTGCTTTTGATAGTGAAGATTTGCAGAAGCTTTCTATTGTCAGATCCTTTCTTCTTCTTCAGATTATGATCTGGCTGCTATGAGATTGTGATGATCAGTAGCTTTCAGATCCTCTATTCTATTTTGTGAAGAACAGCAGAGCCTTCTTCTCTTTTTGTTTTGCAGTGTTAGAGTTCTTGAGAGAGGGAGAAGATGAAGAAACCCTAGAAAAAGAAGGAGACGGCTGATAGTAATGAATGCCTTGTCTTCCTCTATCTTCTCTTATCTTTTTATTCTCTCTATTTCAAATTTGAGTATGTTTCCCTTTCTGATATGCCTTGATAAGGTAATCTGCTTATCACTTTCTCTTTCCTTCCTCTTTAATTCTCAACCCGTCCACCTGGAAAGAATATGTTTCCAAGAAACCTTTTTGTCTCTATCTTTAATGCGTCTTTCTATTCCAGGCAATAATTGAGCCGTTGGAGAACGGTCTTGATAGATGTGGGCCATGAAAGAGGGATCAGAAAGAGAGCTGAAAATATATACTTTTATAGACTGTATTCGACGTAGCGTCGAATTCATTTCTTCTCTTATCGACGTAGGTTCGAGTTCTTCTAGGAGCTGCTTCGATTTCATCTCTGCTCTGACTGAACTCTGCTAGTCGATGTTGCGTCGATATCTTCTCGACGCACCCGTCTAGTTGATCTGCCTTGCACTAAACTCCATCTTCTGCGTCAAGATGAAGTCGATGTTCCATCGACTTTAGTTGGCTTCTACAGATATCCTCTTCTGCGTCGAGTTGAAATAGAAGCTCCGTTGACTTCTCCAGTTACTCTGACAAGTACCTGACCTCTAAGTCGACATTTATTCGATGTTAAATCGACTTGAGTTACTTCAACAGAGGGTTTGAACAACTTGGACTTCTAGTCGGAGTAGCGTCGATATGGACTCGATGTTGCGTCGAATTCTATTCGACGCAAAAGTAAACTTAGCCCAATTTTGTTTCCCTTGATCTGGTCCTGACACCCTATGTTGAGTGTGATATCCTAAGACATCTAATAACCATATTACCCTCACTATACAATGGGTAATTTAATCCTAGTAGATAAAATCACTTTTAAATAATTTGCTAAGTTAAATCAAAGGGGGTTTTTCCCAACAATCTCCCCCTATTTATCTTAACAAATTTTACAGTTTATTCAAAGTGATTTTATATAGTTTTTCATAGTATAATCAAACATACATGCAAGATAACATAGACACAAAAGGGGAAACAACTGAAAGCAGATTTCCATATAAAGAAATTTTATAGCATTGTTTTTCCAACAAATGTAATTCCACAAAACCTAATAATTTATCTGGTGCCTGAAGTTCAGAGCTCCTTCTCAGGAGTTTTTCTTTTCCTGGTGAAGACCTTTGGAATTTTTCTTTGTGCCACTTGAAGAGGCTCATTATCATCATCTGCTTCTTCAGCATCATCTTCCTTGAAAAACTCCCCCTGAGTGTGTGCATTTTGTTCAATTTCCTGGGCAGCTTCCTGAGAAATCTTGACTACTTGATCTAGCTCTGTTTCATCCTGAAGTTTCTCCTAATCAGCTACTGTTCCTATAGCTATCATTTCAGCTTCCAGATTCCTTTAAATACTTAGAGCAGACTCCCCCTGAATGTCTGGGATCTCCCCCTGAACTGATGCATGTTGGATTATAGTGGTTTTGTCAGGAGCTTCATTGGCATCACTTTTATTTTGTCCACTCAACTCTAGAATAGGTCTTTCTTCCTCCAAAATGTTCTCCCCCTTCTTAACCTTGCTGGCCAGGTAGGTTAAGAATTCCTTTGTGACCATGGAGGAAGATATAAACTCTTTGACGCTCTGAAATTTTTTGTGAAATCTTAATAACTCACCCTCTATCTTTGAGTATTTCTTGTCAAATTTCCTGGCCTGAGAGGCCACTTGATCTGCAAAAGTTGAGGAGGCCATGGCCACTGCTTTGGAAATGACTTGCTCAAGGTCAATTGGAGGAGTATGAGAAGGAGGTGGAGGAGGTGATGGAGGAAAGTCTTCTGGAATGGGGGAGAGAGCATGGTATACAGTAGGTGAGAAGTGACTTGATGGTGGTGGAGGTGGAGCAAGCTGAAGATCTGGAATGAGAGTGGATGGTAGTTGATGAGGAATGTGTGATGTTGGCTCTGGGACTGAGGTAAATGGAAGATCTTGTGTTGTTGTTGTGACTGTTGATGTTGAGCTGCAGTATCATCCTGATGGAGTTCTGGAACAATGTCCATTGAGGGAAGATCATCCCTTGGGGGATCTAGAATCTCCCTGTTTGACTCTAGAGGAGGAGGAGATGCTGGAGCTTGAGCAGGCTTCACTATTTGCCTGGTCCACTTGGAAAAGATTCCAATGTTGATCCTTTTCCCAGGAGGAATGGGCACTCCCTTGGATTTGCAGATACTTGGGTAATGCTGGAGGAGCACTTGGCTCATTATTCTCATGTAAGCATTTTCTTTATGAGCATACTTGTGCCCAATCAATCTCATGAGGCATCTTCACCAATTAATCCTCTTTTTTAGAACTAGATCTCCCATTATGTTAAGTTGTTGCTTTGGAACAGCATCACGTGCTGATATTTTACACAACAGCACTTTCCCTACAATGTCTGCAAGGAACCTATATTCCACCACAAGATCAATCTTCTTTAGATTGATGGGCTTATCTTTCTTGAACTGCATTACTTCCAGGACCCTCTTGGTCTCATCCCCTGATAATTCATCTGACTCATCCCTGTCTGAAGATCATATGTTTGGTTTAGCATTTCCTCTGTTATCAATACATATGTGTCATATATTTTTCCTTAGAGAGATCCGTCCTCTCCTATCTGAACATTGCCTTTGAAATCTGTTAGCTCTATGTCCAGGATCTTGCATCTTGTTGAAATGAGCTTGGTTAGGCCTGCCTCCTGGAACAAGCCAAGAATGGCTTTGAAACTTTCTGCTGCTGCACTGAATGACTCAACATCCACATCAAATCATGAGTTCACCTTTGATGGAGCCATTTGATTTTGCGTGTCTGCAAAGACACAGAAAGTGAGAGAGAAAGAGACACGGGAGAGCAGGAGAGCAAGAGAAAGAGAATTTGAAAGCGCATATGTTTCGACGCAGTAATTGCATAAAAGAAGATGAATCGCCGCTACTTAGGGTTTTTGTTGACGCACCGTCGATATTACTTTTTATTTGGCACGCAAAGTTGTGTCAAGATTGCTTCTAGAAGCAATTCTGTGCGCGCTGCTATATCGATGTTGCGTCGACTAATACTCGACGTAGCTTCGAGATTATTCAGAGACCCTAAGTTGACGTAGTCCTGTTGACATTACGTCGACTTCGAGTCGACGTGACTTCGAATTTAATCAACAATTGCTAAGTCGACGTATGCATCAATAAGAACTTGACACTGCGTCAAATTTTATTCGAATTGTCTTCTCTGCGTACTTCTCGACACTGGAGTCGAGTAGAAGTCAATGGTACGTCAACTTCTATTCGACGCACCACTTAATAAACATATCTATTTCTTTAGAAAATCCTTGTTGTTTCTCCCAGCAATTTTTACTTATTAAAAGTAGATGATAATATGATGTAATAAGTGTTAAGGAGGATTCAAGATTGAAATTACTCCCTTGAATGATTTTTGTTCCTTATACATGACCAACATCACTCCTCCCACTCAATTTCCTCTTGAGTGGGACCTTCCCTAACCCTGCACAAGCAAATCAAACATTAGAAGGTACCCAGGTTACCTTGGGCCATTTGCTTTTACCATTGTAGGGTTCAATGAAAGAATAGAAGGGTCTTTCATGATACCCTTTGGGATGATAGGGAATGGATTTCCCAAACCTTTTATCCTGATACTTGAAATGAGTATAAAATGTATCAAAATATAACAAGTAAGCAGAATGTTTTATTATTCTGAATTTTGCTCTACCCTTTTGATTGAGATTATTTGACTTTTCTACATGATTCTTGCCTAGGGATTTTTCTTTCTTATTTAGATTTACCCTTTTAGGTTTAACTAACATATCTATATCACTGCTATCTTTACCCTTGGATGATTCACCCTTCTCACTTGATTGATGATCAGTAGGTCTTACAAAGGAAATTAGATTTTTTCCAGGCAGGTTGCCTAGATGACTCTGTGCTAGTGGAGGGAACTGCTCCTAAACCTAGGTGATTAAATCTCATAGAGAGATTTTCTGTGATATCCTTGAGCTTCTGACTCCTCCCATTGAGTGAGTCCTCAAAGTCCTTTGCCTTTGTTAGCTCTTCTTTTAGTTTTGTGTTTTCCTCTCTAAGCTTAATCAATTCTAACCCTTTACCATTAAGTTCATTAGTTAGATTCTGATTTATTAAGAATGTTTCATCATTCTTAAGATTCTCTAATTCAGACCTACCAATGTTCAATTCTTTTTCTACTTTAAGATGATCTATGCAGAAATCTTTAAAACATGATTTAAAATCATCTTAAGTAAAATCAAATTCATCAAAGACAGATGATACCTGATCATCTTCATCATCTGATGCCATTCCCGGAGCCATCATGCAGGATGCTACAGCTTCTGCTTCATCATCACTCTCAGATGATGATGAGTCTAGTTCTGCTTCAGAATCACTCCATGTCTCAGCAATAAAGCCTTTGGCTTTCTTCTTGTCTTTTCCTCTGAAGGATTTCTTCTTCTTCTTCTCATCCTTGTTGTTGCTTTTCTCCCTTTGCTCTTGTGGGCAGTCAGGAGCAATGTGCCCTGGTTTGTTGCAGGTATAGAAGATAACCTCCTTCTTTGGAGTCTTATCATACATGGGCCTTGAGTCCCTTTCTCTTCTTCTTGAGTCCTCATTCTATACCCACTTCTTGAATCTCTTTGCCAGCAGGCTGAACATTTCATCCTCAAGAGTGGAGGACTCTCCTTCAATACCTTTGAGAGCAAGGGACCTTTGAACTGGAGCTGGAGAGGTCTCCCTTTCTTCAGCCTCAGCCCTATTTTTCAGAAGCGTCTCATAAGACTTAAGCTTTCCTAGCACAGCTTCAGTTGAGATCTCCCTGTGGCATTTGGATTCTCTGATTGCCCAGATCCTTGAATCCCATGAGCTAGGGAAGCACATGAGAATCTTATCATTAATTTCAGTCAAGGAAATTTCCTTGTCTAAGCCTCTGAGCTCATTAATGATAAGACTGAATCTGTCATACATATTGGCAATAGATTCTTCAGCCTTCTTTTGGAAGTTCTCATATTGGGACATAAGAAGGGACTTTTTGTCCTTTCTTTCATCAGCACTTCCCTCAACCATTTTGGTGAGGGAATCCTAGATCTCTTTTGTTGATTGGCATTCAGCAACTTTCTAGAAAATATCATCAAACATTGTTTATACCAGAATATTCATGGCCTTGGCATCACATGCCTTGACCTTCTTCTCAGCCTCTATCCATTCCTTTCTTGGGACAGCCTAAGTTGTTGAGGATTCTCCTTCCTTTTGTCTGACTGGACTAGGAGGACATGTGAGAAGAACATCATAGATATCTTCATCAATGGAATTCATGTAAAGTTTTATTCCGGCCTTCCAGAGTGTGAACTTATTTAAGTTACACACTGGAGGTCTTGTTGAAGCATAATCCTTAGTGCTTATTTTCTTTATAAAATATGTTTATAGAAAAGAGATAAGAGTAGAAGGTCTTTTTTATCAAGGTGTTAACCTCTTAATGATCAACCTCCCTCTGATACCAATTGAAAGTGCACAGTGTGCCTCTGAGATTCCTTTAGAGGGGGGTGAATAGAGTTTTAAAATATTTATATCCTAACTATGTTTAACAATAAATTATTCTAAGGAGTTATGCTTACCAATCCAGAGAGAATAAAGCATGCAGGAAATAAGTGCAGAATAAAAGATTGGGACAGCACAGAAAATCACAGCACTGACACAATGAATTTTATAGAGGTTCCCCAAAATGTGGGTAGTCCTCTCTTCTACCACCTGGTAGGAATGCACCACCTGTGCCTGAGTCTTTTGATTAGGAGACTCTTAGAACCAATGATCTTTTGATAAGGAGATCATGAACCACAGATCTTTTGATAAGGAGATCTTGAGCCACTAGATCTTTTAATAAGGAGATCTTGAACCACTGAATCCTTTGAAGAGGGATTAATAAAACTCATTTACAGAATGAGAAAGAAGAAGGGAGAAGGTTAAAGGAATTCTATTCTCAGAATTCTTGAAGATGGTTGTATGAAGATCAGCCTATGAGTTGTTCCAAAGGATCTGCTCATGATTTGTCCCTGCTTTTGATAGTGATGATTTGCAGAAGCTTTCTATTATCAGATCCTTTCTTCTTCTTCTGATTATGATCTGGCTGCTATGAGATTGTGATGATTAGCAGCTTTCAGATCCTCTATTCTATTTTATGAAGAACAGCAGAGCCTTCTTCTCTTTTTGTTTTGCAGTGTTAGAGTTCCTGAGAGAGGGAGAAGATGAAGAATTAAACCCTAGAAAAAGAAGGTGACGGCTGATTGTAATGAATGTCTTGTCTGCCTCTATCTTCTCTTGTTTTTTTATTCTCTCTATTTCGAATTTGAATATGTTTCCCTTTCCGATATGCCTTTATAAGGTAATCTGCTTATCACTTTCTCTTTCCTTCCTCTTTAATTCTCGACCCGTCTACCTAGAATGAATATGTTTCCAAGAAACCTTTTTGTCTTTATCTTTAATGCTTCTTTCTATTCCATGCAATTATTGAGCCGTTGGAGAACGGTCTTGAGAGATGTGGGCCATGAATGAGGGATCAGAAAGACAGCTGAAAAGATATACTTTTACAGACTGTATTTGACATAGCGTCGAATTCATTTCTTCTCTTATCGAAGTAGCGTCAAATTCATTTCTTCTCTTATCGACGTAGCTTCGAGTTCTTCTAGGAGCTGCTTCGATTTCATCTCTGCTCTGACTGAACTCTGCTAGTCGATGTTGCGTCGATATCTTCTCGACGCACCCGTCGAGTTGATCTGCCTAGCACTAAACTCCATCTTCTGCGTCGAGATGAAGTCTACGTTCCGTTGACTTTAGTTGCCTTTGACAAATATCCTCTTCTGCGTCGAGTTGAAATAGAAGTTGCATCGACTTCTCCAGTTACTCCGACAAGTCCCTGACCTCTACGTCGACATCTATTCGATGTTACGTCGACTTGAGTTACTTCGACAGAGGGTTTGAACCACTTGGACTTCTAGTCGGAGTAGCGTCGATATGGACTCGATGTTGCGTCGAATTCTGTTCGACGTAAATGTCAACTTAGCCTAATTTTGCTTCCCTTGATCTGGTCCTGACACCCTATGTTGAGTGTGACATCCTAAGACATCTAATGACCATATTACCCTCACTATACAATGGGTAATTTAATCCTAGTAGATAAAATCACTTTTAAATAATTTGTTAAGTTAAATCAAAAGGGGTTTTTCCCAACACCAGCCCTATCAATGCAAGCTCATTTGCGACTTCTTAGGGATCTCTTCGAAGGATGTTTTCTAAGCGGCCCCGGGAGGAGTTTGTTGGCGAGATGATTGGCCTATGTTGGTAAACTTTGGCTGCTTTATGTATATTTGATGATGTTATTCTTGGTCAATGATCAAATTCCTAATGACATGGGTCTATAATTAGGCATGGTCTTCCCTCTGCGAATACGAGTTGTACATGACCAGTAGTCAAATACTACACCAATAAAAGCAATAATTGATTATATTGTTCTTGGTTGTGCAATGATAGTTGTTAATTATATGCCTTGAATCCGAACACAAATATGGCGATTGTCATTGATCAAGACCCCAGGAGCCGCAGAATTTTTCCAAGGTAGTTAGCAGGGTATTTTGGGTATTTTACAATTGCATGAAGTGTTATATAAACTTCTTATCATTCCAAGGTTTGGGTAATTTTTTGAAAACTAAAATCTACCCACATTTTGTAACTGCCTATGTTCTTAAAGAAGTGAAAAATGGACTACTACTACCTGTGGATGTAGCACATCTTGGGGTGAACCACATAAATTTGTGTCTTTCGTGTTGTTAATTTACTATTTTTTCCGTCTACTCTCATTTTTGTAACAATAATTATGGTTGTATTGGGCAAGATCATAAACTTGAGATGTAAAACCAGTTCCAACATCCATAATAAGAGCCCGAAGATTCATGCAAGATGCAACACAACTAATAATAAGGCCATACATCAAGGTTTCCTCGCTTAACACTTTGTGTCGGACGTAAGTCAGCAACATTACAATGGTACCTTAGGGTGTAGCGATCTCACGGAAAATAGTTGGTTTGTTCAGTTTGGAAAATTTTTGGAAATTGGCAACCTACATGAACCAAAATTGGGTCGGTTTTCCCATGCTCCAAACCAAACTGACATTGGAATAGGGTTCAGTTATAAAAAAAATTGTGGTTCGATCGGTTAAGTTTTCAGTTTTTGCTCCTTGCCCTAATGTATGATATTAGCCTACCATCAAGCCACACATATCATGCACTCAAGTCATTTTCAATTACATAAACAAGGATCTAGCTGGTTATACCCTTAATTAGGGCTCTCCCACTAGAACTTAACTCAAATAGGTGAGGTCGGTTATACCCATTTCTCGAACACTTCTACCGACATCCTAACGATCGAAGTAGCCGGTTATAACCTTTCTTAGGCCCTTCTACCAACTCCTAACAATTACTCAACGATGGGAGAGGTTGGTTATGCCCTTCCTCGGACACTTCCACCCTCTCTCTAAATAATCAAAAATTAAATGTTCGTTTATACCTCTTCTGTAGGCCCTTTTACCATTTATATACTTACAAAGGAGGACGGTTATACCCTATCAGAGTCCCTTCTTCTTACCTTTCCTCCATCTCTATCTATCATTCAATTACACAAGAAATCTTAAGGTGATCACAACAAATTGTTAGGGATTCTACGTGCACCACAAGCCAAAACACTATCGTGGAAAATCACCACAAAAATTGGACCTTGTAAGGATGTTATCGCCGCATTCGCACTGTATTAAATTCCTAAATGCAAAGACTGTTGAACTAGCAAACTATAGTTCAATATCTGAGCCCAAAAACCACGGCTCGAGAGGAGTATGGACTGGTGTAGTTTGCTCTAACTTCTCCTGAGTTCAATCTCCAGACCGGGCACTTAGGACAAGGAAGCTCACTCAAAATGGTTGGAAAACTAAAAACAGACCCCCGAGCTACAGCGAGGAGGTCCCGCCACTAACCCGAAAGATCTAAAAAACTTCCCCTCCCAAGCCAGTTGCTGAGTTGGGCACCTTGGAGAGTGCCAGAGAGTTCTTGTCAACCCACCCAAAAACCACGGTGTACAGCAAGTCAGATCCCCCTAGCAGACCAAAGTGAACCTGAGGAGAGAGAAACAAGTGAGAGATCCTCTCCAAAGGTTCCCTTGGGGGTATATTTATAGTTTTCTTAAAATGGTATGCGGATAGCTAAATCCCGCCTCTTGGTTTTACTAAAAGTAGCCCAAATTGGTCTTCCAACAGCAAAAACCCGCTGTTTGGAATTGCTAACTGGAGGCCAAAATGAGAATCCCTAAAAAACATGCCATCAACCTAACAGGCAAGTCCAGGCTATTCTAAGCCGACTCGTCGGAGTGGCGAGTGCTCGATCGAGCTGGGACTCGTCACTCGCACTAAGCTGGGGCTGAGTGCCTGCTAGAGGTGAGTGCGAGCTGAGGCACGCCACTCACCTGGCCGACTCGCCCAGACCAAGTTCTGATCTAGATCACCTAATGGTTTGGTGAGCCTGCTCGACAAACACGGGGTTGTACACAATCCCTGCTCTTTGTGAGTTTTCTTCAAGCTCGGAAAGATAGTTTAGCCCCGGATGTTTGGCGAGGTCCTTGACTTTGAGGGGAATCTTTTGGTGGCCCACACCGGGGGCTATATACACTAGGAGGGAAGACCCCCCCCCTTTTATCCTCAAACCTATTCCCCTTCTTTCAGTGCATTGGTCGACCACCATGCTACTCTCTCAAGAACTACAGGCTCATCTTGTTGTGCCAAAAATAAAAACGCACCCACCTTCGTCGGTCTCCTGGGGCTTATTGCCGGGAACACTTCGCGAGCCACGCCAAAGAGGGTGGAGAAGCGAGGCACCAATAGGGCGAGACGGGTATCCATTGGAGAGGGAATCTCTTTGGTCGAGCTCCCTTCGCAGCCCAGGTTCTGCTTGGACCTCGAGGTCTCGGAACATGTGAAATTTTTCCTTAATGTGTTTCCTCGCGAAAGCCTCTGCGAGGTCAGGTTATTAAGACATATAATTTGCAGGTCAACGCGGCCACAGAAGGCGGCGCAAGTGGTCAGCATATCAGCGAGCAGGAGGAGGTGAGCCGTCAGGTTAACCCTGACGTTCCCTTCGCTGCATGTAAGCGGACGTTGTTCTTTGATGCGCTCGACTCGCATTTTATACGTATAATAACCACATTTAGCTTTGCAGTGCCTGATTACATCGATCTCGCTCCTTCTCCTTCGCGGCAAAAGTCGTCGACCCGAGACCTGTCGGAGGAATTTTCCATGACTACCCTAGTCCCTGCGGGCACTGCTACTGGTGTCGGTGAGCCCTCTGAGATGCGGAGTCCTATCAGGACTCCTCTGTGAGTGGGATTTACAAAATCCTTGGTGCTTCCCCTCTCCCGCCCCTTCAGCAGGAAGCCCAATCTCCCCTCTAATCGGTACCGCGATCCTGCCTCACAGCGTGAGGGAAAAGCTATCGAGGACTCTCTCGGTAGGGAATTCCTCTCCCTCCTTCTCTCTTTTAGCTTGATTCTAATAATTATCCTCTTTCAGATGATACTCAGAGAGATGTCGAATCCAATGAGCGAGGGCCCTACTCGGCACCACCATCCCCGGTGGCCATCGGCGAGTACCTCGGTGACCCCTCCAAAGTTGTAGAGATGAAAGATCGACTGACGAGCATCCTACGAAAGCATAGATACATGCTTCGCGAAATCTTGGAGGAAAGGGCTTCGACGGACTTCGATCATTTACCTCGCATCCTTGCACTGGAGTGGCGAATGGAGGCCTTCGAAGGAGACTGCACTCTAATCGCGGAGGAGGTGCAGAGGCTAACAGTGGGAGTTCTGATGTCACTGGAGTACCACTTCAGGTGGATCGACAAGTGCGTGTTTTCTCTACAATTGGAGATCGCTGCTGCTCACGAGCATGCCTTCGCGAGGCGAGGCTCAATGGGACGAATGAGCGGTCAAGGTCCCCTGAGGTGAAGCTGATCGAGAAGTGTACCTGCTCGCCTTTGAGTGTTTCTTTTTTCCCTGTTTTCTGATGTTATGTTTTTCTGCGATCACTTTGCCTTGGTGCATAGCCCCGTCTCACAGGGGTCTATCTTTTTTTTATATATGGCTCGCATGTTGTGTTGCTCTTTTTTTTCTTTCCAACGTTATATGATGATGGGCTTCGTTAGACCTGAGGGCTCACTCGCACTCGCCATCGTAAGGATTACTAGCATTCGCATGAGGGTAGGGGCGAGTGGCATGGGTTGAGTGAGTCATGTCGCTAGTCGCAAAACCCCCTCACCCCCCTTTTTCTATTAATACCCCCTCCTTTCATTTCGGTACTCACCTACCATAATAATTGCGTCTGTGCTCTAGTTTTTTAAATGACTCGCACGCTTGACACGCCCGTTTCTCAAAAATGACTAAATTTGACCCTACGGAAGGGCGAGGAAATTGTGTGGACGACTTCGTCGATCACTGCTTCCCTGAGGGGAGAGTGTCGAAGGAGGACCGTCTCGCTTTCATGGCGGCGCATATTCCTGAAGGATACACTGCTCGCTGCCCTAGGAAGCGTGAAGATATCAACTCCTTTCGCGAGTACGTGCTCGCCTTCCCCCTCTCTCACTTTGAGGTGGGTCTCTGCATCCCCCCTGTGGCCTAAAGTGAAGCATTTCCTGAAGTATTTCGGGACTATGCCCGTGCAGCTCAATACCAACGCGGTGTCCATGCTCATGGCATTCACATGCTATATGCGCGAGGAGAAGATCGAGTTCAGCCTCACCTTCTTCCGCAAGTTATTCACTTATTGGGCAACCGCAGATGGGGTCACCTTCCTAACTGGCTCGCGGGTCAAGGTATGTGAGACCTCCAATAAGGTGCATCACTGGAATGATTGATTCCTCTTCGTCAAGGGGATCTTACGCAACATTCCCTATGCGTTGGTTCAGCGAAGCGAGTCAATTTATCACGCTCCTCGCGTGGTGGGGGCCATGGAAGACTTCTGCAAGTTCTTCTTCGAGAAGGACTTCGAGGTCGCCATTCCGCGTCGATGTCTCGACTCACTCCCCCCTATTCCGCAGGGGGAAGGTATATTTCTTATCATGTGCTTCATCTCGCCTTTCTACTACTCCCCCCCCCCCCCCCCCCACACACACACACACATCTTAACATGTCTTTTTGTTGCAAGGGAATGCCTGGTCCCGATGAACCCGCCTTACGCAGGTGGCGCGAAACTGGCCTCTCCCCCTAGTCTGGCAAAAGCGGCTGCAGAAGCTTGCACTGGGGACATGGTCAAGTCCATGTCTCATGGCGGCAAATGGAAGAGGGTAGTGGACGACGTTGACTTCCCGCACCCTTCTAACTCACGGAAGAAGCAAAAGAAATCGCTGGCATCCAAGAAGACCCCGGCGAGCCGCCATGATTTTGTGGTACACGCTGACGCTGGGATGAGTGGCGTGGACATGTCGGACATGCTCCTGCACTTCAACTTCGGGGAGAAGCCCTTGGACTACGCGGGTGGCCCTCTACTCTCTTTAGAGGTGGCTAGGGAGAAGGTCTCCCTTTCTACTCGCATCCCCTCCTGGGTCGAGCGGGGCAAGGTAGACGATCACGCATTCTCCCTCGCCTATGGGATGTATGGGAGGGAGCATGCCACCGCCTTTGAGAAGTCCACTATGCGGGAGCTCGCCTATGAGATATTGTGAGCCTAGATGCGCGCCATTGAGCTCTTGCATATGTCAGTTCACCGCAACCTCTCCTTCATGAAGAGGTTCTACAAAGCCGAGTCCGCTCAAGATCTCGCGGAGGAGAGGGATGAGGACCTCGAGATGCAACTTGAGGTCGCCGAGAAACTCCTAGGATAGGCTCTGAAGGAGGAGGTAGATCTCGCCACCCTCCTCACCCCCCCCCCCCCCCACTTCTCTCTTTTTTTTCTTTTCTTGTTCTCATTTATCTTAACACAGGACATTGAGGCCGCAACCCAAATGATTATCCGTAATGGTGAGTTGGAGGCTGAAGTTATGGCCCTCAAGGAGCAGCTCGCCCAAGCCACCGCGGGTTTGCCGTCGGCAGAGTGTGAGGAGGTGTATCTTGTCACCCCTGCCGAGATGCAGGCAACGCGGAGGCTCATGGTGATCAAGGCCAATAAGTCCACACTCGCCATGCTGCAAGATGTCAATGCGTTCGGGGCGGGTTGGGAGAATAACATCGCAGAAGAGTTGATTCCAATGCTCTTCCTTGCCGACCCTCTGGCGGGCTCGACCTCCGACTCACATGCCTACTCGTTGGGAGACGAAAGCGGCGGCGAGTGAAGATCGGATACCGGGAGCAATTTTTCTTCGCCTTTTGCTATGTAAAGGGGCGAGTCCCCAATAATTTATGGTATGTATATAAGGGGCGAGACCCCAATTTTTTGCGATATATGAATGAAATTTTCTAAGTATTGTTATTTTTCCATGTCCTCATTTTTTGCTCACATGCATGGCGACTCGCTTTAATTTCTAGGACTTGGTGAGTTCCTCATCTTAGGGACCCATATCGACTCTTGTGGATCTGGAGAGAACTAGGGACATAGAGGTTTAGGCTTGTAACTTAGTAATTCGCGAGACCTATGGATTTGCGAGACCTGGAGACTTGCAAAACTTGGGCTCTGCGGTCTCCGTTTGCTCGTCTCTCTTATTCATGGGCTAGGGGCGGATCTCCATCTGTGATTCAGCGAGGGCATTGGGCATGAACCTTGGTCATAATCCACGCCACCCGTGTGCTCGTTGCCATCTATGCGAGAGCGAGTGGGAGGGGTGGATGGTCTGGGCGAGAGCCACTCGGCTCGCCCCCTTACCCTATTTAGGTTGGACCTTCCTAATTGGTCTTCCTGCCCTACCGGCCTTCAATAGCCTGGTCAGAGGGATCATTTCTGGGGACCTTTCAATAAAAACTTACAACTGCCGCCTGAGTGGTCAACCTTTCCCGTCGGCTTGTTAAAGCCCGGTTGGTGGACCCTACTCAGGTTCAACCTATCATTGTTTCCACCTACCCCCTGAGTGGTCAACCTGCCCCACCAGCTTGTGAGAGCCCTGTCGGCGGAACCTACTCAGTGGATTTTCATCATCATTTCTACCTGCCCCATGAGCACTCAATCTGCCCTGCCGGCTTGTGAGAGCCTGATCGGCGGAACCTGCTCAGGGCTTTCTCCTCATCCTTTCTACCTTCCCACTGAGCGGTCACCCTGCCCAGCCGACTTGTGAGAGCCCGGTCGGCGAAACATTCTCAGGGGCTTTTCCTCATCATTTCTACCTGCCTCTGAGCGGTCAACCTGCCCCGCTGGCTTGTGAGATCCCGGTCGGCGGAAACTACTCAGGGGCTTTTCAACATCATTTCTACCAGTCTCCGGAGCAGTCAACCTGCCCGCCAACTTGTGAGAGCCCGGTCAGTGGAACCTACTCAAGGGCTTTCCATCATCATTTCTACCTGCCTTCTTAGTGGTCAACCTGCCCCGCCGGCTTGTGAGAGCCTGGTCGGTGGAACCTACTCAGGGGCTTTTCATCATCATATTTACCCGCCCCTCCGGCTTGTGAGAGCCCGGTTGGCGGAACCTACTCAGGTTCTTTTCATCATCATTTCTACCTGCCTTCTGAGCAGTCAACCTGTCCCGCCGGCTTGTGAGAGCCCGGTCGGCGAAACCTACTCAGGAGCTTTTCATCATCATTTCTACCTGCCTCCTGAGCGGTCAACCTGCCCCGCCGGCTTGTGAGACCCGGTCGGCGGAACCTTTTCAGTGGCTTTTCATCATCAGTTCCCTTTGTCCTAGTAACATGGAATTACTTAGCTCATGGCACCCTCCCCCTGGTGGGCAAAGGTCTATGCATAGTCAAAAGGATTCATAAAATAATTTTGTATTATCAACTAGGAGTAAAAAACACTTCAAATCATCGCCGCTCCAGGTGTTGCTGAGGGGGATCCCCTCAGCATCATGAAGGCGGTACCCTCTTGACTTAAACACTTCTAAGATTACATAGGGACCCTCCCATTGGGATTAAGCTTCCCGACCGACGCCGACCTTCCTGCGGCATCGACTTTTTTGAGGACAAGATCCCCTTTTGCAAAGTGTTTAATTCGAATGTGCTTGTCGAAGTACCTTGCCATCCTGCGCTTGATCTCATCCTGATGAATGGTTGCCAGGTCCCGAAGCTCCTCCATGAAGTCAAGCGAGAGCCACTATTCTTCCTCATTCTCTATCCTCCATTCATCATCCCCTTCCCCTACGGGCACTACTCGAGGGCACCTCACACCAAACTCCACCGACAACACGGCATCAGATCCATGTGAATGTTTGAAAGGGGTTTCCCTCGTGGCCGTGCTGGGAGTTGTTCTCAAGGCCCAAAGAACTGAAGGTAGTTATTCCACCCATCTACCCTTCAAATTCTCTACCTTCTTCCTTAGCAGGTTCATTATGATCTTGTTTTTTTCCTCTACCTATCTGTTACTCTGAGGGTGATGGACATACGCGAAGCGAAGCTCGATGCCCAGCTGGTTGCAGAAGCAGGTGAGCTCCTCGCTAGCGAACTGTTGCCCATTATCCATAACAATATCTAGGGGCAACCCATGTTGGCAGATTATCTCCCCCCAAGTGAAGTTCCGCACCACCTGCGAGGTTGTCTTATCCAGTGCCTTCACCTCCAGCCACTTGGAGAAGTAGTCGATCATAACTAAGAGGAACCTCATTTGCCTATTGGCCTAGGAGAATAGGCCTACCATATCCATTTCCCATATTGCGAAGGGCCATGGTGTTGTGATGGTCCTGAGCCTTTGGGCTGGTAGGAGTTGTAGTGGGGCGAAGAGTTAAATTTATGGCATTTCTTTGAATATTCGGCCAAGTCCTTGCTGATTATGGGCCAGATAGCACTCTCTTCTCCAAGGTCTGACTCCCGGAGTGACTCCCACACTATCCGGAGTGGATCTCCTCCAGGACCCTCAGGACCTCCTCATAGGAGACACACATTGCGAGGAGTCCGGACAGGGTCTTCCGATACAAAGCTCCCTCCTGAAGTAAATAGTAGGCGGACTTGTACCTGAATCGCCGCTTATCCAGGACCTCGTCCAGGAACTTACCTGAGGTCAAGAAAATGATGAAAGGGTCCATCCACATGGGTCGCCGATTGATCTCTATTAACTCACCTTCTTCGATGGATGGCCAAAACGATTTTGTCACCGTCCCACCTGCACGAGGATCGTGCTTCGCTAGGTGATCTGCCTGAGTATTTTCTTCCCTCAGTACATGCCGAATGGAAAAGGTTTGGAATAGCGCGATGAGTCCCTTAACCATCGTCAGGTATCGCTGGAGAGTCTGCTCTCTAGTCTCAAACTCTCCTTTGATTTGTGATGCCGCCACCATCGAGTATGTGGATACCATCACGTCCTGGACTCCCAACTCCCTTGCCAAACAGAGTACTAACATCACCGCCACATACTCGACTTGGTTATTTATTAGTGTAAAGTGAATGTCTATTGCTTGCTCAATCTTTGACCCCTAGGACTTATCTAGATCACTCCTCCCCCCTTGAAATACCTTCCTGAGGCCCTATCCACTAGCATCTCCCAGGCTAAGTGCTCGTGAGATTGGGATCCTTCACCCTCAACCACATACTCTGCCAAGAAGTCAGCCACATCCTATGCCTTCATCGATAGCCGGGGTACGAAAGAAATCTCAAACTCGCTCAGCTCCACCGACCATTTTGCCAACCATCCTGAGTGTTATACTCCTTCCATGATGTTGCGGAGGGGATGGTCGGTCACCACTCTGACTGAGTGTGCCTGGAAATACGGATGAAGCTTTCTGGCTGAGATGATCAGGGCAAATGCCAACTTCTCAAGGATTGGGTATTTGAGGTTTGCTTTCTTCAAGACCCTACTTACATAATAGATGGGAAGTTGCTTCCTGCCCTCCTCTCGAACAAGAAGTGAGCTTACCGCCTCAGCTCCCACTCCCAGGTAAAGAGCCAGGTCCTTTCCCACCCTAGGCCCTTAGAGTAGGGGTGTCTACTTGAGTTGTCTATTCAACTGCAGAAAGGCCTCCTCTCATTTCGAGATCCACTCAAACTTCTAACTTCTCTTCAATACCTTAAAGAAGGGTGAGCACTTCTCTCTTGACCGGGAGAGGAACCTGCTTAGCCCTGTCAACTTCCATGTCAACCGTTGGACCTCCTTTGCATTCCTAGGGGACTCTAAGTCTAAGATTTCCCTAACCTTATTGGGGTTGGGCTCTACCCCTGTAGGGATGAGGAGGTGACCAAGGAACTTTCCCCTTCCATCCCCAAAGACACACTTCAGAGGGTTAAGCCTCATTTTTAATTTCCACGAGGGGGGGGGGGGGGGGGGGGGGGGGCAAAGGTCTCTGTTATGTCTTGAAGGTAAACCCTACGTCCCTTATTTTCACCATTAGGTCATCTACATAGACCTCTAGATTTCTCCCATTTGCTCCCTGAACACTCAATCCATAATTCTTTGGTACGTGGCCCCTGCATTTCTCAACCTGAAGAGCATCATTTTGTAGCAATATCACCCATTATACGTGATAAATGAAACATCCTTGACATATGGCGGGTGCATTCGGATCTGATAGAATCCTGAAAAAGCGTCTAAGAAACTCATCACAGGGAAACCGACGGCTGAGTCTACCAGCGCGTCGATTCGAGGCAAAGGATAACAATCCATAGGGCATGCTTCATTCAACAATGAAAAATCGATCACATCATCCATCTCCCATCTCCTTTCTTTACCATTACAACATTGGAGACCCAGCTTGGGTATTGGATCTCCGACACAAAACCTACCTTCAGCAGTTTCTCCACTTCTTCTCGGATGGGTCCGGCTAGCGTTGTTTTCGCAGCTCACTTTTTTTGGCAGATTGGATGAGCGCTTGGGTCGAGGTTGAGGCAATGATACGCCACATCCTCATCAATTCCCGGAATGTTCGCAGTGCTTCATTAGAAGATGTCGATGTTATGTTGGATGCACTATCGGACCTTCTCCTGCTCCTCCTCGCTCAGCCTCCCACTGACCTACACTTTCTCCATCCTCCCATATGGAGTGATGACTTCCTTCATCCCGACTTCCTCTGCTTCCTCTAGCCTGCCTTGCCCTTCCATTGCTCAGTCCACCTCCTCCTCTTCCTCTTTCCAGGTGATGGTGTTGACGGCCATGACGGTGCATTGTCTAGTCACCTTAGGGTTTCCCCTGACTCAGATTTGGACCCCCCCCCCATGTTATACTTTAAACATTGATGAAAAGATGAGTGTACGCAACGTAATTCGTTAATGAGGGGCCGCCCGAAGATGGCATTATAGCTGCTCGGAGCATCAATGATGATGAACTGACAGTTCTTCGATGTTCCTCCCAGAGTCACGAGGAGCTCGACTCTTCCCTCCACTTCCTTCCTTTCTCCAGAGAATCCAAAGAGAGGTCCATCCGAGGCGAGTACCCTCTTCGCCTCCACCTTTATCTCATCGAAGGCTTTCTAGAAGATCACATTGACGGAACTCCCATTATCCACTAGGATTCTGGAGACCATGAAGTTCTCGATTGTTGTTTGGATCACTAGCGCATCGTAGAACGAATCTTCATCCTCGGATATGTCTTTGTTGGTGAAGGTGATCTTCGCCTCTGAGGGTGGGTCTTGGAGGTCGAGGCGACACTCTGACGATGGATGGCATGGAGGCTCCCTTTTCGGGTGGCCTCGATCCCTACCCCCCCCCCCCCACCCCACCCCCCGTGGATCACCCAGATCCTTCCTCGAGTTCCACATCAATCCAATCGTCGCATTGGTCCCCTACCTCTGCTTCTTCTCCTCCTCTTCCGGCATCCTGTAGTTTTTGCTTCCCCCATTGGGACTCTCCTCCCTCCTCTCATCTCTAAGAATTTGGGGCAGGTGGCTATTGTGTGACTTTCCTCCTGGTGGAAGTCATCATATGGCAATGTCACCCTCCCCCTCTCTGCCCCCTCCTATTTGATTCCTTCTTCCTCTTCTTCCTCCTCGGCCTCTCACCATTGCATGTTGGGGCGGGGGCTGGAAAGGCATCGGACCTGGCTGCCACCCCGGGGGGTTGAACCATCCATGTCCCCCTTGAAAGTGCCCCCCTCTTCCTTGGAAGGGTCCCCCACCCTAGATGAATCCTCTTGCCTGACCTTGAACAAGTCCCCCTGGTTGCATCCACGTCGGTCGGTTGACGGGTGGTTGTTACCCTCCTCCCGGCTTCTGCCACCCAAGGGGTCCTTGGAAACCTTGCCTCCTTGGCTCCTCTTTCTTTTCACTTCTTGTGGTTGGGGTCCACCTCCCCTCTTTTCCACTCCTCCGGCCCACTTAGCCAACTTTTCCACGAAGATATCGGTGGTCGCCTCCCCCTTGATCTCTCTCCCCACCCACTAGATCAATTCTTCATACGATAGAGGGGGATCTCAGGCAAGTCCCATCTTGAACAGCCCTTGCCGCAGTCCAAGGGTGAAGGCCAGTTGCAAGGTGTGCCTTGGCACCTCCTGGACCAAGAGGACCCCTTCCTAGAACCATTCCATGTAGCCTACCAATAATTCTTCGTCCTTTTGCTAGATCAAAAAGAGAGCCTTGACCCCCTTCTTCCTCTTCCTTAATGTGGAAAACCACAGCAGGAAACTTTGGCGAAGATCCTTGATGCAATAATTGGTCCCGTAAGGGAGTTGGTGGAACCAGTCCCTCGCCTTTCCCTTGAAGGAGATGGTGAACAACTTGCACTTGAAGGCATCTGTCATCTGCCTGATGGAGATGACATCTTCGAACCACTGGAGATGCTGAAGGAGATCATCTTTTCCGGTGTAGTGGGACATGATGGGCTCTGTGAATCCCTCCAGAACAAGAGCTGAGAGAATCAGCTCGCAGAACGGACTCCTTGACCCTGCTTCACTAGTCGGGGTCACTCGCCTGGTCTCCTCGCCTCGGTAGCGAGCACTCAGTAGGCTGGAAAACAGCACCTGCGTGTGAATAACTCGCTCATCCTCCCTTGTTTGCGCCTCCTTCAAGAGTCTCCTGCCTGGTGCATTCTCACCTAAGGCTTGCAGGGCGAGTATTGGGACTGCGGGGGTCGAGCACTCACCCGGCGGAGAGAGGGTGATGTGCAGGGTCTCCAGAATCGACTTTCTAAATTTGTCGAAGCCACTCTTTCTCACGAACTCGCCTGAAGGTAGCGAGTTCCCGAGGTCGCCTCCTTGTCCTTCACTTCTAGTCATTGGATCTCACTGAGGATTTTCCAAGCAAACTACGGTCCACGCTCAGCGCACCAAAAATGTTGAACCAGGAAACCAGAGTTCAGCCTCTGAGCCTGGAAACCATGGCTCGAGAGGAGTTCGGACTGGTGTATTTTTCTCTTACTTATCCTGAGTTCAATCTCTAGACCGGGCACTTAGGACTAGGTAGCACACTCACAAAGGATGGAAAAATAAAAACCGACCCCCGAGCTGCAGTGAGGAGGTCCCACCACTAACCCGGAAGATCTAAAGAACTTCCCCTCCCAAGCCAGTTGCTAAGCTAGGCACCTTGGATAGTGCAAGAGAGTTCTTGTCAACCCACCTGGAAACCACAATGAGCAGTAAGTCAAAACCCCCTAGCATACTAAAGTGAACCTGAGGAGAGAGAAACAAGTGAGAGATCCTCTCCAATGGTGCCCTTGGGGGTTTATTTATAGTTTTCTTAAAATGACCTGCGGATAACTAAATCCTGCCTCTTTGTTTTTCTAAAAGCACCCCAAATTTGTCTGCCAACAATGGAAACCCGCTGTTTGGAATGGCCAACTACAGGCCAAAATGGGAATCCCTGAAAAACATGTCATCAACCTAACGTGCGAGTCCAAGTTATTCTAAGCCGACTCGGGAGTAACGAGTGTCAGTAGAGCTGGGACTCGCCACTCGCACCAAGATGGGGGAGAGTTCGAGCTATAGGCGAGTGTGAACTACGGCGCTCCACTCGCCTAACCGACTCGCCCAGACCCATTTCTGCTCCAAATCACCTAATGGTTTGGTGAGCCCACTCGGCAAACACGAGGTTGTACAATGATAATCATCCATCAATAAATCAAGCCACTGACCACGATTTGGCATCACACACAATGCTTATCCCAAAATCAAAACTCGAGCATCTAATGTAAACATGTCGAGTTCACAATCTGAAGCCCCTAGGACTCGAATGAATCGTGGCCAACCCAAGCCTTCAAATTAGAGAAACTAGATGCCGCATTCACAAAAAAAATTAAGGGAAAGTAAGACAATCAAAGAAAAATCCTAAAGAACAAGAAGAGGGAGTTGTTACTTTTCTTGATTTTCTTCCTGCCATGGAAACCTAGTGCAAGAGAAAGGAACAAGATCGTGGAGACGAACTATAAATTCTGCCAGATATAGATCGTTGACCGGACTTATGATCTCCACATGAGCCTTCTTCTTCCTCCATAACCTCCTCCTCATCTTTACTAGTTCACCCCAAGAGAGTGAAAGTCAAGTGAGAAATGAGCATTTATCCCTGATATTCCCTAACTAAAGCTCCTAGCGAACATTCAATGTTGTTGGATTAAAAATTCCCCACAAACGGCTCAATGTTGGTCAAGAAAAATCTTAATGAACTTATATACGTCCAACCACACGACCATGTTCAGGTCGTGTCCCGTTATATGAATCCAGGTCTTCTTTCCAGATCTAGGCAAGCACCTGCACATGATCTGGCCAGGATGTGTGTTGAATTGTGTCCCCTAACATGTCCAGAAACACGACCTTTCCAGGCCCTGTCCTATGATGTGTACAACTCTAGCTGTACTTTTGTAAAGGCTGCATCTACAAGTCTGAGTGCATGGACATGTAGAGTGAAAAACCTCCCCTTTGAGGTCCCCAAACACCCTTCAAGCTTCTACCAATATGCACAAGTCTATTCCTGTTGGATCTTGAGGCGACCTTAGAGGGGGGTGAATAAGTGTTTTAAGAACTTATGTTATATTTTGAAATATTAGAAAAGATAAGAGATTAATTTAAAGAAGAAATCAAGTAATAACAATGAGAGACATGATTTTATTAACTTGATATATAAGATTACAAAACTTGATTTCTTATGACGCTAGAAATTGTAGGCGATAAAGTAAAATCTCTTTTTTTTTCAATACCGACTCGTATCCCCACGAACCGATTGGCTTAAGCCCATCTCTCCCAAGATACGGCCTCAAGCCGCTCTAGCCTTCCTATCCCCAGAAAGGCCTCGAGCACCCCCTAGATCTACTCCCTAGACCTAGTCGCCAACACGAGGAGAATTCCTCCTTAAGTCCTACCCAGACCTAGTCGCCAACACGAGGCGAATTCACAAGCCGATTACAACGATAAAATAAAAATACAAATACAAAAGACAAATATGAAACTCCCTATGTGGTAATCTGAAGGAGACGTCGAAGAATCGCTGAAGATCATTGAAGTTCAAGCGTGCGTTCTTCACGTTGAGTTAGCATGTTGATCCAAGCCTCCTTCGATTCCTCCTTTTGAAATTGAGTGGGAGATGTGTTGGTCTGAAAATGCGGCCCTCTCAGAGTTTCTGAAGTGCTAGAATAGGTCTCTAATCAATCAGTACTTGGAGAAGATGAAATCATCCAATTTATAGAACTCGAGCTAACGCCGGCATTAAGTCCTAACGTTGGGTGTTGACCATGTATAGCAATGTTTTGATGGATTGGATCTTCAAAAGAGGAAGGAGATTCTGCACTTTAGGAATTGTTTATTTTAGTCAATCATAACGCTGGCGTTAAGGCTAACGCAGGCATTGAGTCAAATCATTCCTAAAGTTCCCCCTGCAACCACGGCTGCTTCCTCCTTGCCATAATCATCCCGGTGAGTTGCGTGTTAACGTCTGGCGTTAAGTGCTAACGCCTAGCGTTAGACCAATTTCCATACTTCAGCATTAAGTTGTCCAGACCAATAATTCCACCTACTAGTAACATCACTTTGCAAGTCTGCATACTAAAAACACAATGGCAAACAAGATCAAATACAAGTAGGATTTGTCATTCTCAAATCAAAGGGATGCGGAAGAACCGTGTTCCAACAATCTCCCCCTTTTGATAATAACAAATGCAATAGAGATAAATCAGATATAAGATAGATGTGTTTTTATAAGAATGTATGACACAAGCAATATTTAGACATTTATAAGAATTATAGATTATTAAATTTTGCTCCACCTACTTAATTGCTCCCCCTTAGTGTATCCACCCATAGACTAGATTCATGCTCCCCCTTAATCTAGTGAATCCTAGTCCTTGTGATTTATCATTTTATTCTCCCCCTTTTGTTATTAGTAAAAGTGGATGGAGTGAAAAAAAGAGAAGGCAAAAAGGTAGAACATAACTAAGAGAGGAAGTAAGAGTTTTGTTTTAACATAAGTTAAGTCGTGATCGAGATAAGGGAGAGAGTAACACAGCGGAAAGATATATAATAAGCGTGAATGAACAGCAATCAAAGATTATACCATAGGAATGTAATCACTTGCATTATTTTAAGAGTGATATTACTTGGAAGAGAGATGCAATTTGTTTGATAAGCACAAAAACACAATGTAGAAATAAGCATGAGAGCACATGGTATAAGTAAACATGATCAAATAGGAATGCGGAAAGATAAAACAAAGTTATTAAGATTAATATTTTTGTAATAGTTTGACTATTTCAACAATATATATATCTAGACTTTTCACATTTGAGCATTTTAACTTTGGAAATTTTCAAAACTAATAGGCAAGCATGATTTAACATATTCAAAAGATAATAGCTACAATGTAACCAATTCATATTTCAAGTAAAGAAAACATTGTAGAAATCATGCATTGCAATCTAGTGCTTTTACTTAAGGTTTTGGAGAATTATGTAATTTTGAATTAGGATCCAATTCTCATGAGTAGAAGCTTTACAAAAAAACAATGATGTGTGCAAGGTGTTTTGATAAAAGTATACAAGTGAAATAATCAAAGCACATGACATATGTAATGGAATAGTAACAACAATATTAAGATAGTAATCTTATAATTACTTCCACACATCGCATCTAGGATAAAATTTCAAAGCACAAAACATAAGTAAAACTACCAAGGTGCTTTGCCCACACAATGCTCATTAAGACTTATTAGGGAGTGAAATGTGCATAAGGTGTTTTGATAAAATTATACAAGTGAAATAATCAAAACACATGTCATATGTAATGAAATAGTAACAACAACATTAAGAATGCAATCTTATAATTACTTTCACACATCATATTTAGAACGAAATTCAAAGAAAAAAACATAAGTACAACTACCAAGGTGCTTCGCCCACACAATGCTCATTAAGACTTATTAGGGAGCGAAGTATTGCTTGGGGGATCACATAAGCATTTGTATACAAATTTTA
This sequence comes from Dactylorhiza incarnata, assembly GCA_033032865.1. Taxonomy (NCBI): domain Eukaryota; kingdom Viridiplantae; phylum Streptophyta; class Magnoliopsida; order Asparagales; family Orchidaceae; genus Dactylorhiza; species Dactylorhiza incarnata. The sequence continues at coordinate 1,108,872 of JAWHQI010000415.1, read as the reverse complement.
TTTTAATGATCCGGTGTACAAATAGAAGTGAGAAAAAGAGATATGTTTGCACAAGACACTTTACAATTCATTCCAAGGTGCTCAACCTCACAATGCTCATTAAGACTTATCAGGAGGGTGATTAGTGCTTGGTGGAATTATCTTTGGCATATTATTTCATTATTATTTTTTGGGGGCCAAAGGTCTCTGAATTCACTTGTTGTTGCAAACATTAATATTATTAAAATAACACTTCTATGTGTGCAAGAAATTTATTTTTGAAAGGCGGTGTAGGTAAGTTAGATATACAACTTAATGTGTTAAAACTATTACACTACACAATCACGCAAGACTAAGATTATGAGCACATGTAGATTACCAAAATGGTGAGTGTATAAATCATTGATTAACATAAAGCGGTACTCATACTTAGAGGCATGCTAGGCAATCATACACAATTATCTATAGACTATTTCATTGCACATAATCAGATTAAGGTCAAGGTATAACAAAAACAATGTTTAGAAAATTTGAAATTAAAATTATACATTGAAGAGAATCTTAATGTGTATGCCTAATCAATTTTGACCATTTGAAATAAAATGACTAAGATGTATGCTTTTGTGAAGTCTTATAGTCAAACCATAATTTTGTAAAGAGTTAAAGCTAAATAGATAACAAAAACATATTTTTGATCATTTTGAATTATTTGAATTTTTGTATTTTGAAATAAAACAACCCAATTAATAATAAAATAATTCCAAATCTGAGAAAAGAAACAGAGAAAAATCATTAGAAACATGCCAGAAATAGTTTGGAAAAATCAAAAATTCAATTTGGCAAAAATAACTAACGCCCAAATAGAACACTATTTTTTGAGATTTTTGAATTTGTTTCTTTGGAATAGGTAGTATGTATATAGACCTTCTTAGTGTAGAAATTTTGGAGAAGTTGGAAATGATTAGAAGGCTATTTAAGCATGTTTTATTTGTTCAAAAATGGTTTTTATATTTTTATTTGGTTTTCATATATTTGTGTTTTACAAGATCATTAGAGCTCAAAAAATGATAAGCTATGCAAAACACAACATAAGCATGTTCGATCAAACCAAGAATGCATGAGTAATATTTTAGAGTGTATACACAACATATGATATAGGTATGTCCTAGATTATAATACCATAACTATATGTCTACACACTAGCCCCGTTCTAAGTGATGGATAGGCATAAGGAGCTGCACACATGTCGTAGGATGGGGTTTTAATCCCATATGCACACATTAGAGAATGCTCAACCTAGCACTCTTTCCCCCCAGTGCCTCGCAAGGCCCCACTGGAACCCTCCCCGGTTAAGACATGACTTAGAGGTTAGGTCTTCTAATGCATACAATCCTACGCCCTCGCTATTGTGAGACACAGAATGTGGGTGAATGATCATGGACATCCTAAGCATTTTTTCCTATGGAAACAATTTAAAGTCACATAGTTATTTTATCTTTTAGTTTTTCAACTTTAAGATGGATTCATTATGGCATTATTTGATAACTAGTATGAATGATAATATTTATTAGTTGATAATGCTAGTATGATGAGTTCATATTATGCCATAAGATTAATGCATGACTTTTAAATTAATAGAAATTCAATTTGTAGACCTAGAATTAAGTGATGATTTGATTTGACGTTATTGATATCAAGGTGATTCTAAGGTCTAGATATAGTAAGATACATTCAACCACAATACATAATTTATTCATATAATTATCATGATCACCAATCATATGTTAGAAACAAAAGGATCTTTTGTAGTTATGTGTAATGTTTGAATTAAAAGATCTTTTGATATTACATAATATAATTATGATCATTAATTTTATCACATAGAAATTTTGATACTCATAATTAATTATTGTAAGTGAAATATATAAAACAATTCATATTCCAACCTTTTCAAAATATAAAAGAGAAAGATTGTAAGGTGAATAATGAATACAATGAGAAACATTATTTTTTGGTTATTTTTGAAAGGTTTTATAAATTTTCTCTTTGGTTTTAGAATATTAAACAAAAACATATATATATAATTTTCTTGACTTTTAATTTTCATTATTCTATTTTTCTTTAGCATAACATGGTATATCTAGCATAAACATTGATTTCTTCTTATAGTAAGTGATGATGCTAGCTGAAACATTTATGGTAATAAGGTGCAAGGTTATGTAAATATTACATGCATATGATTTGTTGGAAGGGGACACAAGGGCCTGTGACATAAAATCCGTAGACAAAAAAATCTGAAAAAAACTGATATAACTTCTAAACAGAGTTGAATTATGGCAATTTTGAGGTTCCAAATGAACTCAAACGAGCAAAGCTGGTTTGTGATTGCATATATCTTCTCATCCTCATTCAGAAAAATTATTATGGGCAAAAATCGGACAAGCGGATCAAAAGTTATGATCGTTTCAAGTTTGCATCAAAATCTCACATATTTTTGTAAATTTAATTTTGGTTTTTGTTTAAAGACATGATTTTTGCAATTTTCAATTCCAATTTTTCATGAGTATGATTAAACATATTAGGGGCTATCACAATGACACAAATATATTAAATACATAAGCAAAACTTGCGCATTTTGTAAGTTTAGCCTAAGACTCCTGAAATACCTTTTAAATCCATTTCGACAATTATTTCATTAGTCTTAATAATATCATAAGACAAATTTATAATTTGATTTATGATGATAGCAGACTTTTATAGGTAATGGATTTAGAGGGATGAAAACAAAAAGGATAAGTAGATCACTTAAAAAATGATATGACTTTTTATTCAATTTTATTCAATTTGTTTTATTAATGAACTTTGGCGTAACATGAGAAAGTCAGATCACAAGTTATGTAAACTAATCATACCAAGTTGGTTCAACAAAAAGAAAATAAACAAACAAGGAGAAGGTTTAGCATATCATGAAGTAGAGTGATGATATTTCATTTGTACTTGATTTCTACTTCATGCGAATGATAGGACATTAACAAATGAGAGATTTCGGTATCCAAAGAGAACCGGGTGAGGCGGTTCCTTTGGGTACCCAAATACATCATGTTTGCTTTTGGGGAGATATTGATGAATCGGCCCTTTTGAGTGGAATTAGTATTTCATGTTTAGATTTGGGCCTCCATTCAAATCTTGGTTTAATTTTATTTTTATGCATCAAATTTCCATTATGATTGTCTTTATTTTGAAGAGAATAATTGTAATGATGATTGAAAATATTTTTCATAGGAAATTTGTGCACTTCTATTTTTAAGTTGGGAGAAGAATGATTTTGTAAATAATAGTGATTGGGATTTTGATTTACAAATACTTTGTGTTCCTTACTCCCATTTTTAGGTTTAGTCAAGACATTCATATTCAACTTGTTTTTAGATATTACTTAATATTGTGAATTTATGTATTGTGAATTTTTATTCATAATTTTCATAAGCAAGTTGATTTTTGTTTTTAATTCATTATTCTTGATCTTATGATTATGTCTAGCTTTATTATACGTAATTGTGCTATTTGTAAGAGTGGAAACAATTGAATCGATATGATTTTAACAGTTATTTCTATATTCCTCAAATTTTTCATCCATCTCTTTAATTTCAATTTTATAGTCACACTTAGCACAATCATTTTTCAAGGATGAATTTTCTAAACATAATCTTTCATTTTGTTCTTTTACAAAAATAAACTCATTTTCAAGTTTCTTGTGTTTTTCTTTTAATTCATTATATTCTACACAAGGTGTAATGTTTTCAACTAAGGAGCCATGGGTAGACCTAGATAACTCAAAATTTGATTCTTCATTAACTTTTGCTTTTAAACCTTTATTTTCTAAGCGCGATTTGCAATTAGCATTTTTCAATTTCTTAATTTTGCACTTTGTAATTTGTAGCAATTGTAATGTAAAAATAGAATTGTAAACAATGAGAGAATATGATTTCCTTACTTTGCTTTTGGACGAGGGAAGATTTGAACATATTATTCCTTTGTCTTCTTCATCGTCCTCTTCCAGACAAGATTTTCCATCATCATTTCCGCTTGATAATGTTGTAACATGGCTTTTCGCATCCCTTTAATTTGAGAATAAAATCATACTTGTATTTGATCTTGTTTGCCATTGTGTTTTTAGCGTGCAGGTTTGGACAGATATGACACCAGGTTGCTGCAACACTGGTCTGGCAATATCCACAAGCAGAAGGATTGAAAGATGTCTAACGCCAGGCATTAGGTCTTAACGTTGGGCGTTAACAATCGACGGGATGGTCTGCCGATCGACGGGATGGGATGTCGATCGACGGGATGGCTTATTGAGTGAATAAAAAGAGAGAGAAACTCAACGCCAGGCGTTAGTACTTAACGCCGGCGTTATCGATCGACGATTATGGCAAGAAGGAAGCAGTCGTGATTGCAGGAGGAACTTTAGGAATGATTTGCCCAACGCCTGCGTTAGCCTTAACGCCGGCATTAGTATTGCCTAAAATAAAACAATTCCTAAAGTGCAGAATCGCCTTCCTCTTCTGAAGATCTGAGCCATCAATATGTTATTATACATGGTCAACGCCTAGCGTTAGAACTTAACGCCGGCATTAGCTCAAAGTCTATAAATTGGATGGCTTCGTCGTCTCTGACTACTGATTGATTTGAGCCTTACTCCAGCACTCCAAAAACTCAATCAGAGATGTATTTTCCAGAACTTCAACTCCCGCACATATTCGAGCAAAGAATTCAAGGAGAACCGGATCAACGCTTACTCAATCCGAAGAACACACGCTTCGACTTCAAGAACATTCAGCGGCCTTCGCCATCTCTAGAATTTTTCATAGGGAGTTTTAGTTTGTGTTCAAATATTTTGTAACCTTTTATCATTTTCTTGGAAGTAAATTCGCCTCGTGTTGGCGACTAGGTCTGGGTAGGAGTTAGGGAGAAATTCGCCGCGTGTTGGCGACTAGGTCTAGGAAGTAGATCTAGGGGGTGCTCGAGGCCTTTTCTGGGTATAGAAAGGCAAGAGCGGCTTGAGGCGAGATCTGGGGAAGATCGGCTAAAGCCAATTGGTTCTTGGTGAGAAGAGTCGGTATATAAAACAAAAAGAAGATTTCATATTTCGCATTCGATTTCTAGCGTTATAGAAATCACATATTTTGTAATCTTAAATCATAATGAAAATCATGTTCTTTTTTGGTTTGTTTTAAATTGATTCACTCCTCTTAAGTTTTGATTTAAAGTTGATTTAATGAAAAACTATAAAAGTTTTATATTAAATAGTCAAGTTTTAAAAACCCTTATTCACCCCCCCCCCCCCTCTAAGGGCGCCTCACGATCCAACAAGTGGTGTCAGAGCGAGGTTATTCCAAATCGGTCTAACAACCGGGAATAATGGCATCTCGTGATCTCGCTTTTCATGAAGGGCAAGGAATAAGTAGACCTCCACTTTTCACCGGAACTGACTACAATTATTGGAGAACACGCATGCGTTATTTTCTAATCAATTTAGATCTAGATGTTTGGGCTAGTGTTGAAACACCGTATACGACTCCTACTTATATTGTTGGAGAAGTAACCATGGAAAAGCCTAAAGATAGATGGGATGATGGAGATAAAAATAAATGGAAAAATAACGCTAAAGCCATGAATGCTTTATTGTGCGCATTAGATAGGACTGAATTTAATAGAGTTTGACTTGTGAAATTGCTTATGACATTTGGAATTTGCTTGAAATAACACTTGAAGGTACCTCGCAGGTCAAAGACTCAAAGCTATTCCAACTGGAATCAGAATTTGAAAGGTTCAGGATGGATTTGAATGAGGACGTCGACTCAATGTATACTCGCTTCACCAAGATTGTCAACGCCTCAAAGATTCTTGGAAAAACTTTCTCCAATGGTGATTTGGTGCGAAAGATCCTTCGATCTCTTCCTCCAAAGTTCAATCCAAAGATGACTGCAAACTCCGAATCGCATGATCTAAGGTGGCTCCAGATCGAGAGCCTCATTGGGAATCTCAAAACCCATAAGGTCAAACTCAACATTCAAGATGAACAATACAATAAGGAGACAAAGAAGAAAGCCTTGGCACTACAGTCAAGAAAAGTGGACGACAATGAGGAAGATGACGAGGAGAGTCTCTTGTTGGGTTTTTCTAGAACCATACATCAAATGTAGGCGCAGCGGAAATGAAGAGAAACAACCCAAAAAGACTTTGGATCGGCCATGAATGTTGAATCAAGAAGTTAACAAAATGCTAGGTATGAAATTACCTTTGCGGGATTGGATCAAATCCAACCTAGATGCTCCATGAGTTGATTCCTGTCGTCGGCTATGCGAGTCCTCACGTAGAATAATATCTACGTCTCTACAGTGATCCACACGAGCCGGGAGAAGAATGACTGCACCTTGAACTTCCACGAACTGCTAGGTTCGCTCCAGGAAGAACACACACGGCGACGATCGCCGGAGAGGAGGTCGGCGAACGCGATTCAGAGACGGCGGAACACTTCCGTCGGCTAGGGTTCTTAAGGCGAGAGCGGAACTCCTTCCGTCGGCTTTTCCTTTTGTTAGTGCTGAGAACCCTAAAAGAAGTCCTATTTATACCCAAAGGATAAACAGCTTCTAGAAGAATCGATATCCGCAGACCACACAGCAGAATAAGGGCTTCTGTTACAATTCGTCGGAATTCCACGGAAGATCATTCGTCGAGATTTCACGGGACAATCCGACGAATCCGACGAATCAGATCAGACGGCAACATTTGCCGAGAAAATGATCTCTGTAACAATTCGTCGAGTGTTCACGGGACAACCCGACGAATCCCGACGAATCCAGACAGACGACAACATTTTGCCGACTGAAGGGTTTCTATAATAATTCGTCGAGTGTTCACGGGACAATCCGACGAATCCCGATGAATCCGACGAATTCTATCCATGTAAACCCGACGAATTCAGACAGCAACAACCTGCTGGATTTCCCCATTCTACATATGGTGATTGGTAACATTTACCAACACAGTCAATCTACCAACTTCTCCACATGCTCTTATGTGCGACCCTGCAGGCTCATATCGCGTTGGCAGTGAGATTACATGTTTGACCACTTCTAGATCACAATGGCAACTCCAACATCTCTTTGTGAAAAACTTCACAAAGTTCATGAAGAATCCAGAGAGAAGAAATACGTTCCGTAAGTACTTTCGAAAAGGAGCTTCTTCCAAAAAGGAGAAAAAGGAAAAATCAAGCGACGAAGATGAAGAGCGAACTCATCCTGAGTGCTTCCACTACAGGAAGACCGGGCATATAAGAAGCCAATGTCCAAAATACCTGAAGGAACAAAAAGAAAAGCGGCATAAAGGAAAGGAGAAGAAGAAGGTCTTAAAGGCAGCAACATGGGATGATTTTCATCCGGATGCTCAAGCGAATCAAGTTCAAGTGAGGATAATAAGGCAAACTTGTGCCTCATGGGGAAGCACCAAGAATCTACTAATGACGAGTGTTGTGTCCAAAGTGACGCCGAGGTAATCCCTTCTACTTATGATGATCTTTATGTTGAATATTTAAAAACGTGCAAATCGTTTGGAAGAAATTTATAAGATCTTGATCTTCTTAAAACTGAAAATAAAATCCTTTTAAAACAAAATCAAAAATTAAATAAATAAATAATGTCAAGCCAAAAGAATGACAATGATTTCACAAAGGCAAAGGAACTTGAAAACGATCTTTATAAGGCTCTCTTCAACATCGAATCACTCAGGAAAGAAAAGGGAGACTTAGAAAGAAGGTTGAAAATATCTCTTTCCCAAATTAAAAATGAAAAGAAATATTTTGCAAAGAGATGTGGAAATTTAGTAAGTGAAAACTTCTCCTTAAAATACCGAATAAATGATCTTAATGTGGCAATAAACAAATTTGGGGTTGGACAAAAATCACTGGACATGATTTTGGGAAACCAGTGTCATGGATCTGCTAAGTTTGGGCTGGAATATGTCTCTGAAACCTACCGTGTTGGGTCCAGCATTCCTTCACTTGACCCGTAGCGCCTTTCCGTTGATATAAAGATCAAGTTGCGCCTTCACCAACAGTCCGGGCTTTTGGTGTAGTTGGTTGCGCTAGGTCCTCTCAATTGGTATCAAAGCAGGTTGCGGGTTCGAGACCGGGGGGCGCTGATAATTCCTGAAATTCTCTCTACCTATGTGGGTCCTTGCGGGTCAGGTAGCCGGAGCCATGTGTCAAGCCACCTCTGAGCTTGCGGGCCATGTGGAGCACCTCTGAGCTTGCGGGTCGTGCTGGATGCTGGGGGGAATGTTGGGTCCAGCGTTCCTTCACTTGACCCGTAGCGCCTTTCCGTTGATATAAAGATCAAGTTACGCCTTCACCAACAGTCCAGGCTTTTGGTGCAGTTGGTTGCGCTAGGTCCTCTCATACCGCCCAGCGTTGACTACTAACATTAGCGTTAGCTCTGCTCTCAGAAATCAAAAATATTTTCATAAAAATATTTCCTTCACTCCCTCTACCTCTGTGTGTACTAGCAAGGGTCAACAACAGTCTCTGAAAAAGATCTCAACCCCTCTTGTTGCTTGTGCCAATTGTTTAATATTTGGGCACACCGATGACTCTTGCAGGAAGAAGGGAAAGCGCACCCTTAAGCAAATCTGGGTACCTAAGGTCTCCACCTACATTATGGGAGGAACCTCTTGGGTATCCGGATCTTCACTAACTTTTTCTTCTTAGGTATGTTGGCAGGATAAGGACAAAGAAGACATGTGGTATTTGGACTCAGGTTACTCCAAGCACATGACGGGCGATAAAGCAAAATTCCTTAGCCTCACTAAGAAAAATGAAGGAACCGTGACGTATGGTGACAATGGAAAAGGAAGAATATTTGGCACCGGTACAGTGGGTAACGACTCTTTCTCTCTTACTAATGTCTTGTTTGTAGAAGGCTTAAAACATAACTTAATCTCTATTAGTCAATTATGTGATAAAGGCCTTAATGTGTTATTTGAGTCTTCTACTAATTTGTGCAAAATCATTGATCCTAAGTCTAATAATATAGTGCTCACTACACCAAGAATTCATAACATTTATTTAATAGCTTTTCATGATCTATCATGTACATCTCTTAAATGTCTTATATCTAAAAATGAAAAACTTGAATTATGGCAAAGGCGTCTTGGTCACTCTAGCACCAAGTTGATTTTGAAATTATCAAAAAATAAAATTATTAGAGGATCGCCAATCCTAAATGGAAACTGTTGGGGAAATGATTTCTCTTACCCCTAGAAATGAGTCAAAGAAGAATTCTAAGAATGAAAAATAAGGCTAAGTAAATATGCGTCGAATAGTATTCGACGCAACGTCGAGATAAAGTCGACGTTTCTATCAGAATGAGTCGAAGTAGCTCCAAGCAGAAGTCGACGTATCCTATGTCGACGTAGCTCTGACTTCTAGTCGACGTATCTTGAGAAGTCGACGCACCCTAGTCGACGCACCTTCCTTATTCTCCTCTCGACGTCCAGACAGGATGTATTCGACGCTTGCGTCGAATAGTAATCGACGCACGTCGATCTTTATGACAGAATTCAAAATCGCCAGATCTCTTTCCTTATCATATAGATCTGATTTATATGGAATCAATTTATGTCTTATAGCCGTTCTGAATCTTTCTTTTCCTCTATTAGATTCTTGGCTAAATTGATTAAATCCTTTATGGACATTATTTGAAATCAAATTGAATACTTTCCTTTTATGGATATAACTGTTATGTAAATTTCTCTTTCTTTCTAATACTCTGCCTGCTAATTGATTACTCTCCTATAGTGTTATTTTAATGAACAGAGCTATAAATAACCAAGGAGGTCGGCAGAGAAAGGGGACTTGGTGATTCACCATTTTACATTTGAAAAAGAGGAAAAGCTCCCAAGTGATAAAGAGAGAATTGAGAAATAGCCCTGCAGCAATATTCAAGCATTCTTCTTCTCCTGCTTCTGAAATCACTCTGCTGCAAATTCTGATAGTTCTCACATAAGAGGGAAAAGCTACAAATCTTCTTCTCTCTATAGAAGAAAGATTTAATTCACTACTTCTTGTGCTTCCAATCTTCTTGCTAGGAAGAAGATTCATTCTTGTTTTAAATACTTTTCCTTTTTCTTATTTTCATTCTCACATATTGTAAAAGAGTTTTTAGAATCACTCTTCAAAAAATTCAGTTGTACTGGTTCTAAGAGTCTCCTTGTCAAAAGACTCAGTTGGTTCTAAGAGTCTCCTTATCAAAAGACTCAGGGTGGTTCTAAGAGTCTCCTTATCAAAAGACTCAGTGCAAGATAGTGAATTCCTACCAAGGGGGTAGAAGAGTGGACTACCCAAAGTTTGGGTAACCACTATATTTTCTTGTGTTGTGCTGTGATTTCTTTTCTTGCATTTACTTTCTTTATTTGTCTAATTCTTGTTGGTGTGTGTGTGGAAGCTCTAATCTGTGATCATACACATATATATATATATATATATTTACTTTGCACAAAATATTTTAAATCTCTATTCACCCCCCCTCTAGAGAATTCTAGTGAGGTTAACTGTGCACTTTCAATTGGTATCAGAGGCAGGTTGATCTAAAAAGGTTAACTCCTTGATCAAAAAGATCCTACCTCTTATTTATAAATATACATTTTTCTAACAATTATTTTTCACATGGCACAAATCAAAGATTATGCTTCCACCAGACCACCAATGTGCAATCTTGAATAGTTTGCAGTTTGGAAAACAAGAATTAGAATTTATATGAATTCTATTTATGATAACTTGTTTAATATTACTGTGACAGGTCCCCCAATGCCTTATAGAAAGGATGCAAATGGCAATGTCACACAAACACTTGTTCCAAGATCTGAATGGACAGAAGATGAGAAGAAGGCAAGAACATGTGATCTAAAGGCCATGAACATACTTGTCTCAACCCTCTCAGATGACATCTTTCAAAGGGTTGTTGACTGTGAATCAGCCAAAGAAATTTGGGATGCTCTTACAAAGATGGTGGAAGGAAGTGTTGATGAAAAGAAAGATAAGAAGGCTCTATTGATCTCACAATATGAGAACTTCCAAAAGAAAAATGAAGAGAGTATCTCTGAGATGTATGACAGATTCAGTCTAATCATCAATCAATTGAAAAACTTGGATAGAGAGATCTCTCTCACTGAGATTAATAACAAATTGCTAATGAGTCTCCCTAGTTCATGGGACTCAAGAACATGGGCCATAAGAGACACAAGAGGACAAAAGAAAATCTCAACAGATGCTCTCTTAGGAAAACTCAAATCATATGAGCAACTGCTGAAAACTAGAGAAGAGAAGAAGAGAAGAGAAAACACCCCAATCTCCTCAAAAGACAGGAACATTGCATTAAAAGCAATAGAGGAAGGAGGCTCTATCACTAAAGAAGAACTATTCAGTTTCCTGGCAAGAAAATTCAAGAAATGGGTCAGGACAGATGGATCAAGAAGGAGAGAGTCAAAACCAAGGTATGACAAAACTCCTACTAAAGAAATTATTTGTTATTCTTGTAGGAAACCTGGACATATTGCCCCAGAATGTCCAGAAAATGCTGAGACAAAGAAAGATCTCAAGAAAAAGGGGAAGAAGAAAGAAAGAGGCTTTATAGCAGAAGCCTGGAGTGATACAGACTCTGAGGACACCTCCTCTTCCAAGAGTGACAATGAAGAACCTAAGCAAGAAGATCTATGCTTGATGGCCCTTGAAGGATCAAAAAATAATGATAGTGCTAAATCTTGGAGTGAGACAGGATCAGAAGAAAGCATATCTTCTGAAGATGAAAAAGAAGATAGCCTTATTCTCATAGAGGAATCTGAGGATAAGGATGAGGTAAGCATGTTTGATGAAATAGATTTTCAAAGTGATAACTTCAGAAATGATTTTATGGGAATGTGTCTAGATCAACTAAAAGCAACACAAGAAATTAAAGATCTAAAAGAACAAATCAATGTAGCTAAAAACCAGAGAAATAGAGAAGTTAAATGCTCTAAAGATTATGAATTAAGGGCTAACATCATAGAAAAGGAGATAGAAAAGGCTAAAATAGAAAATCAGTTCCTTAAGGATAAGGTTTCCCAGGCAAAGGCCTTTGAAGAATCAATAAACTTGAGAAGCCAAACTCTTAAGGAAATCACTGAAAAACAAACAATGAGACACAAAAATCTTTGGCTAGGAGCTGATCCATCAACCAGCTTGAATCCATCCAGCAAACCTACTTGGATGAGCCCTGTAAAATTCACTAAACCTGTCAAATGGACAAACCAAGAAAAAGACCCACAAGATAAGGAAGAAAACTCCTTCAAAGAAATAAAGGAATTTGATGAGACATCATATTATTCAGCTGATGACTCACAAACTTCATCTGAAGAAACAACTAATCCAAGAAAAACAACACATAAGGAGTAAAAACAGAAAAAGGTAAAATGAAAATTGAAGATACAATTGCGTGGACTTCATATCGACGCAAAAATGATAGTGCGTCGACTTATACTCAACGCAACCTCTCAGATGCCTCGACCTCTTCTAGACGCTTGAACAAAAGCATGTCGACTTCCAATCGACACAACTTTCTCTATGCGTTGAAATCAGATCGACGCCATCTGGAGAAAGCGTCGAATACAAATCGACGCGACTATCAACATGCGTCGAATAGATATCGACGCACAAAAGTTCAGAGCAACTTAAATACCTTTCCGCCAAAAGCCTTTCATCCTAACCCATATGCAGGACCCATTCATCCCAATCATGATTTCTATCCTAATCAACACCTCTATCATGATTTCTACCCTAAACATGGTAACCAAAATTCCCATTTTAACCAAAATTTCTATCCTAACCAAAATTCCCATTATAATCAAACCTTCTATTCTAATCAACCCTTCTATTCCTCTCTAGACTCAAATTATCATAATAATAAGATAATCAAGTGCCATATATGTAACAAAGCTGGCCACCTTGCCAAACAATGCTGGTACAACCAATCAAACTATCTGAAAAATTAGTCCAAGACTGACTTAGAACTAGGTAGAGATAAACACCTAGAATTCTTCAGGAAAATTAAAAGTCACGTCGACTTCTAATCAACGCACCGTCGATAACTCAACTCAATAAGTGAAACCAACGCATGCGTCGACTCCACTCGACGGATACGTCGATAGGAAACCCTATCATCCCAAATCAGACTATATCGACGCTCACGTCGAATTCCACTCGACGTAACGTCGACTTCATGAAAATGAGCGGCAATACCAAAATATTTCGGTCACATCCACGGAAGTACCGAATAAGCCTCGACTTGAGTCCAGTTTCGACGCTTCACCTGACTTAAATAGTATCTTCAGTTAGAAGCCTTCACGACTCTGCATCTTTCATCCTTCTTGCTCCTCAGACCAGCCGATTTTTCCTCTCCCTTTCACTGAACTAAAATGGCTCCCAAAATCAACTCAGGCTTTGACATTGACCTTGAGTCTTTCCAAGCAGCCGCAGAATACTACAAGAGCATCATTGCTCTTTTTACTGCAGCAGGACTGGACAAGCTCATCTCCACTAGGTGCAAGCTCCTGGAATCAGAGCTCACAGAGATAATAACTCATGTTCAGATATCTGAACAAGGAGAAATCCAGGGAACAATCTATGAGACACCAGTCTCAATCTCTGCAGAACATATTAGGACCACCTTTGATCTTCCTACAGGTATATCCTAATATTATCTTTGTTTAAATAAAATAGGGAAAGGAAATCAATCTCTAAAGAGTAACCTTATAAGTCTTTATCATTCCCCCATTAGGTGATGAATCTGTAGACCTCACACCTGATGAAATCAAGCATCTGCTAACCACCATGAAGTTTTCAAGGGATAAAACAATCCATCTAATGAAAATAGACTTTTCTGAGGAATACAGACTGCTAGCAGACATAGTAGGAAAGATACTACTATGCAAAATTTCAGCCCATGATGCAGTTCCCAAGTAGCAACTAAACATCATGGGGGCCCTGGTGCTGAAGAAGAAGGTGGACTGGGCCACATGGTTACTCAAAATAATAGGCTCCAAATACTCACACAAAGAAAATGCATATATGAGGATTATGAGTCAAGTACTCTTCCACTCCTTCCCTGACCTCTGTAGGTCAAAAGGAATCCCCATTCCTCCAGGGAAAAGAATGTCAATAGCCCTATTCTCCAAGTGGACCAGGCAAATTCCTAAGCCTGGTTCCCTTCCTGAAAGGACTCCCTCTCCTCTTAACTCTCCTGCTCATCCATACCCTGCTCATCCATCTCCTCCTCCTTCTCCTCAAAGAGACAATTCTTCTCTACCACCATCATCCACTCAAATAGTCTCTACCACCCTCACAACTCCTTCTCTACCTACCTCTTCTCAAACACCTGCTCCTCAAACAGCAATTTCTCCACCTCCTTTATCACCCATACCTCATGTATCAACTAACTTCTCTCCAGCCTCATCACCACCTTCACCACTCTCTCCTCATCCCCAACCACAACATGAACCATCCGCATCCACTAAAGCTCTCCTCACTCAGTGCATTGCATCAGCAACTCAAACATTCCAAGTAATGCTGGATGAGCACTGCTCCCAGATTCATTCCTCAATCCTACACATGCACACCCAAATAGATGGGGTCAGTGCCTCTGTGCAAAGTCTGAAGAACTCTCTCTCTTCCTCAAGAGTTACCAAGTCTTTCTTAACCTCCTTGGCCAAGAAGGTCAAGAAGGGGGAGAAGCTTGATGAAGAGCAGCCCTCCAATCTTAAATCTCCCTCACACAAATCCCCTCCTTCTTCAAAATCTGACAGTCTTGCACTGCTCAAGACAATTGGGAATGAGATAGTACCTGAGCTACACAATGATGAACAAACAATAGAGGTATTCAACATAGCAAGAGATGCTGCAAATCAAGTGGCACTACTGCAAGGGGAGGGAAGCAGAGCAGAAAATGAGGCTGAAAAGGAAGAAGGTGAGAAAGAGTGGAATACTGAAAAAGGGAATGAAGCTGATGCTGGGAAAGAGAAAGAGCCAGATGTTGTGATGGCTGAAGAAGGGGCTCAGGAGTCAGGGGCAGGGGGAGCTTAGACTCAGGGGGAGCAAATGGCTGAGACCCAGGGGGAGCTGAGGGAGTCACCTGCTACTGGGAAAGAGCAATCCACAATAGTATTCAAGAGAAAAAGAAAGACTCCTCCTACCCCTCCTGAATAATACTTGAAAACAATGCCTCATATACTTTATGATTGGTCTGAACATGAAGTTTGCTTCTGACTGTGTGAAATCTTCATTATCTGTACAAATGCTTTGCTATGATAAATATATGCTAAATACAATTTCTCTCTAAATAGGGTTAAGATAAATAGGGGGAGATTGTTGAGGAAATGATTTCTCTTAACCCCTAGAAATGAGTCAAAGAAGAATACTAAGAATGAAAAATAAGGCTAAGTAAATATGTGTCGAATTGTATTCGACGCAACGTCGAGATAAAGTCGACGTTTCTATCAGAATGAGTCGAAGTAGTTCCAAGCAGAAGTCAACGTATCCTATGTCGACGTATCTCTGACTTCTAGTCGACGTATCTTGAGAAGTCGACGCACCCTAGTCGACGCACCCTAGTCGACGCACCTTCCTTATTCTCCTCTCGACGTCCAGACAGGATGTATTCGATGCTTGCGTCGAATAGTAATCGACGCACGTCGATCTTTATGACAGAATTCAAAATCGCCAGATCTCTTTCCTTATCTTATAGATCTGATTTATATAGAATCAATTTATGTCTTATAGCCATTCTGAATGTTTCTTTTCCTCTATTAGATTCTTGGCTAAATTGATTAAATCCTTTATGGACATTATTTGAAATCAGATTGAATACTTTCCTTTTATGGATATAACTGTTATGTAAATTTCTCTTTCTTTCTAATACTCTGCCTGCTAATTGATTACTCTCCTATAGTGTTATTTTAATGAACAGAGCTATAAATAACCAAGGAGGTCGGCAGAGAAAGGGGACCAGGTGATTCACCATTTTACATTTGAAAAAGAGGAAAAGCTCCCAAGTGATAAAGAGAGAATTGAGAAATAGCCCTGCAGCAATATTCAAGCATTCTTCTTCTCCTGCTTCTGAAATCACTCTGCTGCAAATTCTGATAGTTCTCACATAAGAGGGAAAAGCTACAAATCTTCTTCTCTCTATAGAAGAAAGATTTAATTCACTACTTCTTGTGCTTCCAATCTTCTTGCTAGGAAGAAGATTCATTCTTGTTTTAAATACTTCTTTTCTTTTTTCTTATTTTCATTCTCACATATTGTAAAAGAGTTTTTAGAATCACTCTTCAAAAAATTCAATTGTACTGGTTCTAAGAGTCTCCTTGTCAAAAGACTCAGTTGGTTCTAAGAGTCTCCTTATCAAAAGACTCAGGGTGGTTCTAAGAGTCTCCTTATCAAAAGACTCAGTGCAAGATAGTGAATTCCTACCAAGGGGGTAGAAAAGTGGACTACCCAAAGTTTGGGGAACCACTATATTTTCTTGTGTTGTGCTGTGATTTCTTTTCTTGCATTTACTTTCTTTATTTATTTAATTCTTGTTGGTGTGTGTGTGGAAGCTCTAATCTGTGATCATACACATATATATATATACTTTGCCCAAAATATTTTAAATCTCTATTCACCCCCCCCCCCCCCCCCCCCTCTAGAGAATTCTAGTGAGGTTAACTTTGCACTTTCAGAAACCTTTCTTCCTTATGCTCTCCATGCCAAAAAGGAAAATGTTCAAAAACATCGTTTAAAAGTAAAATTGAAGTATCCACCTCAAGACCATTGCAACTAATTCACATGTACCTTTTTGGGCCAATTAGCACTTGTAGCCTGGGTGGTAAAAAGTGTACTTTTGTATTAATTGACGTTTTTTTCAAGATTCACGTGGACTTTATTCCTTACCTCCAAATCCGATACATTTTCTGAATTTTCAAAACTTTGCAATTGCATTCAAAATGAATTAGACTTAAAAACAAAATGCATAAGGTTGGATCATGGAGGTGAATTTGAAAATGATAGTTTCACCACTTTCTGTAATAATCTAGGCATTAAACATGAATTTTCCGCTCCACGCACCCCCCCCCCCCCCAACAAAATAGTGTGGTGGAGAGGAAAAATAGAACCCTTCAGGAACTCGCACGCACTATGTTATCCGAGTATGCGTTGCCTAGATCTTTTTGGGCTGAAGCGGTAAATACATCTTGTTATGTTATAAATCATATCATGCTTCTCCCTATTTTGAAATTAACTCCATACGAATTATATTACCAAAAGAAACCTAATGTATCGTACTTTCATGTTTTTGGATGTATATGCTTTATTTTAAATACCAAAGATGCATTAGCTAAATTCGATGAAAAATGTGATGAAGGAATCTTTCTTGGGTACTCATCAACTAGCAAGGCATATAGGATATATAATAAAAATCTAAAAAAGTTGAAGAATCTATTCATGTTAAGTTTGATGAACTTGTGCCTTGTGTAGATACTAATATTATGGGAAAAGAAGATGAACCATCTTCACATTAGGAGCTTGATGATGATGAACCACTTGGAAAGGACAAAGAAGTAGAGCCGGTGCAAGAAGATTTTGTGCCTCCCAGCGAGCTTAGATTCACAAGAGATCATCCAAGGAATCTTGTCATTGGTGAACCGTCAAGAGGGGTAACTACACGTTCTGCATTTAATGAATCTTTTTCCAATTTATGTTTTGTTTCCGAAATTGAACCCAAAAACATTTCTATGGCTTTAAATGATGAATTTTGGTTTATTGCTATGAATGAAGAATTAAATCAATTTGAGCGCAATAGGGTTTGGAAAGTTATTGAAAGACCATCTAATCACCCGGTCATAGGTGTAAAATGGATATTTAAAAATAAATTAGATGGTGAGTCTAGGATCACTAGGAATAAAGCTAGATTGGTAGCACAAGGTTATTCTCAAATTGAGGGGGTAGACTTTGATGAAACATTTGCACCTGTAGCTCGCCTTGAATCAATTAGAATTTTTCTTGCATTTGCAAGTTATAAAAGATTTAAATTATTTCAAATGGATGTAAAAAGTGCTTTCTTAAACGGGATAATTAAAGAAGAAGTCTATGTAGAACAACCCCCCGGTTTTGTAGATGAAAATTTTCCAAATCACGTATATAGATTAGAAAAGGCGCTTTATGGTCTAAAACAAGCGCCCCGTGCGTGGTATGAACGACTAACATCCTTTTTACTAAAGAACGATTATAAAATGGGCAGTGTCGACAACACACTCTTCATTAAGCATATTGATAATGATATAATTATTTTACAAATATATGTTGATGATAGTATTTTTGGAGCCACTAATGAAGAGTTGTGTAATGAAGTAGTACTAGTAATGAAAAATGAATTTGAGATGAGTCTAGTTGGTGAATTAACTTATATTCTAGGTTTTCAAATAACCCAAAGAAATGATGGAATCTTCATATGTCAATCAAAATAAGTACATGATATGCTAAAATGATTTGGATTTGAAAACTTAAAACAAGCTAGTACTCCAATGAGCGCGTCACTAAAATTAGGAAAAAATGAAACCGGAATTTCCATTGATCAAACTTTGTATGGAGGAATGATTGGATCCTTATTGTACCTTAGTGCATCTAGACTCGACATTATGTTTGATGTATGCCTATGCATTAGATTCCAAGCAAACCCAAAAGAATCTCATTTAAAAGCGGTAAAACGAATTTTTAGATATCTAATTGGCACACCTAAATTAGGACTTTGTTATCCAACGAATGATTCCTTTCTATAACATGGGTATTCTGATTTCGATTATGCGGGTTGTTCTTTAGATATAAAAATCACTAGTGGCACATGTCAATTCTTAGGTCCATCTCTAGTTGCATGGTCAAGTAGAAAACAAAATTCCATTTCCCTCTCCACCACCGAGGCGGAATATATTGCACTAGGAAGTTGTTGTGCCCAAGCCTTATGGATGACTCAAACATTAGAAGACTTCGGAGTTCATCTAACCAACATAGAACTAAAGTGTGACAACAAGAGTGCCATTGATTTAACCAACAACCCCGTTCATCACTCAAGATCCAAACACATAGACGTTAGACATCATTTCATTAGGGATCATATAAAAAAGGAACATGTTCATGTAAACTTTATTGGAACTGAATCACAACTTGCGGATATCTTTACCAAACCTTTATCGGATTCCCGCTGTGCTCTACTTAGACTAGAATTAGGAGTCTTAGATATAACAAATTGAAAATCACCACATGCTATGTCTCCTTCTAAATAAAAAAATTATATATTTTTTAATATAAAAGATAAAAATTATTTTAAAACCACCAAAGTATGCTTAAATAAGCCTTCTAAACATATCAACTATCTCTGAAATTTCTACCCTAAGAAGTTCTATGTACATACTCCCTATTCCAAAGGAAAAAAAATTCAAAAACCTCAAAAATTGAGTATTGTTTCGGCGTTAACTACTTAACGCCAGGGTTAGCCTTTTTTCTCCAGATCAAAATTATGCTTTCACTAGTATATTTCTGGTATTTTTCTATTGATTTTTCTCAGTTTATTTTGTCTGATTTCAAATTATTTTGTTATTAATGTTGTTCTTTTATTCCAAAATACAAAAAAAATCAAAATGATCAAAAATATGTTTTTATTATTTGTTTTGCTTTAACTCTTTACAAAAATTATGGTTTGACTATAAAACTTCACATGAGCAAACATCTTTGTTATTTTTTGTTTTCGGTGGTCAAAATTGATTTTGGCATAATCACAAGGATTTTATTCAATGTCTAATTTTAATTTCAAATTTTCTAAACATTATTTTTGTCATGCCTTGACCTTAATCTGATTATGTGCAATGAAATAGTCTATAGATAATTGTGTATGATTGTCTAGCATGCCTCTAAGTATGAGTAATGTTTTATGTTTATCAATGATCCATACACTCACTATTTTGATAATCTACATGTGTTCATAATCTTAGTCTTGTGTGTTTGTGTAGTGTAATAGTTTTAACTCATTAAGTTGTATGTCCAAATTACCTACACCGTCTTTTAAAAATAAATTTCTTGCACACATAGAAGTGTTACTTCAAAATTATACATGTTTGCAATAACAAGTGAATTCGGAGACTTTTGGCCTCAATAAAAAATCAATTAATAATATGCCGAAGATAACTCCACCAAGCACTACTCACCCTCCTGATAAGTCTTAATGAGCATTGTGAGGTTGAGCACCTTGGAAAGAATTATAAAGTGTCTTGTGCAAATATATCTCTTTTTCTCACTTCTATTTGTACACCGGATCATTAAAATAAAATTTGTATACAAATGCTTATGTGATCCCCCAAGCAATACTTCGCTCCCTAATAAGTCTTAATGAGCATTGTGTGGGCGGAGCACCTTGGTAGTTGTACTTATGTTTTTTTCTTTGAATTTCATTCTAAATATGATGTGTGAAAGTAATTATAAGATTGCATTCTTAATGTTGATATAACTATTTCATTACATATGACATGTGTTTTGATTATTTCACTCGTATACTTTTATTTAAACACATTATGCACACATCATTGATTTTCATAAAGCTTCTACTCATGAGAATTGGATCCTAAAGCAAATTTACATAATTCTCTTAAAACTTAAGTAAAAGCACTAGATTGCAATGCATGATTTCAACAAAGTTTTTTTACTTGAAATACGAATTGGTTACATTGTAGTTATTATCTTTATGAATATGTTGATTCATGCTTGCCTATGTGTTATGAAAATTTTCAAATTTAAAATGCTCAAATGTGAAGAGTCTAAATATATTATTGAAATAGTCAAACTATTACAAAATATTAATCTTAATAACTTTGTTTTATCTTTCCGCATTCCTATTTGATCATGTATCCTTATACCATGTGTTCTCATGCTTATTTAGACAGTTTGTTTTCACTTGTGCCTTGTCAAACAAAATTGCATCTCTCTTAACAAGTAGTATCACTCTTAAAATAAATTTAAAAAGCAAGTGATTACATTTCTTTGGTATAAACTTTGAATGATGTTCTTTCACACTTATCATATATTTTTTTTCTGCTGTACCACTCTCTCTCTTAGCTCGATCACGATTTATCTTATGTTAAAAACAAATCTCTTCTTCCTCTCTTAGTTATGTTCTACCTTTTGCCCTCTCTTTTTTTACACTCCACCCTCTTTTGCTAATAACACAAGGGGGAGAATAAAATGATAAATCACAAGGAGTAGGATTCACTAGATTAAGGGGGAGCATGAATCTAGTCTATGGGTGCATACACTAAGGGGGCACTTAAGTAGGGGGAGCACATAAGTAGGGGGAGCACAATGTTAAAAGAACTATAACTCTTATTATTATATCTATGATTACTTTGTGTCATATATCCTTCTAAAAACACATATCTTATATATGATTATGATTTATCTCTATTGGATTTGTTATTATCAAAAGGGGGAGATTGTTGGAACATGGCTTTCCGCATCCCTTTAATTTGAGAATAATAAATCCTACTTGTGTTTAATCTTGTTTTCCATTGTGTTTTTAGCATGCAGGTTTGGACAGATATGACACCAGGTTGCTGCAATACTGGTCTGGCACTATCCACAAGCAGAAGGATTGAAAGATGTCTAACGCCAGGCGTTAGGTCTTAACGCTGGGCATTAGCGATCGACGCGACGGTCTGCCGATCGATGGGATGGGATGTCGATCGACGGGATGGCTTGCTGACTGAATAAAAAGAGCGAGAAACTCAATGCCATGCGTTAGTACTTAACGTCGGCGTTATCGATCGACGATTATGGCAAGAAGGAAGCTGCCATGATTGCAGGATGAACTTTAGGAATGATTTGCCCAATGCCTGCGTTAGCCTTAACGCCAGCATTAGTATTTCCTAAAATAAAACAATTCCTAAAGTGCAAAATCTCCTTCCTCTTCTGAAGATCCGAGCCATCAATATGTTGCTATACATGGTCAACGCCTGGCGTTAGAACTTTAACGCCGGCATTAGCTCAAAGTTTATAAATTGGATGGCTTCATCGTCTCTGGCTACTGATTGATTTGAGTCTTACTCCAGCACTCCAGATACTCAATCAGAGACGTATTTTCCAGAACTTCAACTCCCGCACATATTCGAGCAAAGAATTCAAGGAGAGCTGAAACAACGCTTACTCAACATGAAGAACGCGCGCTTTGACTTCAAGAACATTCAGCAGCCTTCGCCATCTCCAGAACTTTTCATAGGGAGTTTTAGTTTATGTGTTCATATATTTTGTAACCTTTTATCATTTTCTTGGAAGTAAATTCGCCTCGTGTTGGCGACTAAGTCTGGGTAGGACTTAGGGAGCAATTCGCCTCGTGTTGGCGACTTGGTCTAGGAAGTAGATCTAGGGGTGCTGGAGGCCTTTTCTGGGTATAGAAAGGCTAGAGAGGCTTGAGGCCGGATCTGGGGAAGATCGGCTAAAGCCAACCGATTCTTGGTGAGAAGAGTTGGTATAGAAAACAAAAAGAAGATTTCATATTTCGCCTTCGATTTCTAGCGTTATAGAAATCACATATTTTGTAATCTTAAATCATAATGAAAATCATGTTCTTTTTTGGTTTGTTTTAAATTGATTCACTCCTCTTAAGTTTTGATTTAAAGTTGATTTAAAGAAAAACAACAAAAGTTTTATATTAAATAATCAAGTTTTAAAAACCCTTATTCACCCCCCCCCCCACCTCTAAGGGCGCCTCACGATCCAACAGATGAGCATTCTATGGATCCATCATTTGAGTAGCTTTCTTGAATATTTGTGCAAGCTTGTATGTTCTCCAATTCTTGTGTTTTTTCCATACCTACAGAAGGAGAATAATAAGTTCTTTCAAGAAAATTCCAAATCTCATAAGCGGTAGGTAAAGTATAAATAAGTTTGAAAATATTTTGGTCTAACGCACAAAATAGACTATTCATAGATTTTGCATTTAAAAACATTCTGTTTCTATTTATTACGCTAGGTGGTTTTTCAATAGTAATGTTCCAAACATCTATGCCTAAGGACTTGACAATTTTTTCCACTAAATTTTTTCCACCTTTTATAATTTTTCCCTTCGAATAAAGGTGGTGCTTATGATTTTTCATTTATATAAAAAATTTCCCCACTAGTAGAAGCGAGATCATGATCAAGAGACGCCATTATTCCTGGTGGTGAACCCGTTTTGGAATAACCTAGCTCTGATACCACTTGTTGGATCTTGAGGCGCCCTTAGAGAGGGGGTGAATAAGGGTTTTAAAAACTTATGTTATATTTTGAAATATTAGAAAAGATAAGAGGTTAATTTATAGAAGAAATCAAGTAATATAAATGAGAGAGATGATTTTATTATCTTGAGATATAAGATTACAAAACTTGATTTCTTATGACGCTAGAAATCGTAGGCGATAAAGTAAAATCTCTTTTTGTTTTCTATACCGGCTCGTATCCCCATGAACCGGTTGGCTTTAGCCGATCTCTCCCCAGATACAGCCTCAAGCCGCTCTAGTCTTCCAATCCCCAAAAAGGCCTCGAGCACCCCCTAGATCTACTCCCTAGACCTAGTCACCAACATAGGGCGAATTCCTCCCTAAGTCCTACCCCGACCTAGTCACCAACACGAGGCGAATTCACAAGCGATTGCAACAATAAAATAAAAATACAAATACAAAAGACAAATATGAAACTCCCTATGAGGTAATCTGAAGGAGACGCCGAAGAATTGCTGAAGATCGTTGAAGTCCAAGAGTGCGTTCTTCACGTTGAGTTAGCAGTGTTGATCCAAGCCTCCTTTGATTCCTCCTTTTGAAATTGAGTGGGAGATGTGTTGGTCTGGAAATTCGGCCCTCTTAGAGTTTCTGAAGTGCTGGAATAGGGCTCTTATCAATCAGTACTTGGAGAAGATGAAATCATCCAATTTATAGAACTTGAGCTAACGTCAGCATTAAGTCCTAACGTCGGGCGTTGACCATGTATAGCAATGTTTTGATGGCTCGGATCTTCAGAAGAGGAAGGAGATTCTGCACTTTAGGAATTGTTTATTTTAGGCAATCCTAATGCTGGCGTTAAGGCTAACGTAGGCGTTAATTCAAATCATTCCTAAAGTTCCCCGTGCAATCACGGCTGCTTCCTCCTTGCCATAATCATCCCGGTGAGCTACGCGTTAACGCCTAGCGTTAAGTGATAACGCCTGGCGTTAGAACAATTTCCATACTTCAGCATTGAGTTGTTCCAGGCCAATAATTCCACCTACTAGTATCATCACTGTGCAAGCCTGCATACTAAAAACACAATGACAAACAAGATCAAATACAAGTAGGATTTGTTATTCTCAAATCAAAGGGATGCAGAAGAACCGTGTTCCAATAATTCCAAACTTCAAACAAATGTTAAAGACGAATAAGAGTAAAAATGAGGCATTATAACTTTTGATCAAGCAGAGGCCTCCTTCGGTGATTCACCTTCGTACAAAGGTGAAATCATTGGTACTCCTTTGAGCATTCAACCTCTTCTAACGACTCTCCTTTGAGCAACTGCTTACTTCAACGATACTCACCTTCCAGTACTCTTATGGTGGTCCTCCTACAAGCAGTGGCCTCCTATGTGGTACTCCTTCGATCAGCAATAATTTCCATTCTATTATGATCTTTATGTCGACAAAAATAAGAAAATGAATGAAAATCATAGCACCACTTATCATGCGGAAGAGTGGTGGTTTATTTCCCTTTCACTTAGCAAAGTTCAAGGAAATCCATTCTGAAGAAATATATGAACCCTGCTATAATAAAGCGCAGACAATTTTGATTCAATATTGTCAGAGAACAAGCACTCTTACAAAGATATCTAACCAAAAAATTATCAAACTTTTTGTGCGTACTCTTATAGAATAGGGCAAGAAAAATATTTCCTTTTCTTTCTGGGATTTTCATATTTATTGTAAACATGAATTGTTTAGATGTTTTGAATTATATTGTGGTTTGATGTAATTGATTTTTTGTTCTATTTTCATTCTCAAATATTTCATTTTGGATTAACATTATTGCTCTATGGATTTAGGAAAATTATATTGAATTTAGAAGCTACCTTTTTAGGAGACAATTGAGAGACTCAAATTTGGAAAGTATCGATTATGAGTATTTGTCTATGTTAAATGATGTTTGTGAGGCACCTATAAGTGAAAGAATAAGTTGGTTGAGTGCATTGGTTTTAGTAGACGGTGTTCTTCCAAATATAGATGATTCCATTATAAGTGAAGATGAAGTTGTAGGAAAATTAATTGCACTTTAAAGTGTGAAGGTTTGGATATCATTGATTCAAGTTGAAATCCAAAATTTCAGAGAATCTTTATAAGATTTGAGCACAATATCAAAGTTACAAAATTGGTTGCAGACCTTTCATTAGTGTTGATGGTTGTTTACTCAAGGGTCCATATCAATGTGAGATGTTTACACAATTACATTAGATGTTAATCCTATAGTATTTCGGATTGCTATAATGGTTTGTGACGGGGGGATGAGTGATAAGTAGGTTTTATTTGAATTTTTATTATAGATTTTAGTAGTTAATTAATAGGAATTTCTCTTTTTCATGTCATTATTAGCTTATAAATAGTTATTTTCTTGTAATTGAACCTAATTTGGCATTTTTTGTAATTTTGCAGATTTTTGAGACAATTCGGTCAAATTTGCATTACACGCCCTCGGTCACGCCCGTGACTAAGGGAGTGTAATCTTAATGCTAGTCTAGAGTTGATGCAACAAAGTTTGAGCTCGTCTACAGCAAGTCGCGCCTGTGTTCAGGTATACGCCCTCGGTCATGCCCGTGACCGAGGGCGTGTCAACTTAAAGATGACTCAGCGCCGATGTCGTGTCCAGATGAAGATGCCGCGAACATTTGACTCAAGTCACGCCCGTGTTCATGTAAGTAACAGTCGTGACTCTCCCACATGATCTCTGACTCCCATCGCACCGCAAATCATGCTCACACCTCATTTAATGAAGCATCCCAAGTACACGGTCGTGACCTCCAATTCATAGGCATATAATATCCAATTTTCGCCGCGCCGTCACGCAAGTTCCACGCCGCTGTCCCAGCTGAACAGAATAGTAAATACACGCCCTTGATCATGGGCATGACCGAGGGTATGTAACATGGAAATTTTCCCTATAAATTCCAGAGGTCCCCTCGAGTCCAGGGTTCATAATTTTGGAGAGGGGGAGGTGCTGCTAGAGTGCTTAGTTGTTGTTTTCTTATTTTTCCCTTTCATGCTCTCTTTCTCTCTTCCCTTCAAGTATTGTTCTCCTAGATTTCTTTCATGCAGTAATTTATTAAGCTTGTAAGATCTCTTTTTCTAGCATTGTAATCTTCTTTTAAGCTTGTAAGCACTTTGGTTTTTAATAAAATTTAGCTTTGGTTTTCTTCACTCTCTTTCTACTTTAAATAATTTTTCTTTCATGCAATCTTATTTTTCTCTCTCTTTCCCCTCCATCATGATGAACTAAACTCTCATTAGTTCTCGATCAAAATGATCCGAGGATGAGATAATCAAGTTATGACCTTCTAGCACTTTTTCCATTTATGTAAACACTTGATTTACCCTTGATTTTTAATTAGTGAGGCCATATTTTTGATACATGGTTTTCACTTAGGTTTTCGTACATAGCTAGCCGAGAGGCTCAAAGTATGAATCGATCACTCAAGGGAAAGAGAGTTGCACGCACCCCCTCGAGAGAGGATGAAGTAAATCTCCCGAATTGGAGTCAAATTCAATAGCGGGGTTCACTTCGTAAATCAAGTTTTAGGTAATCGATTATAAAACTAGATTTTGGTTGATTTTTCCCAAACTTAGTTGGGCATTTACCTCGAGAGAGGCATGGTCAAGCTTTGGGAACTGATGTTTACTTAGTAGTAGTCTAACTCACCTAAAGGGGGGTGAATACGTTCCTTTGAAATTTTCTACTTGTAGCAAGTAGATGTTTAGTGATTAATTAAAGTAAAAGCAAATCACAGAAAGTACACAGGTGTTTATAGTGGTTCCGCAAGACAGTCTGTCTATGGGTAGTCCACTTTCGCTCTACACCTTTCTAATAGTATATTAGACAAGGCAAACTCCTCCAAATCTCAGCTCCAAGAGCTTACAACTCTAATTCCTCAGTATCTCTCAGGTTTCCTCCAAAACCCTACCTCAGGCCAATAACCTACCACTCAGAGCACTCCAACTCCTACAACTCAGAAATCCTCCCGATTTCCTACCTCAGGCCTATCAAGAAGCCCTACCTCAGATCTTCTCAGAGATCCTACTACTCAAGCTGGGAGTACAGCCCTACAACCTCAGGCATAAATCCTTACACACTCAGGCACAAGGCCCTACACACTCAGAACAAATAAGTTCTTACAGAGTTTATATTTTTGCTTACACAACAGAGGATAGTATTGATTAAACCTTCAGCTTAGATCTTCTGTTGTTGAAGAACAACATATGTTGTCTTGAAATAGGGCTGAATGGCAGTAGCTTCAAGACTTGTTCCTTCTGATCTTCTTCTTCATTAGATGAAAGAAGATCCACTTGTTCTTCTATATTGAATAAGCAAGAACAAACTTATCTCAGTAATCTGCTTGTAGCTTCAGGAGGCAGATTGAGATATCTTTTGGAAGCAGTTTATCTTTCAATAGAATAGTAACAGCCTTTTCTTTCAGATCCTTTTCCACACCTTCTTTAATGACCTAACATATTCTTTTATACCTCCTCCATTCTGCCACGGCTTTGAGGAGTGCCCTGTCACAGCATGGACATAAATAGAAAGTATTATCCTTGCTTTCTAGCCACTTGCGCCAAAAGCAGATGCCGTCAGGCTTTATTCAAATATGAATCTGTCTCAGCAGATGGGCTGAGACAGGATCCAGTCTCAGCGACAGAGCAGACTTTGTCTCAGTGGATCCGATGAGACAGATAGTCTTCTCGGCGGTTTTCCTCTAAATGCAGCTCACTTGAGACAGACTCCTTCTCAGCGGCTCTGGTTGCGTCTCAGCGGTTCAACGGAGACCATGCTTTTGTCTCAGCTATTTTGACAGTACAATCAGAGAATAATTCCAATGTTTGGAATGACCTAGCCATGCATAGACATGATATAAAAGAGGGCCTATCAAATACAATATGTACTTAGCATTGAGTCTGATGCCTCTTCAAATCTAGGGAACATTGAGGGCAATATTCCCAACAATCTCCCCCTATTTGAAAAAGGAAGGACATACACCAATGCTATGATACATAACCACAATAATCATATCATGACAAATTATGAAATATTAGAATTAAAAGTCATGACAACATAACAATATCATTGTTAATAAAATATAGGCACCATAGAAGATTTTAAGCATTAATACAAAACAAATATTAAGCTTGACTTTAAATAGCCTATTAACACAAAATTTCATTTCAACATAAGAATTAATTTCATTAGTGATAAAATGTCAATACAACTTTTAGCCCACATTTGATTCAAATGAAAATCTAAATACATGTTCATGTTTTTCTTTTCTCTGCAACACTAGAGCTTTCAGCACCTTCATTAGCAACCTCCTATTTTGGAGCAGTAGCTTTCGTCTCAGTTATCTTCTTCTTATTCTCTTGTCTTTTGAAATAGAGGAATGGCTTGGGAATACATCTAGAAGGCATTCTCTTTGGGTTGCTTTTTCTTACCATAATAATCATATTCATTGCCTTGGCTTGATCCATTCTTCTGCAGGATATATCCTATCAATGTTTTTGCACAGCTGACCATGGTTCAGCCAAGCATTCAAAATTATGATTTTGGAATCATCACTCCAATGCTCATAGTCAGGGTCTTTGGCCTGCACACTTCTGTTCTTGGACATGAATTCTTCAGCAAGCAAGACACCTTCTCTCTTCCTTCTTGCAGCTAGCTGAGCATCTTGAGAAATTTTGGTTTGAGCCTGAAAGTCAAAATCTTCCTTTCTTAGATTATCCAGTAGAGGAAGGTTTAGTGCAATCCTAGTTCCTTGCAGAACCTTGAGGGCAAGCTCAGAGTTTGTCTCAACATTGGTCTCCTCCCCCTTTCTGGCTTCTTCAAATATTTTCTATTCTATACTTTGGGAAGCAGCTATTGCAGACCCAGATAGAGTTTGGAAAGCATTTTCTAAGTCAGATTTGAGTTTATCCTTCATCTTATCAGCCTCTTCTATCATTTTGGTTGTTGTAGACCACACATACTCTTCAATATGGTTTGAGGTCTTCTCTATTACTGTACAACCCGTATTCGCCGAGTGGGCCCCTCAAGCCAAATGGAGAGACCTGGGTCAGCCCGATCATTCACCCCGGCTAGGAGGTGGAAGTACCCCCGGTTTGGTGGGGGTAAGGTGCAGAAGAGAAGGAGCTAGGCGAGTGGTGCTCTCACGGACCACTCGCCCGGAAGCGTGGGCACTCGCCCAGCTAGGCGGGTGCCCAGCGAGTGGTGCCCTCACGGACCACTCGCTCAGGATGATTTGAGGGGGAAATGACCCTAATACCCCTGGTGGGCTGCAAATAGCCCTTCGGAACAGCGGAGTTAGGCTGTTAGCAGACCAATTTGGGGTGCTGTTAATAAAATTAAAAGGCGGATTCATGTTATTTGCAGACCAGCCTAGAAAAATCTATAAATAGACCCTTAAGGGCACCTTGGAGGAGATCCGATTTTAGAGAATCCTCTCCTCCAGGCTAGTTTTTGGTCGGCTGCTAGTGCCCTCCAAGGTGCCCGGTTGAGCTCTGGTTTGGGAGGGAAAGCTCTCTAAGATCTTCCGGGTGTGTGGCGGGACCTCCTCGCTTCAGCCTTGGGTCTATTCATATTCTCGCATCCACCATCAAGAGAGTCTAGTGAGGGAGAAGTAAGCATCGGCTACACCTCCAGTGGGTCCGAACTCAAGAGACCTGTTGAAGGTTTCAACATTTTTGGTGCGGTGAGCGTGGACCGTAGCCGGTGAAGGAAAATCTTGAATTAGGTTCGATGACAGGAGATGGGGGGAATGGTTCTGACTCAGGTCACTCGCAGCCACCCGCGACAGGAGAGTGGCTGGAGATGTTTGAGAAGTTCAAGCGAGAAGTCCTGCAGACAGTTCTCGCAGCAAGGAGCGAGTGCGAGACCCCGGCAGTCCCCGTGGTTCCACCCCTGCAGATCGGCGAGAACGCACCGGGGCAACGGCCGGGGAAGGAGGTGCCAGCAGAAGGAAGTGCGCGAGATCTCCCGGGGCGACAGCTGTTCAGCAGTCCGGCGAGTGCTGAGGTGTACGAGTTGGGTCCGCGCGAGAAGACCATTCGCCGAGCAGGGGAAGGGAGCCCCTTTTGCGAGATGATCCTCTCGGCCCCAGTGCCAGAGGGGTTTCGTGGGCCGGAGATGTCCTACTACACCGGCAAGGAGGATCCAGTCGTGCACCTGCAGTGGTTTGAGGACATGACATCAATCCTTCCCATGTCGGGTGCTTTTCAATGCCGACTCTTCGCAACCACCCTGAAGGAGAAAGCAAGGGACTGGTTCCACCAGCTTTCCGCGGGTTAAATCTACACGTTTGATGATCTGCGCCGAGGCTTTCAGCTGCGCTTCTCGACGTCAAAAAAGAGGAAGAAGGATGCGGAGGCTCTCTTCAAGATCAGGCAGAGGGAGGCAGAGTCCCTGGCACATTACGTGGATAGGTTCTAGGAGGAGATACACCTCGTGCAGGAGGTGCCGGGATTCGCCCTCCAGATGGCGTTCATCGTAGGGTTGCGAGACGGGTTCTTCAAGATGGACCTGAAAAGAAGGCCTCCTTCATCCTTTGAAGAATTGATGGAGCGAGCAGAAGAAGAGATTGAAGGGGAGGTGGCCAACCCAGAGTTCTATAGGAGGTTGGCAAAAATGAGCGAGCCCGAGGTGAGGCAGCAGGAAGGAAGAAGGCGAGATGAACCCAGGGGTCAAGGGTTCGAAAGACCGCCTCAGAATTGGAGGAATCAGGAGCCCAACAATAGGTTGGGCTGGAGGCACCAGGAAGGACCGGCGAGAGGTCAGGAAGAGGGGTACCAAGGAAGAGAAGCAGGAGGAATGAATCTGGGGTGGAGGCAGGGTCCCAGACCCCCTCACCCCCAAGGGAGCAAGCTATGGTAGTAGGCCAAGGAAGAGAAGCGGGAGGAATGAATCCGGGGTGGAGGCAGGGTCCCAGACCCCCTCACCCCCCAAGGGAGCAAGCTATGGCAGTAGGCCGAGGAAGAGGAGGCAGAGGAGCAAGAGGAGGAAGAGGAAGAGCAGGGAGAGGGGGCAGGGTGGCGTTGCCTTATTGTGACTTTCATCAGGAAGAAGGTCACGCGACCGCCACCTGCCCAGAATTCTTGGAGATGAGAGAGAGAGGTCAGCCACGGCGGCAGCAGGCCATGATCGAGGAAATGCTCCCGGAGGCGGAAGAAGACCGATGCGAGGACAGGGCGGATATAGGAACCAGGGGGAATCGGGGTGATTCATGGAGGGGTTGGGATAGAGGCCTCTCGCGAGAGGAGCTTCCAGGCGATGTTCTGAAGGGACGTCGCGTCGACTTCCCAGACCCCACCCCCCTCGGAGAAGCTCACCTTCTCCTCGGAAGACATGCCAGATTATGAGGATCCATTCTGCGACGCTCTGGTGATTCAGACGGCGATTGAAAATTTCACGGTCTCCCGGATCCTGGTGGATAACGGGAGCTCAGTGAACGTGATCTTCAAGAAGGCCTTCGACGCAATGGAGGTGGAAAAGAAGAGGGTGCAGGCCTCCGACGGACCGCTGTTTGGTTTCTCAGGAGAGCGAAAGGAGGTCGAGGGAGGTGTTGGTCTCCAGGTGACGCTAGGAGGAGTCCCAAGAAACTGTCGGTTCGTCATTGTGGATGCTCCGAGCAGCTATAACGCCATTTTCGGACGCCCCCTCATCAGCGCCTTCCGGTGCGTGCCCTCATCGTACCATCAGTGCTTAAATCTCCATAGTGGAGGAGTCCAGGTCCGCATCCGAGGAGATGCTAAGGTGGCGAGGCAGTGCTATGTGACTGCTGTCAACTCCATCTCTTGGATGGCGGATGCTAAGAAGATGGATGAGGAGATGGCGGGGCCGGAGGGGCCAGGAGAAGAAGTGGAGAAGAGAGAAGTAGGGGGAGAGAGCGATGCCCGAGAGGAGAATATGGAGGTCGCTCGCGAGGAGTAGGAGGTCGAGTTGATGGAGGTCGCTCGCGAGGAGAAGGAGGTCGAGTTGATGGAGGTCGCTCGTGAGGAGCAGGAAGTCGAGCCAGTGGAGGCGGAAGGAGTCGCAGGGGAAGAGGCCCGGTTAGAAGGGCGAAAAGCAAAGGGCCAATGGGAAGAGCCAGCCCGGCTCGAGGCGGCAGAAGAGGTGGTGGAGATAGAGGTTCTCACCAAGGAGGGGAGGGTGAAAGAGGTGCGGATCAGCGGGGGTCTCGGCCCGGAGGACAGGGTGAAGATGCTGGAGTGCATCCAGAAGAACGTGGATGTCTTCGCATGGAGCGCAGCTGATATGCCAGGCATCGAGGCGGACATGGCTTGCCATCGTCTCAACCTCGATCCGGAAGCCCGTCCCATCCGGCAGAAGAGAAGGACCTTCGCCAGCAAGCTCGAAGGACCCATCCGCGAGGAGGTGGCAAAACTCCTCGAAGCAGGTTTTGTATCGGAGATCCAGTACCCAGGCTGGGTCTCCAACATCGTAATGGTAAAAAGGTCGATGGCCGATGGCGCATGTGTGTGGATTTTTCATTATTAAATAAGGCCTGCCCTAAGGATTGCTACCCCTTGCCACGGATCGACGCGCTGGTTGACTCAGCCATCGGTTTTTCTGTGATGAGTTTTTTGGATGCTTTTTCAGGTTATCACCAGATCAGGATGCACCCCCCAGACGTCAAAGACGTCTCGTTCATCACCAGGGAGGGATGCTACTGCTATAAGATGATGCCCTTCGGGTTGAAAAACGCAGGAGCAACCTACCAGAAGATGATGGACCGGGTATTTAGGGAGCAAAGGGGAAGGAACCTGGAGGTCTACGTGGACGACCTTATGGTGAAAAGCAAGTGCGTGAACTCTCACATCCAGGACCTCGAGGAGACCTTCGCCACCCTACGCAAGTACAAGATGCGCCTGAACCCCCTGAAGTGTGTGTTCGGGGCCAGTAAGGGGAAATTCCTAGGGCATCTTCTCACCCCTTGGGGGGTAGAACCTAACCCGGACAAGGTGAAGGCCATAATGGAGCTGGGGTCGCCACGGAACGCCAAGGAAGTTCAGCGCTTGACCGGAAGGCTCGCGGGGCTGAGCAGGTTCCTCTCCCGAGCTGGGGAGAAATGCTCCCCCTTTTTCAAAACATTACGAGGTAACCAGAAGTTTGAATGGACAAAAGAATGCGAGGAGGACTTCCAGGCCTTGAAGAGCCAACTCACCAAGGCTCCGCTGCTCCAAGGTCCCAAAGAGGGGGAGGATCTATATCTATATCTCGGGGTCGGGACAGAGGCCGTAAGCTCCGTCCTGGTTCGGGAGGAAGGCAAGAAGCAGCTGCACGTCTACTACGTGAGCAGGGTCCTGAGGGAAGCAGAGCTCAGATACCCGATTTTGGAGAAGTTGGCCTTTGCTCTGGTCGTCGCAGCAAGGAAGCTCAGGCCATACTTCTAGGCCCATTCAATTCAAGTGGTGACGGACCACCCTCTCCGCCAGATCTTCGAAGGAGTGGAACACTCGGGAAGGCTCGCAAAATGGTCGATAGAGCTAAGTGAATTCAACATTACCTTCGTCCCTCGACTATCCATAAAGGCGCAGGTGGTGGCTGATTTCATGGCAGATTATGTGGCCGAGATGAAGGAAGATGGAGCCCCTCGTCACGTTCCGTGGAAGCTGCTGGTGGACGGGGCTTCGGGCAAGAATTCACTCGGAGGAGGGGTGGTGCTGGAGAATCCCCAAGGAGTAAAGATCGAGCAGACACTAGTGATACACTTCACAATCACCAACAACCAGGCGGAGTATGAGGCGGTGATCGCCGGTCTACGGTTGGCCCAGGAGCTCGGTGTCCATGACGTGGAGGTCCTCACCGACTCAATGGTAATAGCCTCTCAAATCATGGGAGAGTTCGAGACGAGGGAGCCTGCGCTCATAAGGTACTTGGCCAAAGTGAGAGGTCTCGTGGGAACGTTCAAAACTTTCTCCATCCGGCACGTCCCTCGGGAGGAGAGCACCCCGGCGGATCGGTTGGCCAAATCCGGTCCTCGAGCCGGGGGGACCCTAACGGACCTATTCCGCCCTTCAATTGAGGAGGGAGAACTCATGGAAGTAGAGAAGCGGCCCTCCTGGAAGGATCCCTTCGTCACCTTCCTTGCAACAGGAAAGTTTCCGGAGGAGGTTCCGGACCAGAGACGCTTCCGATATAAGTCCGCCTACTACGTACTCCATGAGGGGGACTTGTATCGGAAGACCCTCTCGGTCCTCCTGGCCCGATGCGTTTCAGAGGAGGAGGTCCCAAGGATCTTGGAAGAAGTCCACTCCGGCGAGTGCGGCAGCCACTCGGGGAGCAGGATGTTGGAGGCAAGAATAATGAGGCAGGGATACTTCTGGCCAACCCTAAGTAAAGACGCGACAGCCTTCGCCAAGAGGTGCCAGAAGTGCCAAATGTTCGCCCCGCTTCAGCTCATGCCAGCTCAGAGGCTAAAGAGTATCACGGCGCCTGGCCATTCGCCATATGGGGGATGGATCTGGTAGGACCCTTCCCACAGGCTAGTGGGCAGAGGAGGTTTCTCCTAGTAATGATTGACTACTTCTCAAAGTGGTTGGAGGTCAAGGCGTTGGCTAAGGTCACCTCCCAGGTAATCTGCAACTTCGTATGGGGAGAGATCATTTGTCGACATGGGCTTCCACAGGCCATAGTCACGGATAATGGTCCGCAATTCGCAAGCGGGGAGTTCATCAGCTTTTGTTGCGAGATGGGGATAGACCTCAGGTTTGCATCCGTTCACCATCCCCAGAGCAACGGGCAGGTGGAGGCGGCAAACAAGGTCATCGTGAACCTGCTCAAGAAGAAGGTGGAAAATCTGAAGGGCAATTGGGTAGAACAGCTTCCATCGGTCTTGTGGGCCCTAAGAACTACCCCCAACACCGCCACAGGAGAGACCCCTTTCAAGCTCTCTCACGGCTGCGAGGCCATCATCCCCATAGAGTTCGAAGTTATGACACCACGGGTAAAGGCCGCCGCAAGCGGAGAGGAAGGTTGGAGAGCCGAAAACGAGGTGGAGTTGCGGCTCTCCCTCGACCTCATCGAAGAAGCTCGGGACCTGGCAGCCATTCGCCAAGAAGAGGTCAAGCGACAGATGGCCAAATATTTCGATAAGCACGTCAGGCTCAAGCAGTTCGATAAGGGAGATCTGGTGCTCAAGAAGGTCGACGCGGCCGGAAGATCCGCCACGGTGGGAAAACTCAACCCCAACTGGGAAGGTCCCTATGTCGTGGAAGAGGCACTAAAGTTTGGGGGGTATCGCCCTCAGAATGTGGAGGGCCAACCTCTCAGCCACACATGGAGTGGTGACGATCTTAAACGTTTCTATCCCTGAAACTATGTAATAAAAATGTTTTGAAATAAGAATATTTTGTTTAACATAAGTGTTTGAGATTGATACTGCAGCTTGTAGGAAAAATCCCGAACGCTCCAAAAGTGGCCCCGAGCAGACCCATTGTCCAGGCTCTCATCTAGCTGGCAGGTCCGAAGGATCACTCGGAGGCAGGTTCTATGTGAAAGAAAAGAAGGCCCCGAGCAGACCCGCTGTCCAGGCTCTCATCTAGCTGGCAGGTCCGAAGGCTCACTCGGTGGCAGGTTCCAAGGTGTTGAGAAAGTGGCCCCGAGCAGACCCGCTGTCCAGGCTCTCATCTAGCTGGCAGGTCCGAAGGCTCACTCGGAGGCAGGTTCTATGTGAAAGAAAAGAAGGCCCCGAGCAGACCCGCTGTCCAGGCTCTCATCTAGCTGGCAGGTCCGAAGGCTCACTCGGTGGCAGGTTCCAAGGTGTTGAGAAAGTGGCCCCGAGCAGACCCGCTGTCCAGGCTCTCATCTAGCTGGCAGGTCCGAAGGCTCACTCAGAGGCAGGTTCTATGTGAAAGAAAAGAAGGACCCGAGCAGACCCGCTGTCCAGGCTCTCATCTAGCTGGCAGGTCCGAAGGCTCACTCGGTGGCAGGTTCCAAGGTGTTGAGAAAGTGGCCCCGAGCAGACCCGCTGTCCAGGCTCTCATCTAGCTGGCAGGTCTGAAGGCTCACTCGGAGGCAGGTTCTATGTGAAAGAAAAGAAGGCCCCGAGCAGACCCGTTGTCCAGGCTCTCATCTAGCTGGCAGGTCCGAAGGCTCACTCGGTGGCAGGTTCCAAGGTGTTGAGAAAGTGGCCCCGAGCAGACCCGCTGTCCAGGCTCTCATCTAGCTGGCAGGTCTGAAGGCTCACTCGGAGGCAGGTTCTATGTGAAAGAAAAGAAGGCCCCGAGCAGACCCGTTGTCCAGGCTCTCATCTAGCTGGCAGGTCCGAAGGCTCACTCGGAGGCAGGTTCTATGTGAAAGAAAAGAAGGCCCCGAGCAGACCCGCTGTCCAGGCTCTCATCTAGCTGGCAGGTCCGAAGGCTCACTCGGTGGCAGGTTCCAAGGTGTTGAGAAAGTGGCCCCGAGCAGACCCGCTGTCCAGGCTCTCATCTAGCTGGCAGGTCCGAAGGCTCACTCGGAGGCAGGTTCTATGTGAAAGAAAAGAAGGCCCCGAGCAGACCCGCTGTCCAGGCTCTCATCTAGCTGGCAGGTTCGAAGGCTCACTCGGTGGCAGGTTCCAAGGTGTTGAGAAAGTGGCCCCGAGCAGACCCGCTGTCCAGGCTCTCATCTAGCTGGCAGGTCTGAAGGCTCACTCGGAGGCAGGTTCTATGCGAAAGAAAAGAATGCCCCGAGCAGACCCGCTGTGCAGGCTCTCATCTAGCTGGCAGGTCCGAAGGCTCACTCGGTGTCAGGTTCAAAATTCTCAAAGGGTGACCTCAAGAGCACTCGCATTGACCACGCGCAGGAGAGATGACCTCACTTCACTTTCATGACTACCTAAGCGAAACCCCGGTTTGGGAGAATGGTAAGAAAGTGCGAGTGGGGCAGGCAACTGTAAGCGAAGGGGGGCGACACGCCTAGGTCACCCTCGAGCAATCGCTAGGTGGTCGGGACAGTCGCACTACAGTTTAAACGTCCTAATGAACCTAGCGAGATATAGCGGCGAATGAGAAAGAATTAACGTCCTAATGAGCCTAGCGAGATATAGCAGCGACTGAGAAAGAATTAACGTCCTAGCGAGCCTAGTGAGACATAACAGCGAATGAGAAAAAAGTGGAGATAGCACAAAAATGGAGAGCACAAAAATCGTGATCAATATACATATCTTTCAAGGGCACTCGCCCCGTTCATGATTACATTCAAAAGATTTTAAGTAAAAGACGGCAAAAAACACAGGGCCCATCTCAGGGGTCGGCAGGCTTCTCGCCAGAAGATCTATCGCTCTCGCCTGAATCCGGTAGGAGGGCGTCTTCTCGCGGCTCGCCATCCTCATCTTCCGGGAAGGGGATCGGGATGAAGAGCTCGGGGACGACCTGTCGGGCAGAGAGGCATTCAGCCTCTTCCTTCAGGTACCCAGCCTGCCGCAACACCTGCAGCGCATGCTTCACGGCGCTCTGGGCGTTCTCCTGCATCAATTGCTCCAGCTCGTGGTGGGGGTATAAGTGCCCCTCACTCCCCAAGGCGAGTGCCGAGACCTCGGCTTCTCGCGACCGCTGGGCCTCGGCCTTAACCAGCCAGACTTCATCTTCAAGGCCAGCCACCCGAGCACGAAGCATCTCGGCAACTGTGGTATCCTAAAAATAATAATGAAGGTGGTCAGAAGAAGGTGCATCAATCGGCAACAAGTCACTCGCGGGGAGGGAGAAAATATATACCTCTGCAACGGGACGGCTGGCGAGAAGAGCTTCCGCAGCTGCCAACTTCGTCCTGAGTTCCTGCGCCTCGGCAGAAACGACGGTCCTGGACTCCTCAACCTCCGCCAAGCTCCGCGCCAGTTTGATGCTCCGGCGCGAAGACATATGCGCGAGCTCGAGCGCCCGCAGCATGACCCTAGCGGTCTCATGGGCGAGAACCTGAGTCGTCTCGGCATCATAGACTTCAGCATCCTCCCGGCCTTAGAGGGCATACGCGATGGCATAGGCCTCACCACTGGCGAGGTCGCTCTCTATCCACGACGGGTGAAGGGTGGAGAGCGAGACCCTGTTGACGTTCCTGTCCCACTTTACCAGGGGAGCCCCCGAGGGGTCCACGTACTTCTCGCCGCTGGGGAAGTTCCGGTGGTCCCTGGGCAATGGAGGCGGCGGCAACGACGATCCCGCACAAAGGGTAGTCTCACCTGGCGCACCCACCCCCGGGGTTTGAGTCTGAGCACTCGCCCCTAGGGTCTCGTCCAGGACCCCCTTCCCCTTGGCGGAGGGGGGATTTTTTGATTTCTTGGATGAAGAGGAAGTCAGCGCCCCAGGTTTTCGCTTCTTTCCGCTAGGCTTGGAGGAGGAGGGTTCCTCCCGATAGGCATCCGCGGCGGCCTGTGCAAAGGACACGGAAGCCCCAGAGGGACGCGGCGGATGAAGGGGGAGGCTACGCACGCCTGCATAATATTGCAAATGATTTAGCGAATGGTATAAGAGTCACAAGATCGAAACGAACGAAGTCCCAAAAACTTACCCTCGCCCTGCGGAATGAGCGGGAGCGAGTTGACGTTTCGCCGGAGATAGACGAGGTCCATCCCGTGCTCCAAGATGTATTGGTGGAGTTTGGCCTCGTGCCCCCCTAGGGTCGGGGGGCGGAAGGTTGACTCCTCCTCCTGCACTGGGGCAGAAGTGTATTTCCCAGGTTCCCGCTGACGAAGAGGAAGCGCCGAACCCAGTCATGGTTCTTGTTCGGGAGCCCGTAGTGCTTGAGCGGGTTCAGACCCGAGAAGAATGAGATGTCGTTGGTGCAGCGAAAGGTGTAGAGCTTGCGGAAGACGGGGAGCGAGAACTCGATCCCCTCTTCTCGCAGGTAGCTTGTGTACCCGACCAGCATGGCGATGGAGTTGGGGTTGAGCTAGCCGGGCACGACTCCATAATACCTGAAGGTCTGGCGGAGTTCCGGCCAGATGGGAAGGCGAAACCCCACCTCAAAGTGCTCTAGCGGGATCGCGAGAGCACAGGGGGAGATGGATTTTAGGCGCTCGTCCGGCCTGGGCTTTCGCGCCTCGAACCCAGGCGGGATGTAATCCACGACCGCAGTCAAGTAAGCCTCATCGGAGAGGTCGCATGAATCGAAGGTGTGGTTGACGAACGCGCTGGCGCACCTGGCCCTGCCTTCCGCATCACCACCCATGTCGCGAATGACGAAGGATAAGAAAGAAGCAGAGAACAGAGAAGCACGAGTGCTAACGCGAGGAAAGAGAAGGAGCGGATGGTAAGGTATTTAATACGGTGGTTGAAAGGCCTATTTATAGAGGGGCTAAACGGCGTTTGGGCTTTCGAGGTAACGGGTGTGCGGATAGCAGTCGCGCCTTCCCGACGCCTCGGAACCCAGGCCGACCCCTCTCGCCCAGTAATGACAAGTGCCCTGTGGCTATTCGCTCATCGACTACGCGAAAGAGGTTAAGAAAGCATTCGGCAATAGTAAAGCATTCGACAATACCCAAGCAAGATATAAGAAATAAAGGACAAAGAATAGAGCATTCGCAAAACACAGGACATAAGATTATTACAAACAGAAATAAAAGTTCAGCATCCGCGCTACAGAAAATAGAAGAATTACAAGAAGGGCGAATGAAGACTAGCTCAATACTCCTCCCAGACCCACCGACCTCGCTTTCGCGACCCAGCTTCCAGGGGCATTCGCGGGCGGAAATATGTGAGCATGTTGGTGATCTCATGGGAAGCCAGTTGGAGTTGGTCCCGGGCTCGTGCGGCGTGTCTTTCGGGAGACAACTCCCCTCCTTCACCCCCCCAGGCGCTCCACCATCGCGAGAACGCGCGAGTAGTGCCGCTGGAGGTCCTTTAACTCACGCGCGACTCTCAGCCGCACGTCATCCACCTGGCCGGCGACATTTCGCTGGATGTGGATGAGCTTCCCCAAGACCTCCGTGATCCGCTCCTTCAGGGTTGCGTGATCTGAGGAGTCACCCATAAAGTCAGCGAGATCCCCAGGGGAAGGGAAAGGCGAGAGCATCCCCTCTCCCCCTCATAGTAGGAATCAAAGGGGGAGGCTTCCCGATAGACTGGGAAATCACAACTAGGTCAGTAGTGGTAAAATATACGAGTACGATAGGGGCAGGTGAGTGAACTGACCTGGGGTGGGGTCCTTGTGACCTGAAGGACGAGATGAATGGGGGTGCGTTCCAAACAGCTCGGCGGGAGGTAGGACCTTTCCCTTTCCAGGATGGTAGGGCTGTGAGGTAGGAGCTGGAACATCCGCAGGATCATCCGCACGGCCCTAATGACCGGATCCCTTCTGGGAGATACCCTCGGCTCATCTGCAAGAACGGAGGGGTTCCGCAGCGGAAGGTTGGGGTCAAGGGCTACAAAAAACAGTGGTCAGCAGCGAGCATCATGAAGGGTGAATCTAAAAGGGTTTACAACTTACCGGACTGCAATGAGGTCTCGCCCGGAGGAGGTGGAGGAGAAAGGTCCCGATATGGAGGCCTCTCGTCCGGGGGAGGTGGCACCACGACACTGCTCGAGACGGCCCCATGGCCGGTCTCGGGCATCGAGATCCCCTGCGAATGGTCAGAGCAAAGGCAGGGTAAGGAGAGGAACTAAACAGAGGGACGAGAGGAATCCTCATACCTGCGTCCCGGGGTCCAGAGGATTCCTTGCCGGAAGAGTATCCGCCGGCGGAGTCCTCGCCGGAAGAGTGCCCGCAGGGGATTCCGAGGCAGTCTCGCCTCTCTGACGATTCAGTCGAATCGCCTTGGCTCGACGCGAGACGTAGGGGGCACTCGGGTCCCGCTTAGACATAAGCCAGGGAGCAAATTTGGCTGCCTTGGGGGCAGTTACAGCTTGGGCCGCGGCCAGACGCTCGATCATCTCCAGCGAGAGGGGTCTCGCGGAAGGCTTGTGAGAAGACATTGATCTCGGTGAAGAGCTAAGGGAGGGAAGAAGCTCCGAATCGAGGGTTGTCAACGCTCCAGGAAGTTCTGACATGAAGAGATATATATAGGACAACGGTGGGACCCACAGAATCTTATGAGTCCAGTCAGCAAGCACTCACCGAATACAGGGTTGGAACCACTCGCAAAGAGCAGGGATTATGTACAACCCGTATTCGCCGAGTGGGCCCCTCAAGCCAAATGGCGAGACCTGGGTCAGCCCGATCATTCGTCCCGGCTAGGAGGTGGAAGTACCCCCGGTTTGGTGGGGGTAAGGTGCAGAAGAGAAGGAGCTAGGCGAGTGGTGCTCTCACGGACCACTCGCCCGGAAGCGTGGGCACTCGCCCAGCTAGGCGGGTGCCCAGCGAGTGGTGCCCTCACGGACCACTCGCTCAGGATGATTTGAGGGGGAAATGACCCTAATACCCCTGGTGGGCTGCAAATAGCCCTTCGGAACAGCGGAGTTAGGCTGTTAGCAGACCAATTTGGGGTGCTGTTAGTAAAAATTAAAAGGCGGATTCATGTTATTTGCAGACCAGCCTAGAAAAATCTATAAATAGACCCTTAAGGGCACCTTGGAGGAGATCCGATTTTAGAGAATCCTCTCCTCCAGGCTAGTTTTTGGTCGGCTGCTAGTGCCCTCCAAGGTGCCCGGTTGAGCTCTGGTTTGGGAGTGGAAGCTCTCTAAGATCTTCCGGGTGTTTGGCGGGACCTCCTCGCTTCAGCCTTGGGTCTATTCATATTCTCACATCCACCGTCAAGAGAGTCTAGTGAGGGAGAAGTAAGCATCGGCTACACCCCCAGTGGGTCCGAACTCAAGAGACCTGTTGAAGGTTTCAACAATTACCTCATTAGTTTTGCTCACATAATTCTTGACATAGCTCAGGTCTTTCTCTGAGAGTTGCAGACTTTTGTCCATTGATCTTAGAATAGTGTTCTGATCTACCACTGACTTTTCAGCAATATCAAATCATTTGGTCATCTAGCTATTGAGGTAAGATGTTTTTTTCCTTTATGACTTGTATTTCAGACATCACCTCACTCTTGACTGAAGAAATGGACTTATCAATATATTCCTTTATTGAGGTCATATGACTATCAATAAGTGCCCTGATAGAACATAGGATAAGTTCATTGGAGATTGTAGAGGTGGAGGGTTGTACTTTAGCAATGGGGGATTGTTGTTGTTCGGCTACCATTGGGGGTATGCTTTTCTCTTTTGGGGCTTGATTATCACACTCATTTAGAGTGGATGGCTCCTTTGCAGGGGTGGATGAAACTGTCTCATCTAGAGCAGGGATGTTTGTATGCTCCCCCTCAGCCTTATCATTCTTATCAGCAGCCTCTGCAGATTGATCTGTGTGATCAACATTAATTCCATCATCATTAATTGCATCATCATTATCATTATTGACATCTTCATCATCTGATAAGTTCTCTTGCTCCTCCATCTCAGATAGGGCTGCCCATCCATCCATTCTGGATCAGTTAAATCCAAGAAATCTGGGGAGTTATCAGGAATTAGACTTATCCTCCTTTCAAGATTAAAGATGATTTTTTCAATCTTACATTGCAAATCACCAGGAAAATCTGATTGCTCCTCATCATTTCTTGCTGAATCAGCAGGCACATTGTGTGCATTGATATCAACTTGAACTTCTTGAGGATTAGGAGCATCAATTTGATCTTCAATATGATCTCCTTCTTTTTCATCTAATTTCTTTTCAGCAGCAGCTCCTCATTTTTCTCATTCTCATGATCTTCATGAACTTCTTTGTTTTGACTACTATTAGATCCTAGATCATCATCAGCTGGAACATTCTTTACAGCATCTGAGTCTGAATCAGAACAGACCATTATAGCCTTCTTTTGTCCTTTAACTAACTTTCTTTTCTTATCATTTACCTCAGATGTCTGACTCATAGGGAGCACCCTTGAGAACCTATCTAGTGTTCTTATATCCATTCTCTTAAGATAGTGAAGGTTTGATCCGTTTGAGCTATCAAATTGATCAGGGTATGAGTTCAAAAGGTAGAGAGAAAGAATTCTGCCCAAGTTAAGAGCTTGCAGACATTCTTTAATCCTTTGGTAGACCACAATAGCCCATGAGGTCTTTTTCTTCATGACCACCCTTGTCATCAGATCAAACATGTACTTTGATATTTTATTATGAGACCCATGTTTGCATAGTATGACTTTGCCCACTATGTCTGATAGCAGCTTCCCTCTTTGGTTGAAATGTTTCCTCTTTAGTGAGCCAGTCTTGGCATCACTGTATTCACACCATTTGAGGGCTTTCTCTTTGTCCTTTCTAGAGACATTGTCTTACTCATCATGACTGCATGAGGGCAATTGAAGTGCTTTTCCAGCTTCCTTGGAGAGATCTTAATCTTTAGGCTTCCAATCTTGGACTTTAAAGAGGACTTGGAAGAGGATAGTGAAAGTGCACAGTGTGCCTCTAAGAATCCTCTAGAGGGGCGAGTGAATAGAGATTTTAATATTTTTATATCCTAACTGTGCAAACAATAAAACTTACTAAGGTATTATGCACACAAACAAAACCAAAGGCGGAATAAAAGATAACTAATGCTGGAAATAAATGCAGAGAAGATAAATGGGACAGCAAAGACACACAGAATTTTATAGAGGTTACCCAAAATATGGGTAGTCCTCTCTTCTACCACCTGGTAGGATTGCACCACCTGTGCCTGAGTCTTTTGATAAGGAGACTCTTAGAACCACAGATCCTTTGATAAGGAGATCTTGAACCACGGATCTTTTGATAAGGAGATCTTGAACCACAGATCTTTTGATAAGGAGATCTTGAACCACTAAATTCTTTGGAAGAGGGATTCTTAAAACTCTTTTACAGTTGAGTTGAAGAGACAAGAAAGAGGAAGAAGTAAAAAGATGAATTATGTTCTCATAATTCTATTAAAGCCTTCAGCTTCTTTTCTTTTGCTGGATCTGCTAATGATAAACCCTTGATTATGATTGTGATGAGTTGCAAGGGTTATAAGCTTCAGACCCTTTCTAC
This sequence comes from Dactylorhiza incarnata, assembly GCA_033032865.1. Lineage (NCBI taxonomy): Eukaryota > Viridiplantae > Streptophyta > Magnoliopsida > Asparagales > Orchidaceae > Dactylorhiza > Dactylorhiza incarnata. Next base: position 1,064,545 of record JAWHQI010000415.1, on the reverse strand, counting down.
TTTCTTCTGATTGAAATATGGCTGTTATGAGATATTGATGAAGAGCAGTCTTCAGTTGTTCTGTTCTGAGGGAGAGAAAGAGCAGTTCTTGTTTTTTCTATCTTTTAGGGTTCCAAGAGGAAGAAGAAGAAGGAGGAATCCCTAATCGACAAGCTACAAAATGTTGTGATGAATGCTCTGTCTCTGTTCTTCTCTCTGATGTTCTTATTTATTGTCCATCATTTAATTTTGAATTCCTTTTCACTTTTGGGTTGTGCTGAAAAGGTATATTCTTGGACAATTAATCTATCTTCCATTATTTGTTCACGACCCATCTGTCAACTATTTTAATCCGTTCCAAGAAAGCTTTCCATGTCTTCTTTACTGCACCTCTCTATTCTAGGCAATAAACAAGCCATTGTAGAACGGTCTTTAAGACTGTGGGCCCTCAAAGAAAGTGCAAAAGGAACAGCTAAAAAGGTTTACTTTTCAGACTGTATTCGATGTTATGTCGATTTCATCTTCTCTCTTATCGACGCACCTTCGAGTTCTTGTAAGAGCAGCTTCAAATTCCTTCTTGCTCTGATTGAACCCTCTTGTTGGGGACTCAGCGCAACCAACTCGACCAAAAGCTCGGGCTGTTGGTGAAGGCGCTACCTATCCTTAATAGAGCTGGTCACCCAAGCAGGATCCACAGGCAGCCAGTTAGGCCCACGGGGGACACGCCCTTCCGCTTTGACTAGCACCGCAGTGCTGGGGCAATTGCTGACCGCAGCCCAACAATCCCCCCTAGCAACGACCCAGAGTTTCGAACCTGCGACCCCCTCTGATACCGCTTGTTGGGGACTCAGCGCAACCAACTCGACCAAAATCCCGGACTGTTGGTGAAGGCGCTACCTATCCTTAATAGAGCTGGTCACCCAAGCAGGATCCACGGGGCAGCCAGTTAAGCCCACGGGGGACACGCCCTTCCGCTTCGACTAGCACCGCAGTGCCTGGGAGATTGCTGATCGCAGCCCAACAAACCCTGATGTCGACGTTGCGTCAATTATGTATCTACGTAACCGTCGATTTGAAGGCTTGACTCTGAACTTCATCATCTGCATTGAATTATAGTCGATGTTGCGTCGACTCCAGATGGCTTCGACAAATTCTTCCTTCTGCGTTGAGTTGAAGTCGAAGCTGCGTCAACTTCTAATGATACTTCGACATGCTCATTTCATCTACGTCGATATCCTTTCGACATAGCGTCGACTTGATCTACTTCGACAGAGAGGTTGAGTTGCTTGGACTTCTAGTCTAAGTTACGTCGACATGAAGTAAAAGTTGCGTCGAATACTATTCGATGTAATTGTTAACTCAACCCAAATTATGCTTTTCTTGCTCTGGTCTTTGACACTCCAAGTTGTGTGAGATATCCTAAGACATCTAATGACCAAATTACCCTCACTATATAATGCGTAATTAAAACCTAAGAGTTAAAATCACTTTAGGTAATTTGTTAAGTTAAATCCAAGGAGTTTTTCCCAACAATAACCCCTATTTATCTTAACAAATTTTACAGTCTTGGTTAAAGTGATTTTATACAATCTTTTACATAATCAGAATTACATACAAGACAACCATGACAGTACAAGTATGAAGGAATAGAATCACGGAAATATCATACATTCACAAGTATATTATAATGTTCAGCATACCACCTCCTATTTGAATCTATTTAGAGAGTATAAACAGAAGTACCTAAGTTTCATTGTTCCTTCTCAGGGGTTTTCCTTTTTCTTGAAAACACTTTTGGAGGTATCTTCCTTGGGGCAATCTTCAGAGGCTCATCGTCTTCAGGAGACATTGCTGCTTATTCAGCACCATTGTCTTTGGGAAGCTCCCCTTGAATCTGTGCATTCAGCTCAGCATCATCAACAGCTTCCTTGGCAATCTTTGCCACCTCTTCCAGCAGATTATCATCCTGGAGCTCCCCCTGGACCACTGTTGTACTTACAGTAATCAATCTCCTTCCAGGTTCTTTTGAACTTTTGGAGTAGGCTCCCCCTGAATAGATGGGAGCTCCCCTGGTTTTCTACAGCAGTTTCCTCTTGATTCTCTGCAGCAGTTTCTGCAACTGGCTCCCCCTGAATATTTTGGAATATAATAATTTGATCAGGAACTTCAACATCATTCCCCTTGTCATGAATACTCATTTCTAGAGTAGGTCCTTCCTCCTCCTAAATTTTCTCCCCCTTCTTAACCTTGATCGCAAGAGAGGTTAAGAATTCCTTTGTTACCAAGGAGGAAGACATGAACTCTTTGAGACCTTGAAGAGACCTTTTTGAATCTAAGATTTCAGACTACATCTGTGAATACTTCTTTTCAAATTTTCTGGCTTGGCTAGCCAGTAGGTCAGCAAAAGTGCTTGAAGCCATCCCTACTGCTTTAGATATTGCTTGCTCAATGTTAAAGGAATGTGTAGGATAAGAGGTAAAGACAGGTGGGGGTGGAGGTATAAGGTTCTCATTCTGATTAGGAGAATCATGGTGGACAGGGGAATGGGCTTGGTAGGTTTCTGGAGAAATATAGGTTGGGGTGGAGATAGAGCAGATTGATTGTTTGTAAGTGATGTGGATGGTTGTTGTTGTGGTTGTTGATGGATGGGAGATTGAGGTGTTGGTTTTGGGACTGTAGTAGATGAGATGGATTGGAGGTTTTGTTGTTGTTGAGGGGAAGGTTGTGCTGGAATAGCATCCTGAGGGAGATCTGGGATAGTATCCTGTGGAATTGGAGATGGAGGAGGTGAAGTTATTACAGCTTGACCAGGCTTGAGGATTTGCCTGGTCCACTTAGAGAAGATTCCAATATTAATTCTTTTGCCTGGTGGAATTGACACTCTCTTAGATTTACACACATCTGGATAATGATGCAGCAGCACTTGGCTCATTATCCTCATGTAAGCATTTTCTTTATTTGAATATTTGTGACATATTAGCTTCAAGAGACACTTTCCCCATTTGATCTTCTTGCTTAAAACCAGAACACCCGTTATCTGCAGCTGCTGTCTTGGGATTGCATCATATTCATATATCTTGCATAGCATCGCCTTGCCTACTAAGTCAGCCAAAAATTTGTATTCTTCTCCAACATCATTCTTCTTTAGATTTATGGCCTTCTCCTTCTTGAACTTCATAATATGTAAGGCTTTGTTAAGTTCTTCCCCTGAAATCTTATCAGATTCACTTCCGACAAGAAGATCAAAAGTTTGTGACAGCTTCTCCTCTGTAATCTTGATCTCTGTTCCTGAGATTTTCCTTTCAATGATCCATCTTCCCCTAGTTTAACATTCTCCTTCAGTTCAGTTAGCTCGGCATCAAGGATTTTGCACCTTGTAGATATCAGCTTTGTCAATCCTGCAGAGTGAAGTTGGCCCGGAATGGCCTTGAAGTTCTCTGAGGCAGCATTGAATGAGTCCACATCTACGTCAAAGTCGGAATTGACCTTGGGAGGGGCCATTATCTCTGTGATTGTGTACCTGCAAAGAACACAAAAAATGAGAGAGAGAGAGAGAAAGAGAGAAAACCATGAGAGAACTGGAGAAGAACTGGAGAAATGGAGAAGAAGAGCGCAAGAGAGCAAGGAGACGAAAATTCAAAAGCGTAATAAATTCGATGCTAAAGTTGCTTAAAAGAATACGATTCGTCACAACATAGGGTTTAGGTCGACACACCATCGATAAAACTTAGTATTTGGCGCGCAAAACTGTGTCGAGATTGCTTCTAGAAGCAACTCTGCGCGCAGTTATATCGACGTTGCATCGATTAATATTCGACACAACTTCAAGATTGTTCAGCAATCCTTAAGTCGACGTAAACCTGTCATTGTTACATCGATTTCCAATCGACGCTACCTCGACTTTGAGCAAGGACTATTAAGTCGAAGCATGCATCGATATGAACTTGACGCTGCGTCGAATTCTATTCGAATTATCCACTCTAAGTGCTTCTTGACGATGCGTCGAGTAGGATTCAATGGTACGTCGACTTCTATTCGATGTAACTCTGAATGAATAGATCTATTTTCTTAGAAAATTCTTGTTGTTTTTTCCAGCATTTATGTTTATTGAAAATAGTGTTTATGATATTAATTTTATGAACCATAAGGACAACAAGGAAGAGTTAAAGAAGAAATCACTCCCTTGATTTCATTTAGTTCTTTCTTCATGCCCTGCAGCCCTCTTCCCACTCCATTCTCTCTTGAGTGGGACACTACTTAATCCTGCACAAACAATTCTAACATTAGAAGGAACCCAGGTTACATTGGGCCCTTTACTTTTACCATTGTATGGTTCAATGAAAGAATAAAAGGGTCTTTCATGATACCCTTTTGTATGATAAGGAATGGGTTTCCCAAACCTATGTTTATTACCTTGGTACTGAAAATGTGCATAGAATGAATCTAGATATAGAAGATTAGCATAGTGTCTTAATATTCTATTTTTAGGTTTAGCCTTTTGACTGTTTAATTTTCCTGCATTACTCTTGCCTTGAGATTTCTTTTCTTTGTTAAGATTTGTTTTATTACTTCTAGTTGTTTTCTTTGGTTCATTAGCTTCCTGATCCTTAGTTTTTGCACAATCCTCACAGGATTCATAGTTACTAGGTCTAATGAAGATAACTGGATTTTTCCAGGCAGGTTTCCTAGAGATTTCTGTGCTTGTGGATGGCTCTGCTCCTAACCCTAGGTGATGAAATCTCATGGAGATATTTTTTGTGATGTCTTTAAGTTTTTGACTCCTCCCATTGTTAGCTCTTCCTTTAGCCTTAGATTTTCTTTCTAATTTTAATTAATTCTGATTCTTTATTATCAATTTCATTTGTTAAATCTTGATTTCTTAGATATAATTCATCTTACTTTAGGTTATTTAATTCTAACTTAACTATTTCTATTTCTTTTGTGCATTGAGGAAATCATTGCAAAATTCTTTAAAGCAATTTTTGAAATCATCAAAATTAAAGTCAAATTCATCAAACATTGTTACTTGTTCTTCTTCATCATCTGATGACATCCCCAAGGCCATCAGGCAAGCTGCTTTTGCTTCTGTTTCATCATCACTTTCAGATGAGGAGGAGTTTAACTATGCTTCAGAGTCACTCCAGGTTTCAGCAATGAAACACTTGGCTTTCTTCTTATCTTTCCCCTTGAAAGACTTCTTCTTCTTCTTTTCATCTTTGTTGATGCTCCTGTCCCTTCGTTCTTATGGGAACTCAGGAGCTATGTGCCCTGGTTTGTTGCAAGTGAAGCAGATAATCTCCTTCCTTGGAGTCTTATCATATCTAGGCCTTGAGCTCTTTTCTCTTCTCCTTGAGTCTTCTGTCTTGACCCATTTTCTGAATCTCCTAGACAGGAGACTGAACATCTAATCTTTAGGAGTGGAGGGCTCTCCTTCAGAAGCTTTTAGGGCAAGACTCTTGTGAGTAGGAGTTGAGGCTGTCTCCTTAGTCTCTGTCTCTGCCCTACTCTTCAGAAGCAACTCATAAGACTTCAGCTTTCCTAGCAAAGCATCAGTAGAGATCTCTTTGTGGCATCTAGACTCTCTAATGTCCCAAATTCTTGAATCTCATGAGCTTGGGAAACACATGAGGATTTTATCATTAATTTCAGTCAAGGATATCTCCTTGTCCAAGCCTTTGAGCACATTAATGATAATGCTGAACCTGTCATACATATCAGCAACTGTTTCTTCAGCTTTCTTCTGAAAGTTCTCATACTGGTATATGAGAAGGGACTTCTTGTCCTTCCTTTCATCAGCACTTCCTTCTACAAGTTTGGAAAGTGACTCTCAGATTTCTTTAGCCGCCTGACAGTCAACAACTTTCTGGAAAATGTCATCTGACATTGTGGAGACCAGAATGTTCATAGCTTTGGCATCACATGCCTTCTGATTTTTCTCTGTTTCAATCCACTCAGCCATGAGCACAGGTTCCTGAGTTGAAGTCCCACTGGCATCTTTCTTGTATGGAGTTGGTGGACCTGAAATTATGACATCAAAGATGTCTTCATCAAAAGAGTTCATGTAAAGTTTTATTCTAGCCTTCTAGAGTGTAAATTTATTCAGATTACACACTGGTAGTCTAGTTGAGGCATAATCCTTAGAACTCATTTTCTATATAAAATATTTTTATAATAAAGAAATAAGAGTATGAGGTCTTTTTGATTAAGGTGTTAACCTGTTAATGATCAACCTCCCTCTGATACCAATTGAAAGTGCACAGTGTGCCTCTGAGAATCCTCTAGAGGGGGTGAATAGAAATTTACATTTTTTTCTATCCTAATTGTGCAAACAATAAAACTTACTAAGGTATTATGCACACAAACAAAACCAAAGGCAGAATAAAAGATAATTATTGCTGAAAATAAATGCAGAAAAGATAAATGGGACAACACGGAAAATCATAGCAAAGACACACAGAATTTTATAGAGGTTCCCCAAAATGTGGGTAGTCCTCTCTTCTACCACCTGGTAGGATTGCACCACCTGTTCCTGATTCTTTTGATAAGGAGACTCTTAGAACCACAGATCTTTTGATAAGGAGATCTTGAACCACTGAATCCTTTGGAAGAGGGATTCTTAAAACACTTTTACAGTTGAGTTGAATAGAGAAGGAAGAGGAAGAAGTAAGAAGAAGAATTATGTTCTCAGAATTCTATTGAAGCCTTCAGCTTCTTTTCTATTGTTGGATCTGCTAATGATAAACCCTTGATTATGATTGTGATGAGTTGCAAGGGTTATAATCTTCAGATCCTTTCTACTTTCTTCTGTTTGAAATCTGGTTGCTATGAGATATTGATGAAGAGCAGCCTTCTGTTGTTCTGTTCTGAGAGAGAGAAAGAGCAGTTCTTGTTTTTCTGTCTTTTAGGGTTCCAAGAGGATGAAGAAGAAGGAGGAAGCCCTAATCGACAAGTTGCATAATATTATGATGAATGCTCTGTCTCTATTCTTCTCTCTGATGTTCTTATTTATTGTCCATCATTTAATTTTGAATTCCTTTCCACTTTTGGGTTGTGCTGAAAAGGTATATTCTTGGACGGGTCGGGAACAAAATTAGAAGGAAATATCAATTGTCCAATGGAAATTCCTTCTAAGGACAGCCCAGAAGAAGAAAGAAATTCAAATTCAAATGATAGAGAATAAGTATGCTGAGAGGTGAAAAAAAACAACTAACTGATAATATTTTGTTGTATGTCGAAATAGTTCTTCTTCTTCTTCTTCCTCCTTCAACCTTAACACCGATCAGAACAAGCTCTCCTCTGAACAGGAAAAAAGAATAACAACAGTGTTGCTTCTTCTTCCTCATCACATAGCAGCAAGATAACAAAAGTGCGAAGAATCAGGATCAAGCTCATAACCCTTGCAATCATCACTATCATAAGCAAGGGTTCATCATATTCAGATCCTGAGAAAAACAGAAGCAATAACATTCAAAGAAACAGCTTCTGAAGAATTTTGACAGCAGAATTCTATACATTTATTTCTTTCTTCTCCTTCATTCACCAATTGTAAAAGAGTTTTAAGAATCCCTCTTTCAAAGGATTCAATGGTTCTAAGAGTCTCCTTATCAAAAGACTCAGTGGTTCTCAGAGTCTCCTTATCAAAAGACTCAGTGGTTCTTAGAGTCTCCTTATCAAAAGACTCAGTAGTTTTGAGAGTCTCATTATCAAAAGACTCTGGCACAGTTAGTGCAATCCTACCAGGGAGGTACCCACATTTTGGGGAACCACTATAAAAATTTTGTCTTCTGGATTGATTTTCTGTGCTGTCCCAGTTTACTATTTTCTAGTATATATTTTTTGTATTTACTTTATTCTATTTTGGTAGTGTTGATTGCATAATACTTAGTAGTTTTATTGTGTGTGCACATTTAGGGTATAAAATATTTAAAACTCTATTCACCCCCCCCCCCCCCCCCCCCCTCTAGAGAATACTCAGATGCACAATATGCACTTTCAATTGGTATCAGAGGTAGGTTGATCATTAAAAGGTTAACACATTGGTCAAAAGATCTCCTCACTCTCATTTCGTTATTTTAAATTAACCAAAACTATTTTATAAAGAAAAATGAGTTCTAAGGACTATGCATCAACAAGACCACCAGTGTGTAACTTGAATAAGTTTACACTCTGGAAGGCCAGAATAAAGCTCTATATGAACTCCATTGATGAAGACATCTTTGATGTTATCATTTCAGGTCCCCCAGCTCCAGTCAGAAATGATGCCAGTGGATCTTTGGCACAGGAAGATATCCCAAGGAATGAGTGGATAGAAGCTGAGAAGAAGCAGAAGGCATGTGATGCCAAGGCAATGAATATTCTAGTCTTCACAATGTCAGATGACATTTTCCAGAAAGTTGTTGACTGCCAATCAACAAAGAGATCTGGGAATCTCTTTCCAGAATTGTAGAAGGAAGTTATGATGAAAGAAAGGACAGTAAGTCCCTTCTCATATCCCAGTGTGAGAACTTTCAAGAGAAAGCTGAGGAGAATGTAGCTGAAATGTTTGACAGATTCAGCTCTATAATAAATGAGCTGAGAGGTCTGGATAAGGAGATCTCTCTAACTGAAATAAATGATAAGCTCCTCATATGATTCCCAAGCATATGGGACTCAAGGATCTGGGCTATCAGAGAGTCCAGATACCATAGAGAGATCTCAACTGATGCTTTGCTAGGAAAGCTCAAATCTTATGAGATGCTACTGAAAAGCATGGCTGAAATAGAGGCTAAGGAGACAACCTCAACTCCCATCCAAAGGAGTATTGCCTTGAAAATTGTTGAAGGAGAGTCCTCCACTCCTGAAGATGAGATGTTTAGACTCTTAGCATGGAGATTCAGAAAGTGGGTCGAGACAGAAGACTCAAGAAGAAAAGAGAGGAGCTCAAAACCAAGATTTGATAAGACTCTAAAGAAGGTAGTGATCTGCTTCTCCTGCAATAAGCTAGGGCACATAGCCCCTGAATGTCCACAAGAACAAAGGGATAGGAGCAGCAACAAAGATGAGCAGAAGAAGTCTTTGAGGAGGAAAGACAAGAAGAGAGCTAAAGGTTTCATTGCTGAAATCTGGACTGACTCTGAAGCAGAGTTAAGCTCCTCTTCATCAGAAAGTGATGAAGAAGCTGCTGAAGCTACCTGCCTGATGGCATTAGGGATCTCTTTAGATGATGAAGAAGAACGTGTATCATTGTTTGGCAATTTTCATTTTGAGTCAGAAGACTTTAGAACTTTCTTTAAAGAATTTTGCAATGATTACCTTAAAATACAAAAAGAATTAGAAATAGATAGGGAAGAATTTGAAAACTTCAAGAAAGATGAGTTATATTCAATAAATAAGGATTTGAGAAATGAAATTTAGGATAAGGAAATAGAATTGGTTGAAATAAGAAATGAAAATCTAAAACTAAAAGAAGAGCTAACAAAGGCAAAAGCCTTTGAGGACTCTATCAATGGGAGGAGTCAAAAGCTCAAGAATATTACACAAAATCTCTCCATGATATTTAAGCACCTAGTTCTAAGAGCAGACCCATGCACTAGCACATAAGTCCCTAGTAGACCAGCCTGGAAAAATCTAGTTAGATTTAATAGACCTAGTGACTATCAAACAAGTGAGAGGAGTGCAATAACTGAGGATCAAAATATTAATAATCCAGATAAAATAACTGTATTTAATCGAGTAAATCCAAACAATGAAAAGAAATCTCTAGGCAAGAGTAATTTAGAGAAATTAACCAACAACAATCAAAAGACTAATGTCAAAAGTAGAATAATTAGACACTCTGCTGATTTATTATATTTGGATACATTTTATACACATTTCAAGTACCAAAATAATAAACCTAGGTTTGATAAACTCATTCTCTATCATCCAAAAGGATATCATGAAAGACCCTCATAATCTTTCATAGATATAATGGTAGAAGCAAAGGGCTCAAGGTAACCTGGGTACCCTATAATGTTTGAGCTACTTGTGCAGCATAAGGTAGGACCCATCCTAAGAGATAATGGAGGGGGAAGGAAGAAATAAGGCCTTAATAAAGAACTAAATCCAACAAAGGGAGTGATTTCTTCTTTGAATCCCCTTATTATTTTCTTTAGTTCATGAAAGTAATAGTATAAATAATATTTCAATAAAAATTAATACTAGGAAAAACAACAAGAACTTTCTAAGAAAATAGATCTGTTTATTCAGAGTTGCGTTGAATAGAATTTGACGTATCGTCTAATTCTACTCGACGTCTGCTTCGAGAGCAATCTGCAACAGATAATTCGAATAGCATTCGGCGTGACATCGACTTCATATCGACGCATCCATCGATTTAATACTTGCTCGTCAAATTCGAAGGTGCATTGAGTTCTAATTGACGCAATGTCGACATGACAACTGTGCGCAGTTTCCCTTCAAGAAGCTGCTTCGACACATTTTGTCGTGTTGTCTATTAATATTTGTCGACGGTGCTTCGAATAAAAACCTAAGTTGCGACGAATCATCTTCTTTTAAGCAACATAGGCGTCGAATTCATTACGCTTTTGAATTCTCTCTTTCTTGCTCTCGTGCTCCCTTTCTCTCCAGCTCCCTCTCGAATTCTTGTTTTCTCTCACTCTCTTTCTCTCTTTCACTCTCACTGTTGAAACCAATTTCTCGGTCTCTGTGGAGTTCGGGGCCCCCAACAAGTTGAGGGGTGGACAACTCTTACTCCTCCCAAGGGAGAGCTCTAGGTTGAAGGTGTTGGAACTGTGAACTGAACCAAGGGCTCGGCGGGGAGGTCCCACCACAAACCTGAAAGATCTTTAGAGTGCTTCCCCTCCCAAGCCAATGTCGGGCTTGGGCACCACTTGAGGCTCTCCTCACCCCACTAGAGAGACTTGGGGAGAGAGAGGGAGAAAGGGAGAGCTAGCCTAGAACAAGCATTTTCCCAAATGGTGCGCCATTGGTCCTATTTATAGGATTTCAGGATTTGGGCTGCGAATAGCCAAAAACTACCTGCGAAATTACCGAAATGCCCCCGGATTTGGCCTACGGATAGCCAAATCCCGTTGTTCTCTAAACACAGACCAGAACACCCTCCCGGGCCCGGGCAAGAGGGGGCTGACCTCCTCCCTATCTCGCCCCCCTGTTGGGGATGGGGGCGAGAGGGAGGGCTCGGCCCCCTCCTGTCTCGCCCCCTGCTGGGGATGGGGGCGAGAGGGAGGGCTCGGCCCCCTCCTGTCTTTCCCCCTGCTGGGGATGGGGGCGAGAGGGAGGGCTCGGCCCCCTCCTGTCTCGCCCCCCTGCTGGGGATGGGGGCGAGAGGGAGGGCTCGTCCCCCTCCTGTCTCGCCCCCTGCTGGGGATGGGGGCGAGAGGGAGGCTCGCCCTACCTCCTCTCGCCCCCCTTGCTGGGAGCGAGGGGGAGAAATCGGTTTCAAGGGGGCGAGCTCAGGAGTGAGGCACCCTCCCAGCTCGCCCCACTCCTTCAAGGGGGCGAGCTCAGGAGGGAGGCGCGCTCCCAGCTCGCCCCGCCCCTTCAAGGGGGCGAGCTCAGGAGGGAGGCACCCTCCCAGCTCGCCCCGCCCCTTCAAATGGACGAGCTCAGGAGGGAGGCGCCCTCCCAGCTCGCCCCTCCCCTTCAAGGGGGCAAGCTTAGGAGGGAGGCGCCCTCCCAGCTCGCCCCGCCCCTTCAAGGGGGCGAGCTCAGGAGGGAGGCGCCCTCCCAGCTCGCCCCGCCCCTTCAAGGGGGCGAGCTCAGGAGGGAGGCGCCCTCCCAGCTCGCCCCGCCCCTTCAAGGGGGCGAGCTCAGGAGGGAGGCGCCCTCCCAGCTCGCCCCGCCCCTTCAAGGGGGCGAGCTCAGGAGGGAGGCACCCTCCCAGCTCGCCCCTCCCCTTCAAATGGGTGAGCTCAGGAGGGAGGCGCCCTCCCAGCTTGCCCCGCCCCTCCGAGGGGGCGAGCTCAGGAGGGAGGCGCCCTCCCAGCTCGCCCCGCCCCTCCTAGCCCAACCACAAAAGGGGCGAGCGGGGAGGCATTTGGCCCCCACTCGCCCCGCTCCAAAAGGAGTCGATTGAATGTTGGTGGGCAAAGCCACCCAGGGTGACGGCCACCCAATAGCTCGGCGAGCATAGAGGTCAGCAATTCGACTCCGCGAGAGCAAGGAAGGAAGGGTTTTCAAAGGAAAAGAGCCAACCGATCGAGGTGGAGGCAAGGATCGAACACACCCTCTCCACCACCTCAGCAAGCAATGGCGATGGGCGGAGGTAGAAGGAGGGGAGCAAGAAAAGCATAAAGAAGAGGAAGAAAAATGGATATGTTTGTGTTACCTAACCGTGAACTCCACGATGAGGAGGGGCACGCGATGGCCGCCTGCCCTGAGTTCTTGAAATGAAGAATGCGAGGGGTCCTAGGCGGCAATAGCAGCTACCAGAAGAAGTCGAGGAAGACCGGGCCTGCGAGTGGGAGACTCAGTTCGGTTTCCACGCTTAGTTTTCTTTTCATTCCATAAGTTCATGTAATGCAATGTTTCGGTTCCATGCCTTGTTTTCTCACATGTACTAGAATGATTAATGTAATGAAAGTTTTTTCAAAGTATTTTTCCCCTCGGATGCTTCCACTGACCGGGCTCTCTCTAGACGGCAGGGCAGGTTGATCTCCCAGGGAGGGTAAGTTTTTTCCCCCGATGCTGGCCTACTGACCAGGCTCCCACCTAGCTGGCAGGGCCGGGAACCGCTCGGGGGCAAGAAGGAAAAATACTCCACCTCTAGTTGAGCCTGGCTCCTAGAGTGTGTCAACCTTGTATCCACCTCTAGTTGAGCCTGGCTCCTAGAGTGTGTTGACCTTGTATCCACCTCTAGTTGAGCCTGGATCCTAGAGTGTGTCGACCTCGTATCCACCCCTAGTTGAGTTTGGCTCCTAGAAGATGTCGACTTTAGCCCCGAGCAGACCCGATGACCAGGCTCTCACCTAGCTGGCAGGACCATAGGCTCACTCGGTGGCGGGTTTCAAAGGCAGCTAAGGCCCAGAGCAGAGACCACTGACCGGTCTTGTTAATGCCGGCAGGGCAGGAGGCTCACTCGGCGAGGAAGGTGATTCATGTTGGTTAAGGCCCCGAGCAGAGACCGCTGACCGGGCTTGTTGATGCCGGCAGGGCAGGAGACTCACTCGGCGAGGCAGGTGATTCATGTTGGTTAAGGCCCCGAGCAGAGACCGTTGACCGGGCTTGTTGATGCCGGCAGGGCAGGAGACTCACTCAGCGAGGCAGGTGATTCATGTTGGTTAAGGCCCCGAGCAGAGATCGCTGACCGGTCTTGTTGATGCCGACAGGGCAGGAGACTCACTCGGCAAGGCAGGTGATTCAAGTTGGTTAAGGCCCCGAGCATAGACCACTGACCGGGCTTGTTGATGTCGGCAGGGCAGGAGACTCACTCGGCGAGGCAGGTGATTCATGTTGGTTAAGGCCCCGAGCAGAGACCGCTGACCGGGCTTGTTGATGCCAGCAGGGCAGGAGACTCACTCGGCGAGGCAGGTGATTCATGTTGGTTAAGGCCCCAAGCAGAGACCGCTGACCGGGCTTGTTGATGCCGGCAGGGCAGGAGACTCACTCGGCGAGGCAGGTGATTCATGTTGGTTAAGGCCTCGAGCAGAGACCGCTGACCGGGCTTGTTGATGCCGGCAGGGCAGGAGACTCACTCGGCGAGGCAGGTGATTCATGTTGGTTAAGGTCCCGAGGTGGCTCTGCTAGCCGGGTTCTCACTAGCCGGCAGGGTAGGAGGACCTCTCAGGGAGGCTAAGTGTTTTCCCCCGGTGTGGCTCCGATAGTCGGGCTCTAACTAGCCGGCAGGGTAGGAGGACCTCTAGGGGAGGCTAAGTGCTTTCTCCCGGGGTGGCTCTGCTAGTCGGGCTCTCGCTAGACGGCAGGGTTAGAGGATCTCTCGAGGAGGCTTTATGTTTTCTCTCAAAGTAGCTCCGTTAGTCGGATTTCCAACGACACTCGTCGAATATACAGGGTTGGACATTTCTTTCTGAGCGTGTACCTCACTCGAAAAGAGCGGGGATTGTGTACAACCCTGTATTCGCCGAGTAGGATCTCGAGACACAAGAAGCATTTTTAGAACATCATATCTCAGCATGATCCAGGATAGGGGGAGAATAGGGCGAGCGGTGGAGGTAGAGGCCTCCCGCTTGCCCAGCTCGTGTAGGAGGCGAGCAAGGAGGGGGCGAGAGGAGGTGGGGCAAGCCCCCCTCTCACCCCCTCCCCCAGCATAGGGGGGCGAGAGGAGGTGGGGCGAGCCCCCCTCTCGCCCCCGCCCCCAGCATAGGGGGGCGAGAGGAGGTGGGGCGAGCCCCCCTCTCGCCCCCTCCCCCAGCATAGGGGGGCGAGAGGAGGTGAGGCGAGCCCCCCCTCTCGCCCCCGCCCCCAGCATAGGGGGGCGAGAGGAGGTGAGGCGAGCCCCCCTCTCGCCCCCGCCCCCAGCATGGGGGGGGGGGGGGGGGGGGGGGGGGGGGGGGGCGAGAGGAGGTGGGATGAGCCCCCCTCTCGCCCCCGCCCCCAGCATAGGGGGGCGAGAGGAGGTGGGGCGAGCCCCCCTCTCGCCCCCGCCCCCAGCATGGGGGGGGGGGGCAAGAGGAGGTGGGGCGAGCCCCCCTCTCGCCCCCGCCCCCAGCATGGGGGGCGAGAGGAGGTAGGGCGAGCCTCCCTCTCTCCCCCATCCCCAGTAGGGGGGCGAGACAGGAGGGGTCGAGCCCTCCCTCTCGCCCCCATCCCCAGTAGGGGGCGAGACAGGAGGGGGCCGAGCCCTCCCTCTCGCCCCCATCACCAGCAGGGGGCAAGACAGGAGGTGGTCGAGCCCTCCCTCTCGCCCCCATCCACAGCAGGCGGGCGAGACAGGAGGGGGCCGAGCCCTCCCTCTCGCCCCCATCCCCAGCAGGGGGGCGAGACAGGGAGAAGGTCATCCCCCTCTCGCCCGGCCCTGGGAGGGTGTTTTGGTCTGCGTTTAGCATTGCAGAACAGCGGGATTTGGCTATCCGCGGGCCAAATACAGGTGCATTTCGGTAATTTCGCGGGTAGTTTTTGGCTATTCGCAGCCCAAATCCAGAAATCCTATAAATAGGACCAAGGGGGCTCCATTTGGAGGCAAGCTTGTTCTAGGCTAGCTCTCGCTTTCTCCCTCTCTCTCTCCCCAAGTCTCTCTAGTGGGGTGAGGAGAGCCTCCAGTGGTGCCCAAGCCCGGCATTGGCTTGGGAGGGGAAGCGCTCTAAAGATCTTCCGAGTATGTGGTGGGACCTCCCCGTCGAGCCCTCGGTTCAGTTCATAGTTCCAACACCTTCAACCTAGAGCTCTCCCTTAGGAGGAGTAAGAGTTGGCCACCCCTCAACTTGTTGGGGGCCCGAACTCCACAGAGACCGAGAAATCGGTTTCAACACTCACTCTCTTTTTTTGCAGGTACATCATTACAGAATCAATGGCTCCTCCCTAGATCAACTCTGGTTTCGATGTTTATGTGGTCTCCTTCAACGCAGCATCTGATAACTTCAAATCCATTCTCATCTTATTTCATAATGCTGGATTGACAAAGTTGATTTCTACAAGGTGCAAAATCCTTGATGCTGAACTGATTGAGTTCAAAGACACTCTTCGCATAGGAGAAGATGGATCCCTCAATGTGAGAATATCTGAGACCAATATAAATATAACAGAGGAATTGTTCAATCAAACATTTGATCTTACAACTGGCAGGGATCCAGATGAACTGACAGGGGAAGAGACCAAGTTGACTTTAGAAATCATGTAGTTCAGGAAAGAGATGGTCATCATCAATCTAAAGAAGATTGATCTAGCTAAAGAATACAGATTCTTGGCTGATATAGTAGGGAAGGTGCTCCTATGCAAGATTTTAGCCATGATGTTATTCCCAAGCAGCAACTCCAGATCATGGGAATTCTTGTTCTAAACAAAAAGATCAACTAGAGGAGGTGCCTTCTGAAAATGATAGGTCATAAATATGCACATAATGAAAATGCATATATGAGAATGATAAGACAGGTGCTGCTTCATCATTACCCTATGATATGCAAATCAAAAGGAGTGCCAATTCCACCTGGGAAGATAATAAATATTGGAATCTTCTCCAAGTGGACCAGTCAGGTCCTAAAGCCTGGTCAAGCTGCACCTTCACCTCCTCCTTCTCCAACCCCTCAGGATAATGAGTTAATATTACCAAATCCTCCAAGAGATAATCTAGCATAGGTCCCTGCAGTAGCCCAACAAGATACCATACTAGATGATATTACTGCCCAAAATCTCCAGTCCATCCCATCTACTACAGTTCTAGAACCAACATCTCAGATTCCTCTCCAACCATAACAACAACTAGCCACCATCATTACTGCTGAAAATACTCCAGACAACCAGTCTACTCCCCTACCACAATATCACATCACTCCAGAAGATAACCAATCATACTCCCCTATCCACCAAGATCTTCCAGACTTCAATTAGAAGTTCATAGCAATCCCTCCAGTTATCCTATCCACACCTACTCTTACCATATCCCTTGTCTCTACCACACATACTACTCCTTCCTTTGATGTTGAGCAAGCAATTTTTAAAGCAATTGGATTGGCCACAGGTACATTTGCTGACTTAAAGTTCAATAAGAAGTACTCCCGGATGGAGACGGAATAGCAAAAATCACTAGAGTCCCTCCTGGCACTGAAATCAAATGTATCCTCCTCCATGGTAACTAAGGATTTCTTAACCTCCCTTGTAAGTAAGGTTCAGAAGGGGGAGAAAATCTAGGAGGAGGAGAGGCTTAATCAAGGAAATGTGAGTGATCAGGAGAAGGACAAGAGTGCAAAAGAAGAGATTGTCCCAAATGCCCCAGCTGCTGAGGTCCATGATCAAGACAAACACACTATTTTTCATACAGGAGAAGTCCAAGAGGAGCCTACTGCAATAAACCAGGATAGATAATTTCTTCAACTCAGGGGGAGCTCCTAGAAGAACATCTACTCTTGGATGAGATTACAAAGATTGTCAAGGAGGCTGCTCTGACTATTGAAAGAGATGCACAATCTCAGGGGGAGCCTCCCAAAGAAAATGAAACTCGTTAAGATGCTGAAAAGGCAGCTAAAGAGGAATATGAGCCACTGAGGTTTGCACCAAGAAGTGTAACACCACAAGTGTTCTCAAGGAAGAGGAAAGCTTCAAAAAAAGAATAGTACTGTATAGGTAAACAAATTATATTATATCATCGGGTGGATACTTTATCTTGATTATGAAGAACAATATGATTTCTTGAAAGTTTGTGTGTTTATAATGTCATTATTATGTCATTATTGTTCTGTGTATAGTTGTTTGTATTTAATTTTATGTCAAAGTATGTTTGAAATCACTCACTTTATTTTGTAAAATTATTAAGATAAATAGGAGGAGATTGTTGGGAAAAACCCTTGTGATTTATCTAACAAATTACTTAAAGTGATTTCATTATGTTATATTACCCACATTGTATAGAAAGGGTAAAATGGTCATTAGATGTCCTAGGTTGTCACACTCACCTTAGAGTGTCAAGACCAAGTCAAGATAAGCACAAATTCAGTTGGGTTAAAACTTGCGTCGAATAAAGTCAACGCAACTTTGACTAGAAGTTGACACAACTTTGACTAAAAGACGAAGCAACTCAATCTGCATGTCGAAGTATCAAGTCAAGTCTACGCAACATCGAAAGGAACTCGACGCAGAAGGAAGAGCCTGTCGAAGCCATCTTAGAAGTTGACGCAACTTTGACTTCAATTCGACGCAAAAAATTGTTCAACTTCAACTGTTCAACTCGATGGATACGTCGATAAGTAAACGACGCAACGTCAACATCTGAGTTCAGCCAGAGCTAAGATGGACTTTGAAGCTACTTCCATAAGAACTCAGAGGTGCGTTGATATGGCAAAAGATGAAATCAATGCAGCGTCGAATACAGACAGAAGTAGAAGGTTTTCTGCTATCCTTTCTGGTGCTTTTTCAGATGTTCTGCATGGCTGAAATATGTTAACCAATGGCTCGTTTATTGCCAAGAATGGAATGGAGTATTCCAGAAATACAACAGAGACGTTCTTGAAAGTTATTCAAATCAAATGGACTAGTCGGGAACAAAATTAGAAGGAAATATCAATTGTCCAATGGACAATCCTTCTAAGGATAGCCCAGAAGAAGAAAGAAATTCAAATTCAAATGATATAGAATAAGTATGCTGAGAGGTGAAGAAAAAGACAACTAACTGATAATAATTTGTTGTCTATCGAAATAGTTCTTCTTCTTCCTCCTTCAACCTTAACATTAAACAAAAGAAGATCTCCTCTTCACAGGAAAAGAGAATAACAACAGTGATGCTTCTTCTTCCTCATCACATAGCAGCAAGACAACAAAAGTGCAGAGAATCTAGATCAAGCTCATAACCCTCGCAATCATCACTATCATAAGAAAGGGTTCATCATATTCAGATCCTGAGAAAAATAGAAGCAATAGCATTCAAAAAAATAGCTTCTGAAAAATTTTGACAGCAGAATTCTATTCTTTTATTTCTTTCTTCTCCTTCATTCACCAACTATAAAAGAGTTTCAAGAATCCCTCTTTCAAAGGATTCAGTGGTTCTAAGAGTCTCCATATCAAAAGACTCAGTGTTTCTATCTCCTTATCTAAAGACTCAGTGGTTCTGAGAGTCTCCTTATTAAAAGACTCGGTGGTTTTGAGAGTCTCCTTATCAAAAGTCTCGGGCACAGTTAGTGCAATCCTACCAGGGAGGTAGAAGAGTGGACTACCCACATTTTGGAGAACCACTATAAAAATTTTGTATCTTCTTGATTGATTTTCTGTGTTGTCCCAGTTTACTATTTTCTAGTTTATATTTTCTGCTTTGACTTTATTCTATTTTGGTAGTGTTGATTGCATAATACTTAGTAGTTTTATTGTGTGAACATTTAGGGTATAAAATATTTACAACTCTATTCACCCCCCCACTAGAGAATGCTCAGAGGCAAAATGTGCACTTTCAAAAATCATTGTTTTAGGGTACCAAAGGCCAAGATGTTGGTTACCTTTAAGGTATCTCAAAATCCTCTTTGGAGCTGAGTAGTGAGATTACTTAGGGCATGCATGATACCTAGCACAAACACATATTGCATACATAATATATGGTCTACTAGCAGTCAGATACAATGGGGATCCAATTATACACATGTACATGGATTCATCAAAGGGTTTTCCCTTCTCATCCTTGTCGAGGGAAGTATTGGACCCCGTGGGAATTTTCATGGTGGAAGTAGATTCCATCCCAAACTTCTTGATAAGCTCCCTATTGTACTTGGTCTGAGAGATAAATATCCCTTCATCAGATTATTTCACTTGGAGGCCTAAAAAGTACTTGAGCTCTCCCATACTGCTCATTTCAAACTCCCTTTGCATAAGATTGGCAAACCTTTTGCAAAGGTTGTCATCTGTAGACCCAAAAATTATGTCATCAACATAAAATTGGACTAGGAGACACTTGCCCTTAGTTTCCATAAGAAACAATATACTATCTACATTTCCCATTAAGAACATATTCTTGATGAGAAAGCTAGACAAGGTCTCATACCAGGCCCTAGGGGCTTGCTTTAGACCATATAAATCTTTCCTAAGAAAATAAACATGGGAGGTAAGAGTTGGATGTACAAAACCTAATGGTTGTTCCACATATACCTCCTCTTTCAAATATCCATTTAGAAAGGCTGGCTTGACATCCATATGGTATACCTTAAACCCCTTGTAGGCAGCATAGGCAAGGAATAATCTAATTGCCTCTAACCTAACAACTGGGGCAAAGGTTTGGTCAAAGTCCATACCTTCTTCTTGCTTGTATCCCTTGGATAGCAGTGTTGGGAATTTGCCCTCAAATTCCCTTGATTTGAAGAGGGGTCACCATGCAATGCTAAGTACAAGATGTATTTGATAAAGCCATATTTTTGTAAGATATACAAGCTCAGGTAACTCAATAGAAAGGGCCAATCATGCCCTTAGATCAGGAGAAATCAACTCCTAAGAGATGAAGAGTTGTCTCAGTAGAACCGCTGAGACAAAGGGTCAAATCGGCTGAGACAAGCTCACTATCTCAGCTGAACCGCTGAGACAAGACCAGGAGCTGTTGAGAAGGCATCTGGGCAAGCTGAGCTACAGATAGAAAAAACCGCTGAGACGACTGTCTATCTCAGCGAATCCACTGAGACGGGAAAGAAGCAGCAAATATCCACTGAGACTTGGCGAGTTTGTCAAACGAAGAATGAAGTTCGTCGAACACTGAGATGGGACAGAAGCATCCTCTGAGACTTGGCGAGTTCGTCGAATGAAGAATGAAGTTCGTCGAACGCAGAGATGGGGCAGAAGCAAATGCTGAGACTTGGCGAGTTCGTCGAACGAAGAAAGAAGTTCGTCGAATGCAGAATGCAGTTCGTCGAACACAGAAACTTCTCTGCAGATCGACAGAATCCACTGAGAAGAGGAAGCCATCTCAGCCCAACCGCTGAGACAGATTCAAAAGTAACTTAGTGGGTTCTGCCCTTGGCGCAAGCTGCAGAAAGGCATTTTGGGGTCCACCAATCACTCCCATATCTGTCACAAGGATGGCTGAGAGCCGTTGAAGAACTGGGATGTATAAAAGGGATAAATTAGGGTTGAGCAAACACTTTTGCTAGTTCTCCAGCACGCAAAATCAAGAACATAATTGTTCTATTGTCGGCAGCCAACAACTGAACACACACAAGGCTGCAAGGAGAAAAGAGATAGCTCATCATGATTTATCTCAAGATAGAGCAGTAGATCCAGTCGATCATCTGAAGGGCTGATTAAGAAGAACAAGTTGGAGCTGCACTTCTGCTCTCTGGTTCAAGTCTGCAACAGCAGCTGATAAGAAGAAGAAGAACAAGGCTTGACATCTTCTTCCTTCTATTTGTAAACATTATTATTTCATTTGTATGAGCCTTTGGGTTCTGAGTTTGTAGGGCTTTATTGCCTGAGTTGTAGAGCTGAGAGGTCAACTTGAGGTGGGATCTGTGTGATCTGAGGCAGGGCTGATTTGCCTGAGTTATAGAGCTGAGAGGTCAGCTTGAGGTAGGATCTATGTGATCTGAGGTAAGGCTGATTTGCCTGAGTTGTAGAGCTGAGAGGTTAGCTTGAGGTAGGACCAGCAGGTGGTCTGATTTGTAGGAGGTGGATTCCTCTGAGGTAGGGCTGCTGTGCCTGAGGTAGGGTTTGTGTAAACCTGAGAGATCCTAAGGGATCTGTGTTGTAAGCTCTTGGAGCTGAGTTTGGAGAAGTTGGCCTTGTCTAACGCATTGTTAGAAAGGTGAAGGGGGAAAGAGGACTATTCAAGACACACTATCTTGAGGAACCTCTATAAATGTATGTGTCTTTTCTGTGTGCTTGATTAATTACTAATACTAAACCAGAAAATAGCTAGGCTAACTAGGGTAAAATATAAGAAACCTATTCACCCCCCTCCCCCCCCCCCCCCCCCCACCCCTCTAGGTGATTTAGACTACATCCTATATAAACTTACAAGCAGTCTAGCTGTATTCTTGATGATGATACCATTTTCATCTTGTTTGTTTCTGTAGATCTATTTGGTGCCAATTATGTTGTTTCCTTGAGGTTTTGACACCAACTTCCATACTTTGCACCTCTTGGGTTGTAGTAGTTCCTCTTGCATAGCTTGAATCCAGAAGGTATCTTGATTAGCTTCCTCAAACTTCTTGGGCTCAATCTGAGATAGAAAGCTCGAGAATATAACTTCATTGTGAGCCCTGCTTCTGGTGATCACCCCTTAGTTCTCATCTCCAATGATCATGTTCCTTGGATGATCCCTCAGATGCCTGGTTGCTGCACGCAATCTGTCATCATTCTGCAGCTCTTCCTCTAGAGCAGCAGGTTCTTCAGCAGCCTGCTGATCTTCATCTTGAGGTACTTCAACCTCTGAATTGATTTTGTTGGTGTTGGATATGTCTTGTATAGACAGCTCTTGCATCTTCTTATCATTTCCTATCAAAAAAGGAGAGTTGGACCAACCCTTATAAAGTAGGATAGTCTTATCAAAGACAACATGCATAGATTCCTCAACAATATAAGTCTTCTTGTTGAATAATCTATAGGCTCTACTATGTGAGTTATATCCAACAAGAACACCAACATTGCATTTTTCTGCAAACTTTGTTAGTTGGAATTTTCCATTATTTAAAATGTAACATTTGCAACCAAAGATTCAAAAATATGAAATTGTTGGTTGTTTGCCTTTCAGAACTTCATTGGTGGTTTTTCCAAGGGCCTTATTGATGGAAGCTCTATTTAGAACATGACAAGCAGTATTCACTGCCTTAGCCCATAAATATTCTTGGAGTGAGGAGTCACTAAGCAATGTTCTTCCAGCTTCTATCAATGTCATATTCCTCCTCTCAGCCACACCATTTTGTTGTGGAATCCTTGGAGAGGAAAACTCTTGGGTGATACCAAATTCTTGACAAAACTTTGTCATGGCCCCAGATTGAAATTCTATACCATGGTCAGTTCTAGTTTTGACCACAGTACACTCAGTTCATTCTGAATTGCCTTGACATAGTTTATACAGATATCCAAAGTATTAGATTTCTTCTTAAGGAAGAATACCCATGTATATTTTGAGTGATCATCAACAATCACTAAAGTATATAACTTCCCACCTAAGCTCTGAATGGGCAAAGGACCAAACAATTGCATATGCAACAAAAATTGACATCTTTCAGTGTCTTTGGAGCCAATGCTTTTAAAGGTGGACCTGGTTTGCTTACCCATTTGGCATGCATGACAAAGACCACTTTTAACACATTTCAAATTTGCGCTATTCCTAATAAGGTTTTTAGAAAATAATCTATACATTATCTTGTAGTTTATGTGGGCAAGTCTCTTGTGTCATTAAAAACAAAGAGATTCACTCTCATTAGCTACAAGACATACAGGAGATAAAGAACTATTGCAAATAAAGTCTAAGCAATAAACATTCCCACTCCTAGTGCATGAGAGAATGACCTCTAAGTTAATTGACTTTTTTATCAAACACTTGTCATTGTGGAATTCAATGACATAGCCCAAGTCACATAGTTGACTTATGCTTACAAGGTTGTGATACAACCCGTCAACATAAGATACCCGTGTTATTGAAACTATTCCATTGGTAATCATATCATATCCTTTGGTGACTCCTCTATCATAACCTCCAAAGATTACTTTAGGTCCATTCTTCACAGGAGTGTAATCCTGCAGAACACTCCTAGTTCCTATCATGTGTCTTGAGCACCCACTGTCCAAGTACCATATTTCACTTAGAGTGGTACTTGAAATCTCCTGCAAAATGTAATTCTTTTTCCCTTATGAGCCAAATTGTTTTTGGGTCCTAGGTTCTTGTTAGCATAAAAAGACACACGTTCACCTTCTACAGCTTTTGCAGGAAAGCTCCTTTTTGCATTAGGCACACTAGTGTTGTGCCAACAATCAATAGCAAAGTGTCCCAGTTTACCACAACACCAACATTCATGGATGTTGTACCTTCTTTTCTGAACACTTCTTGAGGTGGAAGGAGCATCAGAATGCTTATCTTCAGTGAAGAAGGTAGCATCATTCTTCCTATTCCTGTTAGCAATTACCTGGCTTGTTGATTGTCTATAATTTATCTTAGCAGACTTTATCTGAATGATATCAGCTGGTCTTAGTTTGGCAGCTAAGCAAGAGTTCATGGCTTCAGATACTGTGTTGGTTCATTTAATTATAGGCCTGACAACAGCCATGGGTTTTGCTGAATGAGATTTAGAAGAAATAACTTCCTTATCCTTGAATGTGGGGCGGAAGTACCAAATACAAATGGTTCACGATAGGCCATTTGAATTTGCTCATGAGGAGATTTCAAAGCACTCATCCATATGCCCTTTCTCCTACTATAGTTAGGAGTATTATCCTTCCTATAGGAGCTTACATTCTTCCAGTGACCATACATGATGTCCTGGTCATAGCTGTTAGAGGGAAGCAACACCTTTTGAAAGGTGGTATGAGGCTTAGCTTTAGCCTGGCCCTTTCCTTCATTCTCAGCACCTACTGCCACTTTATTGTAACCCAGCCCTCTCCTATTAGTTTGGGAGGAGAAGGTGTTAATGATGGTCAGTATAGATTTGGGCTTAGAGAATTGAGCCACTAAGTTTTTCTCCTTGAGAAGCTTCTCTTCAGTGTCCTTAATGACCTTGTTCTTTTGCCTTATGGTGCATAGTTGGAATATTTTTATTCCCTTCAGCTGACTAATTTCCCTACTCATCTGAGCCATTTAGGTAGCTGACTCAGTGTATTCAGGCTTTGTCTGTTGAAGGGAAGCAATTTCTAAAGATTACCTCTTGGCTTGCTTCTTGCTCTTTTTCAGAACTTCCAAGAGGGCACCATATTTGTCAATCAATTGATTGACTTCCACCTCAGATTTTGAACCACTTTCATCATTAGATGAGAATGCTTCAGATTCTAGAATTGACTCATAATCAAAAAAAGGAATGAAAAGAGTTGATACCTGATAAGGGTGATCCTGACTATCTTCATCATCTACTATGGCCATTAAGCCATAACATTCTTTAACATCTTCATCCACCTCAATGTCACTGTCTGAATGTGATAGAGGGGCCATGATGCCTATCTTAGCATCAGGATAGTCTTCATCCTCGGCAGCTGCAAATAGCCCGATATAGGCTTTCTCTTCTTCATCAGAATCTAAAGATTCAGATTCACTCCAGCTCTTCTCCTTCTTTGCCAGAAAGGATTTTTCACCTTTCCTTCCCTTGTGGTGATGAGGCTTCTTATCACCTTTTTCTTTTCTCTTGACTGGACAGTCAGCTATGAATGTTCAGGCTTGCTGAAGCAATAACATATAACATTATTTGAAACTTGTTTGACAGGTTTAGATTCATACATGTCACCCTTGGGGTGCAGCCTCCCTAATTTGTTGTGTTCCTTCTTGAGATGTGAGGAGGAGGAAGGCTTGCTCTTCCAATGCTTCCTCCTCATCAACTTCTTGAAGTGCCTAGAGAAAGCATCAAATTCTTCATCTGTTGAATTGTTGTCAGAAGTGCTGGGCTTAGAGTTTTCTGAGTCAACGACCCTTCTTGGTGGAGAAGGCACTCTTTCTTTGCTCTTGTTAGAGCTTTCAGCTTTGAGAGCCACGGATCTCTCCTTTACATGAGACCTGGTAGAGGTTTCCTCCTCCTTTCTTGCAGACAATTGCATCTCATATGAGAGTAGCTTCCCAAATAGTGTGGGGGGAGGAGTCTCACCCATCTTTGCCCCTTCCCTGATGCCACAGATTTTTGTTTCTCAATCTCTAGTTAGAGATCTTAGGAATTTATCATTTAGCTTATAATGGTTGAAGACCCTTCCATAGGTCCTTAGCTCATTGACCACCCTGAAGTATCTTTCATAGTTATCAACTATGCATTCTAGGCTGTGTTGCCTGAAGGCTTCATATTCCTGGTTATGGAGGGATTTCCTATCATCCCTCACTTCATCAGTACCTTCCATATACACTATAAGTGTATTCCATGTGTCCTTGTCTGTCTCATAGTGCACCAAGTTCTGGAAGGTGGAATCATCAATTGCATGTACTATGATGCTTTGTGTTCTTTTATCCATAGTAGCAAGTGTAATCTCATCCTTGGTCATTTCAGCAAAGATCTTGGTCACTTGCCTTGTTGGATCTATAGTGGAGGCCTTCATGAAGACAAAAGTGTTGGACATGTGTGTCACATCCCTTTGTTTGAGAATAACAAATCCCAAATTGTATTTGATCTTGCTTGTCGTGTGTTTATAGTGTGCAGGAACTATAGGTGCAATACTCCACAGGTAGAAAGCAGCTGAATTCAAAAATCTGGAAGAATGCACTACCGCCAGCGTTAGAGCTACCGCCAGGCGCTAGCTCAGGTTCTGTTCGATGAATTTGCCTGCATTCGACGAAAACTCCGTTCGACAAAAATTTTCGTTCGACGAACTTGAAGCTCCGTTCGACGAAAACTCCGTTCGACGAAAATTTCCGTTCGACGAACTTGAAGCTCCGTTCGATGAAAATTTCATTCAACGAAAGTTTGTTTTGCCTCTCCGCCGATGGTTTCGCAACCGCTACCGCCAGCGTTAGCACTACCGCCTGGCGCTATCTCAAGTTCGTGCACAATGCCACGCCGCCGATGGTTTCGCAACCGCTCCACACGAACGCTACCACAGGCGCTAGGAGCTAACGTAGGAGCTATCTTCAAGTTCTATAAAATGATGGTCACTCTCTCATTTTGAGTGTGTGCTTCTAGAGAGATTACATGTGCCATATTTTCAGAGCTGCTACTCTGTCGAAAGTTCATCTCCCACTCAAAGCCAAAGAGGATTTCTGGAGAAGGAAGCCACCACGCTGCATCCGAAGAACGATCGCTTCAACCTCGCTTATGCTACAGCGATCCTTCATCCTCATCTTCAGAGATCTCATATAGGGAGTTTCATTATTGTTATATTTAATTTCATTCCATATTTTTTTTGTAATCGTTTAGTTAATTCGCCTTGTGTTGGCGACTAGGTCTGGGTAGGACTTAGGGAGGAAATTCGCCTTGTGTTGGCGACTAGTTCTAGGTGATTAGATCTAGGGGCCGAGGCCATATCCGGGGAAGGATTGGCTAGAGCGGATTGAGGCCATATCCAGGGAAGGATAGGCTAAAGCCAACCGGTTTGTGGGGATACAAGTCGGTATAAAAAAGGAAAACTTGTTTTTACTTTGTACGCCTCCGATTTCTAGCGATATTGAAATCAAATTTATGTAAACACTTTTTTATATAATATAATCATGTCTCTTTTTTTTGTTTACTTGATTTCTATCATTTGGCATAATTTATAGAATTGCAAATTACAATTGTTTTCCTCCTTTAAGATAAATTGTTATTTTGTTCTAATTATCTCTAAACAATTTAATAAAAATTATCAAAGAATTTTATTCCCTTATTCACCCCCCCCCCCCCCCTCTAAGGGCATCGATCGATCCAACAAGTGTATCAGAGCCAAGTTATTCCAAACGGTTTAAAAACCAGGAATAATGGCGTCTTATGATCTCGCTTTTTCCGAGGGTTAGGGAATCAGTAGACCTCCACTCTTTACCGAGTTAGGTTATAATTATTGGAAAAATAGGATGCGTTGTTTTCTTATGACCCTAGATATTGAGGTGTGGAATATGGTCGTAGAGGAATACTCTCCTACTGCATGTGTAGTTGGAGAGATAACTTTAGAGAAACCAAAAGATAAATGGGATGATAGGGATAAGCTAAAATGCAAAAACAACGCCAAGGCCATGAATGCTTTATTTTGTGCGTTAGATAGAAATGAATTTAATAGAATTTCTGCATGTACTACTGCTTATGAAATTTGGAATCATTTGGAAGTTACTCATGAAGGTACATCGCAGGTTAAAGATTCAAAGCTTTTCCAACTTGAGTCGTAATATGAAAAATTCCGAATGGATGAAATTGAAGATGTTGATGCCATGTACACGCGCTTCACCAATATCGTCAATACCTCCAAAGCACTTGGAAAGACCTTCTCCAACGGCGACTTGGTCCGAAAGATCCTTCGTTCCCTTCCACCAAAATTCAACCCGAAGGTGACGGCCATTTCAGAATCGCACAATCTAAGGACGCTCCAAGTTGAGAGCCTCATTGGGAATCTCAAAACCCATGAGGTGGAACTCATAATCCAACATGATGAATACAACAAGGAGCCAAAAAAGAAGGTGTTGGCATTAAAATCAAAGAAGGAGTGCCAAGAGGATGAGGATGAAGATGAAGAAAGTCTTTTGGTGAAGAACTTCTGAAAGTTCATGCGAAATCCGGAAAGGCGAAACACTTTCCGGAAATTTATCCAAAAGGATGGAAGATGGAAAGGGTCGTCCTCAAAGAAGGAAAAGGAGAGCGACGATGAAGAAGAAAGATCTCCACCGGAATGCTTTCATTGTAGGAAGACCGGGCACATTCGGAGCCAGTGCCCTAAGTTCTTGAAGGAGAAGAAGGAAAAGCGGCACAAAGGGAAGGAGAAGAAGAAGGTGCTAAAAGCTAGAACATGGGATGACTCCTCCTCCTGCTCCGAAGAATCAAGCGGGTCTTCATCAAGCGAAGATGAGGAAGCAAATATGTGCCTCATGGGACATGGAAACGACGGCGACGACACCAGTGTTCTTAGTGACACTGAGATAACTCCTCCCACTTATGATGAACTCTTTAATGAATTCCTTGAAACTTGCAAAGCTTTTGATAAAAATATGAAAGATAGTATTTTATTGAATCGTGAAAATGAATCTCTTATTAAAGAAAATCAAAAGCTTTCCAAAAAGGTAATTGTTTTAGAAAAGAGAAAGGTTTCTTGCCAAGAGTGTGATCACTTCACTAAATTGGCAAAAGATATTGAAGAGTCACTTTCTAAAGCCCTCTCTCATGTCAAAACTCTTACAAACGAGAAGGGGGAATTAGAAAGGAAATTAGAAGCCTCTCTTTTGCAAATCAAAAATAATAAAAAAGGTTTTGGAAATAGGTGTGTCATGCTTGTGAAAGAAAATTCTTCACTTAAAGCACAAGTTCATGATCTCACCATGGCCATTACAAAATTTGGAATAGGCCAAAAATCACTGGAAATGATTTTAGGAAACCAGTGCCATGGTTCTGGAAAATTTGGGCTCTGATATCGAAGTGAGGGCTACCGCCCGGCGCTAGCACCTCATACCAGAAACCTGAATTTTCTTTTTCAAAATGCTTTTCTTCTATAAATCCAATTTATTCCAGCAAGAAAATATTCCAGAAAAGGGTCTCAACCCCCTTTATTTCGTGTGCACTGTTATAGGTTAGGTCACACATCTAGTT
Source organism: Dactylorhiza incarnata (assembly GCA_033032865.1). Classification (NCBI taxonomy): domain Eukaryota; kingdom Viridiplantae; phylum Streptophyta; class Magnoliopsida; order Asparagales; family Orchidaceae; genus Dactylorhiza; species Dactylorhiza incarnata. Next base: position 1,035,605 of record JAWHQI010000415.1, on the reverse strand, counting down.
CTTGCAGGAAAATAAAACAAAATGCTTTAAAACAAGTCTGGTTACCTAAGGCTTCCACTTATTCTATGGGTGGTACCACTTGGGTATCCGGATCTTTACTCTCATCTTCTTTCTAGATGTGCAGGCAGGCTAAGGACAATGAAGACATGTGGTACTTGGATTCAGGATGCTCCAAGCACATGACGGGCAATAAAGCAAAGTTCCTTAGCCTAGAAAAGAAGAAGGAGGGATCGTGACGTTTGGTGATAACGGAAAAGGAAGGATCATGGGAATTGGTACAGTTGGTAACAAATCCTTTACTATATGTAATGTTCTTTATGTGAAAGGATTAAAACACAATCTAATTCCTATTAGCCAATTATGTGATAAAGGATTAGATGTGTTATTTGAATCTTCCACTAACTTATGCAAAATATCTAATCCTACTACAAAAGATATTTTACTAACTGCACCAAGAATACATAATGTCTATATAGTTTCTTTTCATGATCTTTCTAAATCATCTATAAAATGTTTTATCACTAAAAATGATGAATTAGAACTTTGGCATAGAAGACTAGGGCATGCTAGCACAAAGCTCATTGTAAAACTTGCCAAAAGTAATTTAATTAGAGGATTGCCTAGGTTAAATGGAACTTTACCTTCACTTTGTTCACCATGTCAAAAAGGTAAATTTTCTAGATCCTCTTTCAAAAGTAAAAATTTCATTTCTACTACAAGACCCTTGCAAATAATTCATATGGACCTTTTTGGTCCCGTTAGCACTGCAAGTCTTGGTGGTAGATTATATACATATGTTTTAATAGATGATTTTTCAAGATATTGTTGGACATTATTTCTCTCTTCCAAATCCGATGCATTTTCTGAATTTGCAAAATTATGTACTCGTATTCAAAATGAAAGTAATTTAAAAATTAAATGCATCCGCTCGGATCATGGAGGAGAATTTGAAAATGAAAAATTTACATCCTTTTGTGATATGTTAGGCATTAAACATGAGTTCTCTGCACCACACACACCACAACAAAATGGTGTTGTAGAAAGAAAGAATAGGACACTTCAAGAACTAGCACGCGCTATGTTATGTGAATATAAATTACCTAAGTCCTTTTGGGCCGAAGCTGTAAGTACATCGTGTTATGTTTTGAATAGAATCATGCTTCGCCCATCTCTTAATCTCACACCATATGAACTCTATTTTCAAAAGAAGCCTAATGTATCTTATTTTAAAGTTTTTGGTTGTAAATGTTTTATTTTGAATACAAAAGAAAGCTTGGGAAAGTTTGATGAAAAAAGTGATGAAGGAACTTTTCTTGGGTACTCTTCAACTAGTAAAGCTTATAGAATTTTTAATAAAAGAACTAGTAGAGTTGAAGAGTCAATAAATATAAAATTTGATGAGTTTGTTCCTTGTGTAGAAAAATTTTCCGCAGGCAATGAGGATGATCTCTTACAACCTTTGGAGCATGGTGATGAGGAACCTTCCAAAGAATAAGAAAAGGAGGCCAAGGAAGATGAATATGTACCTCCAAGTGCCTTGAAATTCACAAAGGATCATCCACGGGAATTGATAATTGGTGAACCATCCATCGGGGTAAGAACTCGCTCTTCTCTTCATGAATCTTTTTCAAATATTTATTTTGTTTCCAAAATAGAACCAAAAACCGTTTCTACTGCTTTAAATGATGAATTTTGGTTTTTGGCTATGAATGAAGAGTTAGAACAATTTGAGCGACATAATGTTTGGAAATTAGTTGAAAGACCATCTAATCACCCGGTTGTATGTGTAAAATGGATTTTTAAAAATAATTAAATGGTGAGTCAAGAATCTCTAAAATAAAGCACGATTAGTAGCACAAGGATATTCTCAAATCGAGGGGATAGATTTTGATGAATCTTTTGCACCCGTTGCTAGATTAGAGTCTATAAGAATTTTTCTAGCATTTGCAAGCTTTAAAAGAATAAAACTATTTCAAATGGATGTGAAAAGTGTTTTTCTAAACGGGTTTGTAAAAGAAGAAGTTTATGTTGAACAACCCCCCGGTTTTATTAGTGAAAAATTTCCAAATCATGTTTATAAACTAGAGAAAGCGCTTTATGGCTTAAAACAAGCACCCCGTGCATGGTATAAAGACTTACATCATTTTTATTAAAGCACGGTTATATTATGGGAAGTGCGGATAATACTCTCTTCATTAAGCACAATAATGATGATATAATTATTTTATAAATATATGTTGATGATATTATTTTTGGATCTACTAATGAAGAGATGTGTAAAGAAGTTATTTTAGTGATGAAAAATGAATTTGAAATGATTCTTGTAGGAGAACTTTCTTATTTCCTTGGTTTTCAAATATCACAAAGATTTGATGGTATCTTTGTATGTCAAACTAAATATGTCCATGATATGCTTAAACGTTTTGGATTTGAAAACCTTAAACATGCTACACCAATGAGTGCATCACTAAAATTAGGAAAAGATGAATCAGGAATTTCTATAGATCAAACTTTATATAGAGGTATGATAGGATCTATACTTTATCTAAGTGCAACTAGACCTGATATTATGTTTGTCGTATGCTTATGTGCTCGATTTCAAGCCAATCCAAAAGAATCTCATTTAAAAGCGGTAAAACAAATTTTTAGATATCTCATTGGGTCATATAGATTAGGATTATGGTACCCGCACAATAATTCATTCACACTTCATGGCTACTCCGATTCAGACTATGCCGGTTGTTCACTTGATAGAAAAAGCACTAGTGGTACTTGTCATTTTCTAGGACCTTCATTAGTTGCATGGTCTAGTAGGAAACAAAATTCGGTTGCACTCTTCACCACGAAGGCCGAATAAATTGCATTAGGGAGTTGTTGTGCATAAGCACTATGGATGAGCCAAACTTTAGAGGACTTTGGTTTTCATCTAAAACTTATTGAATTAAAATGTGACAACAAAAGTGCCATTGATCTCACAAATAATCCGGTACACCACTCTTGATCCAAACATATAGATGTGCGTCATCATTTCATAAGGGATCACATTAAAAAGAAAAATATAAGGATTAGTTTCATTCCCACGGACTCTCAACTTGCTGATATATTTACTAAACCTCTTCCCGATGCAAGGTTTCAAATGTTAAGGTTGGAATTAGGAGTCTTAGACATCTTAGGATGAATAACATGTAAAACGCTAATATTTTATGCAATTTGAGCAATCAAAATATCTCTGAATATTACACAATTTCTGCATAAGACTACTCTTAAGACCCCTAATCAATATCAAAAATCAGATTTTTAAAATTCTTAAAAAATCGTGTAATGTTTCCAGCGCTAGCGCCGGCGCTAGCGTGGGTTTGTGATTTTTCTGTTTTTTAAAAATTTCTAAAAATCAACAAAAATATGTTAGTTTATATGTACAAATTTATTTTTGTGTCTCTGTCTATTTTTTTTGTTTTATTTGCATTATGAAAAATCAACTACAAAAATTAAAAATTCAAAAATACAAAAATATGTTTGTGTGATTTTTCTATTTTTATTTCATTAAATATTTTTCAAAACAACAAAAAAACTGTATGATATTGCCAATATCAAGCATGAATGAATTCTATTATTTAGAATTCTTTACAATGTTAAAATTTATTCCTTGAAATTACTATGAACATTATTTTGTTTATCATGCTTTGATATATCTATTTAAAGTGCATCAATTGTATTGAAAAATATGTGTAGAACCAAGCTTAGCATGCCTCTAAGTATGAGTAAATGTATTATGATTGATAATGATACCTTTCACTCACTTATTTTGGTAATCAACATGTGTTGTTTAAATCTAAAAATGCTTGCTTGTGTATTGTATTTGTACAATGAATTAAAACTTGCATAAGTTTATTGCCTACACTACATTTGAATTGCACTTATGAAATTTAGAAAAGTGGTTAAGTTAAAAATTTGGGTTTGCAAAACAAGTGTATTCGGAGAATGTTGTCTCACAAATGTGAACAAAGAATTATATATATAGACAAATATAACTCCACCAAGCTCTACTTGAACCTCCTAATAAGTCTTCATAAGCATTGTGAGGTTGAGCACCTTGGAAAGAATAGTAAAGTGTCTTGTGCAAACCTTGGTAATTACACCACTTTGTTAAAAATTATGTGCATTAAAAGTGTGTGAAAGTAATTTACTTGTGTTTTATTGTGCACTTTACTTTACATATGTCTTGTATTTTGTTAATTTAAATCAATTGTTAACATTGCCCAAAATACACTTATGTGCACACCATTCTCTTTCATAATACTTCTTCTCATGAGTATTGGATTCTAATGCTTTATCTATACTACTCTTTATATAAAAAAAATGCACTAGATAACCTAGCATGATCTCTAAAATGTTTTGGTATCTCTTGAACTTAAAATTAAGTAACATTGTAGTATAATCTCTCTTTAATATGTTCATTTCATGTTTGGTATCTTTATGAAAAACTTTGAGATTTCAAAGGTTAAAACATCTTTAAATTTTGAACTAAAACTCATATTTTTACTTATGTTTTTCATACTTAGGAAAAGATGTTTATTATAATCATCCGCTTGCTTACAACTCTTATCTTTTTATTTGAAATCTCTTATATACTATGCTTAAAATCTTTATCATTATCTATATTACAAAAGCTCGATCATGCTTTATAATTTATAAGAAATGCCTCCTTACTACCCTCACCCCACCTTCTTTTGATAATACCAAAAGGGGGAGATTAATTGAAGAAATCTATATAGGAGAAATATAGAAGATTAAGAGGAGAATAATGCAAGTAATCTATCATTTAGGGGGAGTAAAACATAAATTGCATTTATGTAGGGGGAGCATTAAGATAGGGGAGTATGCACATTATCATGCTTATCATATACTATAGTTGCACTATCATCTTGCTTATCTATAATATAAACACTATTGTTGATTTCTTGCTAAGTGGATTTGTTATTATCAAAAGGGGGAGATTGTTGGACATGTGTGTCACGTCCCTTTGTTTGAGAATAACAAATCCCAAATTGTATTTGATCCTACTTGTCGTGTGTTTATAGTGTGCAGGAACTATAGGTGCAATACTCCACAGGTAGAAAGCAGCTGAATTCAAAAATCTGGAAGAATGCACTACCGCCAGCGTTAGAGCTACCGCCAGGCGCTAGCTCAGGTTCCGTTCGACGAATTTGCCTGCGTTCGACGAAAACTCCGTTCGAAAAAAAATTTCGTTCGACGAACTTGAAGCTCTGTTCGACGAAAATTTCGTTCGACGAACTTGAAGCTCCGTTCGTCGAAAATTTTGTTCGACGAAAGTTTGTTCTGCCACGCCGCCAATGGTTTCGCAACCACTACCGCCAGCGCTAGCGCTACCTCCTGGCGCTATCTCAAGTTCGTGCACAGCGCCACGCCACCGACGGTTTCAGAACCGCTCCACACGAATGCTACCGCAGGCGCAAGGAGCTAACGCAGGCGCTATCTTCAGGTTTCAGAACCGCTCCACACGATTACTTGTCCCATATTTCCAGAGCTGCTACTCTGCCAAAAGTTCATCTCCCACTCAAAGCCAAAGAGGATTTTTGGAGAAGGAAGCCACCACGCTGCATCCGAAGAATGATCGCTTCAACCTCTCTTATGCTACAGCAATCCTTCATCCTCATCTTCAGAGATCTCATATAGGGAGTTTCATTATTGTTATATTTATTTTCATTCCATATTTTTTTGTAATCATTTAGTTAATTCGCCTTGTGTTGACGACTAGGTCTGGGTAGGACTTATGGAGGAAATTCGCCTTGTGTTGGCGACTAGTTCTAGGTGATTAGATCTAGGGGCTCGAGGCCATATTCGGGGAAGGATTGGCTAGAGCGGCTTGAGGCCATATCCGGGGAAGGATAGGCTAAAGCCAACCAGTTTGTGGGGATACAAGTCGGTATAGAAAAGGAAAACTTGTTTTTACTTTATATGCCTCTGATTTCTAGCGATATTGAAATCAAATTTATGTAAACACTTTTTTATATAATATAATCATGTCTCTTTTTGTGTTTACTTGATTTCTATCATTTGGCATAATTTATACAATTGCAAATTACAATTGTTTTCCTCCTTTAAGATAAATTGTTATTTTGTTCTAATTATCTCTAAACAATTTAGTAAATATTATCAAAAAAATTTATTCCCTTATTCACCCCCCCCCCCCTAAAGGTGCCAATCGATCCAACAAAAAGGACCCTCCTTTACAGTAATGTATATCCTAAGGTCAGATGCTTCCATAAACAACCTTACCCTTTGCTTACATATGCTAAATGTCTCCTTTCTGCATATGGGCAACTTCATGGATCCCATCTCCTTCTGACCTCTAGTGGCAACCATTGGATTCAAATAATCTTACTCCTTGTAGGATTAGATCAGACTGTTAAGTCCTAATTGACCAATCTCGCTTTGATACCACTTGATAGTTTACTTAGTAGTAGTCCAACTCACCAAGAGGGGGGTGAATAGATTTCTTTGAAATTTTTCTACTTGTAGCTAGTAGTTCTTTAGTGATTAATTAAAGTAAAAGCAAATCACAGAAAACACACAGCTATTTTTAGTGGTTCCCTAAGACAGTGTGTCTATGGGTAGTCCACTTTCCCCTACACCTTTCTAACAGTATGTTAGACAAGACAAACTCCTCCAAATCTCATCTCCAAGAGCTTACAACTTAGATCCCTCATAATCTCTCAGGTTTCCTCCAAAACCCTATCTCAGGCCAATAGCCCTAGCACTCAGAGCACTCCAACTCCTACAACTCAAAAATCCTCCTGATTTCCTACCTCAGGCCTATCAAGAAGCCCTACCTCAGATCTTCTCAGAGATCCTACTACTCAAGCTAGGAGTACAACCCTACAACCTCAGGCAGAAAGCCTTACACACTCAGGCACAAGGCCCTACACACTCAGAACAAATAAGTTCTTACAGAGTTTATATTTTTGCTTACGTAATAGAGGATAGTATAGATTAAACCTTCAGCTTAGATCTTCTGTTGTTGAAGCACAGCAGATGCTATCTTGAAACAGGGTTGAATGGCAGTAGCTTCAAGCCTTGTTCCTTCTGATCTTTGTCTTCAGTAGATGAAAGAAGATCCACTTGTTCTTCTGGATTGAATAAGCAAGAACAAACTTATCTCAGTAATCTGCTTGTAGCTTCAGGAGGCAGATTGAGATATCATGTGGAAGCAATTTATCTTTCAATAGAACAGTAGCAGCCTTTTCTTTCAGATCCTTTTCCACACCTTCTTTAATGAGCTAACATCTTCTTTTATACCTCCTCCATTCTGCAACGGCTCTGAGGTGTGCCATGTCATAGCATGGACATAAATAGAAAATATTATCCTTGCTTTCTAGCCACTTGCGCCAAAAGCATATGCCGTCAGGCTTTATTCAAATATGAATATGTCTCAGCGGATGGGCTGAGACAGGCTCCAGTCTCAGCGACAGAGCATACTTTGTCTCAGCGGATCCATTGAGACAGATAGTCTTCTCAACGGTTTTCCTTAAATGCAGCTCAGTTGAGATAGACTCCTTCTCAGCGGCTCTGGCTGCGTCTCAGCGGTTCAGTTGAGAAAATGTTGTTTTCTCAGCTGTTTTGACAGTACAATCAGAGAATAATTCCAATGTTTGGAATGACCTAGCCCTGCATAGACATAATATAAAAGAGGGCCTATCAAATACAATCTGTTCTTAGCATTGAGTGTGATGCCTCTTCAAATCTAGGGAACATTGAGGGTAATATTCCCAACAGGAACCTCCACGGTCAAGTAGTTTATTTACAAGAAATTAGAATTATTTTTAGCTAGTTTTGATTATTCTCACTCCAAGGTGATTTTTGATTGAGCACTAATCTTTTTAATCATTGTCTTAGCCTTTCATTAATTTGCATTTGTCTTTCTTTTTAGATTAAGATAAACTCCTTAAAATTATTAGATAAGATAATAGTGATCTTGATGCGATGATTCGGCAAGTGCACCGGTCGCGCAAGTAATAATAATGGGGAAAATCCCCGAGTGTCGGTCTCTTGAGGAACACAGTAAGGTGGAGTTAGGTTTCGAGGAAGGACTTGAGATTGAAGTCCTTAAATCGGATGGAATGCGGGGGAGTTGGGTTGGCTTTTGGAAAATAAAATAAAAGCTATCAACTACTCCTATGCAATGCCGCTATGCAATGCTTCGCTTGGCGGGATGGAGACTAGGCAGGCCTTGAGCGCGCTGCGTGGAAAGGGCGGATGGACGAGTAGACAAGCGGAATCGAACTATGCAGGCCTTGAGCGCACTGCTTCGTTAGGCGAATGGGTTACACGGGCCGCTATGCCACGCTTCGCTAGGAGGATGGAAGAGTAGGCATACGGATGAGGGTCGCAAGCACCTCTTCGACAAGCACGCCACTAGCAATTACTAGTGCGGCACCGGACGTGACGGCGGGATGGAGGATGGAATGGGGCGCACCTCAAGCACACAAATAAATAAAAAAGGGTATTTCACATAGACATGAAATAACTTTAAATAGCAAGGTCTATAGTGTTCTTCATCAAAATACAAAAGATCTAACTATTACAACAATCAATAAGAGGAGAACAAGGCAAGAAATCGACCGAATCCGAAGCCTCATTGTAGATTCACGGTTGGAATCGCCGGTTGTCAATCCGCGTCCAAGCTCGGTCCGCAACTACGTCCGGGGTAGAGAGAGCTGTCACGACTCTCCAATGGACCCGTCTTCTTCGTGTCACGATCCGGTAGAGGTTGCAAACTTCCTCTTGCTCGATGGAGATGGCGGCTAGATCTCTCTTTGAAGCTCTTGGATGAAGGAGGAGGCCGAGAGGAAACTCCGGCTCAAGATTGGCGTGAAGAGCAAGCCCGGAGCACCTCCATATGGTGGGCGACGGTGGAGGGGCGAATCTGGGTGAACTGGAGCAGAAAATGGCGGAATACGGCGGGCGGTGTGACCTAAATCGCGAGCAGCGGAATTTATAGGCGCTGGAATTAAACAGTGCGCACGGTCATTGGCGCACGACCAGTGGTCGTGGGCACTAGAATCCTGTGATCGTGCGCTCTGCCTGGACGGAACCTGCAAAGACAGAAATTATAAAATAACATGTTCGCACGACCAGTGGCGCACGACCGGTGGTCGTGCGCACTATCGTAGGTGGTCGTGCGCTCTGGTTGAAACAGAACTCATAAAATTACTGTTAAGTGCGCACGAATAGTGGCGCACGACCGGTGGTCGTGCGCACTGGAGTTGATGGTCGTGCGCACTACAACAAACAGAACTCGGAAATTAAATGGTAAGTGCGCACGAGCAGTGGCGCACGACCGGTGGTCGTGCGCACTGGCATTGATGGTCGTGCGCACTGCACCAAACAGAACTCATGAAAAAGGTGTTAAGTACACACGATCAGTGGCGCACGACCAGTGGTCGTGCGCAATAGAACCGGTGATCGTGCGCAGTGTTCCTATGCAAAATTGCACCGGGAACACCTGCACGACTCCTAATCCAGCACAACCACGAATCTAGCCACTGAAAGTGACACCTAACAGTACATGAAAACTACTAATGAAGATAAGCATGAAATCACACCAAAATGGGCCTAGAGGTGCACCTAGCATGGAGTATCAATATGAGCAGTAACAGGGCTAAAGTGCAGTGAAATGACTAAATAAACGGCCCAGATGAGTCCATAAAAGTGTATATGATCAGGACTCATCACACCCCCAGACTTAACTGTTTGCGCGTCCCGAGCAAACGAATCCGGTGGAGTGTGAAAAAGGTAGTTAGCAAAGAAAATTACGCAAGGGAGTACAATGCGAAGTAACAAAAGCATGCAAATAGAGATTTCGTAAAAAGAGATTCTAACTATGCTAACTAATTTACGAAAGTACTAGAGCGTAAATAAAGATTTATCAATACTCAGTTGGTGAATTGTGAAGAATTTGATGATCAAGTCCGGTGTGAAAGTAATAAGCAACTAAAGAGGGTGTTGCAAAAGATCGGGGTTCGGGAATAACTCCGCTGAAATCCATCAACGTCGGGAACCATACGCTTGCCCGGTCACACTCTCTCCACAGCGCTAGCAAACTCGCGAGATAAATCAATAGGACTTTTAGGATTATATTGGGGCTTAGGTTGCGGTATGATAATCAAAGGTGAAAACGAAGGCTACGCAACCAACATGAGTCAACGGGACGCTGCACCAAGCAAAACCAAAAACAAAGCTCGTGTGACACACCCCCAGACTTATTGTGAAAACTAGGTGTGCACACGTCCTACTCCACAAATACCAACAGATTTTCTAAAATGCTCGGGAGGATAACTTTTCAATACACTTTTTTCAGATTTTTATTTCAATACCATATTTTTCTTTTTCTTTTTCTTATCCTCCGGTTGATTCAAAATCAGCAAATAGAGTTTATTTCTCCTTCACAACACGACAATTCCAAACATCACACCAAATCTAAAACATGAGTGCAGATAACATATACTTGGTTGTGACAGTGGGATAAGCTTTAGGCCTTGGTGTATGGAGGAGGAGCTGAACAAAGGGAGTGGTAGGCACAAGTGTTGGGAAGCAAAGGTGAGCGAATAGGATATGGAAAGCGAAGGCTCAATCTAGCCAAAAGGTGGCCTATATCACATTTATCTCAACGAATCGCCCGCACCCATGCTTCAAGAGTCGCTTGGGGCAAGTTCTTAGCCCACGAGAAAGGTAAACCTTCCTCCCGACTCGAGCAACACACAACTAGCGCTCGTATACACACAACACCGGGCTATCACCAATTTCATTCGCATTCACCACTTGAGTAGAATAAATCTAAAACTACGCATAAATACTAATCATAAATTAAAAGCATAGAAATAATCTAATTTTACTCAAATTCTATTGTAGCACGCGGATGCGACTAGAACACTGCTCGAGTCAACATTGCGCTCCCAATAGTAATTCCTAAGCTATCATCCCAATTCACATTCCTAACCAAGATAGTTTGTTCAGAACAAAACAAATAGATAAGCACGCGCTCATGTGGGTGCTGTGGTGTGTAATGAAATTAAACAAAACATTTTAAATGAAATCTTCTAGTATGCTGTGCAATAGTGCACGTGAGCGGGTAAACAAAACTACTCTCCCCCAGACTTAAACTAAACAATCCGCATAATATATGACATGAAAATCAGCAAAGGCTAGGGAAAGAGAGTACCCAATGCTCAGCAAGTGAGCATACTAGAAGATTGGCATTTAAACCAAGACTAAGCTGCAGCATCCGCCATCCAGAAGAAGATACCTGCAGGGGTTAGCTCCGCAAAAAGAAAATAGAAAACTGAAAAAGAAATACTATTAACTAAACATGATTAGGTGGAATGACAATGCAGAAAAGAAAGATAACTACTAGGGTTATTGTCATCCCAGCACGACTTATTTGGCATTTGTACAGTTCTAGCTAATGGGCCTATGAAAAGAAAAGTGGACAGGTAACTGTTCTAATATGCGTGTAGGTAGCGGGTACCTATATGGAGAAAGAACAGTCACGCCTCTACCCGAATATAGATAAAACCTGCCCATCACAGGTAGAGGGAAAAGAAAGTAAGAAGAGGAGGAGGCCTGGTCCTCACTCATCTTACCAAAACTATCCTTGCCCAGCAAGGTATCGTCTGCAGCAGGTCCGCAGGAGGAGAAGGCAATGAGTGGAGCTTCCTCTACGGAGGGGGAATAAACCTCCTCACATGAGAGGATGCTCTCATCATTGACTTGAGCAAAACGCTCCAAGTCCTCCTGAAGTACCTGTGAAGATTCAACCTGCACAGACTCAGATGAAGGAAGGGGATCAAGAAATAAAGAAGACGAAGAACATAAATAAACATCAATCGGGGGAGTGATCCCGGTCTCACTCCCGGCAGGATCCAAGGGTAGATCACTATCATCATCGTAAATATCATAGCAAGGGGGACTTGAGAACTCAAGAGCCTCAGTGGTGATTTGGACCTCCTCGTCCCATGAAGAAGTGCAAACCTCCTCATTAGAGAGAGTATCCTCCTCATCCCACCAAGGTGCATCATCGTGTTCAAAGTATTCATTCTCCCCCTCAGGGAAAATGACATCCTCATCCCACTTTGGAGCACCCTCCGAGTCAGAAGCATCACCCAGCTCCTTTACTTCGATAGGATCATAAAGAATATGTGTAGAAAAATCTTGCAAGGAAACTGGAGGGACAAAAATATTCGGTTCCTCCGCAAAAAGATCTGCTAAAGCCTCCCCGATGGAAAGAATACTTTCCTCATCATACTCAGGTGCATCTAGGAGCTCCCATTCCTCTCCTTGTTGGCTAACAGATGAGTGATCATCATCACTGGGAGTGAAGCCATAAACAGGGAGTGAGGAGTCCGTGCACAAGACAAGCTCAGGGGTAGAGGGCACAATTGCATCCATGGGTAAAGAATGAGCGATAGGGGCAATGTTGTCCCGAGTGGAGGAGTGGCGGTCAGGCTTGAAAAGACTGGGACAGTCCTTCAATTCATGACCCTCTCCTCGACACAACAAGCAAACAATGTTCCTACACTGCCTAGCATTCAACTCATTCATTTGGTCTATATAATAAACCATCTTATCATTAAAGCTATGTGAAATATCCCATGACGACATTTTCAATAATAAAAGCAGATATAAAGAGGCTGAAATTCTTTGCAAGGAAATCTACACAAACTAATAAAACTCCTTGGATTAAACTTGCTTAAAAATTTAAAATAGGAGAGAAGAAATAATAACAAACAATATAAATTTAAAAAGCAAACAAAAATAAAAAGGCGGCTATAAACACTGGAAGAAACTTCTCTCTCTCAGCTCTCCCTCTCAAGAAAACTCACACGACTGTGTTCCCCGGCAACGGCGCCAAAAACTTGATGCGATGATTCGGCAAGTGCACCGGTCGCGCAAGTAATAATAATGGGGAAAATCCCCGAGTGTCGGTCTCTTGAGGAACACAGTAAGGTGGAGTTAGGTTTCGAGGAAGGACTTGAGATTGAAGTCCTTAAATCGGATGGAATGCGGGGGAGTTGGGTTGGCTTTTGGAAAATAAAATAAAAGCTATCAACTACTCCTATGCAATGCCGCTATGCAATGCTTCACTTGGCGGGATGGAGACTAGGCAGGCCTTGAGCGCGCTGCGTCGAAAGGGCGGATGGACGAGTAGACAAGCGGAATCGAACTATGCAGGCCTTGAGCGCACTGCTTCGTTAGGCGAATGGGTTACACGGGCCGCTATGCCATGCTTCGCTAGGCGGATGGAAGAGTAGGCATACGGATGAGGGTCGCAAGCACCTCTTCGACAAGCATGCCACTAGCAATTGCTAGTGCTGCACCGGACGTGACGGCGGGATGGAGGATGGAATGGGGCGCACCTCAAGCACACAAATAAACAAAAAAGGGTATTTCACATAGACATGAAATAACTTTAAATAGCAAGGTCTATAGTGTTCTTCATCAAAATACAAAAGATCTAACTATTACAACAATCAATAAGAGGAGAACAAGGCAAGAAATCGACCGAATCCGAAGTCTCGTTGTAGATTCACGGTTGGAATCGCCGGGTTGTCAATCCGCGTCCAAGCTCGGTCCGCAACTACATCCGGGGTAGAGAGAGCTGTCACGACTCTCCAATGGACCCGTCTTCTTCGTGTCACGATCCGGTAGAGGTTGCAAACTTCCTCTTGCTCGATGGAGATGGCGGCTAGATCTCTCTTTGAAACTCTTGGATGAAGGAGGAGGCCGAGAGGAAACTCCGGCTCAAGATTGGCGTGAAGAGCAAGCCCGGAGCACCTCCATATGGTGGGCGACGGTGGAGGGGCGAATCTGGGCGAACTGGAACAGAAAACGGCGGAATACGGCGGGCGGTGTGACCTAAATCGCGAGCAGCGGAATTTATAGGCGCTGGAATTAAACAGTGCGCACGGTCATTGGCGCACGACCAGTGGTCGTGGGCACTAGAATCCTGTGATCGTGCGCTCTGCCTGGACGGAACCTGCAAAGACAGAAATTATAAAATAACATGTTCGCACGACCAGTGGCGCACGACCGGTGGTCGTGCGCACTATCGTAGGTGGTCGTGCGCTCTGGTTGAAACAGAACTCATAAAATTACTGTTAAGTGCGCACGAATAGTGGCGCACGACTGGTGGTCGTGCGCACTGGAGTTGATGGTCGTGCGCACTACAGCAAGCAGAACTCGGAAATTAAATGGTAAGTGCGCATGAGCAGTGGCGCACGACCGGTGGTCGTGCGCACTGGCATTGATGGTCGTGCGCACTGCACCAAACAGAACTCATGAAAAAGGTGTTAAGTGCACACGATCAGTGGTGCACGACCAGTGGTCGTGCGCAATAGAACCGGTGATCGTGCGCAGTGTTCCTGTGCAAAATTGCACCGGGAACACCTGCACGACTCCTAATCCAGCACAACCACGAATCTAGCCACTAAAAGTGACACCTAACAGTACATGAAAACTACTAATGAAGATAAGCATGAAATCACACCAAAATGGGCCTAGAGGTGCACCTAGCATGGAGTATCAATATGAGCAATAACAGGGCTAAAGTGCAGTGAAATGACTAAATAAACGGCCCAGATGAGTCCATAAAAGTGTATATGATCAGGACTCATCAGATCTCCTCGAAGTAGAAGTAATCAACGCGCCCCGGGGAATACGACCTTGTATTTTTAAAATATCATATACTATAGACGATAATGTACACTTTTCTTCATCGGATATAGTTTTGGAGAATATCATCATAAACCATTTGCCTTGCTTTTAAAAAAAATCACATCGTTCTCTACGCTTCGGAATTCGTGAAACTCTTCGAATATTTTCATATCAATGAGGATAGTTGGAACTATTTTTTTAACTGTCTAAATATTTATATGCATGATGAACAAGTTATAACTTTCATGAGTGATAGAATTTCATATTTTCAATATTGAGACAGAGTTAATGTGCTAAACATATTTATTCAAAAATTTTGAAGTAGCTTTCCTGGTCCTAAATTGAGAAAATCATTTTGGATTATTGTAAATGCTTACACTGAACATGGTTTCATTGATGTTTTAGATGAAATATCTGTGGCTGATGTTCGGCACACAAATGGTTGATAGAGACTTACAAAGATCAACCAATAATTGGTCAAGACATGGATTTGATATAGCTTGTAAAGTTGTTTGTGTTACAAATAACATGACATAGTCTTTCAATGCACATATGAAAAAATGGTGACAAAAATCGGTAATAACATTTTTAGAGTGATACAAAATAAAGAGATTTTTCACTAGACATCAAAAAGCTTTGCCATGGCAAACCAAATTCCCCCCCCCCCCCCCCCCCCCTTCCCCAAATGAAAATGCTAAAATGGAGAAATATCAAAGAGAATGGAGGAGACTAATAGTCGTGGTTGCTTCTGAGATCTTGTTTGAAGTATATGACGATATAAAAATATATTGTGAATTTATCACACAAGACTTGTAATCGTAGAGAGTGTAAAGTTAGTGGAGTTTTATGTAAGCATGCTAGGAGTTGCATTTTATTCATGAGATATGATCTATCACAGTATGTCGATCAGTATTCGACAAATGGGGCATACTTAAGAACTTATAAAGTGGTAATTGTTGCGGGTCGCTTAGCGCTCCCATGGACCGTAGAAATTAGGTTGTCTTAGCTTGAGAGTGAGTCAAACGTGCAAATAGTCAAAAAGAGAACTAACAGTAGAACAAGACATTTTACATGGAAAACCCGGGAAGGGAAAAACCATGGGGCCAGGCCCAGTTCTAAAAAATCTAGTAGTTGTAGTCTTGGTGAGTCGGTTGAGGTTGCAGGACAGAAACTCTAGTTTAATTACTTGGATATTAGGGGATCCCTATCAAATGCCCTACCCCCCATTTCCGAAGGTAGCAATTTGGAAAATATGAGCACATAAATTTTTTACGATCACCTTATCTTTTTTATGTGAGTTCTGACATGACTTTTATTATGTTAGCTCATGCAAACTGACATAGTTCATCGTTGCTTACGTTTGGAGAGATACCTTCTTTGTTAGAGAAATATTTGAGGGGAGTGCACAAGATCGTAGTGCTTGTGTATGTGTTCCCGCGAACATGGGTGTAAGGGCGCAAATGTCAAAGGCATGTCTAGGAATGTGCGACCAAAGATGTATTGCTGCACCTGGAGGCATGTCACGAGTTTATGTAGAATGGGTGCATGTATGCGAGCACAAATATGTGTTCAATTATGTGTGGGCCTGAAGGGCTGAGCAGATATGAGTGTCTGGAGGAGTGGGATCAAGGCGTGGGTGTCCATGCAGGCATAGATAATGCTAATTTATGTAGCATAAGTTATTGTCATCCCCAGTTTTGGGGAAACAGGGTATGCCCATGATTTGTGTGGTTGTTCATGGGACCATACATATTGCATGTGTTTGGATGCAAGTGCATGTTGTGTGTACATATTTTTGAACTTTACGTGCATTGCGCGCATATTTAAACTTTGTGTGTGTCTTGAACGCACAATTTTTGACTTGGGGTGTGCTTTGTGTGTGCCTACTTTCCGTGCGCACGGCTTTTTATTTAGTGCGCACAACTTTAACCGGAGGACGATAGGTCCATAGGAGATATATGGGTGGAATGATATTCTCACATGGTCTTGGAGGGGAGCAAATTCCCTTTGATCGGAGGATGTTGTGTCCTTTGAACAGTAGTGTAAGCGAGGTTTGGAGAGCGGTGCCCCTTTTTGAGTTAAGTGGGGGAGCACGTATTGAAAACTTGTGTGCCTGCAAATGTGCTACGAGGTTCTCGCTCTAATTACAAGCTGATTTGTGTAGGCACCATTGGTCATTGCTATAATTATGAGTGTTAAAAAAAATTTGAGGTCCAGAGTTAAAGTAGAAAAGCAGAATACTTCACACAAACCACAAGTGTGAAGAAAAGCGGAATACTTCACACAATCCACAAGTGTGACAATCAATGACAATGGGAAGACCGAATAGCGCTTTGTCATTAACTATCTCTTTACAATTTGAGGTATACATGGCGAGACATGATTCATAAGAATCACGGAGTAGAGAAGCACAAAACACAAAATACAAGTTGTTGGCGACTTGATAAACAGAGATCGCCAGACCGCGCGAACAGACAAGCCATGCAGTTAACCCCTGAGACCGCAAGATCAAAGCAGACCGCACCTGTCAGGCCGCAACCACGGACCGCTCGACCTGCTGCTTATTCAACTGCTGAAAGACCGACAAAGAAACTGCTCCTGCTGCAGACCGCAACCGCCTGATCACTTAAGACCGCCTGATCAACTGAGTCTGTTGCATAGATCAAGAACACCTAAACACAGTCCGCCCAGACAGACCGCTGCCGGACTGTTTTATTCAAAGCTGGAAGAAGAGAGAATGCTGACCACAAATTGCAAGTCGCTAACCTGCGAACACACAAACCGGTCAGACAAAACTCAAACCGCACGTCCTCAAAAAGAGACCGGCACAATCAAGCCAACTTTGGTTCTTACAGTTCTCTGTAGTGAATAACGGGCCTTGCATCCCTATTTATAGGCAAGAGGACGGATGTCATCACCGCTGAAAGAGGGATACAATAATCGCCCATCAACCCGCATGCGATCTAGCAAAGCAGACTGCCCGAGCTCTGTGAAATTTTCCAAGATCTAGGAGTGAGCAGGAATAGAATAACTAAAAGTTCAAGCCAATCAACCAGAAGCACATGAAGCAAATGCAATCTTTATTGATAAGCAAAATTCTTCATTACAGGGCGAGGTATACATGGCGAGACATGATTTCGCCAGTACACAAAAAACAGAAGAGAAAACAGCTGAAAAGGAAAAACCAGCGGTCTAACTTCTCGAGACCGCCTAACCGCCCGACCTGACAGTCCGCCGGCTAGAAAACCAGATCACCCGAACTGCCTGCCTGTGATTTGAACAACACCAACTGAGAACCGCGCGATCTCCCGGACTCCACTAATCCTCCCGAACTCCAGCATCCCGCACTGCAATCCGCGAGACCGCCCGAACACCTTCGGAAGAGGAGGTGACCGCTGCTACCAGCACAATCCGCAGAAGCTGCACAAAACAAGTTCGATCAGCTAACCGGCCGGTCACAAAAAAGAGACCGCAAGAACAGGTCGCGAGCTCAGCTTACACTTGGTGCGATATGATTTGCTGCTACATTGGCTCCTATTTATAGGCGGGCAACCTGATCCAGTCATCGCCCTATGAGATAGAGTCACCACCCTTGACCGCGTGACCAGACCGGTCAACCCGCGCAATCAGCAAAAGATCCTCCTGCTTAGCGAGCTCGCCGACTTCAACAGAAGCCGCGCGATCATGACAACTCACCCGGTCATGACGCTCACTACCTGTGTTCGCCACCCGACCTCCTCCAGAGACCGCGAACACACCAGACTGACTAGGGCAACAGCCCGCCAAGTTGATCAACCACATGTGACCGCATATGCCAGCTGATCGCCAAAGGACCAACCATGCGAACCCAACCCGGAGACCGCGCGACTAAGAAGAACATAGTCCACACGCACCACAAAGAAACCGGACAGCCACAAGACCGGGCTGCCCGCACCACGCGGTCACAAGCACCAGACCGCTCGGCCTCACCTCGGCACCCTTGGACAGAAGAACCGTGTTCACGCCGAGAAGCCCGCGGCTAGACCAAAGAGGTCAGACCGCCAGAGGAGACCGCAAGACCGTGCAGTCAGATCATACCGCCCGGTCTCCCCACTAGACTGCCAACTTCACAAACTTCCACTTCAACATTTTCAACACTCCCCCTTAAAGTGGGAAGTTGAAAATAGCCCAAGTAAAGTCCTTAGCCGAGTAAACGGCCCCTTCGCCAGCACCTTTGTGAAGATGTCAGCAATGTTGTCCTGACTCCAAACATGCTCGACCGAAAGAGACCCCTCCAGCACCTTCTCACGAATGAAATGATGCTCGATCTCGATATGCTTGGTCCTCGCGTGACAAACTGGATTAGTAACTAATTTGAGAGCACTCTCGTTGTCGCCGCGGAGCAAATTCGGACCCCAAACTTCCTTATGGACGTGTCCAACCAACCTCCTAAGCCAGATGGCTTCTTGAGCTGCCAAGGCCGAAGCCTTGTATTCCGCTTCCGTGGTTGAGACCGACGCGGAATCCTGCTTCTTACTGCACCATGATATAGCTGTGGGGCCGCCATGAAGACGTATCCAGACGTCGACTTACGATCATCCGAATCTCCCCCGTAATCCGCGTCCATGTACTCATGCACCTCGAAGCCCGCATCTCTCCTGTAAAGGAGACCCATATCCGAAGTCGCCTTGACATACTTCAATATACTCTTGGCCTCTAGAAGATGAGGCGACCGTGGTTCCGTCGTATACCGACTCACCCTACCAATTGCATATGCAATATCCGTCCTGGTAATCGTCAGATAGATCAAGCTCCCAACCAGAGCCCGGAACACCAACGGATCTTCCAGAATCCTCCCCTCATCCTTGCGAAGTTTCATGGATTTTTCTAGAGGTGTGGAAATACACTTCCCTTCCTTCATGCCGAACCGCTCCACGATTCGCTCCGCATATCCAGCCTGGGACACCAGCACTCCACTCTCCTTCCTCTGCACCTCGAGTCCAAGGAAATGGTGAAGCTCACCCTGATCCTTCATCTCGAACCTGATAGATAGCTCAGCCCGAAGCCTTGCTACCTCCTCTTTTGAATTCCCCGTCACGATCATATCGTCGACGTAAAGCAGCACGATAACTTGAAGCTCCCCTCTCTTCTTGACGAACAAGCTTGAGTCTGAGTCTGAAGCACCAAACCCGCAGAATAAGAGATACTCTGATATCTTTCCATACCACGCCCTCGGCACTTGCTTCAACTCATACAGGACCTTCTTCAACTTGCAGACATGCTCCGGAAAATCTTCAGATACGAAGCCTGGCGGCTGGACCATGAAGATGTCTTTGTCAATCTCATCGTACAAGAAAGCATTCTTTACGTTGAGCTGCCAAATCTGCCACCCCCAACATGCCGCCAAGGCAATCACAACCTGAACTGAAGTCATTTTAGCCACCGGACTGAATGTCTCCTCATAGTCTTCACCGTATTGCTGCGAGAATCCCCAAGCCACAAGGCGAGCCTTGTACCGCTCGATACTGTCGTCAGCCTTCTTCTTGAGCTTGTAGACCCACTTTCATGTCATAGGGGTGATACCCTTCGGAATGGACACCAGATACCAAGTCTCATTCTTCTCAAGAGCACTCATCTCTTCCTGCATAGCTGAATCTCACTATTCCACGCCTTTGGCCTTTTCAAAGCTCGACGGCTCCCTCTCATCCAAGGGACCAGCAAAGAAAAATGAGACAAAGCTCACCATGTTTCCTCCTGTATAGCGATCAGGGGCAATGATTGTTCGCTTCGATCTCCGCAATGCCTTTCCCGGACTTGCAGTATCTTCAGCTGCTTCTTCTCTAGCTCCCCTTCTAGACGTACTCGGAGCATCGCTCCCCCTGCTTCCTGATCCAGAAGCCTCCACCTCTGAACTAGATATTGATGGACCACCTGGTGACACAGGTAGCTCCACCTGAAGATTTTCCACAGCTTTCTCCAGCTCCTCCACCCTGCTTTCTGGTAGCTCAACACCAGAACTCCCCTTGTAGGAAGTCACCTCATCGAACACGATGTCGCGAGATACAGCAAATCTCCGCATCTCTGGGTCCATGCACTTCCAGCCCTTATTTCGATCATCATAACCCACGAAGACTAGCTTCCTTGCCTTTACATCTAGCTTCGTCCGAAGCGCATCCGGAACGTGCACATAGCAGGTGGAACTAAACACCTGAAGGTGTGCCACGCTTGGTTTTTCCTTGAACATCAATTCATGCGGGGTCTTCATATTGATGGGACTGAGAGGCATCTTGTTAATGACGTAGGCAGCACAAGACATTCCCTCTGCCCAGATGGACTTTGGGATACTCTTGGCATGCATCCAACACTTGCAGGTCTCCGTCAGATGACGGATCTTCTGCTCTGCAACTCTGTTTTGTTGTGGAGTATGTGCACAAGTAAGCTCTCTCCGTATGCCTGCCTTCCTGCAAAAAGTAGAGAACTCACCAGAGGTGAACTCCCCTCCGTTGTCAGTTCTCAGCTTCTTAACCCGCAGACCAAGCCGACCCTCCACGAGCTCCTTAACTCCACAAACCTGGCAAACACCTCTGCCTTCTCCTTCAAGAAATATACCCAGACATATCTGGTGTAATCATCGATCAGCACCAGCATATATCTGCTGCCTCCGAGGCTTGGGGTAGCTGTTGGTCCCATCAAGTCACCGTGGATGCACTCCAACGGCACACTACACCTTGTCTGTGAATTGTCAAATGGTAGTCGATGAGACTTGCCGAACTGACATCCCGCGCACACATGACCGTCTCTGTAGGAAGATAGACTAGGCAGGCCCTTGACCAGACCTTTCACCGCCATAGCTTTCAGCTTATCCATTCCTATATGCCCCAACCTCTCGTGTCATATCACGGTACTATCATTCGTCCTCATCTTGTCGACATAAGAACTTGTCGATAAAATAAACAAGTCTTTTGCTCTCCTCCCCACATGAACGACCTCCGCCTTCACTGCTTCAACATTTCGAAGAAACCTCACTTCTGTTGGGCCAAACAGAACGTGATACCCAGCGTCTACAGCGTTGGTCACGGAGAAGAGGTTTTTCCTCATTCCAGACACATTATAGACACTCTTCAACGTAAGCGGGCCCCTATCACTGTCCAAGGAAACAACCCCCACCTTCTCTACAGTATGCACGGTATTATCAGCAGTAATAATGGCATCATTACCTGAGTAGGGCTGCGCAGAAGTAAGCTTCGACTCATCTCTGGTGAGGTGATGACCACACCCCGAGTCCACGATCCAGTCCTCCTGATAGTTGATAGGAACCGCAGCTCCAACAGAAGCTGAGAAGGCTCCTCCCCATCCTCCATCAGTTTGTCTGGCCTCAGCTTCCTCCTTACCTGCAGCAGCATGCCCGGGCTGAAGATTCACCTGGCAATCCTTCCTGATGTGACCAACCTTTCCGCACCTGAAGCACTTGGGACCTTCTCCCTTCTTCTTCCCTTCAGCCTTAGGAGCATTGCCCCTCTCCTGCTATCTAAAAGTTGAATGCCCATAGCCTCCTTTAGCTGTCTTCTTCTTATCCCACTTATTCTTCCCTGTGAAGAGAACTTCGTCATCTCCCCCAGACACTGACACCCCCGCCATCTGCCTTGCCAGACTCTCCTGCGAAGCAAGCAGATTTTCCAGCTCTAGCAGAGATGGCTGATTTGCCCAACCCTGCACCGACGTCACAAAGGAAACATATTCCTTCCGCAAGCCATGGTTGATGTGCCTCTTCAGCTTCGTCTCAGAAATTGGCTCATCAGGATCCAGCGCTGAAATCTCGGCACACAAGTTCTTCATCTTTAAGAAGAACGTAGAGATAGAAAGGTCACCTTGAGCCGATCTGGCCAGCTCATTCTCCAGGAATTGAAGTCTTGCCACATTCTTTTTGTTAAACAGCCCATCCAGGGCTCTCCAGATCTCTGCAGCTGATGCACACCCCAAGATGTGATCAAACAGGTCAGGTGATATTGCCCGCTTCAGGGCGAACTCTTCTTTGGCATTGATCCGCCTCCAGTTCCTCACCTCATGATGGTTATCTCCAACCAGAAAAACTTCCTTCGTGCTCTCTCCTCCAACCACCTCCCAGAGGTCCTCACCCAGAAGATAACTTTGCATACACGACTTCCACTTCTTGAAGTTAGTCGATGTAAGCATCTCAATTCCAAGACCCTCGCTTCCATGGCTCTACCACTGGTTCCTTCTTCACAAAGGTGATGGCAACTTTAGTTATTCACTGCTCTATCCACTCCAACCTCTCTCTGATACCATGTGAAATTTTCCAAGATCTAGGAGTGAGCAGGAATAGAATAACTAAAAGTTCAAGCCAATCAACCAGAAGCACATGAAGCAAACGCAATCTTTATTGATAAGCAAAATTCTTCATTACATGGCGAGGTATACATGGCGAGACATGATTTCTCCGGTACAAAAAAAACAGAAGAGAAAACAGCTGAAAAGGAAAAACCAGCGGTCTGACTTCTCGAGACCACCTAACCGCCCAACCTGACAGTCCGCCGGCTAGAAAACCAGATCACCCGAACTGCCTGCCTGCGATTTGAACAACACAAACTAAGAACCACGCGATCTCCCGGACTCCACTGATCCTCCCAAACTCCAGCAACCCGCACTGCAAGACGCGAGACTGCCCGAACACCTTCAGAAGAGGAGGTGACCGCTGCTACCTGCACAATCCGCAGAAGCTGCACAAAACAAGTTCGATCAGCTAACCGGCCGGTCACAAAAAAGAGACCGCAAGGACAGGTCACGAGCTCAGCTTACACTTGGTGCGATCTGATTTGCTGCTACAGTGGCTCCTATTTATAGGAGGGCGACCTGATCTAGTCACCGCCCAATGAGATAGAGTCACCACCCTTGACCGCGCGACCAGACCGGTCAACCCGCGCAATCAGCAAAAGATCCTCCTCCTTTGTGAGCTCGCCGACTTCAATAGAAGCCGCGCGATCATGACAACTCGCCCGATCATGATGCTCACTACCTGTGTTCGCCACCCGACCTCCTCTAGAGACCGCGAACACACCAGACCGACTAGGGCAACAGCCCGCCAAGTCGATCAACCACCTGTGATCACATATGCCAGCTGATCGCCGAAGGACCAACCATGCGAACACAACCCGGAGACCGCGCGACTAAGAAGAACTTAGTCCTCGCGCACCACAAATAAATCGGACAGCCACCAGACCGGGTTGCCCGCACCACGCGGTCACAAGCACCAAACCACGCGGCCTCACCTCGGCACCCTTGGAAAGAAGAACGGCGGCCACGCCGAGAAGCCCGCGGCTAGACCAAAGAGGTCAGACCGCCAGAGGAGACCACAAGACCGTGCGGTCAGATCAGACTGCGCGGTCTCCCCCCCAGACCGCCAACTTCACAAACTTCCACTTCAACATTTTCAACAAACTCAGCATAGCTGACAGCTCCCTTATTAAACCTGTGAAAATTTCCGTAGATCTAGGAGTGAGCAGGAATAGTATAACTCAAAGTTCAAGCCAACAACCAGAAGCACATGAATCAAACACAATCTTTATTGATGCTAGCAGAAAAACTTCATTACAAGGCGAGGTATACAAGGCGAGACATGATTTCGCCAGTACACAAATAGAGAAGAGAGAAACATGCTGAAAAGAAGACCAGCGGTCTGCCAACTCCAAGACCGGTAGACCGCTCAACCTGACAGTCCGCTCAGCTAGAGAACAAGACCGCCCAAATTGCCTGCCTGCGACTTGAACAACATCAACTGAGAACCCCGCGATCCCCCGAACTCCACTAATCCTCCCGAACTCCAGCAACCCGCACTGCAAGCCGCGAGACTGCCCGAACACCTTCAGAAGGGGAGGTGACCGTTGTTGCCCGCACAATCCGCAGAAGCTGCACAAAACAAGTTCGATCAGCTAACCGGCCGGTCACAAAAAAAATGAGACCGCAAGAACAGGATGCGAGCTCAGCTTACACTTGGTGTGATATGTTTGCTGCTATAGTGGCTCCTATTTATAGGCGTGAGACCTGATCCAGTCACCACCCTATGAGATAAGGTCACCACTCATGATCGCGTGACCAGACCGGTCAACCTGCACGATCAGCAAAAGATCCTCCTGCTTAGTGAGCTCGCCGACTTCAACAGAAGCCGCGCGATCATGACAACTCGCCCGGTCATGATGCTCACCACCTGTGTTCGCCACCCGACCTCCTCTAGAGACTGCGAACACACCAGGCCGACTAGGACAACAGCCCGCCAAGTCGACCAAAAACACATGTGACCGCATATACCAGCAGATCGCAGAAGGACCAGCTATGCGAACAAAAACCGGAGACTGCGCGACTAGGAAGACCTTAGTCCGGGTGCACCACAAAGAAACTGGACAGCCACCAGACCGGACTGCCCCCACCACGCGGTCACAAGCACCAGACCGCGTGGCCTCACCTCGGCACCCTAGAACGGAAGAATGGCGGTCACACCGAATAACCCGCGGCTAGACCAGAAAGGTCAGACCGCCAGAAGAGACCGCAAGACCGTGCGGTCAGACCAGACCGCGTGGTCTCCCCCCTGACCGCCAACTCCACAAACTTCCACTTCAACATTTTCAACACTCCCCCTTGAAGTGGGAAGTTGAAAACAATCCAAGTAAGCTCCTTAGCCGAGTAAACGGCCCCTTCGCCAGCGCCTTTGTGAATATGTCAGCAATGTTGTCCTGACTTCGAACATGCTCGACCGAAAGAGACCCCTCCAGCACCTTCTCACGAATGAAATGATTCTCGATCTCGATATGCTTGGTCCTCGCGTGACAAACTGGATTAGTAACCAGTTTGAGTGCACTCTCATTGTCGTCGCGGAGCAGAGTCGGACTCCGAACCTCCTTATGGACGTCTCCCAACAACCTCCTAAGCCAGATGGCTTCTTGAGCTGCCAAGGCCGAAGCCTTATATTCCGCTTCTGTGGTTGAGACAGACACGAAATCCTGCTTCTTGCTGCACTATGATATAGCCATGGGACCTGCCATGAAGATGTATCCAGACGTCGACTTCCGATCATCCGAATCTCCCCCGTAATCAGCATCCATGTACCCATGCACCTCGAAGCACGCATCCATCCTATAAAGGAGACCCATATCTGAAGTCGCCTTGACATACTTCAATATATTCTTGGCCGCTAGTAGATGAGGCATCCGTGGTTCCACCATATAATGGCTCACCCTGCCAACTTCATACCAATATCCGACCTGGTAATCGTCAGATAGATCAAGCTCCCAACCATAGCCCGGAACACCAGCGGATCTTCCAGAATCCTCCCCTCATCCTTCTGAAGTTTCATGGCCTTCTCCAGAGGTGTAGAGATGCACTTTCCCTCCTTCATGCTGAATCGCTCCACGATTCACTCTGCATATCTATCCTGGGACACCAGCACTCCACTTCCCTTCCTCTGCACTTTGAGTCCAAGGAAATGGTGAACCTCACCTAAGTCCTTCATCTCGAACCTGATAGATAGCTCAGCTCGAAGCTTTGCTACCTCCTCTTTCGAATTCCCCATCACGATCATATCGTCGACGTAAAGCAGCACGATGACTTGAAGCTCCCCGCCCTTCTTGACGAACAAGCTTGAGTCTGAGTCTGAAGCACCAAACCCACAGAATAGGAGATATTCTGCAATCTTTCCATACCACGCCCTCGGCGCTTGCTTCAACCCATACAGGGCCTTCTTCAACTTGCAGACATAGTCAGGAAATTCTTCAGACACGAAGCCTGGCAGCTGGACCATGAAGATGTCCTTGTCAATCTCGCCATACAAGAACGCATTCTTTATATCGAGCTGCCATATCTCCCACCCCCAACATGCCGCCAAGGCAATCACAACCCGAACTGAAGTCATTTTTGCCACCGGACTGAATGTCTCTTCATAATCTTCACTGTATTGTTGCGAGAATCCCCGAGCTACAAGGAGAGCCTTGTATCGCTCGATATTGTTGTCTGCCTTCTTCTTGAGCTTATAGACCCACTTACATGTCACAGGGGTGATACCCTTGGGCTTGGGCACCAGAGACCAAGTCTCATTCTTCTCAAGAGCACTCATCTCTTCCTGCATAGCTGAATCCCACTGTTCCACACCTTTGGCCTTTTCAAAGCTTGATGGCTCCCTCTCATCCAAGGGACCAGCAAAGAAACACGAGACAAAGCTCACCATGTTTCCTCCTGTATAGCGATCAGGGGCAATTATTGTTCGCTTCGATCTCTGCAATGCCTTCCCCTGACTCGCAGTATCCTCAGCTGCTTCTTCCCTAGCTCCCCTTCCAGACGTACTCGGAGCATCGCTCCCCCTGCTCCCTGATCCAGAAGCCTCCGTCCCAGAACTAGAAGTAGATGGACCACCTGGTGACACAGGGAGCTCCACCTGAAGATTTTCCACAGCTATCACCGGCTCCTCCACCCTGTTTTCTGGTAGCTCAATACCAGAACTTCCCTTGTAAGACATCACCTCGTCAAACACGACGTCGCGAGATACAACAAATCTCCGCATCTCCGGGTGCATGCACTTCCTGCCCTTCTTCTGATCATCATAATCCACAAAGACTAGCTTCCTTGCTTTCGCATCTATCTTCGTCCGAAGCGCATCTAGAACGTGCACATAGCAGGTGGAACCAAACACCCGAAGGTGTGCCACACTTGGCTTTTCTTTGAACATCATCTCATGCGGGGTCAACAGGTTGATGGGACTAAGAGGCGTCCTGTTGATGACGTAGGCAGCACAAGACATTCCCTCCGCCCAGAAGGACCTTGGGATACTCTTGGCATGCAGCCAACACTTGTAGGTTTCCGTCAGATGACGGATCTTCCACTCTGCAACTTTGTTTTGTTGTGGAGTATGCGCACAAGTAAGCTCCCTCCAGATGCCCGCCTTCCTGCAAAAACTAGTGAACTCACCAGAGGTGAACTCCGGGGCAATTATTGTTCGCTTCGATCTCTGCAATGCCTTCCCCTGACTCGCAGTATCCTCAGCTGCTTCTTCCCTAGCTCCCCTTCCAGACGTACTCGGAGCATCGCTCCCCCTGCTCCCTGATCCAGAAGCCTCCGTCCCAGAACTAGAAGTAGATGGACCACCTGGTGACACAGGGAGCTCCACCTGAAGATTTTCCACAGCTATCACCGGCTCCTCCACCCTGTTTTCTGGTAGCTCAATACCAGAACTTCCCTTGTAAGACATCACCTCGTCAAACACGACGTCGCGAGATACAACAAATCTCCGCGTCTCCGGGTGCATGCACTTCCTGCCCTTCTTCTGATCATCATAATCCACAAAGACTAGCTTCCTTGCTTTCGCATCTATCTTCGTCCGAAGCGCATCTAGAACGCGCACATAGCAGGTGGAACCAAACACCCGAAGGTGTGCCACACTTGGCTTTTCTTTGAACATCATCTCATGCGGGGTCAACAGGTTGATGGGACTAAGAGGCGTCCTGTTGATGACGTAGGCAGCACAAGACATTCCCTCCGCCCAGAAGGACCTTGGGATACTCTTGGCATGCAGCCAACACTTGTAGGTTTCCGTCAGATGACGGATCTTCCACTCTGCAACTTTGTTTTGTTGTGGAGTATGCGCACAAGTAAGCTCCCTCCAGATGCCCGCCTTCCTGCAAAAACTAGAGAACTCACCAGAGGTGAACTCCCCCCCCCCCCCCCCCCCCCCGTTGTCAGTTCTCAGCTTCTTCACCCGCAGGCCAAGCCGACCCTCCACAAGCTCCTTGAACTCCACGAACTTGGCAAACGCCTCCGCTTTCTCTTTCAGGAAATAAACCCAGACATATCTGGTGTAATCATCGATCAACACCAGCATATACCTGCTGCCTCCGAGGCTTGGGGTAGCAGTCGGTCCCATCAAGTCATCGTGGATGCACTCCAACGACACACTATTCCTTGTTTGCGACTTGTCAAACGGTAGTCGATGAGACTTGCCGAACTGACATCCTGCGCAAATATGACCATCTCCATAGGAAGATAGACTAGCTAGGCCCTTGACCAGACCTTTCGCCGTCATAGCCTTCAGCTTGTCCATCCCTACATGCCCCAACCTCTCATGCCATATGACGGCACTATCATTGGTCCTCATCTTGTCAACATAAGAACTTGTCGATAAGACGAACAAGTCTTTTGTCCTTCTCCCCACATGAATGACCTCAGCCTTCACTGCCTCCACATTTCGTAGAAACTTTACTTCTGTTGGGCCGAACAGAACGTGATACCCAGCGTCTACAGCGTTGGTCATGGAGAAGAGATTTTTCCTCATTCCGAGCACATGATAGACACTCTTCAATGTTAGTGGCCCTCTATCACTGCCCAAGGAAACAACCCCCACCTTCTCAACACTATGCGCGGTGTTATCAGCAGTTATTATGGCATCGTTACCTGAGTAAGGCTGCGCTGAAGTAAGCTTCGACTCATCCCCGGTCAGATGATGACCACACCCTGAGTCCACGATCCAATCCTCCTGATAGTTGATAGGAGCCGCACCTCCAACAGAAGCCGAGAAGGCTCCTACCCATCCTCCATCATTCTGCCTGGCCTCAGCTTCCTCCTTTCCTGCAGCAGCATGCCCCGGCTAAAGATTCACATGGCAATCCTTCCTTATGTGGTCAAGCTTCCCACATCTGAAGCACTTGGGTCCTCCCCCCTTCTTCTTCCCTTCAGCCTTAGGAGGATAACCCTTATCTTGCTGTCTAGAAGTTGAAGGCCCATTGCCTCCAGCAGTCTTCTTCTTATCCCACTTCTTCTTCTTTCCTGTGAAGAGAACCTCGCCATCTCCCCCAGACACGGACACCCCCACCATCTGCCTTACCAGACTCTCCTGCGACGCAAGCAGATTTTCCAGCTCCAGCAGAGACGGCTGATTTGCCCAACCCTGCACCGACGTCACAAAGGCCACATACTCCTTCCGCAAACCACAGATGATGTGCCTCTTCAGCTTCGCCTCAGAAATTGGCTCATTAGGATCCATTGCTGAAATCTCAGCGCACAGGTTCTTCATCTTCAGGAAGAACGTAGAAATAGAAAGATCACCCTGAGCTGACCTAGCCAGCTCATTCTCTAGGAATTGAAGTCTAGCCACATTCTTCTTGTTAAACATCCCATCCAGGGCTCTCCAGATCTTAGCAGCTGATCCACACCCCAAGATGTGATCAAACAGGTCAGGTGATATTGCCCTTTTTAGAGCGAACTCTGCCTTGGCATTAATCCGCCTCCAATTTCTCACCTCATGACCATTGTCCCCAATCAGGATAACTTCTTCTGTGCTCTCTCCTCCAACCACCTCCAGAGGTCCTCACCTAGAAGATAACTCTGCATACACGACTTCCACTTCTTAAAGTTAGTCGGGTTGAGCATCTCAATTCCAAGACCTCTTGCTTCCATGGCTCTACCACTGGTTCCTTCTTCACAAAGGCGATGGCAACTATGAGTTATTCACTGCTCTATCCACTCCAACCTTCCTCTGATACCATGTGAAATTATCCGTAGATCTAGGAGTGAGCAGGAATAGTATAACTCAAAGTTCAAGCCAACAACCAGAAGCACATGAAACAAACACAATCATTATTGATGCTAGCAGAAAAACTTCATTACAAGGCGAGGTATACATGGCGAGACATGATTTCGCCAGTACACAAACACAGAAGAGAGAAACAGACTGAAAAGAAGACCAGCGGTCTGCCAACTCCAAGACCGCCAGACCGCTAGCCTGACAGTCCGCTCGGCTAGAGAACAAGACCGCCCGAACTGCCTGCCTGCGACTTGAACAACACCAACTGAGAACCCCGCGATCCCCCAAACTCCACTGATCCTCCCGAACTCCAGCAACCCGCACTGCAAGCCGCGAGACCGCCCGAACACCTTCAGAAGAGGAGGTGATCGCTGCTGCCCGTAAAATCCGCAGAAGATGCACAAAACAAGTTCGATCAGCTAACCAGCCGGTCACAAAAAAAACGAGACCGCAAGAATAGGATGCGAGCTCAGCTTACACTTGGTGCGATATATTTGCTGCTACAGTGGCTCCTATTTATAGGTGTGAGACCTAATCCAATCACCACCCTATGAGATAGGGTCACCACCCTTGATCGCGCGACCAGACCGGTCAACCTGCACGATCAGCAAAAGATCCTCCTGCTTAATGAGCTCGCCGACTTCCACAGAAGCCACGCGATCATGACAACTCGCCCGGTCATGACGCTCACCACCTATGTTCGCCACCCGACCTCCTCCAGAGACAGCGAACACACCAGGCCGACTAGGACAACAGCCCGCCAAGTCGAGCAAAAACACCTGTGACCGCATATACCAGCATATCGCCGAAGGACCAGCTATGCGAACACAAACCAGAGACCGCGCGAGTAGGAAGACCTTAGTCCGCGCGCACCACAAAGAACCTGGACAGCCACCAGATCGGACTGCCCCCACCACGCAGTCACAAGCACCAGACCGTGTGGCCTCACCTCGACACCCTAAAACGGAAGAATGGCGGTCACGCCGAATAACCTGCAGCTGGACCAGAGAGGTCAGACCGCCAGAGGAGACCGTAAGACCGTGCGGTCAGACCAGACCGCGCGGTCTCCCCCCAGACCACCAACTCCACAAACATCCACTTCAACATTTTCAACAAAACCAAATGGTTATATACAAACCGCCTGGAAACCGCGGTCTCCCAAAATAGACCGCCCTGTCTTTATTGCAAAAGCAAAACACTTCTTCAGTAACCAAGACCGACTAGAACAAGTCGTCAGACCACCCGGTCACTGCAAGAAGGCAGACCAACTTGAACATCTGGCCGACTTGAACAAGTAGCCAGAACAACCCGCGCATGCCGCCTGGACACTTTGCGGTCTCTCAGATCAATTCTCCCAGAACAGATCACCTGAGACAAAACCAACCAGAACACCAGCGCAGACCGCGCGATCTCTGCGGCCTCTAATCTGCAGACCGCTCAGCACCATTCCACTTCCACTTCAAAAATTTAACACTCCCCCTTAAAGTGGGAAGTGGAAGTCAACCCAAGCAAACTCTACAACCGACCAAATGGTCCCTTCGACAGCGGCTTAGTAAATATGTAGCAACATTATCCTTGCCTTGCACATGCTCCACAATCAGAGATCCCTCCAACACCTTCTCACGAACGAAATGGTGATGAATCTCTATGTGCTTCGTATGCGCGTGACAAACTGGATTGTTCACCAGTTTGAGAGCACTCTCATTGTCACCACATAACAGAGTAGGACCTCGCACCTCCCTATGAATGTCCTCCACAAGCCTCCTAAGCCAGATGACTTCATGAGCTGCCAAAGCCGAAGCTTTGTACTCTGCTTCTGTGTAGAGAAAGACACAAAATCCTGCTTCTTGTTGCACCATGATATAGATGTAGAGTCTATCATAAAGACATATCTAGATGTCGATCTCCAATCATCCGAATCTCCTCCATAATCAGCATTCATATACCCGTGCAAGCAAAAGCCCGAATATCTCCCGTAGAAGAGACCCAAATCCGAGGTGGATTTGACATACTTCAAGATACTCCTAGCCGCCACAAGATGAGGTTTCCGAGGCTCTGCCATAATCCGACACACCCTGCCAACTGTGTAAGCAATATCTGGCCTCGTGATCGTCAAGTATATCAAACTTCCAACCAAAGCCCAGAACACCAAAGGATCGGTAAGAACCTTCCCTTCATCTCGTCGAAGATGAACTCCAACCTCCAGTGGAGTAGAGTTGCTCTTCCCCCCTTCCATGCCAAATCTCTTCACGATTCGATCCGCATAGCCTTTTTGGGAAACAAGAATACCACTCTCTTTTCTCTCCACTTCGAGTCCAAGGAAATGGTGGAGCTCACCCAAATCCTTCATCTCAAATCTGATAGCTACCTCAGCACGAAGCCTAGCTACCTCCACTTCAGAATTCCCCATGACCATCATATCGTCAACGTACAGCAGCACCAAGACCTGAAGATCCCCCGTCTTCTTTACGAATAAGCTTGAATCTGAATCAGAAGCAAAGTATCTGCAGAACTAGAGGTATTCTGCGATCTTCCCGTACCACGCCCGAGGCGCTTGCTTCAAGCCGTAAAGAGCCTTCTTGAGCTTGCAAACTTATCTTGGGTGCTCTTCAGATACATAACTAGGTGGCTGATCCATGAAGATATCCTTGTCAATCTCGTCGTATAAGAATGCATTCTTCACATCGAGTTGCCAAATCTTCCATCCTTAGCAAGCTGCTAATGCGATCACTACCCGAACTGAAGTCATCTTGGCAACGGGGCTGAATGTTTCTTCATAATCTTCCCCATACTTCTGAGAGAAACCTCGAGCTACAAGGCGAGCCTTGTACCGCTCAATACTTCCATCAGCCTTCTTCTTTAGTTTGAAAACCCACTTGCAAGTCACTGGGGTAATACCCTCAACCTTAGGCACCAAGTCCCAAGTCTCATTTTTCCTGAGGGTAGCCATCTCTTCATCCATGGCTCCTTCCCACTCCTTGACTCCAACGGCATTTTCATAACAAGATGGCTCTCTCTCATCCAGGGGACCTGCAAAGAAACATGAGACAAAGCTTACCAAGTTTCTGCCTGTATACCGATCTGGTGGAATAATGGTCCTCTTGGACCTCCTCAGAGCTTGACTCTGAACCACCTCTTCAACTACAGTTTCTGGACTACCTCTCCTTTCAGGTAAACATAGAGCATCGCTCCCCCTGTTTCCAGAACCTTAAGCACCTAATCCAGAGCTAGAGATATATGGAGCACCTGGAGAAACAGGCAACTCCACCAGAACTTCCCTTGTAGCTTCCTAATCCACCATCAATCCTGCTTCCTTGTAGCTCAACAGAAGAGATACCTTGGTATGACGTCAGCTCGTCGAATACAACATACCTTGAGACCATATATCTCTGTGTCTCGGGATCCATGCATCTCCACCCTTTCTTCTGGTCATCATAACCGACAAAGACTAGTTTCCTTGCCTTTGCATCTAACTTTGTTCAAAGGGCATCCAGAACATGCACGTAGAAGGTAGAAACAAACACTCGAAAGTGTTTCATGCTTGGCTTCTCCTTGAACATCAACTCATGAGGGGTCTTCATGTTGATGGGACTGAGAGGCATCCAGTTGATGACATAGGCCGCACAAGACATTCCCTCTACCTATAAGGACTTTGGGATACTCTTGGCATGAAGCCAACATTTGCAGGTCTCCGTCAGATGACAGATCTTCCGCTCTGCAACTCCGTTCTGTTGTGGAGTGTGAGCACAAGAAAGCTCTCTTTGGATGCCATGCTTCCTGCAGAAGTTAAAGAACGCCTTAGAGGTGAACTCCCCTCCATTGTCTGTTTTGAACCTCTTGACCCGCAGGTTGAGCCGACCTTCCACCAGCTCCTTGAACTCCACAAACCTCTCGAACGCCTCCGACTTCTCCTTCAGAAAATATACCCAAGTATATCTGGTGAAGTCATCAACCAAAATCAGCATATACATGCTACCTCCAAGACTGGCAGTGTTGGTAGGTCCAAACAGATCACCATGTATACACTCCAATGGTGCTTTGCATCTGCTTTGTGATTTGTCAAATGGAAGACGTTGAGCCTTACCAAACTGACAACTTACACAAACGTGACCATCTCCGAAAGATGACAAGCTAGGCAGACCTTTCACAAGGCCTCTTCCCACCATAGCCTTCAACTTATCCATCCCAACATGCCCAAGTATTTCGTGCTAGATAGCAGCGTTGTCGTTATCCCTCATCTTATCAACATAGGAACTTGTTGAAAGAACAAACAAGTCCTTCACCCGTCTCCCTACATGAGTGACCTCAGCTTTCACGACTGAAATATTTTGGAGAAATTTCACTTCTATTGGACCGAACAGAATGTGATTGCCATCATCCACAGCATTGGTCACTAAGAAGAGGTTCTTCTTGTAAGACCCCATTTTTTGTCTTTTGAAAACCCGGGTATTATGCCCAGAACCGCCGCTTTGCGGTGACACCTTCACTTGGGAAGGTCGCCACTACAAAACGTCGATCCTGCCGGCCATATCGATCACAGAAGAAGAAAGGTATAAACGAACAAAAAGAAGTTCAAGTCCACAATCACATATTATATATAATAAATGTCCACATGGTATAACTGAAATAACAATGTTACAATAATAAAGGGCACATGCCCTGTACATCATGTCCTCACTACAAGATCACTCGCGGAAGCTAACTACTAATCACTCACTCATCCTGAATCTGGTGCTCCTGTAACAGGCTGGCCCGCCTCCGTCTGCACCGGACTATGGTGCTGTTGCGTCTCCTCGATCTCCTAAAATGATATGGTCCACCGACCGTTAGTCAAAAATACTAAGCCTTTTGTTCCCCTCCCCACCCCTAATGGCTCCTAGGCACCGTGTGGGAGAATGAAGCGGAGGACAGCAAGGGGTATAAACAATAGCAGGTGACAGTGGATTTTGATTACAGGAAATGTTTCTACACTACACATGTGTATATATATAATTGAAGCAGTAAAAGAGCATAGTATGAGCAGGTAAAGAATAAGTAAAGTGCAATAAGTAAAGACATGTATAAAATAGAAAAGTAATCATTGATTTATTGAAATGCCCATACAAACCTATAGACCAAGGGGTCGTTTAGCAAGGCCTATCGTATAAAAAGTCCCATAACCAATTTATACGATAGTGGTAGGGGTTGAAAGGCAATGTTGATGCTATGACATGCAGAGTTATGCAATCACACACTTCGACTCTATGCGCATAGACCTTTAGTTCCCCCTTTTTGGAGCTAGCAAGACTCCCAGGATACTCCCGTAGTGGAAAACAGAAGCTGTGGGTTGGGCCTCGCCAACCTCTAGGTTGGTATTCCCACTACCCTACCTAGACCTATCGTATACCTCAACGCAAAACCGCGGAATATCTGCGTACTCTTAATGGCTGGTCCACCAGACCTTCAAGGCTAAGTGCAAATTCCACACTTGCCGAGTCAACGTATTGACGTCGGTGTGAACGACCGTCCAATACCGGAGACCCACCACCTTCATGCACATGCAACATGTTCTACTATATCCTGAGCCATAAAATCCCCGGGCTAACCTGACCGTCATCATAACCTTCCGAGCCACTGGCTCGCCGGACCAACCCATCCGCACCAACAACATTACTGAGTCACTAGCTCACTAGACTAACTAGTCTGCTGCTACAACCACCGAGCCTACCGCTCGTACAACCAAACCAAACAAACTCCCGTAACTACGGGGTGTGCGTGTGTGCATTATTAAGTTCATCTTGTACATCAACTTATCCCTACAATTTATGGTTAATCTTGGACTTCCCGAGGATTACCCTGTAAGGGGCTCGCTACGGTACTAGGAACTATAATGGGATGACACCCCAAAGTTCCCTTTCTCAATACACTTAGTGTTGTTGTTATCTACCCATAAGATTACCCCCTCCTTGTTATTACACTTGGATTACCCTAAGTGACTTATGACTTTCCAAGACGATCTTTCGTCGACCCGGAGTGCAACTTACATCTAACTCACCAAGCACACATTTACCATCTATAATCCTTCTTGTTGACCATCACACCTTTTAAACTAAACTAGGTAACCACTTACCTCCCATTACCTCCTAAGGATCCACTTGATTCTCAAATTTCACTGTTTTACTATACGCAGACCAAATGAGTTATATGGGTTGCATAAGAGGAGGTACTCCAAATGTTCATCCAATTGACCCAAGATTATTACTGGGAGTCTATCATGATATCATATGACTAAATCCAGAGAATCATAATTTTCCCTATTTATTTGGCATTTATTTTTAATTTCCTCAATATTGGCCAAGTATGAAATTGAACATGAAGTGTAGTCTATCCTTATGATATGGTCCCCATAAAATCAAGATAAATCTATCATGCCAAAAATACAGTAAATACTAATATCACAATTTTACAATAAGGAAATGTCTTCTACTTTTAATATTTAACTTATATCCAAATTTGTAGATTTATGAAGGAACCACCAAAAAAACTTACACCAAAATTATGGGAAAATTACCAAACCTTTGTATTCATTAGAAAAGTCTACTGACTAAATTGTAGAATTTATGGAAATCATTTTTTCACTTAAATGAACTCTTTAAGAAAAACCCAATTAGGATAAGTTGTGAAGTAGCCTACTGATAAAAGTCTTCAAAAATTATATAAAACTTCACAGAGCTTCCTAGTGCCCTGAAATGTCCTATCACCAATTTGCACAATTTATCCGAGAGTATTGGAACCTCATTTATTTTTCTTAGTCCTAAGACAAAGTAAATGCCTTGTGAATGAAGTACTTGTTAAATCATTTCAATAATTACACAAAAATTACCAGAGGTGTATATCATGATATTAAGGACACTACCAAAGTTTCATCATCATCCAAGACCATTTAAGCATGCAAATTTCTCTTATAAGGAATTTCCCTAAAGGGGTTATGACCTATTTCAATGGTACTAATTGTTCCTAAAATTCTTATAAAATTACCTAGGGCCTATTTACCCCTTATGAACTTATCCACCAAGTTTCATAACCATTCAAGGACATTTGACCCCATGTCCTTCACAAGGTCCTACATGCACACCTAGGGCAAAAACTAGTGTCCTAGGGCATAACCACCTCCACACCACCCATATCACTCATGGAGGTGTTTTAGGTGATCCTAAACCAGTTGCCAAGGTTTCATCTCATGGTGAGGAGATTTGACCACAATACCCCAAGATAAACATCATGCCCTAATTTTGACCTAATTAGACCCAAATTAGGTTAAACAATTTCCAAACTAAATCAGTCCCAATTGGGCTGAGATTTTTACCAGGTTCATTTGATAACACTAAGAAGTACCCACTAAACTTTGGAGGGCATTGGAGGTCATTTGACCTAATAATTAATTAATATATGATTTATGAAATTATTACAAAAACCTCAGAAAAATGTTCTCCTAAAATTTCCATCTTTGGATATGATGTGTGTATAGGTATAAGTTGTTGGATCGGTCGGTGCCCTTAGAGGGGGGGTGAATAAGGGTTTTCAAAAACTTTAGATTATATTTAGAAAAACTTCGGAATATTGCAAGATTAATAAAGAGACATCAAGTAAAACAATAATAAAGAGATATGCTTTATTAATATCAAATAATGTTTTACAAAACTTGATTTCTATGACGCTAGAAATCGGAGGCGACTAATAAAAATTCTTTTTCGTTTTCTATACCGACTCGTATCCCCACGAACCGGTTGGCCTTAGCCGATCTCTCCCCAGATACGGCCTCAAGCCGCTCTAGCCGATCTATCCCCAGAAAGGCCTCGAGCACCCCCTAGACCTAACCTAGATCTAGTCGCCAACACGAGGCGAATTTCAGCCCTAAGTCCTACCCCAGACCTAGTCGCCAACACGAGGCGATTTCACTACCGTTTACAGACAAGATATGAAATGAAAAGACAATAATATAAAAACTCCCTCTATATGGATCTCTTGGAGAAGTGGACGAAGGCCCGCAGAGTATGATCGTAGTCGATGCAGCCTGGTCACGATGATGACGCGTGTTGAAATCTTCTCCACGGATCTCCTTAAAGCTTTATGGAATTGTGGGAGTATCGCTCTGAATCTTCCTCTCTCTGCTATGGCACGAAGCTCTGGAGTTCGGGATTGGAGGAGGATGAAGAATTCGGAGCCAAAGCATCCAATTTATAGCCTTCACGCTACCGCCGGCGCTAGCGCTACCGCCGGCGCTAGCTCGGATTAGGAAATGTTTTGCGCGGCAGGATCTTCAATCCGCGGCAACATATTGCTCTATTCCTCTTGTGCGCCATGCTACCGCCAGCGCTAGTAGCTACCGCCGGGCGCTAGCTCCTTCTAAAAATGCCGCCGGAATCGAGCTAATCAATGCTAGCGCCGGGTGCTATCGCTACCGTCGGCGCTAGTGAGCTTGTTCGAATTTTGGCCTCAATTTTGGGGGCAGACATCATGAGTACTCCTTGAGTCATGTGGACTATGTTAACCTGCACACTAGAACATACAAGATCAAATACACATAGGATTTGTTATTCTCAAACCTAGGAGATGCAGAAGACCATGTTCCAACAAACTCCCCCTTTTGATAATAACAAATCCATTAATGATAAAACAAAGCATTAAGAAATAAGCATGATGAGACTATACTTGTGTGTGTGTGTGAGTGATGACTTTAGGATAATTATTGATTTTAGCATTTAGAATTGCTCCCCCTAAATACATGCTCCCCCTATGTGAATGCTCCCTTAATATGTATGCTATCAACTGAATTTGTCATGTTGGGTTTATGATAGCGGGTTATATTTATCATTGTTAGTTCTCCCCCTTTTGCAATTTATCATGTTAGTTCTCCCCCTTTGTTATTAGCAAAAGTGGGTAGGGAAACAATGCACTAAAAAATGTGTAAATAACAGAGAAGGCATGATCGAGCTTTTTAAGTAAATGATAAGGAGTTTTAGACTTGTCTTTCATTGAAAATGATCAGAGTTATGACTTATTTTATCCCTTTTGTTTGTAGTTCTCCCCCCTTTATAAATCAGAGTTTAGCAAGAAATAATGATTTTCCCTTTAAATAAGAGTTTTAAGCCTAAAAAAATCATTATTTCCAAGTAACCAATCTACCCAGACAATATGTCAACACCCTAGCCCCGTACTAAGTGACGGATGGGCATGAGGAGCTGCAAACATGCCGTAGGTTGGGGTGTTAATCCCATATGCAAACACTAGACAAAAACTTAACCTAGCACTCTTTTCCCCCAGTGCATCGCAAGGCCCCACTGGAACCCTCCCCGGTTAAGGACAAGACATGACTAGAGATAAGGTTATCTAATGTCTACAACCCTACGCCCCCGCTATGGTGAGAAATGAAGTCATGGATAACAATTATTGGAAACATTAAGCATTTAAATCTAATGGGAAATATCATAGCATATGGGTTTATATTTTTATTTTAATTTTTGAAATAAAACTCACATAGCTATATTGAAATTCAAGAATGAATCAGAGTTTGAGTATTGCGGAAGATTTCGAACAAGAAACATCATAATACTAAATAAGAGTTTAAGTTAAAAAAGAGAAGTTTTATAAGCAATATTTCACTTGTTGGGGGAGTGTTTAGAATAGAAATAGATCAGAGTTATAAGAAAAAAAAATTTACCCAATATAAAGTTTACCAAGCAAGTCTACCACTTGTTGCAAGAAAGGAATTTTAAGATTCAAGTGATGATGCACACATGATGAAAGATTTTTAATAAGTATTAAAGTGCAAGGTAAAACAATTATATGGTTATGATGCGGAAGACATATAGAAGTACAAAAAACATCTTATGGTAATCAATGATGGTTCATAAAAAGATATATGAGTTCAATTTCAAAAAGAAGATGTTTTTGTAAATCATTTTGCATTTAGAATTTTTGTTTTGACAATACAGTAACCAAGCATGAAATAATCTTATCAAAAAGAGATTACTACAATGTTACTTTAATTCACAATTTCAAAACATACCAAACATTGTAGAAAGCATGCTAGGTTATCTAGTGCATTTCATAAATAAAGAGTAGTATAGAATTAGCATTAGGATCCAATACTCATGAGAAGAAGTGTTATGGAAGATAATGATGTGCATAAAAGTGTATTTTGAATAGAGTAAACAAATGTTTTAATCAAAAATATAAGTAATATGTAAAGTAAAGAGCACAATAAAACACAAATAATTTTACTTCTACTCACTTCAATGCACAAAGAAAAATGTACAACTACCAAGGTGATCTGCACACACAATGCTCATCAAGACTTATCAGGGTGCAAAGTAGTGCTTGGGGGATCACATAGTTTTATTCTTCAAGATTGATTTTTATTGTGATCCGGTGTACTTAAGAATAAGTGGTTTTTATTTTGAAAGAAAGTTATGGTTTGCACAAGATACTTTATTATTCTTTCCAAGGTGCTCAACATCACAACGCTTATTAAGACTTATCAGGAGGTTCAAGTAGTGCTTGGTGGAGTTATCTTTGTCACTTTATTTTATGATTTTGTTTTGTACAAAGTTCTCCGAATACACTTGTTTTGCAAACCAATATAATTTATGAAAAAGATAACCACTTTTCTTAACTTTTAAAAGTGCAAATAAAGGTTGTGTAGGTAAGATACTTGTGCAATTTTAATTCATTGTACTATTACAAAACATACACAAACATTCTTAGATTAAACACATAAGTAGACAATGCCAAAATAAGTGAGTGAATTGCAATCATTATCAAACATAAAACATTACTCATACTTAGAGGCATGCTACGCATAGTTCTACACAACCTTTTCAATATAATTTATGCACATATTAATAGACATATCTAAGCATGATGAAAACAATGTTCAAAGTAGTTTGAAAAGATAAATTGCAACATTATAGAAGTTTTGAATAATAGATTAACTCATGCTTGATTTTTACAATAAAGTCCATACAGATATTTTTGAAAAATAATTTTTATTTAAAGTTTGAACTTATAAAATTGATCTTGGACTTCCCGAGGGCTACCTTGTGAGAGGTTCGCAAGGTACTAGGTGATATGATGGGATGATAGCCCAAATCACCCTTTCGCAAGATACATAGAAAAGTTAAGTTCAGAAGAATACCTTTGGTACTTGTTTTTGTTTTGTTTTATATTTTTGTAGTTGATTTTTACAAATAAAAGCATATTTTTGTAATTTTTGCTTTTGTAATTTTTATATTTGATTTTTGCATAAAGATGAACTTTAAATAAAGGAAACAACACAAGCGAAAAAACAAAACATATTTTTTTTGTAATTTGGTTTTTGTAGTTTTGTATTTGATTTTTCAAAAAATAAAGAAACACAGAAGTGCAAAACTAAGTAGTACATATAGATTAGTATATTTGTAGGGATTTTTCAAAATTTTAAAATTATAGAAAAACGAACCTCGACTCTAGCGCTAGCGCGGGAAACAGTAAGTGATTTTTTAGGGTTTTGAAAATTTTAATGCTTGGACTTGATTAGGTGTCCCATTAGTAGTTTCATGCTGAATTTGCAGAATTTTTGGAAATGTTTTTGATGTTTAAAAATGAAGAAAATTGCATTTGTAAGCATGTTTTAACATGAAAGATCTAGGACACCTATCTCAGGTCGTGACAAACGAGATCTTGCATGAGCTATAAGATAGATTATCATAATGTATGTGGATTCAAATTTTTCTAGACTTTTATCGCAATTTAAAGTCACATAATTATTTTATCGTTCAATTTTATTTTATTTTACTTCATAATTAATTCATTATGGTAATATGAGATAACTTAGCATGAATAATATCTATTAGTTGATAATGCTAGAATAATGAGTTTGATTGTAATTGTTATACCACAAGATTAATTGAGATAATGTTGCATGTATTTAAGAAAGTGATTTCATTTGATTTCATTTGATTTAATTGAGATAATGATTTAATATTTTGACATAGAATGAATGATTTCATTTGATTTATTAATATAAAGTTGATTCTATGGTTTATAAACAAATGAGATACATGCAAGTCATACTACATTAATTCATTCATGTAATTATTATGATCACCAATGAAATGTTAGAACTGAGTGGATCTTTTGAATTTAGAGATCTTTTGATTTTACATAATTATGATTTTAGAGAGTTTTAGCAAAAGATATCAATAGATCATGGTGGTGCGTATGGCATCAATATTTATGACAATTAATCTTTCAATATGTCTTATGTGTTTTTCTTTTTAATTTAGATAAGTATCTCATAGCAAATTCAGGATTTTATCCACTTGTTGGTGAAGGCTAAAAATCTAATAACCGGATTTAATTTGAAATATCTTATAACAAATTTAGAGTTTGATTCAAATGTATAATATAAGATATTAAGAAGTAATGAATATAAGAATAAAAGATGGGTCATCAAAATAAAATATGATTTGGAGTTTTGATAAATTTGATTTTATAAACATATTGATCTTGTAAGAGATAAGATCATATTTTCAAAATTGTATAGGATGACCATGGCATGATAGTTCAAAAGAAATAAGAAAAATAAGAAAAATTAAAAGACATGAAAGCATATCATGAAGTAGAACTTTGTATATTTCATTTTGAAAGGATTCTACTTCATGCAATTGATGATACCTAATGGATAAGAGATTTAGGTATCCAAAGAGGACCATGAGTGATGGTTCCTTTGGGTACCCAAATGCATCGTGATGATTTTTGTGAAGACAAAGATGAATGAGTCCTTTCATGTGAAGTGAATGTTTCATTTTTAATTTTAGGCCTCCATTCAAACCTTGGTTTAATGTTATTCTTATTCATCAAATTTCCATTGAGATTATCTTTATATTGATGATTATGATTGTAATGATTATTAAAAGTGTTGTTCATAGGAAATTTGTGAGCATTTAATTTTATGTTGGGAGAAGATTGATGTTGTAAATGATAGTAATGATTGTATTTTGGAATTTCATTTTCAATCTTTTGAGGTTTGTTATTTCTATTGCTTGGCTTGTTCAACTTATAAGAAATCATATTCAACTTGCTTTTGGATTTTGCATTATTTTGAGATTATATGTTTTGAGAGTTTTTCTTTATGATTTCCTTAAGCAAGTTGATTTTAGTTTTTAATTCATTATTTTTAATCATTAAATTATGTCTAGCTTTATTATAAGCGATTGTGCTATTTTTAAGAATGGAAACAATTGAATCAATATGATCTTGATAGTTGTTTCTATATTCATCAAATGTTTCATCCATCTCTTTAATTTCAATTTTATATTCTTTACACTTAGCACAATCATTTATCAAAGATGAATTTTCTAAACATAATTTTTCACTTTGTTCTTTTACTAAAATAAAATCCTTTTCAAGTTTCTTGTGCTTTTCTTTTAATTCATTATATTCTACACAAGTTGTGGTGTTTTCTACTAAGGAGCAATGTGTAGAACTAGATAAATTTGATTCTTCATTAATTTTTGCCTTTAAATTTTTATTTTCTAAGCGCAAATGTTTATTAGCTTTTTTTTATTTCTTAATTTTGCGCTTTGTAGTTTGAAGCAATTGTAATGAAGAGATAGAAGTACAAAAGATGGAATTTGATTTCCTTACATTGCTTTCGGGAGAGGCACGATTTGAACATATCGTTTCTTTGACATCTTTTTGGCACTCCTCTTCCGAACA
This sequence comes from Dactylorhiza incarnata, assembly GCA_033032865.1. Classification (NCBI taxonomy): domain Eukaryota; kingdom Viridiplantae; phylum Streptophyta; class Magnoliopsida; order Asparagales; family Orchidaceae; genus Dactylorhiza; species Dactylorhiza incarnata. Next base: position 991,576 of record JAWHQI010000415.1, on the reverse strand, counting down.
CAATACTTCTTCTTCTCTTCTATTAGATGTGTGCTCCATTGATCCGTCATGAGAGGGGCATTCTTGAAGATTTGTGCATGTTAGCATATTCTCCGGTTCTTGCGATTGTTCTATACCTGTAGAAGGAGAATCATACATTTCTTCAAGAAAATTCCATACTTTATATGCACTTGAAAAGCAATATATTAATTTGAAATTTTCATTAGATAGACCGCAAAACAAATAGTGTTTAGCTTTTGCATTTAATTGAAGTTCTTTTTTATTTGATTCATTTACGGGTCTTGCTATTGCTAAATTCCAAACTTTGATGTCTAAAGTTTTAATAAATTTTTCAATTAAGATTTTCCATCCTTTATAATTTGTCCCTTCAAATAAAGGTGGTGCAAGTGATTTTTCCTCTTCACAAAAATTTTCCCCACTAGTTGAAGCGAGATCATGAGACGCCATTATTCCCGGTTGTTAAGCCGATTGGAATAAAACCGCTCTGATACCACTTGTTGGATCGGTCGGCGCCCTTAGAGGGGGGGGGTGAATAAGGGTTTTCAAAATCTTTAGATTATATTTAGAAAAACTTCGGAATATTGCAAGATTAATAAAGAGACATCAAGTAAAACAATAATAAAGAGATATGCTTTATTAATATCAAATAATGTTTTACAAAACTTGATTTCTATGACGCTAGAAATCGGAGGCGACTAATAAAAATTCTTTTTCGTTTTCTATACCGACTCGTATCCCCACGAACCGGTTGGCTTTAGCCGATCTCTCCCCAGATACGGCCTCAAGCCGCTCTAGCCGATCTATCACCAGAAAGGCCTCGAGCACCCCCTAGACCTAACCTAGATCTAGTCGCCAACACGAGGCGAATTTCAGCCCTAAGTCCTACCCCAGACCTAGTCGCCAACACGAGGCGATTTCACTACCGTTTATAGACAAGATATGAAATGAAAAAACAATAATATAAAAACTCCCTCTATGTGGATCTCTTGGAGAAGTGGACGAAGGCCCGCAGAGTATGATCGTAGTCGATGCAGCCTTTCATCACGATGATGACGAGTGTTGAAATCTTCTCCACGGATCTCCTTAAGGCTTTATGGAATTGTGGGAGTATCGCTCTGAATCTTCCTCTCTCTGCTATGGCACGAAGCTCTAGAGTTTGGGATTGGAGGAGGATGAAGAATTCGGAGACAAATCATCCAATTTATAGCCTTCACGCTACCGCCGGCGCTAGCGCTACCGTCGGCGCTGGCCCGGATTAGGAAACATTTTGCGCGGCAGGATCTTCAATCCGCGGCAACATATTGCTCTATTCCTCTTGTGCGCCATGCTACCGCCAGCGCTAGTAGCTACCGCCGGGCGCTAGCTCCTTCTAAAAATGCTGCCGGAATCGAGCTAATCAATGCTAGCGCCGGGCGCTATCGCTACCGCCGGCGCTACTGAGCTTGTTCGAATTTTGGCCTCAATTTTGGGGGCAGGCATCATGAGTACTCCTTGATTCATGTGGACTATGTTAACCTGCACACTAGAACACACAAGATCAAATACACATAGGATTTGTTATTCTCAAACCTAGGAGATGCGGAAGACCATGTTCCAACATAAGTAGACTATGTTTCAAATCTCAAGTTCATATCATTTCCTAATTAAAAGTTATTCAAGAAATGGTGGCTGTCCTACACTAGGGACCAGCCCCACCAAAATGGACCTACAGGGAGCTACAGAACTCCTTTTGGGCTGAAAATAATTTTAAAATGAATTAGACTCCAAGGGCTACAACTTTAGTGTTGACCACTTTTTCTGTAGAGGGGCCTAAGTATTTTTAATAAATTAATCTAGGTACAGCAAAAAGTGTGACAGAAAATATAATTTCATAAGGATTTATACTATATGATTCAGCACGAATCCTGAAGCAAATCCGATGGTAGCTGGTCATCTTCCTCCTCCAGCCAAGGGTGGAGATTTACCCGACCTGTAGCCTATCTACGATAGTTTTCCTGGCCACCCACGCCCCTCCCCTGCCGGCCAATGCCACCACCACCTTCCTTGAGGTGGTGGCCAGCGATAGGAGTTGTTGGCCGGCCGGTGGTGGCCGAAACCGGTGGTTTTGGAAAGAAGAAAGTCTCCAATAAAAGGAGATTTCGACCATGAAGATGGAGGACCAATTGGCCCCAATCCTTGCCAATTTTTAAAGTAGATCTACCCACTAGAGAAGAGGAGAAGAACCAGACCTGAGTGGAGCCTTGAAGCCTTGTCGTTTGGCCCATCACCATGGCCGACCTTGGAGCTTGGATGTCATGCCGATCTAAGACTAGGATGCATGATTTCTTCTGGAATGTTGGGGGTTTCACTCCTCTCAGTCCTTTGAAGATGATAGAGAGCTTAATTGAGGGAAAGGGAGTGTGTAACCTCCATTTGCCATGAATGGACATTAAAGCTATTTTCGGCCACCATGAAAATCCTCCAAATTCAGCCCCTTGTGGTCGGACCTGGCTATTAAACTCCTCCAAATTAATTAGGGGGAAAGTACCAAGCCATGGGAGGTGAAGAGAGGAAGCCTTTGGCCTCCCAAGCCATGAATGGCCATTATTTCTCTCTTTCTCTCTCCACCATTTTTGGGGAAAATGGGGTTTATCTCTCCTAATCATCATTTACAGAAATTGGATGGCTCTTTGAGTAATTCTCAGTCTCCTAGACTAATGGGCTACTCCAATTGGGCTTATCCCAAGTAGATTGGGCTTGATTAGATCAAAATAGGTCATTTTGACCTAAATTTAGGGGGGAGTTGACTTTGGTCAATTTGACCATTTGGGTTGGCCCCAATGGGTGGCTAGTGACCCATTGCACTCCCCTAAGGGTTAGGAAGGTCTAGGTAGGGTCAATTTGGCAAGGTGGAGGCCAATTGACCCACAATAGGGCAATTTGACCAAAATAAGGTTAGAGTTGTTGGTTGACCCCAATGGGTCCTAGATGCTCTAAGGGGCCCTCCAAAGGGTTAGGTGTGCCATGGTGGGGTCAAAGGGTCAAGGTGAGGCCCTAAAGTCCAACCCTAAGCTTGGTAACTGGAAATTGCTATTTGTAGACCAAGGTGCTCTTCTCCTTCAAGCCTAAAGCCAAGTGGTCTCTTCAAGCTTCCTAGGGTTTTGTCATGACCTAGTCATGACAAAACCACTCTAGGGGTCTAGTTGTTTGGGGGATGTTACAAATCCCAATAAACAAAAAATAATAATTTCGTCCTCGAAATTCAGGTTAGGCTTGCGGTGTTTTTCACCAAGAGTGACTGAACGTAACATCCCCTAAGAATTGAAGTTATTCCTGACTCCGACTATCTCTGCCACACCAGTTCTAGTGGCTCTCAGGTGTGCTCCTCCTGTCCATAATTTCTCCACAGGACCTTGACCAGCGGGACCTCCTTGCGCCATAAGACTCGCATCTCGGTGTCATCTATCCGGACCGGCTCCAGGTGAATCAATCGAGCGGAGGCTACCGAGCCATCTATAGTGGAAATTCACTGCTTCGACCGTAGTAGAGCTCTCCTAAAGGAGGAGACATAGAAGATGTCATGCAATCCCGCTAACTCCGGCGGCAACTCCAGTCTATAAGCCAATGGGCTGATCCACTCCAGGATCCTGTAGAGCCTCATCTATCTCAGACTGATCTTCTTCCGCCTGCGAACCCGCGAGACTCCCTGCATCGAACGTATCTTCCAAAACACTCGGTCTCCAACCTGGAACTCTACCTGACGATACCATGCATCATAATACCTGACCTGGCTGCTCTGGGCCTCCAACATCCTAACTCGAATCAGCCGCACTTGTGTATCAATGCCCTTCACAAATTCAGAGCCGAGTCTCCTTAAATCCTCATCCTGGGTCCAAGATGGTGGAATCCTGCGCCTTCGTCCCTCTGAGGGTGGAAAGCTGTGCTGAACGTCATCCAAGGCCTAGATGAGCCTAGACTAATCTTCAATTCTTGGACATAAACCGTTCATCCCGATCCGACACGATCGTCCTGGTCACACCACGATAACGTACAAACTGCTCAACAAATCCCATCAAACACCAATGGGAGCGTCCTTGCATCTCGGGGTGGCCCTAGCTACCATGGTTAATCTATCCTCGTTGTTCCAAATAAGACTGTGTTTGGAGTGGTAACCTGTGTGTGAAATCCATAGTTATGTCCTCGAACTCCACTCTAACACGGGCAGTGACTGTGGTAGTTCTCCAAATACTTTTGCACTTGGCCTTCACCGTGCATCACAAAACTTACGATGTCTTTCTTTATTTCGAGGAAATATACATTCCGCAATACACCATTTTTCCGGTGACTATATTTCTCATCTATGTGGGTAGGCAGCGACTCTATAAAAACTTCTCTACACAATCAGCTTCTTATTCCTACAAGTACGCCCGAGTCATCAACCAACTCAACTTTATGATTTTAAATGATTCTTATCATATGTTAACCAACCAACACTAGTATCAATGTTTGAAGATGACTCCCAATCACTTTCTAGGTGGAGTTTGATTCATAAGGTTTACGGGTAGAATCTTTTGAAACCCTAAGATTTTTCACAAGTCAATTTCATCAAGAAAATATCTTCACATTTATTTCACCAAATTCCTATTACTTTCGCATATGCTAGTCTTGATCACTTTCGAATGGTCCAAAGTAAGATAAACTTAGATCGTTCTTATCATAGTAAACTCAAACACTAGATTCAAAATCCAATAAGTCATCGTCTATGATCTCTGGTTATTCGTCATCATAGCTTCCAAGGTTTGAAGATTATCATTGCAGTTAAAATTTTCTACCATGACAGGGCGTAATTTATAATGAATCATAAGTTAATCACTTCTGAAAGCCCCAAACTACCAGAACTTTCAAATATAACTAAAGCTTGCACGACCTAATTTCAGTTCCCAACTTCCAGAAAGGTATATGCATCCCTAAGTGACTAAACCTAGCAACTTTACATTTCTAATGCTTCAACTAAGGTCAAGTCATTGTTCAATCAACGATGTCTATCCATGGTCCTAGTAATACTTCAGATCATCATTCCTAATGTGCTTTTATAGAATCTATCTTCGCCCAAGTAACATTGAATAAGATCGACTTCAAAATCATCATGTTCCCGACATAGCACTTGCTAAATTAGATCTAAGGGACACCCAAGTCAGTAACTAATTTGCCCAATAAACAAAAGATAAGCCCCAATAAACAAAAGATTAGCCTCTATCTATTTTTGGGCTAAGTATCTTCAATATTACCATGTTATATTCGTCCTAGGTATGCAAGAAATCCTTAGGGCACACAACCTTAGACTTGGGGTTCTATCTTGAGACTTGTTGGTGTACTCCATACTTTAGACTCTTCAAGGTCCCCTTTACGATAACCTTATCAGGGTCAACTTGTGTCCCAATCCCAAACGGGTCTCTTCTGAACTTGAATTATTATCTGACCCTCGGTGTTTGTCGTGGTGGTTGTCTCAATGTAATCATGTCACCGATACGAGGGCTGAGTCTACGAGTCCCCTAGCTTCTAGTTATGTGTCAATCTCTCTTTCTCTAGCCTCTTTGGGGTATCCTTGTACCCTCACCAAAGTTATTCCTACGGTCTATTTCAGACTAGGGCATGGTATAAATTGTCATGGTAAGTTATGTGTCCTAGTAGAGTTTAAATACAACTCGTTGACTAAAGGTCTATCTAAAGAGATCTTTGTAGCCGGAGGTATTCCCTGTTGGGGGCAGGGTTCGTCGCAGGCTACAAAAGAAAACTTGTCAAAAAGATTCTGTTAAAATTGGACTTTTTCATGTGATTTCCCCATATGGGCACATCATTGCTTTCGCTGCTTAGTTTGTCCTCAAACTAAACTCGCGCGGGGTGGCCCAGGGTTTGTGGACTTCTTTTCTTCGGATCGAGGTTTGCTCTGATACCACTTTGTAAGACCCCATTTTTTTCTTTTGAAAACCCAGGTCTGATGCCCAGAACCGCCGCTTTGCGGTGACACCTTCACTCGGGAAGGTCGCCACTACAAAACGCCAATCCTGCCGGCCATATCGATCACAGAAGAAGAAAAGTATAAACGAACAAAAAGAAGTTCAAGTCCACAATCACATGTTATATATAATAAATGTCCACATGTTATAACTGAAATAACAATGTTACAATAATAAAGGGCACATGCCCTGTACATCATGTCCTCACTATAAGATCACTCGCGGAAGCTAACTACTAATCACTCACTGATCCTGAATCTGGTGCTCCTGTAATAGGCTGGCCCGCCTCTGTCGGCATCGGCCTCTGGTGCTGCTGCGTCTCATCGATCTCCTAAAATGATATGGTCCATCGACCGTTAGTCAAAAAGACTAAGCCTTATGTTCCTCACCCTCAATGGCTCCTAGGCACCGTGTGGGAGGATGAAGTGGAGGACAGCAAGGGGTATAAACAATAGCAGGTGACAGCGGATTTTGTTTACAGGAAATGTTTCTACACAACACTGTTGGAGTTACCATTGTGATCTAGAAGTGGTCAAACATGTAATGTCACTGCCAATGCGATATGAGCCTGCAGGGTCGCACATAAGAGCATGTGGAGAAGTTGGAAGATTGACTATGTTGGTAAAGGTTACCAATCACCATATAGAATGGGGGAAGTCCAGCAAATGTTGCTGTCTGAATTCGTCGGGTTTACACGGATAGAATTTGTCGGATTCGTCGGGATTCGTCGAATTGTTCCGTGGAATCTCGAAGAATTGTTACAGAGATCCTTTACTCGGCAAATGTTGCCGTCTGACATGATTCGTCGGATTCGTCGGGATTCGTCGGGATTCGTCGGATTGTTCCGTGGAATCTCGACGAATTGTTACAGAGATCCTTAACTCGGCAAATGTTGCCGTCTGACATGATTCGTCGGATTCGTCGGGATTCGTCGGATTGTTCCGTGGAATCTCGACGAATTGTCACAGAGAGCATTAACTTGGCAAATGTTGCCGTCTGATGTGATTCGTCGGAATTCCTCGGATTTTCCCGTGAAAACTCGACGAATGCTGTTCCGTGGAATCCCGACGAATTGTAACAGAAGCCCCTATTTTGCTGTGTGGTCTGCGGATAGCGATTCTTCTAGAAGCTGTTTATCCTTTGGGTATAAATAGGACTTCTTTTAGGGTTCTCATAACTTACGAATAGAAGCCGGCGGAAGGAGTTCCGCTCGAACCCTAGACGGAAGGAGTTCCGTCTGAATCGCCTCCGCCGACTTCCTCTCCGACGATTGTCGTCGGTGTTGTTCTTCCTGAAGCAGATCTAGCAATCCGTGGAAGCGCAAGGTGTAGTCTTCTTCTCCCGGCTCGTGTGGACTGCTGTAGAGACGTAGACATTATTCTACGTGAGAACTCTTGCAAAGCCGACGAAGGCAATCTTCTTCTTGGAGCATCTAGGTTGGATTTGATCCAATCCCGCCAAGGTAATTTCAAACCTAGCATTTTGATTTACTTCTTGATTCAATATTCATAGTCGATCTGAATCTTTTGGGTTGTTTCTCTTTATTTCCGCTGCGCCTACATTTGATGTATGGTTCTAGAAAAACCCAACAAACACATGTGTGTATATATAATTGAAGCAGTAAAAGAGCATAGTATGATCAGGTAAAGAATAAGTAAAGTGCAGTAAGTAAAGACATGTATAAAATAGAAAAGTAACCATTGATTTATAGGAATGCCCACACAAACCTATAGACCAAGGGGTCGTTTAGCAAGGCCTATCGTATAAAAAGTGCCATAACCAATTTATACGATAGGGGTAGGGGTTGAAATGCAATGTTGATGCTATGACATGCAGAGTTATGCAGTTTATGCTATGTTCATACAAGTGCAACTCACACACTTTGACTCTATGCGCATAGACCTTTAGTTCCCCCTTTTTGGAGCTAGCAAGACTCCCAGGATACTCCCGTAGTGGCAAACGAAAGCGGTGTGGGCCTCGCCCACCTATAGGTTGGTATTCTCACTACCCTACCTAGACCTATCGTACGCCTCAACGCAAAACCGCGGAGGAACTGCGTACTCTTACTAGCTGGTCCACCAGACTTTCAAGGCTAAGTGCAAATTCCACACTTGCCGAGTCAACGTATTCACGTCGGTGTGAACGACCGTCCACTACCGGAGACCCACCACCTTCATGCACATGCAACATGTTCTACTATATCCCGAGCCATAAAATCCTCGGGCTAACCTGCCCGTCATCATAACCTTCCGAGCCACCGGCTCGCCGGACCAACCCGTCCGCACCAACAACATTACTAAGTCACAAGCTCACTAGACTAACTAGTCTGCTGCTACAACCACCGAGCCTACCGCTCGTAAAACCAAACCAAACAACCTCCCGTAACTACGGGGTGTGCGTGTGTGCGTTATTAAGTTCATCTTGTACATCAACTTATCCCTACAATTTATGGTTAATATTGGACTTCCCGAGGATTACCCTGTAAGGGGCTCGCTAAGGTACTAGGAACTATAATGGGATGACACCCCAAAGTTCCCTTTATCAAGACACTTAGTGTTGTTGGTATCTACCCATAAGATTACCCCCTCGTTATTACACTTGGATTACCCTAAGTGACTTATGACTTTCCAAGACGATCTTTCGTCGACCCCGAGTGCAACTTACCTCTAACTCACCAAACACACCTTTACCATCTATAATTCTTCTTGTTGACCATCACACCTTTTAAACTAAACTAGGTAACCACTTACCTCCCATTACCTCCTAAGGATCCACTTGATTCTCAAATTTCACAGTTTTACTATACGCAGACCAAATGAGTTATATGGGTTGCATAAGAGGAGGTACTCCAAATGTTCATCCAATTGACCCAAGATTATTACTGGGAGTCTATCATGATATTATATGACTAAATCCAGAGAATCATAATTTTCCCTATTTATTTGGCATTTATTTTTAATTTCCTCAATATTGGCCAAGTATGAAATTGAACATGAAGTGTAGTCTATCCTTATGATATGGTCCCCATAAAATCAAGATAAATCTATCATGCCAAAAATACAGTAAATACTAAATATCACAATTTTACAATACGGAAATGTCCTCTACTTTTAATATTTAACTTATATCCAAATTTGTAGATTTATGAAGGAACCACCAAAAATACTTACACCAAAATTATGGGAAAATTACCAAACATTTGTATTCATCAGAAAGGTCTACAGACTAAATTGTAGAATTTATGGAAATCATTTTCTCACTTAAATGAACTCTTTAAGAAAAACCCAATTAGGATAAGTTGTGAAGTAGCCTACTGATAAAAGTCTTCAAAAATTATATAAAAATTCACAGAGCTTCCTAGTGCCTTGAAATTTCCTATCACCAATTTGCACAATTTATCAGAGAGTATTGGAACCTCATTTATTTTTCTTAGTCCTAAGACAAAGTAAATGCCTTGTGAATGAAGTACTTGTTAAATCATTTCAATAATTACACAAAAATTACCAGAGGTGTATATCATGATATTAAGGACACTACCAAAGTTTCATCATCATCCAAGACCATTTAAGCATGCAAATTTCTCTTATAATGAATTTCCCTAAAGGGGTTATGACCTATTTCAATGGTAATAATTATTCTTAAAATTCTTATAAAATTACCTAGGGCCTATTTACCCCTTATGAACCTATCCACCAAGTTTCATAACCATTCAAGGATATTTGACCCCATGTCCTTCACAAGGTCCTACATGCACACCTTGGGCAAAAACTAGTGTCCTAGGGCATAACCACCTCCACAGCACCCATATCACTCATGGAGGTGTTTTAGGTGATCCTAAACCAGTGTCCAAGGTTTCATCTCATGGTGAGGAGATTTGACCACAATACCCCAAGATAAACATCATGCCCTAATTTTGACCTAATTAGACCCAAATTAGGTTAACCAATTTCCAAACTAAATCCGTCCCAATTGGCCTGAGATTTTTACCAGGGTCATTTGATAACCCTAAGAAGTACCCACTAAACTTTGGAGGGCATTGGAGGTCATTTGATCCAATAATTAATTAATATATGATTTATGAAATTATTACAAAAACCTTAGAAAAATGTTCTCCTAAAATTCCCATCTTTGGATATGATGTGTGTATAGGTATAAGTAGACTATGTTTCAAATCTCAAGTCCATATCATTTCCTAATCAAAAGTTATTCAAGAAATGGTGGTTGTCCTGCACTAGGGATCAGCCCCACCAAAATGGACCTACAGGGATATGCAGAACTCTTTTTGGGCTGAAATCAATTTTAAAATAAAGTAGACTCCAAGGGCTACAACTTTAGTGTTGACCACTTTTTCTGTAGAGGGGCCTTAGTATTTTTAATAAATTAATCTAGGTACAGTAAAAGGTGTGACAGAAAATATAATTTCATAAGGATTTATACTATATGATTCAGCACGAATCCTGAAGCAAATCCGATGGTAGCTGGTCATCTTCCTCCTCGAGCCAAGGGTGGATATTTACCTGACCTGTAGCCTATCTACCATGGTTTTCCCAGCCACCCACGCCCCTCCCCGGCCGGCCAATGCCACCACCACCTTCCTTTAGGTGGTGGCCAGCGATAGGAGTTGTTGGCCTGCCGGTGGTGGCCGGAACTGGTGGTTTTGGCAAGAAGAAAATCTCCAATAAAAGTAGATTTTGGCCATGAAGATGGAGGACCAATTGGCCCCAATCCTTGCTGATTTGTAAAGTAGATCTACCCACTAGAGAAGAGGAGAAGAACCAGACCTGAGTGAAGCCTTGAAGCCTTGCCGTTTGGCCCATCACCATGGCCGACCTTGGAGCTTGGATGTCATGCCGATCTCAGACTAGGATGCACGATTTCTTCTGGAATGTTGGGGGTTTCACTCCTCTCAGTCTTTTGAAGATGATAGAGAGCTTAATTGAGGGAGAGGGAGCGTGTAACCTCCATTTGCCATGAATGGCCATTAAAGCTATTTTCGGCCACCATGAAAATCCTCCAAATTCAGCCCCCTTGTGGCCGGCCCTGGCTATTAAACTACTCCAAATTAATTAGGGGGAAAGTACCAAGCCATGGGAGGTGAAGAGAGGAAGCCTTTGGCCTCCCAAGCCATGAATGGCCATTATTTCTCTCTTTCTCTCTCCACCAGTTTTGGGGAAAATAGGGTTTCTCTCTCCTAATCATCATTTACAAAAATTGGATGGCTCTTTGAGTAATTCTCAGCCTCCTAGACTAATGGGCTACTCCAATTGGGCTTATCCCAAGTAGATTGGGCTTGATTAGATCAAAATAGGTCATTTTGACCTAAATTTAGGGGGGAGTTGACTTTGGTCAATTTGACCATTTGGGTTGGCCCCAATGGGTGGCTAGTGACCTATTGCACTCCCCTAAGGGTTAAGAAGGTCTAGGTAGGGTCAATTTGGCAAGGTGTAGGCCAATTGACCCACAATAGGGTAATTTGACCAAAATAGGGCTAGAGTTGACTTAGGTCAAATTGGCCAATTTGGTGGCCCCATGATGGGGGGGTTTTGATCCATTGGGTCCCTAATAACCTTATAAGGGCAGGGAAAAGGTCAATTTGGCATGGTGGAGGCCAATTGACCCTAATTAGGCTACATTGACCAATTTAAGGTTAGGGTTGACTTTGGTCAAATTTGGCCTCTTTGGTTGACCCCAATGGGTCCTAGATGCTCTAAGGGACCCTCCAAAGGGTTATGTGTGCCATGGTGGGGTCAAAGGGTCAAGGTGAGGCCCTAAAGTCCAACCCTAAGCTTGGTAACTGGAAATTGCTATTTGCAGACCAAGGTGCTCTTCTCCTTCAAGCCTAAGGCCAAGTGGTCTCCTCAAGCTTCCTAGGGTTTTGTTATGACCTAGTCATGACAAAACCACTCTAGGGGTCTAGTTGTTTAGAGGATGTTACACTTCTTCATCCCTGGAACATGATAGACACTCTTCAATGTAAGAGTACCTCTATCATCGTTCAAAGAAACCACACCCTCCTTCTCTACTGCATGTATTGTATCATCATCCGTAATGATAGTGTCATTACCTGTATATGCTCACAATGAGGAGAACTTCGACTCATCCTCGGTGAGGTGACGACCACACCCAGAGTCCACTATCCAATCATCCTGATAGTTGATGGAAGCCAATGCCCGAACATAAGTGCCCGTCATGAATGCACCTCCACCACCCCAACTACCTTCAGAATTGGAACCAGACTCCTCCTTTCTTGCAGCATGCCCTGGCGGAAGATTAACTTGGCAGTCTCTCTTGAAGTGACCAAGCTTGTTTCACCTGATGCATCTATGTCCTTCCTTCTTCTTCCCATCACGCTTAGGAGCATAGCTCCTCTCCTGCTGATATGAAGTAGACGGACCATCATCTCCAGATGTCTTCTTCTTCTTTCCAGAGAAGAGAACCTCACCTTCTCCCCTGGAGACTGACATCCATGTCATTTTCTTAGCCAAACTCTCTTGAGAAGCAAGTAAGTTCTCCAGGTCCAGCAACGATGGCTGATTGGCCCAGCCTTGAACAGAAGTAACAAAGGCCACATACTCCCTCCGCAAGCCGCAGATTATGTGTCTCTTCATCTTAGCTTCTGAGATAGGCTCATCCGGGTCCAATGTCGATATCTCTGCGCAAAAATTCTTCATCTTCAAGAAGAACGTTGAGATGGACAAATCTCCCTGAGTTGCTTTTGCCAACTCATTCTCCAAGAACTGTAGCCTAGCTACATTCTTCTTATTGAACAAGTCATCCAAGGTTGTCCAAATTTCTGCAGCTGATATACATCCGATGATGTGATCAAACAGCCCCGGAATGATAGCTCGCTTGAGAGTGAACTCAGCCTTCGCATTTGTTCTCTTCCAAGCCTTCACGAGCTCAGCATTCCCTTCAACAAGAATAACAGCTTGTCTCGCTTCTCCTCCTACTACCTCCCATAAGTCCTCGCCAAGAAGATAGCTCTCCATGCAAGACTTCCACTTCTTAAAGTTAGTCTGCGTAAGGAGCTCAATACCAAGACCTCTAACATATCCTCCTTCCATTGTTATCCCACTGATTGACAACCAACTTGCAGAAATCCAAGCAGAAGGCCTCACAGATTACTGCTCAACAACCTCCCTCTAATACCATGTTAAAAAAATTTGAGGTTCGAAGTTAAAGTAGAAAAGCGGAATACTTCACACAATCCACAAGTGTGAAGAAAAGCGGAATACTTCACATAATCCACAAGTGTGATAATCAATGACAATGGGAAGACCGAATAGTGCTTTGGCATTAACTATCTCTTTACAATTCGAGGTATACATGGCGAGACATGATTCCTAAGAATCACGGGGGAGAGAAGCACAAAACACAAAATACAAGCTGTCGGTGACTTGACAAACAGAGATCGCCAGAATGCGCGAACAGACAAGCCGTGCGGTTAACCCCTGAGACCGCGTGATCAGAGCAGGCCGCACCTGTCAGACCGCAACCACGGACCGCTCGACCTGCTGCTTATTCAATTGCTGAAAGACACACAAACAAACTGCTCCTGCTGCAGACCACAACTTAAGACAGCCTGATCACTTAAGACCGCCTGATCAACTGAGTCCACTGCATAGATCAAGAACACCTAAACACAGTCCGCCCAGACAGACCGCTGCCAGACTGGTTTATTCAAAGCTGAAAGAAGGGAGAATGTTGACCGCAAACTGCAAGTTGCTAACCTGCAAACACACAAACCGGTCAGACAAAACTCAAACCGTGCGACCTCAGAAAGAGACCGGCACAATCAAGCCAACTTTGGTTCTTACAGTTCTCTGTAGTGAATGATGGGCACTGCACCCCTATTAATAGGCAAGAGGAAGGATGTTGTCACCGCCGAAAGAGGGATACAATAACCGTTCATCAACCCGCATGTGGTCTAGCAAAGCAGACCACCCGAGCTCAGCATAGCTGACAGCTCCCTTATTAAACCAAACAGTTATATACAAACCACCTGGAAACTGCAGTCTCCCAAAATAGACCGCCCGGTCTTTATTGCAAAAGCAAAACACTTCTTCAATAACCAAGACCGACTAGAACAAGTCGTCAGACCGCCAGGTCACTGCAAGAAGGCAGACCTACTTGAATATCTGGCCGACTTGAACAATTTGCCAGACAACCCGCGCACGCCACCTGGACACTTTGCGGTCTCCCAGATCAAATCTCGCAGAACAAATCGCCTGAGACAAAATTGACCAGAACACCAGCGCAGACCATGCGATCTCTGCGGCCTCTAATATGCAGATCGCCCAGCACCATTCCACTTCCACTTCAAAAATTTAACAATGAGCATGTTATCTGGTGGAGGTAGTTGATGTAGTTTTGAGCTCGTTGCTCGGTATAAGCTCTGGAGGTCGGCGCTCGGGTTGTGAGCTCGTGGCTCAGCGTAAGCTCTAGAGGTTGGTGCTCAAGTTGTGAACTCACTAGTGGGCGTAAGCTCTGGAGGTTAGTGCTCGGGTTATGAGCTCGATGCTCGGTGTTATCACTAGAGGTTGTTGCTGTTTTTTTTAGCGTGCTACCAGTTGGAGGTAGTTATTATATTTGTTAGCACGTTACCCAAAGGTAGTTATTGTAATGGTTAGCGCGCAACCCCGAGGTAGTTATTGTAGTTGTGAGATCACTACTCGGTGATGACACCGGAGGTCGTCACCCACATTATGAAATCATTGCTCGGTGCGGGGGGCAGATCCTCCACGGCCGTAGGGTGCAAAATCGCTGCTCAGCGTAAGAACCAGAGGTCATCGCTCGATTATGAGCTCGTTGCTTGACGTTAGCACTGGAGGTCGTGACCTTACCCTTTGGAGATTTTTTTTGAGCTCACTACTCTGCGTCAGCATCGGAGGTCGCTGCTCGGTGCGGGGGGCACCAGAGGTTGAGACTTTATGGGGGTACCCAGTTGCCACTAGGTCATAGAGGAGGACAGACCCTCCACGGTCGTAGGGCACGGGATTGTTGCTCGGTGTAAGAACCTTAGGTCATCTCTCGGTAATTAGCTCACTGCTCAGTGTTAGCATCAGAGGTCATGGCCTTACCCTTCAAAGATTCATTTTGAGCTCGCTACTCGAAATCGGCATAGGTGGTCATCGCCCGAATTGTGAGCTAGATGCTCTGTATGGGGGGCACCATAGGTCATCACTTTATGGGGGAATCCAGTTCCCACTCGGTCGCAGAGAAGGCAGGCCATCCACTGTCGTAGGATGTGGGCTTACTTCTTAGTTTAAGCAATAGAGGTCGTTGATCGATTATGAACTTGCTTCTTGGTGTAAGCACCAGAGGTTGTTGCTCGATTATGAGCTCGCTGCTCGACGTTAGCACCGGAGGTCATGGCCTTACCCTTCGAAGATTCATTTTGAGCTCGCTACTCTGTGTCAGCACCGAAGGTTGTCGCCCGAATTATGAGCTCGATGCTCGGTACAGGGGGCATCTGAGGTCAAATCTCAGTGGGGGAAACAAGTTCCCGTCCGATCGTAGAGGGGCAGCCTCTCCACGGTCGTAGGGAGCGCGCTCGCTTCTCGGCGTAAGCACCGGAGGTCGTCACTCGATTTTGATCTCGCTGCTCGGCATTAGCATCGAGGTCATGTCCTTACCCTTCAGAGACTTATTTCTTGAGAAATGCTTGGTAGATGAAGTCAGAAATCAGTTGGAAATATTTATTCGTGTGAGTTTGGGATCATTTTTAAAAATAGAAAGATAGATCACTAATAGAAGTGGCGCAGGTTCTACGCATTCTAAGTGAAGGGGAGAATCCTCCCGCCTGAGGTCCTTAGCTTGGACATCCAAGGCTTCATGGATGTCGTGACGATGAAAGGTCCTTCCTTAGCTTGGCCTTTTCCTGACGCTTCAATGTTCCATAGAACCAAGTCCCCGATACTGATTGGCCTCGGCCTTACCCTACTTTTATAAAATAGGGACATGCGATTCTAGTACATGGAGACACGTTGCGCGGAACTATCTCTGGCCTCCAATATCAAGTTTAAGTTCCCCCGGAGTAGTACTTCATTTTCTACTAAGTCAAAAGCTTGGGTGCGTGGGCTTGGGACGTCGATGTCTGCCGGTATGATGGCCTCAGACCCGTAACAAAGATTGAATGGTGTCTCCCTCGGCAGGGTCCTCTCTGTAGTGTGGTATGCCCACAATACATTGGGGAGGGCCCCCCTCACCGCCTGAAGGTGCGTCTTCAGCCCTTTAAGGATGTTGCAGTTGGTGACCTCCTTCTGATCATTTACCTGTGGATGGGCCACATCTGTGTGGCGGAGATCTACCTTCGGGTCTTCGCACATCTTAGTTAATGCCATACCTATGAACTGCATGCCATTGTTGTGATGATGACTGTCGGTATGCCGAAGCGACAGATAATGTTCTTCTAAATAAACTATTTCACGTTCTCCTCTGTGATTTTGGTGAGTGACTCCGCCTCGACCCATTTGGTGAAGTAAACCACTTCTAGGATGACGAACTTCCTCTGTAAAGTGTGGAAAGGGACTGAGCAGATCGATCCCCCACTGTGCAAAAGTCCATGCACTCTGCAACGGAGTGAGGCCGGAAGGAGGGCAGTCGAGGGACATTGACATGAAGTTGATGGCATAGGGACTCGGCGCTACCAACTCTCCCAAAAACCCAGATTGGAAGGTGCTACCGCTCCTTTATAGAGCTGGCTACCCAAGGAAGGATCCACAGGGAGGCCAGTTAGGCCCAGGGGACACGCCCTTCTGTCGACTAGTGTTGGCCATAGCGCCCGCACCATACCTCCCAACACCATGGGCATTGCTGGACCATAGCGCCATGTGGCATACCTCCCAACAATCTCCCCCAGAAATGACCCAGGAGTCGGCGTTACCATCTCTCTCAAAAGCCCGGACTTTTTGGGGAAGGCGATGTTGCTCCTTTATAGAGCTGGCAACCATAGGAAGGATCCACGAGGCGGCCAGTTAGGCCCAGGAGACACGCCCTTCTGTTCAACTAGTGTGGGTCATAGCACCGCATCGTGCTTCCCAACACTAGGGACATTGTTGGACCATAGCGCCACGCGTCGTACCTCCCAACAGATAGCTTTTGCACTTCCGAATGAACTCAAGGGCATCCTTCTTCAAAGTGGTCTAGTAGAATCCTTGGCATAGAACTTTTAGTGTCATACCCTTGCTGCCTAGATGTTCCCCACATACCCTCTTATAGTGTATTCTGCCTCGACGGCGGGCAAACACTTTAGGTAGGGGCCAAAAAAGGAGTGCTTATAAAGCTCCTTATCAATGACAGAGAACGAGGCAGCATGTATCCGTAATCTCCGCGCCTCCAGGCGACTCTCTGACAGTCACCCGGTCTCTGGGTAGGAGATTATAGGAACCATCCATTAGGTCTCTCCCTCGATTATGGTGGGAATCTCCAACGACCCATGAATATTGGGGACCATTATATCTTTGACTCGATGACACCATGACTGGTAGTTGGAGGGGGAGGTCGCTATCTTGGAGAGTGCGTCTGCTCTGGAGTTTTGCTCTCTCGGGATGTGGAGGATCTGGTGAGATTGGAGCTTGGCGAGAAGGGATCGAGCGAGCTAGAGCTACGTCGCGAGCTATTCATTCCTCTCGGGATCGACCTGCGAGACTACTAGCTAGGAATCTGTGTTCACGATCAAAGTTTCTACTCCGTATTCAATAGCCAGTCGAAGACTGGCAATCAAGGCCTCAAACTCAGCAATATTGTTGGTGGCCAGAAATTTCAACATGAGGTCGTACACGAGAGTGTTACCTATAAGACTAATTAGAAGCAATCTGGCGCCTGCCACCTCAGTATTTGATGCTCCGTTGACGTATAAGTCCAAGTGTGCGGGAGTATAGTTGTCGGGGCTGGGAGCGGTCGACGAAGGGAAAGCGCACTCTACTATGAAGTCGGCCAAAACTTGCGATTTGATGTCGGGCCTTGGTAGAAACTGGATGTCAAACTCACTAGGCTATATAGCCCACTTTACAAGTCTTTCGGATACTTCAAGTTTCTAGAGGATTGTGTGGAGCGGTAGCTGGGTGAGCACTTTGATTGTGTGGGCTTATAAATATGTCCTGAGCTTCCTCGCAGAGAATTCCACGGGCAAGGCCGTTTTGTCAGTTGCAGGGTAGTTTGATTATGTGTGCAAAGAATTTGTCTTCACGGTCATTGTTGTCAGCCAGGAGTACTCTGCGGAGTGAGTATGGTCTTCAAAAGTTCTTCAGTGTTTTGAGAACACTATTCACACAAATGGCGCCAAACTATTATGGGTCGCTTAGCGCTCCTACGGACCATAGGTATAGGACCATCCTAGCTCGATAGTGAGTCAAGCGCACAAGCGGTCAAAAAGAGAACTAACAGCAAAACAACAAGATGTCTTATGTGGAAAACCCCGGAAAGGGAAAAACCACCGCTGCCTTAGGAAGGATCCATGGGGCGGCCAATTAGGCCCAGGGGACATGCCCTTCTGTCAACTAGTGTGGGCCATAGCGCCCACGCCATACCTCCCAACACCAGGGGCATTGCTGGACCATAGCGCCACGCGTCGTACCTCCCAACAATCTCCCCCAGAAATGACTCAGGACTCGGCGCTACCAACTCTCCCAAAAGCTCAGACTGTTTGGGGAAGGCGCTATCGCTCCATTATAGAGCTGGTAACCATATGAAGGATCCACGGGGCGGCCAGTTAGTCCCAGGGGACATGCCCTTCAGTTCGACTAGTGTGGGCCATAGCGCCGCGCTATACCTCCCAACACTGAGGGCATTGCTGGACCACTGTATCATGCACTGTACCTCCCAACAGATAGCTTTTGCACTTCCGAATGAACTCAAGGGCATCCTTCTTCAGAGTGGTCCAGTAGAATCCTTTATGTAGAACTTTTAGTGTCAGACCCTTGACTCCTAGATGTTCCCCACATACCCCTTCATGAATTTCTCTTATAGTGTATTCTGCCTCGACGACGGGCAAACACTTTAGGTAGGGGCCAAAAAAGGAGTGCTTATAAAGTTCCTTATCAATGACAGAGAACGAGGCAGTGTGTATCTGAAATCTCTGCACCTTCAGGCGACTCTCTGACAGCCGCCCGGTCTCTGGTATGAGATTATATCATCCATCCATTAGGGCTCTCCCTCGATTATGGTGGCAATCTCCCACGGCCCATGAATATTGGCGACCATTATATCTTCGACTCGACGACACCTTGACTGGTTGTTGGAGGGGGAGGTCGCTAGCTTGGAGAGTGCATCTGCTCTGGAGTTCTGCTCTCTCGGGATGTGGAGGATCTGGTGTGATTGGAGCTTGGCGAAAAGGGATCGAGCAGGCTAGAGGTACGTCGTGAGCTGTTCATTCCTCTCGTAGTCTCAATCTACCTGCGAGACTACTAGCTAGGAATCTGTGTTCACGATCAAAGTTTCTACTCCATAGTAAATAGCCAGTCGAAGACCGACGATCAAGGCCTCATACTCAACAATATTTTTGTTAGCCAGAAATTTCAACATGAGGTCGTACACGAGAGTGGCCCCTTTAGGACTTATTAGAAGTGGTCTGGGGCCTACCCCCTCAGTCTCTGATGCTCCGTCGACGTATAAGACCAGTGTGCGGGAGTAGAGTTGTTGGGGTCGGGAGCGGTCTCCGAAGGGAGAGTGCAATCTACTATGAAGTCGGCCAACACTTGCGATTTGATGTCGGGCCTTGGCAGGAACTGGATGTCAAACTCACTGAGCTACATAGCCCACTTTACAAGTCTTTCAGATACTTCAGGTTTCTGTAGGATTGTGCGAAGAGGTAGATGGGTGAGCACTTTGACTGTGTGGGCTTGGAAATACGTCCTGAGCTTCCTCGCAGAGAATTCCATGGCCAAGGTTGTCTTGTCGGTTGCAGGGTACTTTGATTGTATGAGCAAAGAATTTGTCTTCACGGTCATTGTTGTCAGTTAGGAGTACTCTACGAAGTGAGTACAGTCTTCACAAGTTCTTCAAAGTTTTGAGAACACCGTTCCCACAAATGACACCAAACTGTTGTGGGTCGCTTAGTGCTCCCACAGACCAAAGGTATAGGACCATCCTAGCTCGATAGGGAGTCAAGCGCACAAGCAGTCAAAAAGAGAACTAACAGCAGAACAACGAGACGTTTTACGTGGAAAATCCCGAAAAGGGAAAAACCATGGGGCCAGACCCTGTTCTGACAAAATTTACTAGTCGTATTCGGTTACATGAGTTAAAGTTCTTAAAAGGGTGACATGTCACCTCTCCTTTTTACAAGTAACTTGAGGAAAATACTAAGTCTTCAACAGCACTCGCGGGAGCAGTCTCTGGAGTAGAACTGTCGCAAATAGAGCGAATGTTGGGCGGTAGGATGAACGGTGAATCAAGTCTTTGTCGGAAAACCCGAGAGGTCCATCTTTTTTTTTCTGTCCTCGAAAATGAAGGTATGAGCGCTTTTTTATAGTTTCTCTAGGGGGTGTTGGTAATTATGCCATTCTGGATGTTGAGCGGGTGAATAGGAGCACACGATTTCGATCACCTGGATCGCCAATTTTTAGGAAATGACGACCATGCCCCTCGGGTGGCCCGGGCGGACCGGGCAGGCTCATCGGCGATACGGCGGCGACGGCGATGAGCACGCGCGTGGGAGCTCACCATGTGAGGGGGAGCGCATCTCGCGCGGGTGTGTTGGAGCAGATTGTATGCTCACGTGGGTGCGTTGGCATGTTTTGTGCGTAGGCGCAGATTGTGTGCTCGTATGCCCGTGCGTTCTGATGTCCGTTTGACTAACCAAACCAACTCGAAATTGCGCGAGAACGAGCCGGTTGGAATTGTCTTAGCGAGTCGATCGAGGTTGCGGAGCAGAAACTCTGATATGATTAATTGGATTATAGTGGAACCTATCAATAATAAATTCAATTCAAATGAATTTATGTGGACAAAGCACTCTCAAATCCCTTCATTGAGGTCTCCAACACAAGGTAGGTTGCAAACTACGAGGAGGAGGGAAGATACATGAAACTTCTCTACATTAAAGATCAATTCACATCACATGTGAAATATCATCGAATTGGCCACAACCTAAGAGCTTGCACTAGAAGAAAAACACATACCATTTAGCTTATATTTCTTTATGTTAATTTATTCTAATCAACTTGATTATGTAGTCTTGTTTGCATTGTAGAATGTTGGCTCTCAAGATTCAATCATAGAACAATTGGGGCTCAAGTGTAGGAGCGTATATGTTTTTTTTGCTTTCAAAGCTTTGTAAATTTGAGATTATTAAATACATATTAAATTAAATTAAATATTTGCAAAAAAAATCAACCAATTCTTCATAGTTTTTCAATAACTGGTGATACACATTTTTTTGGTGACAATTGATGCTGAAATATTTTGTTAGCAAACAACAAAAAATACATAATGATGTTAGTTTGTTATAACCTATCCAAACAAGTAACTATCTATTTTATTTTTTGAACTTGACAAGTTGATTAATGAAGGCTAAGGATCCTTTTTTTAGGATAATTATATTTGCAGGCCCTATATGGATATTTGCAGCCCAATTTTTCCGAGTTATTACGCACCTTTTGAAAATACTCTTTGTTAGGTGCATTTTTAGGAAAAGTGTTCAACATGAAAGTTGTAGATCTCATCGAAATCTAGAACTTTGATGTTGAACACTTTTCCTAAATATGCACCTAACATTGCGTATTTTCAAAAGGCGCGAGACTATTGTGAAATTTTTCGCGCCTTTTGAAAATACGCAATGTTAGGTGCATTTTTAGGAAAAGTGTTCAACATCAAAGTTGTAGATTTCGACGAGATCTACAACTTTCATGTTGAACACTTTTCCTAAAAATGCACCTAACAAAGAGTATTTTCAAAAGGCGCGTAATAACTCGGAAAAATTGGGCTACAAATATCCATATAGGGCCTGCAAATATAACCACCTTTTTTTATTGTTTGTATCCAGGGTAATTTAATCAAATATAAAAAATATTGACTTGTTTGGCTAAAAAGGTACAATACAAACAAGACTAAAATATTTTTTGAGGCAACTTAAAATTTGAAGGACTAAAATATTTTTTTGCCTTATTCTCTTGCTACTATTTAAAAATATATTGGGTTCCACGAATGCATTATATTTTTTATTCCTCACAATTTTTTTTAATATTTTAATGATATTATTGAGCTTTATTTATTTTGTTACTTATGATATAAATTTTGGCGCACACCTGAAACTGCTATTTGCGCACCATAAAATAAGACCAAATTAAAATTAGAAAGCAATCCTCTTTTCTAATCACAGACCCCTCCTCCTTTCCCATCCCCCTCGCCCGAACTCCCGGACGAAGGGCAGATGGACCCCCACCGCCTCGTTTGAGCCGATCAACCTTGCCGGAGAGCCCTTCGCCGCCCTCACCGCCCCTCCTTGCCAAACATGGTGATCTGGACACAAACTTCTCCCAAACAACCAAAATCCCATGTTTCCCTTAAACGCCGGCGCCCAAAACCCACCGATCTCCTGCCAAATATTGTAAAGATATACATATATATATAAAGAGAGAGCACCCCCTCTTAGTTTCAAAATTACAAAAACCTCCCCTCTCCTGCCAAATATTGTAAAGATAACATATAGAGAGAGAGAGAGCACCCCCTCTTAGTTTCAAAATTACAAAAACCTCACTTGAAGTTTTCCTTTCATTACAAAAACCTCCCCTGAAGTTTTCATTTCATAACATCCATGCACAAAAATACCTCCCTCGGTGAACAGTGTCCAGGGGGTATTTTTGTTCATTGATGTAATGCAATGAAAACTTAAGGGGAGATTTTTGTAATACAATGAAAACTTAAGGGGAGGTTTTTGTAATTTCGAAACTAAGAGGGATGCACTCAGTAATTATGCTAACGTACAGGGGAGGTTTGGGTAATTATTTCTATATATATACTTCACATCGGGGCACGGGAGAACCTCATGCATGACTGCTTGTCAACTTTAAAGCTAAAATAAATTAGATTTCATCGTGAAATAGTAAAAAATGTGTGCTCATGTAATATGGTGAGCTCAAAATAAACGGCTTAATAGATATATATAACTTTAGGAAATTATATACACATGATTTGGTTAGTATAGGTTAGAAAATCATCCATCTTGGCACAAAATCTATAACATCATCACAAATTACAATATAGAGATGAACTCGGGCCATTGATAAGACCTCCATAGAATGTGACTAATTTTCTTTGATCTTGATCGGTTGATTCCATCCAGAGAATTCAAACTTCGTCGATCCAATCTCCATAGATGCGACTATTCCTCATCGTTAGATCCCTAATTTTTTTCCGAGATTCAAGCGTAGAATTAGTCAATGCAAGCTCTGTCTTTGTCATTTTTGATAAAACATAATCAGCCAAATCAGAAGTATGCTTTGACGGAGCTTCAACAAAAACATTCTTTTCAACCAATAAGTCGACGGCTCCAACCTTCCTTAACTCTATAATCCAAAAAAATTAACATAAGATATTAGCAAGATAAATCATTAAGTGAAAAATGATTAAAAGAAATATAACATATACTTGAATCTTTTATTAATTTAACTTCTATAATTACTCAATGACTAGTTAATAATCATCACTAAAGTTATTTGGATAGTTTTAAAGAAGAAATTGTAGGATATCAAACCTGAGATCAAGGGCATTTCGCATGCATAATCAACACATAACATGTAAGGTTTTAATTATATTACTATTACGATGGTATTTTTCTACTCGATCTTTACCTATATTACTATTACGATGGTATTTTTCTACTCGATCTTTACCGCAACCTCTCCCCCATGCAAACCCACCAAAGTCCTCTTTACGAAAATGCCCCAATTGCCCCGCTCACATCATTTGCCTGAGTAGCAGCCATCTGTATTCATCATATAGTATGAGTCCCATAGAGACTCACAATATACAGCATAAACAGACGTGATATTAAAAGGTGGTAAAGAAAACCCACAAGGCTCATCGGAGTATATAATGCTCGAGCTGAAGCTTAAGTCTAAAGAGAAGAAATGTCCACAGTCCACTAGTCCTACTACTATTACATGAATAGTTCATACATTAACACGTTCAAAAGTAGGGTCTTATGGTTTTTACCTCAATAATCAAAATGTTTTTTAAATAAACAACAGCAAAGCATAGATCACAGACCCGCGGTACAAAATGCATAGATGTAATACTTCAAAATCCCTTAGCTCGGCTTAAGTAATAAGCCAAACTTTAAATATCAGAGACACCTTTTCGGAGCATGTGATGGGATTGTGTTGTATCAGAGCCAGACCTTCTGTAGTACGATTTGTAGTACGATTTGTAGTTCGTGGACGAACCATGTAGAAGCTGGTGGGCATGTGCATCCTGCTACGATGGTCCGATGAGGGCGAGGAGTGCTTTGGGGGAATGAAGCCAGAGAAAGCAACACCTAACATTCTTTTAGGATGACAAACTTCTAGATGAAAAGAGGTGCAAAAATGAACGGAATCTTATATCGGAATTAGAAGAAGAGTTATTGAGCTTAAGTAATAATTCAAAACCTTAGATATCAGAGGCGCCTATGAGAGTAGTCCCGGGATGGATGACCTCCTGGGAAGTATTCGTAGGTCACCTGTAGAAATGGGTAAAACTGTGCGATTCAACTCAGTATAAGTTGGGATGAATCAAAGCTCATAATACTTTTGATATTGTGATGGTTATGTTTACAAATGGTATCAAAGTCAGACCTCCAGCAGTAATATGTGTGGATTGAGGAAGTTGGTGGGCATGTAACATCCTGAATCTGAAATGGAAGTTGGATGATGGAGGAGAGTGCTTTGAAGGCAGTGAAGCATATGCAAAGTAGCTAATGACAGACTTCTAGAATAACAGGCTTCTAGGTGAAACAAAGTGCAGGAATGGACCAAACACATTTAAATTGGAGGAAAAGTTGTTCGGCTTATGTAATAACAAGGCGTGAGCACAAAATCGTAAACCGCAAAAACCGACCGCACCGCAAAAACCGCACCGAATTTTAAACCGCACCGCGTAGTGTAGGTGCGGTGCGGTTTTGAAATTTTATAAACCGCATGCGGTGCAGTTTTCAAATCTTAAAAACCGCAAATACCGCACCGCACCGATTTTTTTGGTACTTTTAATTTTTATAATTTGGTGACATCACATTTTAATATATTAAGTAAAATATTCACACTTTATTCGTGCACAATCCTCATATCACCTATTCACCTATTTACATTTTCGTATGTCACCTATGCACCTCACCTATTTACATTTATATCACCGATTCACCTAGTCACGAATCACGAGCAGTGAAAAGGGACAAAAGCTATCGGCCGAAGGCGGTTTGCGAAAAAACTTTCCTGTTTCCAGCGCGAGTGCTTTAGGGCTTCCTATTCCGCTCTTCAGCGATCGGCGATAGCTTTCAGTTTCCGACTACCATAGGGGCGATAAATTGAGGAATAGTTATACTAGAGGCACAGTGGAGATATCATATTTTGATGATAGACCCCATTCTGCTTCTTTCCTGCAAGTAGGTATGTCTAAGGGTGCCGCCCTGGACTGAAGTGAAGTTTGAGAAAGTTTTGCTGGTTGTTTTCTAGAATCCACAAGGTTTAGGGTTTGAACCGCAAGATTTAGGTATGTCTAAGGGTGCCGCCCTGCAAGTAGGTATGTCTAAGGGTGCCGCCCTGGACTGAAGTGAAGTTTGAGAAAGTTTAGTTGGTTGTTTTCTGGAATCCACAAGGTTTAGGGTTTGAACCGCAAGATTCAGGGGTTGTCCCCTGATTGTGCTTTGGATTAACTAATTGTTATTTTGGATTTTTCTACTTCTTACAGAAGTTTGGAATCCCGTTAATCTTTCATTTGAAAAGCTTGTTCGAGAGGTCTTACCTCACAGTATTATTGGCAAAGGATAAATATACTCTGTTGGAATAACCCAAACAAAGTCTATTTTGATCAAACTCTTAATTTATTTAGTCGTCCCTTTTGCATCATAATTGGAGAAAGTTTGTGCTGGGAACTGTTCTGGAAATGCGGAAATTTGTTCAAATTATCATATGACACTAATGGTTTTGTCCCTGATGAGAGGCATGCAGTTGATAAGCATTGTTTATCATACCTGATTGAGATGTTTAGAACTTGGTCGGGATTGCTGAT
Source organism: Dactylorhiza incarnata (assembly GCA_033032865.1). NCBI lineage: Eukaryota > Viridiplantae > Streptophyta > Magnoliopsida > Asparagales > Orchidaceae > Dactylorhiza > Dactylorhiza incarnata. Next base: position 965,375 of record JAWHQI010000415.1, on the reverse strand, counting down.
CCTCTAATTTAGTGGTTCAATTTATCAGTTTTCTCTTCATCAGGCGGATGTTTCATGGTCTTCGTCTTTGGAAAATGCATATTTCATACAACATACTGAGGAGAACCGAAGACTTGACCATGAGGCAAGCTCTCCTCTGGAACACTCTATCCTGGCTACTCAGCCCACTGATGTTACTACGCCCATTGTTGCAGTTGCTCGACCTCCTCCAAAGCCCATATCTTCTGAGCCTCGTCCTAGCAAACTCGGGCAACCATCTTCTGGACAAAAGTGCTGTGCTTGGAACAACAACATGACAATCACAGCACTCAGGATTGTCATGCTCTCGCAAACCGAAAAGCCCAAAAAGCAACCGGTCACAGATTCTCAGGCCACCCTACTCCTCAGGCTGCTATTCCTGACAACTCTCCTCATTTTACTTCTGAGCAGATTCAACAACTCATTACAATGTTGCAACTCAACAATCAGGAATCTGATTTTGGATCTTCCTTTGCTGGTGTCACAGGTATATCTTCTCCCTCTTGGATATTGAACTCGAGCGCCTCTTATCATATGACTAATGATGACACTCATTTTTCTCATCTCACTCTATGCACCTCATCATCCATTCGTACTACCCACGAAGCCCTGCTTCCTATTAGCGATCACGACAACCTCCATGATCACTCTTTTTTACTATTCTTCATGTTTATCATGTCCCTGGTCTGACTCTACTTATTAAATGTTAAATCTGATACATTTTTTAAGCATGTTGAGTTTACTTTTATGGTTGTGACTCAATTCTCTCGCAAAATCAAAACTCTTCGTTCTGATTTTAGGGGTGAATATACTTCGCACGCGTTTGAGCAATTCATTCTATCTCAAGGAACTATTACTCAATACTCATGTCCTCATATTCATCAACAAAATAGGATAATTGAACGACGTCATCATCACATCATGAAGGTTGCATGTTCTCGTCTCCTAACATAATATGTTCCTATTCAGTTTTAGGCTGAAGTTGTTCTCACAAGTGTAAAGGCAAGCAGGCAGCCCGGTGTACAAAGCATCCCCGCGCAGCGAGGGTCCGGGGGAGGGTCCCACCACAAGGGTGAAATGTAGGCAAACCTTACCTTGCATTTTTGCAAGAGGCTGCTTCAACAAGTGTGTTCTTGAAAAAAAGAATTTCAACTCCCAGCCTTCAAAACATATCCCCTTATCCACAATAAAATCCTCTCATACTCTTTCTTGAAAGTGTTTGGGTATACATGCTTTGTTCAACTTCCAGCAATAGAACACAACGAGCTATCACCTCATTTTGTAGCATGTCTGTTCCTCGGATACAACTCTCAACACAGATGTTACCGATGATACGATCTTGCCGTCAGACGTATGCACATCTCATGTAATGACATTTTTCTTGAGATATCGCTTACTACGCTCTACCTAGTACATATGAACCTCTACGATCATCTACTCCTGAGGACCTAATATTTCTTAATATCTTACCTCTATCCGCTCCTCCTCAAGCATCTGCTCCGGTCTCTCCCACTATACATGATCGCACTGAGGCTCCCTCTAGTGACTCTGATTCATCTACCACATCTGTTCCACAATCTGACGTTATTGAACCACCTCAATCTCTTGTTCCTCTTCGTCACTCCACCCGATCTCAAAAACATCTTGATCATCCCAATCTTTTCTCTTCTCTCACTCCAACTCTTCAAGCAATTCTCTTCACTACTTCTAGTCATCAGAAGCCCCAGACATACCAAGAGGCTGCATTTATACTTGTCTGGAAACAAGCAATGGAAGAAAAATTACAAGCTTTGAAAAATACCATAATTTGGAATCTTGTGCCACTACATAAGGGTATTCATCCCATCAATTGAAAATGGCTCTACAAAATCAAAATATTAACCGATGGTACCATTGACAGATACAAGGATCGCTTAATTGCTCGAGATTTTCAACAACAGCATGACATCAACTATGATGAGACTTTTGCTCCGGTCGCCAAAATGACCATTATACGCAGCATTCGTGTCGTAGCTTTCATCCACTCCTAGGACATTTCTCAAATGAATATCAAGAATTTTTTTCTCCATAGTGATCTCTCTGAAGATGTCTAGATAGCACCACCACCCGGTGTCCCACACTCAGCTGGGTAAGTCTATCACCTCTGCAAGGCTCTTTAGGGACTCAAACAAGCCCCTCGAACACGGTTCTACAAGTTCACTATAGCCATCTTGGCGAATGGATTTACTGCAATTCCCGTGGATCTTGTATTATTCACACACACCTCAGACATCCTCTTGTTGTTATATGTTGATGACATGATCATCACCGGTGGCAACTCAAGACATATCCAACAAGTCAAGCATCATCTCCAACATTAATTTGAAATGAAAGATCGTGTTCTTCTTCGGTACTTTCTCGAAATTGAAATAGATCGCTCCCCTAGAGGATATATCTTATCCCAACAAAAGTTTATTCACGAGATCCTTGATAGATCCGCGTTGACTGACGAACATACTGCTGTCACTTCTTTTAAATTTAACCTCAAGCTTCGTTCTCAAGAATGAGAAATTCTATCAGATCCCTCCAGATACCGACAACTTGTTGCAATACTAGTTTATCTCACAATTAGTCACCCAGATATCTCACATGTCGTTCGTATCATCAGTCAGTCAGTCTCAGAACCTCGAAGCACTCACTATGCAACTCTTCTTCGCATCTTGGGCTATTTTCATGGCACAATTAACAGATCTTTATTTTCTCATCAAATTCATCCCTAGCTCTTCGTTCCTATATTGATTGGGTTGGCAATGTGTCTAACTGCAAATCCGTTACTTGATACTACATCTTTCTTTGTGACTCTCTACTCTCTTGGAAATATAAGAAACAAGATGTGATATCTCGCTTCAGTGCTAAAGCTGAGTGTCGTGTCATGAATACCACTGTCGCTGAAGTGACTCGACTACGATGACTTTTGTAGGATCTTCATATTCCAGTATCAGATGACACACAGCTCTTCTGTGACAAAATCAGTGCCATACATATGGCTTCCAATCATGTCTTTCATGAACGCACCAAACATATTAGGATTAACTGCATTATGTCCGTCAACAGTTCCTGAGCAAGATCATCTAGCTTCCTCAAGTCTCTTCCGCATTTCAAATTGCAGACTTCTTTACCGAATCTCACATAATTCAGAGACATGAGTTCTTGATTCGACAACTCTCAATGATTGATTCACAAGGCTTCTATGGAACATAGCGGCTTATCTTTTTCAACCTCATACTTCACCACTGTGAGTCTTTTTTTTTTGGGGGGGGGGGGGGGTGAATTTAATACTCATGTATGTACAAAACTCAGTATGTAAAGGCCATTATGTAAAACTCAATATCTTCTATTTAGTTTAAAATATTCAAATTGTATACTGATGTCCCTCTCTTTACCTATTTATACCCCTTCAAGGGATATAAAATTTAATCTTTTATGCTCGCTATCATTCTAACACGTCCATGTTGTTTTTGGTCTGTTCATTTATGTTTTTCCCTATATCATTTTTTTTTCATTTGGTTCTGTAGTAATTATGTTGTTGTACCATTAGTAGGTGGAATTATCAGGGGATTCTGTGTTTTTAACTGCTGATTGAAGTATCGAGAATCTGAAAAGGTGGGCCAACGAGTTCAGGATTTGGGTTCGGAGGAAATCAAAGTGGGCGCAAAAGAACGGAGTTAGTGTTGCAGGGGTGTTGAAGTGGAGTGACAGGGCGGAGGAATGGTTTCTTGTGGCATTTTGTTTCACGGCCAGTTCAATTCCTTGGCATTTCACCCGAAGGAGGAGGTGGTATACATTTGGGAGATGGGTAACCGGTGTTTTTATGATTCATGTAAGAAGAGATTTGGGGTGGTTCCTTGTGATGGAGATAAGATTTATGCTATAACTATTGATCCAGAGACATGTCTTGAAATCCAATAGCGACATATCCACAAACACACATGGTCCAATACATAATCCTAACCAATATTTTGCCCAAACTGGGAGAAAGCTTGAAAAATTTTGAGGCTGGAAATAAAGGGGCGTTCACCAATGACAGTAGATGGAGTTTTGAACATAAAAGTAGATGGAGTTTCTCATATGAGGTCGGGTGTTCACGAACGACAGTTCATAACCACCAGGTTCACGACTGCCACCGCCGTGCCAAACGAACCCAATTTTTTTTAATATTACCAGTCTCGTTTCCATTTACATGCATGCACTCAAAGCTAATCGTCTTCTCGAAAAAAAAATGATTATCAAATTTAGGACGCAGGCACTTCATTACCCTGCTCCAAATCAGATATAATTATATTTTTCCTACAACAAAATGCTTTCCAAAACCTTTTCTAGCACATAATCTCAAATATGCAGGTTAGGATGGAGGTGACCAAGGAGAAGAACCAATAAGGAGGATGTACATGCCGAAATTCAAAGATAAGCTGGACCATCCTGACCCGATGTTGATATCCATAGGCAATCAATCAGCTGTAATGGGGATTGGGTGTTCTGGGTTGACTATCTGAACGAAGAAATGGTCATGGATGTTGTTGGGACTATTATATATTAAAAAAAAGGATTGTGAATATCAATTTGGTGAGCTGCGAATATCGATTGTGAGACTACTAATATAAGCCCCATTAAAATTATATATATAGACATTTTTTTAAAAATAAATTCATGTTGAACAAACACAAAAACAATCAATTTAAAGCATTCAGTAAACATTCAGAAAATGGTCTAAAGAAATAAAATTTTTGTCTATGTGATGCCAAGAATGATGAATCACTTGCTGACATTTAATCATAAATACTAACAGAATAGAATAAGATTAAAATAATAGAAAATTAAATTTTCGTTCAATAGACATCCATATGTGCTGGAAGCAAAATTGGTCGTGACTGAAGTGTAAAACCATTTTTTATTTAATTGTTAATTATTTTATAACCTAGGGTTCCAAACTAAAGAAAGATTGCAAATTAAAAAAGAGTAAATTGATGATAACCTCCCTGTACTTTTTTGTCATTGTCAATAACCCCCTTAATCTGTAAAAATAGGTGGATAACCCCCTTATCTTGTTGAAACTTAAGAGGGATTATGTGCATATTTCTAAAAATTAGGGGTATCAATAATTTGATTTAACACCATTTTAACATCGTTAATTATATGATCATTAAAAATTAAATTAGAAGAGTCTAAGCGGGGTGTTATGAATATATTTAGCAACTTTGCCAAAAGAATATGTTTTATATCATTTTATACAGTCAAATTATGTCAACATTTAGTAACTTTGCCAAAAAAAAATCATAAACATGTAATCAATTAATGGCATAAAATGGTAATGCATGATTAAAATTTATTGTTGTTACATTTTTCCAAATTTATCATGATGAGGATCAAGAAGTTTGAACCCGCATTCAAAGCTTACATGTAATGTCCTAAGAAGAAATTATCTCTAGATGTAGACCCAATGTGATTTTCAAATTCATAAAACCCGCTTAGACTCTTCTAATTTACTCAATTTGTAAAGGTCATGTTGATTATGTTTTTTATATCAATCACACATGCAGGCACTCAAATCCTTTGCGATGCACACTTTATATGCCTACGAAATTTTATCTTTATTAATTAATTTCCTAAGGGCGGGTGAGTGAGTGCAATATTTTATTCCATCCAAAAAAATCTATTTTCATATAATTAACCAAGTTAAAATGGTGTTAAATCAAATTATTTTTACCCCCCCCCCCCCCTCTAATTTTTAAAACATAATATTTCCAACAAGTAAAGATAAGGAGGGTTATCCATCTATTTCTAAAGATTAGGAGGATTATTAGCAATGGCAAAAAAAAATATTGGGGGGTTATCAACAATTTACTTTAAAAAAATGGAAATGAAAATTTGAAGTGAGGAAGAAGGCATGAAAACCTGCATCTCCATGAGCATAAGTGCAATGATCGCCGTACGGGCAATCCCCGGAAGTTGACCACTTGTGGCAAATCCTCGTCTTCCAGCACGGAGATTTCGGATTGTAAACGGAGTTATTATCCTGAAGCGAACCTGGTTCTACATGAGCAAAGCTGCACCTGACTCCATAATGGCAGATCTCGCCATTATAGTATTTCCTGCAAATTCTGTAGTTCTGCGGCTTTTGCTCCTCACCCTGGCCAAATCGTTCTGAAACAAAGACATGAGTATTTGAGTGAATCAAACTCCCGATTCATGCAAAAACAGAAGCGGTAAGTCATGGCCGTGTTTTCGTTTACAGGTACCATTAAATGTTCTTTGATGGTGTTCATTCCTTGCGCGGAGTTCATCGATGCTGTGGGCGAAGTTGCAGTTGCTGCCTTTGGGGCACAAACCAGACATGAATCTCACGCATAAGCGGGTCTTGAAATACGCTGATTGTGCTCTGTTGGGAAGGTTGTTCGTTGGATTGGAAGCTGAATTAGGGAAGAATGCTGGCATTGGGGGTTGATTCCAGGCGATTTCTGCTGAGATCCTCTGCTGGCGTGTAGCGGAAGAATCGAATGCGAACGGTAAATCAAATGGATTAGCCATGGCGGAAAGTGAAAAAAAAAGACTTCAAAACACAGCAGAAATGCCAGTAGACACAATGGTGAATTTGGGGGAGAAATCAAGCACGACTATAAAAAGAAGAGTGGAATCCATACTGAAAATCAACAATGCAGAACGGAACACGGAGGATTAATGCAGTAATATGATACCGAATCGAATATATATATATATATATATATATATATGAGAAGCAGTAGAAATCAAAAGGCGGTGGAAAAGAGAGAAGAGTCGCCTTTTTTCTGCAAGAACAGAAACCCTAGAATCGGCAGGGGCAGCCACTTTCCACAGCAGGGAAATTAGGGTTCATCAACGAGCAAATAAGTGAGGATTTTAATCCTTCATTAGTTTCCGTTAAAAGATCATTGTTGCTTAAAACGCCGTCTCTGCGCGCGCGATTTCAACTTCTATGCGGGATAGCTGTACGGAAAGGGAATCCGAACGGGCGGTAATATGGCCATCGATGGAGAGTGGGGACCACCGGGTTCAGCGATCTCAACCGTTTCATCTTCTCTAGTCAAATAATTTGTCTTTTTTTTATCGGAGAATAATTTAGTAAATAAAGCAATTTGTAAAAGTAAATATAAATAGATGTTACACCCTCGCACCCTCTTTTTTCTTATTTTTTCCAACGAGTCAGCTTCGGTTCCAGACTCCGGCCGTTGCTTTTCCCTCCATTGATCCTTCAAATTCTTTAGCAGAGATGGGGGAAGTTGGAGCTGTTCCAGCGAGTCCTAATGGAGTTGCGGTGGTTTTCCGAAAGCTCAGACGAGGTAATCTTGGAGGATGAGGCCAGTTATGGAGGCGTCAGAGGCAGGGCGGCGGTTGAGGGAGGGCGGTGGCGGGGCGTGTTCATGTGCGAGGTTGGAGAGGGAGCTCATCGGCCTAATCCAACTTTTAAAATATTTTAATAGTGCCAAAAAATTTGGCCTATATATACTAAATTTGGCATGCATAAATAATATTTTGGCCTGCATACATACACGCCTGCATAAAGCCAAAACAGGCATGTGTTGGGAAATGTGCCCTGCAATATTCCTGATTTAAAGAAGCACTCAGCTCAATGATAAAAGCATTGTGTATTTGATGTCATATCTAGTTCATGCTTGCAAAAATCGGGCAATATGTCCAGTACTTCAATAACTTGTCTAAGTACAATATCGTCGAAAAAGACTGGACATATCGTCGACAAGTGTACGCATGTCGTTGAAATGATATGCATAGCAAAGCAGAGTGATCATATCGGCTATCATCAAGACAGCATGCGTATGATAATATCGTTGTGATATCAACACTACATCACCTCACAACGATATCAGAAAGCCGAGATGAAGAAGAAGACTCAAGCACAAACACAAGACAAGATGTCAACGATATCGTCGAAAAGAAGCCTTGACGTCGATAGGGCTAAGAAGAACAGATATCGTTGTAAAAGAGGCATGTCGTCGATAAGGCTGAACATGACAGGGATCGTCGTAAAGAAGCCTTGTCATTGAAAAGGCTAAGTAAGACCGATGTCAACGATATCGTCGTAAAGAAGCCTTGACGTCGAGAAGACTAAAGAAGGTCATATGAAGACGGGCAGTTGCTGAATAATGGTCTGTCGACATGATATCGATTATGTCGTCGACAAGATAAGGCGGTCACAACGATATCAAGCAATCAAGAAGATTACGTCGACATCAGTTAGATGACTTCATGTCGTCTTAAGTGCAAGTGCAGAAGGGATGTCCTGTGTCGTCGAGATATCTCTATCTGAAGAAGAATTGAAGAAGAAGTTAGTCCAAGACAACGACAAGTCCTGCCATCGAGATATTGTCCATGTCATCGTAACCATGGATATATCGTCGAGACAGATTCAAATGTTGTCAGACGTGCTGTCAACATTTAATGTCGCCGCCTGATTGTCCAATCAGCGCGTGCTCTTAAGATAAGGGCATTTGTCAGTAAAGGACATCGTAGGTGACCGTTAAGCAGCTCCTCTGTCCTATAAAGGGAACAATGATGCCCTAAAGCAAAAGAGAGAACAAAGGAACGAAAAAGTATCCCGCCGAGCAATACAACAGCAAAGCTGCGGAGAAGAATCCAAGAACATGAAGAGGAGAACAAAAACGCTCATCCAGTGTTCTTCAAGTTGCAGTCAAGCTACATCGACCGATAAGATTCGTTCAAATCAAGAAGCCAGTCAACATTAGGAAAAAGAAGAAGGTTTGAAGAAGATCTGTGTTATCAACGCTCACAACAGAAGTATCTTCTTCAAGACAAGAAGCCGATCTCCACTAGGCAGAAGAACAATTATTGATATCTTTCTTGTAAAGGCTTGCGGGCCAAATCTATAAGATCTGGTTTCAGATCTAAGTGTCAAGCTTGAGGGCTTGAGATCTGTGAGGATTGAGGGCTAGGGCAGAAGACTTGCGGGTCCAAACGTGTTGAGCTTGCGGGCTCGGGTGCAGTGAAGGGGCATGCAGGCCTAGGCTGCAGGCAAGACTTGTGGGTCTGTACTGTGTAGGGCTTGAGGGCCTGAGTCTCGAGCTTGCGGGCTCAGGTGCAGTGAAGGGGCTTGCGGGCCTAGGCTGCAGACAAGAATTGTGGGTCTGTGCCGTGTAGGGCTTGAGGTCCTGAGTGTTGAGTTTGCGGGCTCGGGTGCAGTGAAGGGCTTGAGGGCCTAGGCTGCAGGGACTTGCAGGTCCGAATTGTAAGGCTTGCGGTCCGGAGACATTGGCGGAGTTTGTCGAGCCTAGCACACTGCTAGGTAGGCGCAGAGGGAAAGAGGACTACTCAAGACACCCTGTCTTGAGGAACCTCTATAAGTCTTTGTGTGTTTTATGTGCTGTGCTTTTCAATCTCTAAAGCACCCAGAAAAATTTGGAGGGCATTGGAGGTCCTTTGACCCAATAATTAATTAATAAATGATTTATGAAATTGTCTCAAAAACCTTAGAAAAAGGTTCTCCTAAAACTCCCATCTTTGAATATGTTGTGTGGGTGTATGTTACTAGCCTTGGTTTTAAATATCAAGGCCATAGCATTGACCAATAAAAAGATATTCAAGAAATGGTGGCTGTCCTACACTAGGGACCGGTCCCACCAAAATGGCCCTGCAGGGAGCTACATTACTCCTTTTGGGCTGAAACAAATTTTCACTTAATCTACACACCAAGGGCTACAATATTTGTGTTGGGCACTTTTTCATCAGAGGTGATCTGGTAATTTTTTAATAATTGAAATGAAGCACTGCATAATATGTGACAGAAACCATATAAACATTTAATTAAATAACTGACTCTACGTTCGACAAAATCTAACTGCGCTCGACGAAAGCAGAACAAATCTGCGTTCTACGAAAACTAACTGCGCTCGATGAAAGCAGAACAAATCAGCGTTCGACGAAAACTAACTGTGCTCGACGAAATCTATTCTGTTCGGCGAATTAATTCAGTTCGACGAATTAATCCCGTTCGACGAACTCCGGGTTCAGTTCGTCGAACTCACCTATCAGATCGACGACCTCCAAAATGCGTTCGACGAATGCATTCCGTTCGACGAATTTCTTCTACTCCGGTCGACGAATTTAATGAAATAACGTAAACATTTAAAACATTTAATATAAGATGTTGCATAGATCTTGAAGCAAACCGACGACTGCTGGTCGTCATCTACCTCCAGCCTACGACTGAGATTGCCCCGACCTGGGCTGCATTCCTCCTTGTTTTCCCGGCCACCTAAGCGCCGCCCCGACCGGCCAATGCCACCACCACCTTCGTTGAGGTGGTGGCTGGCGATTAGCGGTAATTGGCCGACCGGAAGTGGCCAGAACAGGGATACAGAGGCGGGATTTAAAGCTCCAAAAGTGGAGCTTTTGGTCTACCCGATTTAGGACCAATTGACCCCAATCCTTGCAAGCAATATGATGAGATCTATCCACACAGAGAGAGATGAAGAACCAGACCTATATGGAGGGTTGATTCCTTGCCGATTGGGTGGTCCTCCATGGCTGATCCAAAGCTTTAGGTTCCATGGAACTTCTACACCTAGTTGCTCGATCTCTCCAAATAAAAGAGGGAAACCACACCTCTCAGTCCTCTGAAGCTTTTAAAGGGATCAATTTGGGGAGAGGAGGAGCCACCACCTTGTTTCTACCATTAATGGCCATTAAGCCTAAGATTTCGGTTACTTCTAATTCTCCCTTAATCCAGCCCCCCTGGCCATAGAAACTCCAGAATTTATTTGTAATTGAAGGGGGGGGGGGGTGAATGCTCATCAATTAGGGAGGGATTGAAAGATCAATTACATTCAATCTCCATGAATGCTCTCTTTCTCTCTCCAAATTTGGGGGAAACCTCCATTTTCTCTCTCCTAATCACCAATTACAGAAATTAAGTGGTAATTTTAGTAATTACCTGGACCACTAGATGGTGGACCACTTTAGTTGGGCCTAGCCCAAATGGATTGGATTCAATTTAGGCAATTTAGGTTATTTTGACCTAATTTGAGACAAGGTTGACTTTGGTCAAATTGACCTCTTAGGCTGACCCCAATGGGTCCCTAGGGCTCCAAGGAGACCCCTAATGGGTTAGGGATGCTATGGTGGGGTCAAGGTTCAAGGTGGGGCCCTAAAGTCCAACCCTAGGCTTGGTATCTGAAAATTGCTATTTGCAGACCACTTGGGTTTTCTTCTTCTTTCCTAAGCTTTTATGTTCCCTTTGAGCTTCCTATGGTTTTGTCATGCCCTAGTCATGACAAAACCATCCTAGGGGTCTAGCTGTTTGGGGGATGTTACAAATCCCAATAAACAAAAAAATAATTTCGTCCTCGAAATTTAGGTTAAGCTTGCGGGGTTTTCACCGAGAGTGACTGAACGTAACATCCCCTAAGAATTGAAGTTATTCCTGGCTCGAAGAGCACCGACTATCTCTGCCACACCAGTTCTAGTGGCTCCCAGGTGTGCTCCTCCTCTCCATAATGTTACAATATGACTTTTACCTACGGAATCTTCTTGCGTCGCAAGACTCGCACCGTCACATCATCTATCCTGACCGGGGTGACCTAGCTACCTTGGTCAATCTATCCTCGATGTTCCAAATAAACATATGCCCGGAGTGGGGGTGTGGTAACCTGTGTATGAAGTCCATAATTATATCCTCGAACTTCCACTCTAACCTGGGCAGATTCTTATGCCTCTAAAGTTTCTTTCACATGTTCAGATTCTTATTCCTTCAGATATGTCCGATTAATCAATCATCTCTACTCTACAGCTTTTCCAGTTCTTACTATTGATGGAACTAATCAGATCATCTAGCGCCCCAATCATCCTTAAATTTTAATGGGGGTGCACTTGTGAACCTTTATTAGTATATATTAACCAACCATAATGGTAAGATGACTCCCGATCACTTTCTAGGTGGAGTTTGATTCATAAGAGCAAAATTTTACAACCTTAGGGTTTTTCACAATTCGACTCATCAAGGAAATATCATCACGTTTATTTCACCAAATTTCTATCACTTCAACTTATGCTAGTCTTGATCGCTTTCAAATGGTCCTAATTAAGATAAACTTAGATCATTCTTACCATAGTGAAATCAAACAATATATTCTAAAACCAATAAGTCATTCTCTAAGATCTCTGGTTATTCATCATCATAGCTCCCAAGACATACAGACTATTATTGCAGTTAAAAAAAATTTCTACCAGAATAGGGCGTGATTTTTAACAAGTCATGAGTTAATCACTTACGAATGCCCAAAATCACAAGAACTTCCAATTATAATTAAAGCTTGCTCGACCCAATTTCGGTTCCCAACTTCCAGAAGGGCATCTGCATCCCAAAGTGACCAGACCTAGCAACTTTACATTTCTAATGCTTCAACTAAGGCCAAGTTGTTGTTCGATCAACGATGTCTATCCATGGTCCTGGTAATACTACAAATAATCATTCCTAATGTGCTTTTATAGAATCTATCTTCGCCCAAGTAACATTGAATAAGATCGACTTCAAAATCATCATGTCCCCAACATAACACTTGCTAAATTAGATCTAAGGGACACCCAAGTCAGTAACTAATTTACCCAATAAACAAAAGGTAAGCCCCAATAAACAAAAGATCAGCCTCTATCTATTTTTGGGCTAAGTATCTTCAATATCACAAAGTTATATTCGTCCCAAGTATGCAAACCATTCTTAGGGAACACAACCTTAGACTTGGGGTTCTATCTTGAAACTTGTTAATTCACTCCATTCTTCAGACTCTTCAAGGTACCCTTTACGACAACCTTAAACATGTGACCCAATCCCAAATAGGTCTCTTCTTAATCTTGAATTTCTTATCCGGCCCTCGGTGCTTAGTGTGATGGTTTTCTCAATGTAATCATATCACTGGTACGAGGGTTGAGTCTACAAGTCCCATACCATTCTGCTTATGAGCCAATCTCTCTTTCTCTAGCTTCTTTGGGGTATCCTCAAAGTTATACCTACAGTCTATTTCAGACTAGGGCATGGGTGGTATAAATTATCATGGTAAGTCACGTGTCCTAGTGGAGTTTAAATCTAACTCGTTGACTAAAGGACTATCTAAAGAGATCTTTGCAGCCGGAGGTATTCCCTGCTGGGGGCAGGGTTTGCCGCTGGCTACAAAAGAAAACTTGACACTTGTAAAGAGATTTGGCTAAAAAGATTCAGTTAAAAGTGGACTTTTCATGTGATTTCCCCATATGGGCACACCACTGCTTCCGCTGCTAGTTGTCCTCAAACTAAGCTCGCGCGGGGTGGCCCAGGGTTTGTGGACTTCTTTTCTTCGGATCGAGGTTTGCTCTGATACCACTTGTAAGACCCCATTTTTTTTTCAAACCCGGGGTCTTAGGCCCAGAACTGCCGCTTTGCGGTGACACCCTCGCTCGGGAAGGTTGCCACCACAAAACGCCAATGTTGCCGGCCAAATCGATCACAAGGAAGCAAGAACAAAGAAACTTAAACAAAAGAGGCAAGTCCACATCACATAGAAAAGTAAAACATCATAAGGGATGTCCAGTATAACTAAATAAAAGATTACATTAATAAAGGGATCATGCCCTGAACATCATATGCTCACTACAAGATCACTCGCGGAAGCTAACTACCAATCACCCACTGATCCTGAAACTGGAGCTCCTGTACTAGACTGGCCCGCCTCCGTCTGCACCGGCCACTGGTGTTGGTGCGTCTCCTCGATCCCCTAAAATGATAAGGTCCACCGACCATTAGTCAAAGCCTTATGTTCCCCACCCCACCCCCAATGTCTCCTAGGCACCGTGTGGGAGGGATGAAGCGGAAGACAACAAGGGGTATAAACAAAAACAGATGACACCAAATCTAGTCTACAGGTAATGTTCTACACTACACATGTGATTATATATATAATTGAAGCAGAAAATAAAGCATAGTAAAGAGCAAGTAAAGTGCGGTAAGTAAAGACAAGTATAAAATAGAAAAAGTAACCATTGACTTATAGGAATGCCCATACAAACCTATAAACCAAGGGGTCGCTTAGCAGAGCCTATCGCAAAAAAAGTCCCATAACCAATTTATACGATATGGGTAGGGGTTGAAATGCAATGTTTATGCCATGACATGCAAAGTTATGCAGTTTATGCTATGTTCATACAAGTGCAACTCACACACTTTGACTCTATACGCACAGACCTTTAGTTCCCCCTTTTTGGAGCTAGCTAGACTCCCAGGATACTCCCGTAGTGGAAAACGGAAGCGGTGGGTTGGGCCTCACCCACCTCTAGGTTGGTATTCACACTACTTAACCTAGACCTATCGTATGCCTCAACGCAAAACCGCGGAGCATCTGCGTACTCTTACTGGCTGGACCACCAGACTTTTATGGCTAAGTGCAAATTCCACACTTGCCAAGTCAATGTATTGACGTCGGTGTGAACGACTGTCCAATACCGAAGACCCACCATCTTTGTAGACATGCAACATGTTCTACTATATCCCGAGCCATAAATTCCCCGGGCTAACCTACCCGTCATCATAACCTTCCGAGCCACCGGCTCGCCGGACCAACCTAACCGTACCAACAAGCATTACTGAGTCACAAGCTCACCAGACTAACTAGTCCGCTGCTTCAACCACCGAGCCTATCGCTTGTACAACCAAATCAACTAACCTCCCGAACCACGGGGTGTGGGGGTGTGCGTTATTAAGTTAATCTTGTACAATATATTACTCCTACAATTTATGGTTAATCTTGGACTTCCCGAGGATTACCCTATAAGGGGCTCGCTACGGTACTAGGAACTATAATGGGATGACACCCCAAAGTTCCCTTTCTCAAGACACTTACTATTATTGGTATCTACTCTTAAGAACTTTCCTCTCACCCTTTCTCTTGAGTTAGACCTAAGTGTTTTACGACACACTAGGGAAAGACGATCTTTCGTCAATCCCTAGCACAACCTTACCCTTAACCCACCAAGTGCACTCTTATCACAAACACTTCTTTGGGTGGACCTATAACTATTTATCTAACCCATGTGCACCATCTGCACACCATTTCCACTAGTAGGCCACTAAATACCTAGGTTTCACAGTTTTACTAAACGCAGACCAAACTTACTATATGAAGCTCATAAATAGAGGTACTCCAAATATTCATCCAACTGACTCAAGATATCTACTGAAGGTCTATCATGATGTTATAAGACTAAATCCAGAGAATCATATTTTTCCTTAATTATTTAGCATTTATTTAAATTTCTCCAAACATTTGCCAAGTATGAAAACGAACATGAAGTGCAAGGAATTCTTATGATATGACTCTCCAAAAATTATGATAAATCTATAACAGCAAATACAACATATCATATTTTTACAGTAAGAAATTGTCTTCTATTTTTATTATTTATCATCTATCCAAACTTGTAGATTTATGAAGGAACCACCAAAAATATCTACTCCAAAATTATGGGAAAAATACCAAGCTCTTGTATTCATCAGAAAAGTCTAGTGACCAAATTTCAGGATTTATGGAAATCATTTTCTTAATTAAATAAATACTTTAAGAAAACGTC
Organism: Dactylorhiza incarnata; assembly: GCA_033032865.1. Lineage (NCBI taxonomy): Eukaryota > Viridiplantae > Streptophyta > Magnoliopsida > Asparagales > Orchidaceae > Dactylorhiza > Dactylorhiza incarnata. The sequence continues at coordinate 949,718 of JAWHQI010000415.1, read as the reverse complement.
AAATAAGACAAGTTGTGAAGTAGCCTACTGATTTAAGTCTCCAAAAATTATATAAAAAATCACAGAGTTTCCTAATGCTCTGAAATGTCCCATCACCAATTTGCACAATTTATCAAAGAGTATTGGACCCTCAATTAATTTTATTAAGCCTAAGACAAAATAGGTGCCTTGTGATTGAAGTACTGGTTAAATCATTTAATAAAATGCACAAAAATTACCAGAGGTGTATATCATAATAATAAAGGCACTACCAAGGTTTCATCTCCATCCAAGACCTTTTGTGCATGTAAATATCTCTCATAAGAAAATTCCCTAAAGGGTTTATGTCCTAATTCAAAGGGGATAATTGCTCCTAAAATCCTTATAAAATTACCTAGGGCCTAATTACATCGCATGAACATATCTCCTAAGTTCCATGTGCATCCCATAGCTTTTGACCACATGTCCTTCATAAAGCTCTATGTGCACCCCAAGGGGTAAGACTAGGGTCCTAGGGCATATCCACCTCTACACCACCCCATCTTACACATGAAGGTGTTTTACGTGATCCTAAACCAGTGGCCAAGGTTTCACCTCATGGTGATGAGATTTGACCTCAATATCCCAAGCTAAAGACCATGCCCTAATTTTGACCTAATTAAACCCAACTTAGGTTAACAAATTTCCAAACTAAACAGTCCCAATTGGGCTGAGATTTTTACCAGGGTCATGTGATTACCCTAAGAAGCACCCACCAAAATTTGGAGGGCATTGGAGGTCATTTGACCCAATAGTTAATTAATAAATGATTTATGAAATTGTCTCAAAAACCTTAGAAAAAGGTTCTCCTAAAAATCCCATCTTTGAATATGTGGTGTGGGTGTATGTAACTAGCCTAGATTTTAAATATCAAGGCCATAACATCTACCAATAAAAAGATATTCAAGAAATGGTGGCTGTCCTGCACTAGGGACCAGTCCCACCAAAATGGCCCTACAGGGATCTACTGTACTCCTTTTGGGCTGAAACAAATTTTCACTTCATCTACACACTAAGGGCTACAATATTGGTGTTGGGCACTTTTTCATCAGAGGTGATCTGGTAATTTTTTAATAATTGAAATGAAGCACTGCATAATATGTGACAGAAACCATATAAACATTTAATTAAATAACTGACTCTACGTTCGACGAAATCTAACTGCGCTCGACGAAAGAAGAAAAAATCTGCGTTCGACGAAAACTAACTGCGCTCGATGAAAGCAGAACAAATCTGCTTCGATGAAAACTAACTGCGCTCGACGAAATCTATTCTGTTCGGCGAATTAATTCAGTTCGACGAATTAATCCCGCTCGACGAACTCCGGGTTCAGTTCGTCGAACTCACCTATCAGATCGACGACCTCCAAAATGCGTTCGACGAATAAATTCAGTTCGACGAATCTTTTCTACTCCGGTCGATGAATTTAATGAAGTAACGTAAACATTTAAAACATTTAATATAAGATCTTGCACAGATCTTGAAGCAAACCGACGACTGCTGGTCGTCTTCTACCTCCAGCCGATGGCTGAGATTGCCCAGACCTGGGCTGCCTTCCTCCTTGTTTTCCCGGCCACCTAAGCGCCGCCCCGGCCGGCCAATGCCACCACGACCTTCGTTGAGGTGGTGGCCGGCGATTAGCGGTGGTTGGCCGGCCGTTAGTGGCCGGAATAGGGATACGGAGGCGGGATTTAAAGCTCCAAAAGTGGAGCTTTTGGCCTACCCGATTTGGGACCAATTGACCCCAATCCTTGCAAGCAATCTGATGAGATCTATCCACAGAGAGAGAGAGAGATGAAGAACCAGACCTGTATGGAGGGTTGATTCCTTGCCGATTGGGTGGTCCTCCATGGCAGATCCAAAGCTTTAGGATCCATGAAACTTCTACACCAAGTTGCTCGATCTCTCCAAATAAAAGGGGGAAACCACACCTCTCAGTCCTCTGAAGCTTTTAAAGGGATCAATTTGGGGAGAGGAGGAGCCACCACCTTGATTCTACCATTAATGACCATTAAGCCTAAGATTTCAGTTACTTCCAATTCTCCCTTAATCCAGCCCCCCTGGCCATAGAAACTACATAATTTATTTGTAACTGAAGGGGGGAGGCGAATGCTCATCAATTGGGGAGGGATTGAATGATCAATTGCATTTAACCTCCATGAATGCTCTCTTTCTCTCTCCAAATTTGGGGGAAACCTCCATTTTCTCTCTCCTAATAACCAAGTACAGAAATTAAGTGGTAATTTCAGTAATTACCATGCCCACTAGATGGTGGAACACTTTAGTTGGGCCTAGCCCAAATGGATTGGATTCAATTTGGGCAATTTAGGTTATTTTGACCTAATTTGAGACAAGGTTGACTTTGGTCAAATGGACCTCGTAGGCTGATCCCAATGGGTCCCTGCGGCTCCAAGGAGACCCCTAATAGGTTAGGGATGCTATGGTGGGGTCAAGGTTCAAGGTGGGGCACTAAAGTCCAACCCTAGACTTGGTATCTGAAAATTGCTATTTGCAGACCACTTGGGTTTTCTTCTTCTTTCCTAAGCTTTTATGCTCCCTTTGAGCTTCCTATGGTTTTGTGATGATAAAATTTCCAGTTTTGCAAAATCCTTTCTGCGATGCGTTAAGAATTCGACGGGCGCGTTCGAGGCGTCTCGCGAGTAATCTTACTTCGAGGAACTAACCATTATCCTACCTATCGAGATAATAAAAGTAATAGTCTTTCCTTTTTTCGGAATATCGACGTTTACGCCGCGGCGGCGACGCCGAATTCTCTAAATATTTAAAAAGAAAAGGAGAAAGTTTTTGCAAGTTTTTGTTAATATAATCCAAACTACTCATTCGAAAAGGCAAGTGTACCTTATCACGTATAACATAGGATATTTTAAAGAAAATATCAAGGTCGTATTTAAACTCGGGGCTGTCGAGTACTTCTACTTCGAGAATGCTAACTATTATTTTATCGGAGAAAGAGCTGGAAAGAGATTATAATTAAAACTAGTTAAAAGAGAACAAAAAGAAAATAAAGAAATTAAAATAAAAACAAAACTTGACCGGAACTCGCTTTGAAATGAAATAAAAAGATAAATATTAGCATTCAACTCTAAACCTTGACCGTGGAGATTCCTAGTTTATAAACGCACATCTCTCAAGGAATACGCCCACCTGAGATTAAGTTGATCGGCCGGACTCTCGTCCTATAACCGAAACGCCTAATACTCGCTTTAACGAGATGAATCCCACTATAGGGTTTTACTCCTATCCAGAAGATTTACGTCATCCTCTCTCGAGGGGTGCGTGCAACTCTTTTTATTCTCGAGTGATTGATTCGTACGCACGAGCCTTTCGGCTAACTAGAATACGAAAACAAATACCGAAATTCATAACCGGAATATGAACTCGATATCATTATATTTCGAGAATAAATCTAAGGTGAGAAGAAATGATAATAAGGAAAAGATAATTTCGATTCAAAGCTTGCTAAAAATCAAGAACTATAAATTTGCTAAATAGAAAAATAAAGAAAGAGAAAGAGAAGAAGGGAAGAGATTCTCATAAAGGAAAAGAGATTAAAATTTCATTTCATAAATAAAAGAGATTACCTAAAGTGAAAACTACATTACATTGCATGAAATTAAAACTAAGCTACTTGCATGGAATGAAAATAAATTTAAACTAGCTTGCATGGAAAGAAATTACATAAAATTAAATCTTAACCTAAAACATGAAAAATAAGGAAAACTATACAAGAACAGCCCAAATGGGCAGGGGGAACGGAATGGAATGCTGGAGTGGAGCCTCTGAATTTATAGGAAAAATTTCCAGGTTACATGCCCTTGGTCACGGGCGTGACCTAGGGCGTGTAATACTTGTTCTGCACGGCTGCGACATCGGCATGGGTCCTGCGTGACAGTGTCGCGAAAAAGGACATTACACGCCCGTGTAACTTTGGTCACGGGCGTGTACTTGGGTGGCTTCATTAATGCGGCGTGGGCTTGAATGCGGCGCTGCAGCAAAAAGAGATCATGCGTGAAAAGTTACAGGCGTGACCTATTGGTCACGGGCGTGACTGGGGTGAACTCCATCAATGCGGCATGGGCTTGAATTCGGCGCGACAGGGAGCAGGGATCACGCGGGAAGTCACGGGCGTGACTCTTTGGTCACGGGCGTGACTTGCGTCAACTCCTCGACAACATCTCCACGTCTCGACGGCAGCCCGCTGGGAAGATTCTATGTTACACGCCCTTGGTCACGGGCGTGACTTTGGGTCACAGGCGTGACCTGAGGCATGACTTGCGGTGCGGCGGTGGATTCTGAAAGTGGGGATAAATCAAGATTACTCTAGAGGGGGGGGGGGGGGGGGGGGTGAATAGAGTATTTTAAAATAATTTTACTTAGCTTAAAGAAATCTGTAGAAAACAATTTGAGTTATTTAAGTATATGTGTAAGTGAGTGCATCACAGATATATACATAAACTAAAACACAGCACAACACAAATAATAAAGGCAAACACAGAAGACACAAGGATCTATAGTAGTTCCCCAATCAACCTAGGTACATCTACTCTTCTACCACCCTGGTAGGAAATCCACTAAGGCTTTTTGATCAGGTGAGCCTTCACCACATAGCTTTTGATCAGGTGCTCAAAACCACCACAGAGCTTTTGATCAGGTGCTCAAAACCAAAAATCAACTTTTGAAGGGAGTTACAACCCTGTACACAGTTATAAAATAAAGATGATGGTGTCTTCTCTTTTCTCTAACAACAGAGAAGACTAGTGGATTGTTGAATGATTGTCAGATCTCCCCCTGTGAATAAGAGTAAGAAAAACAGAAGAGAAAATCTGCTCAGGGTGTAGGTCTTCTTGATCTTCAGAGTATCTCCAGCAAAAGTTCTCTAGAAGGAATTGATGCAGATGATTCCTAGAGATTAAGAGTAGGTGTCTGGAGAAGATGAAGACTTCAGAGAAAATCAGAGAGAGTTTTTGAGAGAAATGAAAACTGAGTAGCAAAAGATTATTCTCTGTATCTGTGTCTCTCTCTAGAATAAATAGCAATGATAATCTCTGGACGGGAGAGAGTTGATCCTCTTTTAAATTTCAAACAGGGCTGGAAAGGAATGAGACAAAAAGGAAAGATTTGCCTCTGACAGAAAAAGGAATACCAATATATTAAATTCCTTGAAACTTGCAATTTGCCTTAAAAAATAATCTGCACGCAGCCCTTAATTAATGCAGCAACGGTCATAAAATCTTTGATAGAAAATACTGCAATAACTGACTGATATTATAATAAGAACAGCTGTCAGCCTTCATAAGAAATCCTGAGGATAACTCCAAAGTAATACTCTGAATAGAAGAGGTCACTGAATATAGAAACTCTGAAGAAGTTCATTGACCTGAGGGAAAGTTCGTCGAACTTAAACTGGGCAGTTCGTCGAACAAAAAGAAACTTTCGTCGAACAGAACTTTGAAGTTCGTCGAACCAAGTTCGTCGAACGGATTCTTGAATTCGTCGAACGTGTTCGACGTTCGTTGAACACCTTGACTTAGCTAATCTTCAAATCTCTTCTAGACTTAGCCTATGACCCTTATACTATACATGATGGGTCAAAACAAATCCTATACCTAGAAATAGACATCCCAGCCCAAATCAATAATAGGGTTGAACTATGTTCCAACAGATTCGTCGAACTCAGCTCGATTTTCGTCAAAGGCAGATCTTTAGGTTACACGCCATTGGTCACGGGCGTGACTGAGGGCGTGTACTATTGAATTTGTCCAAAAACACCAGAAAATCTGCAAAACAAAAGTAAAACTATATTTAGAATAGAAATTATAAAAGAAGTGATTTTAAACTAAAATATAAATAATATTTGCAATTTTAAATTAAAACTAAACTAAATACTATAATTAAAATATGCATAAATACTACTCATCAAATACCCCCATACTTAAGCTTTTGCTATTCCAGAGCAAAAGTGTGAGAAATATTTATAAGACATTTAATAAAATTTTTAATTAAGTCTAAAAATTTATTGAATCACAAGTAAGCTAAAAAGAAAATTTAAGGATTGACGAATTAAGTCCTAAATTATGAAATTAGAATAATAAGAGAAAAATATTTAGCCAAGAGTTCTCAAAAATATTAACTAGTTAACAAAATTGAGTAATAAGTAAACAAAATTAGATTTAAAATTTATAAAAACCATAACTTTGAAAAAGCTAAAGGAAAAAGTAACTTACTAAGTATTGCTCTCTCCATAACATAATTTAAATCTAGATCAAAGATATTGGGTTAGGGGGGGTTCATAAAATTTGGCATAAGAAGAGACCTTTGAATGAAGGTGATGGACTTTATCCTTTTCACCAAGGTGTTTTTTTTTTCTAATTTGTAAAATGATAAACTTCTCTTCTAATAAAAACCCCAAATGTATATGTTTAGGAGTAATGAATTTTATCCTCTTACTCCATGCCATATAATCTTTTTAATGATTTTGGGTGCATATGTTTAGGGAATAATGAATTTTATCCTCTTATTCCCATGACATATGATCTTTTAAACTTCATTTTTTTTGCCAACAAAGGGGGTAGGGAAGAGAAAAGATTTCTAGCTTATAAATTAAATTATTTTGAGAGCAAATTTTAGTTATTTAAACTTTTCTAAGATTTTAGAAGCTTGAGGTAGAAATAATTAAAATCTAAAGGTGTTTAAGCAAGATTACTAAAAAATTGTAACTATTTAAAATAAAAGAGAAGGAGTGCTAAAGAAATATCTCTAATCAAATTAAAATCATAAAATATTTCTTAACACTAAATCACTTAAACAAAAATTAGATTTAGCAAACCATGATAGAATAAATGATTAGAAAAAAAATATATAAATGCTTATAAATAAACTCTAAATGATTTTGGAAATAACAAAAACCAAAGTAATGGCTTATTATATTTTTGGGATTTTTCTAAGTATTACAATTATTTTTTTTGAAATTTTTGATATTATATTTTTTATTTATTTTTGATATTATCTTTTTTTTTGGATTTTTGATATTATCTAAATAATAAAAATGCTAAACATAAACTAAAAAAACAATTTTTTTTTGTTAATTCTTAGACTTCCCGAGGTCTACCCGGTGAAGGGTTCGCAAGGTACTAGGAGTGTGATGGGATGATAGCCCAAACGTCCCTTTCTAAGATTTAAATTTTCGATTATCTAATTTTTTTGAATATTTTTAGGTTTTCTATTTTTTTTTTTGAAAAAGCTAATTTTTCTTTTGAAAAAGACAATAAAAAAGGAAATAAACTATGTTCAAAACGAAAATAAACAATGTACACAGTAAATATTTTTGGAATTTTAATTTTTTTTGGAAATTTTCTACGATTTTATAATTTAAAAGAAGGGAAATATACCCTCATACTTAAAATTCAACATTATCTCCAATGTTGAAAGCTAAGTATAGAGAAAAATAAATTAAATACAAGCACAGGATTAATGAAAGAAAATAACAAGGAGGGGAGAAAGAAGGACGTCCCTGATTTAGAGACGAACGATCACCACGATTACCTACAAAATTACTTTTTAAATAATAAAACAAAATACAAAATAAAAAGAAATGAAACATAAAAGTTACTTATTATTTTTTTAGTTTTGATTAGTTTTATAATGTTTTTGTGTTTTCAATTTTTTTCAAAATGATTTTTTTTTTTTTGAAAATTACTAAAAAAAAAGAGAAAAGAAAAGAAAGGAAAATATTTTTTTTTCTTTTAGATAAACATAAAAGAACAAGAAAAAGGATAAAAGTAATAGCGCTCTCTCTTTTCAAAATATTGACAAAAATAATTCCCCGGCAACGGCGCCAAAAACTTGATGATAAAAATTTCAGTTTTGCAAAATCCTTTCTGCGATGCGATAAGAATTCGATGGGCGCATTCGAGGCGTCTCACGAGTAATCCTACTTCGAGGAACTAACCATTATCCTACCTATCGAGATGATAAAAGTAATAGTCTTTCATTTTTTCGGAATATCGACGTTTATGCCGCGGCGGCGGCGACGAATTCTCTAAATATTTAAAAAGAAAAGGAGAAAGTTTTTGCAAGTTTTTGTTAATATAATCCAAACTACTCATTCGAAAAGGCAAGTGTACCTTATCGCGTATAGCATAGGATATTTTACAGAAAATATCAAGGTCGTATTTAAACTCGGGGCTGTCGAGTACTTCTACTTCGAGAAAGCTAACTATTATTTTATCGGTGAAAGAGCGGGAAAGAGCTTATAATTAAAACTAGTTAAAAGAGAACAAAAAGAAAATAAAGAAATTAAAATAAAAACAAAACTTGACCGGAACTCGTTTTGAAATGAAATAAAAAGATAAATATTAGCATTCAACTCTAAAACTTGACCGTGGAGATTCCTAGTTTATGAACGCACCTCTCTCGAGGAATACGCCTACCTGAGATTAAGTTGATCGGCCGGACTCTCGTCCTATAACCGAAACGCCTAATACTCGCTTTAACGAGATGAATCCCACTATAGGGTTTTACTCCTATCCAGAAGATTTACGTCATCCTCTTTCGAGGGGTGCGTGCAACTCTTTTTATTCTCGAGTGATCGATTCGTACGCACGAGCCTCTCGGCTAACTAGAATACGAAAACAAATACCGAAATTCATAACCGGAATATGAACTCAATATTGTTATATTTCGAGAATAAATCTTAGGTGAGAAGAAATGATAATAAGGAAAAGATAATTTCGATTCAAAGCTTGCTAAAAATCAAGAACTACAAATTTGCTAAATAGAAAAATAAAGAAAGAGAAAGAGAAGAAGGGAAGAGATTTTCATAAAGGAAAAGAGATTAAAATTTCATTTCATAAATAAAAGAGATTACCTAAAGTGAAAACTACATTACATTGCATGAAATTAAAACTAAGCTACTTGCATGGAATGAAAATAAATTTAAACTAGCTTGCATGGAAAGAAATTACATAAAAATAAATCTTAACCTAAAACATGAAAAATAAGGAAAACTATACAAGAACAGCCCAAATGGGCAGGGGGAAGGGAATGTAATGCTGGAGTGGAGCCTCTGAATTTATAGGAAAAAATTCCAGGTTACATGCCCTTGGTCACGGGCGTGACCTAGGGCGTGTAATACTTGTTCTGCACGGCTGCGACATCGGCATGGGTTCTGCGTGACAGTGTCGCGAAAAAGGAATTACACTCCCGTGTAACTTTGGTCACGGGCGTGTACTTGGGCGGCTTCATTAAAGCGGCGTGGGCTTGAATGCGGCGCTGCAGCAAAAAGAGATCACACGTGAAAAGTCACGGGCGTGACCTATTGGTCACGGGCATGACTGGGGTGAACTTCATCAATGCAGTATGGGATTGAATTCGGCGCGATAGGGAGCAGGGATCACGCCGGAAGTCACGGGCATGACTTGGGTCAACTCCTCGACAACATCTCCACGTCTCGACGGTAGCCCGCTGGGAAGATTCTATGTTTACACGCCCTTGGTCACGGGGGCGACTTTGGGTCACGGGCGTGACCTGGGGTGTGACTTGCGGTAAGGCGGTGGATTCGTCGAACTCAGCTCGGTTTTCGTCAAACGCAGATTTTTAGGTTACACGCCCTTGGTCAGGGTCTTGACTGAGGGCGTGTACTATGGAATTTGTCCAAAAACACCAGAAAATCTGCAAAATAAAAGTAAAACTACATTTAGAATAGAAATTATAAATGAAGTGATTTTAAACTAAAATATAAATAATATTTGCAATTTTAAATTAAAACTAAACTAAATACTATAATTAAAATATGCATAAATACTACTCATCATTTTGTCATGCCCTAGTCATGACAAAACCATCCTAGGGGTCTAGCTGTTTGGGGGATGTTACACTCTAAAGTATCAAAAAGAGGCACAACGGGCATCAACAACCTGACACTAACCCATTGACTTCAACTAGCATGTCTGAACACTAGAAGAAAACTAACAACAACTACCTCACAGCAGCGGGGTAAAACAACAACTAAAACTCCTGAAGACTCCAGGCTAATCCACTAGCTGTTATGGCTCAGAACCTGAGGCATTCAATAAAACAAAGAATGCCTCAGCAAGGGATTTACAAGTGGCAGAGAAACAAGAAGTAAAGTAAATAAGGCATAAGGGGTACCAACCCAGGCCAAACTCACAGAAAAAAAGAGAACTCCAAAGCAAAGAACTAAGAAAAGCACCGAGTGCACCAAATATCATAAAGAGGAACAAACATGGTTCATTTATCTTGAAAATTCTATTTAAAGAGACTGATCAGCTCAAATTAGCGGGTGGTGGTCCTTTATCCTCTACCACCCAAAGCCTAAAATGGGTGGGGATTTCTCTATCCCCTACCACCAAAACACAGCCCACGGGGCCTCAGGACAAGCCTGCTGACCACCCCTACAATAGCCACCGTGCAAGGCTTAACAAAGTCCTTACTGCCCCCAAACACGGCCCACAGGACCACATGCCAAGCCTGCTGTTCGTGTCCTTTGAAATGGCCGCCTTGCAAGGCTAAATGCAACAATTCATATTAATTAACTTTTATTAAGGCATGGAACACAGCCCGAGAAATAATCACCAGGATACCCTCAGAGTTAGGGTCAAGGACGAGGTAAACACTGCATAAGACGATTCATAACAGAAGACTCAGAGATTGGGTAATTACCACAGATGTAAGAACTTAAGCAAGAGGTGCTCAAGATCAAGAGCACAGTACAGATATCTGCAACTACCTGTACCCTTTAGAAGACACAAGATTTCGAGGAGGAGGAGAAATTGGAGGCATAGCTCAAACACTAAGAGACAAAGGGGCATTTCTTGAGGAATCAAAAGCTAAGGACCTGAGGTTTTCGAGAGATCAAGAGGCAGAGAATAGAATTCTTGATAAATCCCAAAGCAGAGACCTTGATTTCTCGAGAAATCCAAGGCAGGAAACAATGATTTCTCGAGAAATCCATGGCAGGATCCTTGATTTCTCGAGAAATCCAAGGCAAGAAACAATGATTTCTCAAGAAATCCAAGGCAGGAAACAATGATTTCTCGAGAAATCCAAGGCAGGATCCTTGATTTCTTGAGAAATCCAAGGCAGGAAATAATGATTTCTCGAGAAATCCAAGGCAGGATACAATGATTTCTTGAGAAATCCAAGGCAGGATCCTTGATTTCTCGAAAATCCAAGGCAGCAGGAAAAAAAGAATCCAGGGGGGGGGGGGGTTTAGGGATATTAACTATCATACATGCGCTCGATGTACAAGTTAAAAAAACACAGCAATAACTCATAACCAAGGAAAATAAGAGTGCTTCAACAAACAAGAAGGAAGGAGGAAGATAGCCACTTGCCTTAACCTTGCTAAAAACTCGAATTTCCTTGCTCCTACAGTAATGGAAACTCTCGAGCACAAAATCCTGAAACTTTTCGGATCAAAAGGAGGAGTTATGCAACTACCTCAAACTCCAAAATCCAAGAAACGGGAAAAGCTCACCACTAGGACGAAGATCTCGCCGAGAGCTTTCCAAATCCACTCTCCAAACACGATTCCGACTACTACAGCCTTCGAATCGCCGGCCGGAAGCTCCACGACACGCCGCTCTTGCTCTCTCATCCGATAGAACTCCTGGTCGGCCGAATGGGGAAGAAGATGAATAGGGTTAGGAATTTTGGGTATTTATATAAACCCTAATTTCCACATTTAAGTAATTAAATAAATAATACTCCCCTTTTACTTAAACTGCGAGGACGACTAAATCACCTCAGATTTCCACAAAACTCACACCCTAATGGAAAAACGGCGCTACGAAACAAACGACGAAGTCAGAATTCAATTCCGACGAGCCAAACTCGGGATAAAGCTTCCCGAAGCTAAAATCTTGATAACTACCCAAAATAATTCCTCTAAATCAAAACGTCGCGAAAATTTGCACGCTCGATCTAAATTACATACTTTAACTAAGCTAGGGCCCAAAACAATACCAGACGAGCTGACGTAACGCCCTTACGCCAAAATTATGTCACAGCAGCTACGCAAAATAATTAACGAAAATCAGGGGCGTTACATGTTGTTTGTAGGATTTTAGAAGAGGCGCACAGGGAGGAGGCTCGCATGGATTGCTGACGTGGAGGAAGAGGAAGTGGAGGTAGCTGGCTGCTTGAGGTGGCGACCCAGCTAGGTGGCCGGCGACTCATGGAGGAGACACAGGAGAGCTGCTTGCATGGAGATGGCCGGAAGTGCACCAGAGAGCTGGAGGTGGCCGGCGGGGCTGCTGCATGGAGGCGGCGGAAGTGATGGCTCGAATACACACTAATATATATATATATATATAAACATATATATATATATATATATAGTGTTGAAACCGATTTCTCGGTCTCTGTGGAGTTCGGGGCTCTCAGCAAGCTGAGGGGCGACCAACCCTTACTTCCCCCAAGGGAGAGCTCTATGTTGAGGGTTGAGGAACTATGGACTAGACCAAGGGCTTAGTGGGGAGGTCCCGCCACATACCCGGAAGCCCCTTAGGAACTTCCCCTCCCAAGACACTACTATGCTTGGGCACCACTGGAGACTCTCATCCTCCACTAGAGAGAAAATGGGGAGAGAGAGAGAGGGTTAGCCTAGAACAAGCTTGTCCCCAAATGATGCCCCCTTGGTCCTATTTATAAGATTTCTGAAGTTGGGCTGCAAATAACCAAAAACCGATCCCTGAAAATACCAACATACCCCCGGAAGTGGCTGCGGATAGCCAAGTCCCGCTGTTCTGAGACGCTAAACGCAGACCGCTTCCTACTTCAGAGCTAGGGCGAGCCAGGGGGCTGGCCCCCCTCCCGGCTCGCACCCTTAAGGGCTCTGGGGCGAGCCAAGGGCTTGGCCCCCTCCCGGCTCGCCCCCTAAGGGATCTGGGGTGAGCCAGGGGGCTGGGCCCCCTCCCGGCTCGCCCCCTAAGGGCTCTGTGGAGAGCCAGGGGGCTGGGACCCCTCCCGGCTTGCCCCCTAAGGGCTCTGGGGCGAGCTAGGGGCTTGGCCCCCTCCCGGCTCGCCCCCTAAGGGCTCTGGGCGAGCCAGGGGCTTGGGCCCCCTCCCGGCTCGCCCCCTAAGGGCTCTGGGGTGAGCCAGGGGCTTGGCCCCCTCCCGGCTCGCCCTCTAAGGGCTCTGGGGCGAGCCAGGGGCTTGGCCCCCTCCCGGCTTGCCCCCTAAGGGCTCTGGGGTGAGCCAGGGGGCTGGGCACCCTCCCGGCTCGCCCCTAAGGGCTCTGGCCGAGCCAGGGGCTTGGCCCACTCCTAGCTCGCCCCCTAAGGTCTCTGGGGCGAGCCAGGGGCTTGGCCACCTCCAGGCTCGCCCCTAAGGGCTCTGGGGCGAGCCAGGGGCTTGGCCCCCTCCCGGCTCGCCCCTAAGGGCTCTGGGGCGAGCCAGGGGCTTGGCCCCCACCCGGCTCGCCCCCTAAGGGCTCTGGGGCGAGCCAGGGGCTGGGCCCCCTCCTGGCTCGCCCCTTAAGGGCTCTGGGGCGAGCCAGGGGCTTGGCCCACTCCCGGCTCGCCCCCTAAGGGCTCCGGGGCGAGCCAGTGGCTTGGGCCCCCTCCCGGCTCGCCCCCTAAGGGCTCTGGGGCGAGCTAGGGGCTTGTCCCCCTCCCGGCTCGCCCCCCTCTGCCCCTACTCTTCCTGCATGGGCCTATGTTACCACACAATGTTCTAAAGGACTCCGGGGTCTCGGAAAAACACTCGGCGAATTCAGGGTTGTACACAATCCCCACTCTTTTCGAGCGAGGTACGCGCTCAGAAAGAAACATCCAACCCTGTATATTCGACGAGCGTCGCTGGGAATCCGGCTAACGAAACTACTTTGAGAGAAAACATAAAGCCTCCTTGAGAGGTCCTCCATCCCTGCCGGCTAGTGAGAGCCCGGCTAGCGGGACCACCTTGGGGGAAAAAAATACATATCCTCCCCAGAAGTCTTCCAACCCTGCCGGCTAGTGAGAGCCCGGCTAGCGAGACCACCTCGGGAAAAAAACATAGCCTCCCCGAGAGGTCTTCCAACTCTGCCGGCTAGTGAGAGCCCGGCTAGCGAGACCACCTCGGTTGAAAAATACATAGCCTCCCCGAGAGGTCTTCCAACCCTGCCGGCTAGTGAGAGCCCAGCTAGCGAGACCACCTCGGGAAAAAAAACATAGCCTCCCCGAGAGGTCTTCCAACTCTGCCGGCTAGTGAGAGCCCGGCTAGCGAGACCACCTCGGGGGAAGATACATAGCCTCCCCGAGAGGTCTTCCAACCCTGCCGGCTAGTGAGAGCCCAGCTAGCGAGACCACCTCGGGGGAAATACATAGCCTCCCTGAGAGGTCTTCCAACCCTGCCGGCTAGTGAGAGCCCGGCTAGCGAGACCACCTCGGGGGAAAATACATAGCCTCCCCGAGAGGTCTTCCAACTCTGCCGGCTAGTGAGAGCCCGACTAGCGAGACCACCTCGGGGAAAATACATAGCCTCCCTGAGGGGTCTTCCAACTCTGCCGGCTAGTGAGAGCCCGGCTAGCGAGACCACCTCGGGGGAAAATACATAGCCTCTCCGAGAGGTCTTCCAACCATGCCGGCTAGCGAGAGCCCGGGAGCGGAATCGATCTGGGGAATTCCAACACCAAACATATATCACCTCGCCAGCCTCTCCAGAGATCAACCTGAAGCCCCCGTATAGTGAGAGCCCGAGAGGGGAATCGATCTGGGGCATTCCAGCACCAAACATATACCACCTCGCCAGCCTCTCCAGAGATCAACCTGAACCCCCCGTCTAGTGAGAGCCCGGGAGCGGAATCGATCTAGGGCATTCCAGCACCAAACATATCCAACCTTGTCAGCCTCTCTAGAGATCAACCTGATCCCCCCGTCTAGGTGAGAGCCCGGGAGCGAAATCGATCTAGGGCATTCCAGCACCAAACATATCCAACCTTCCAGCCTCTCTAGAGATCAACCTGAACCCCCCGTCTAGGTGAGAGCCCGGGAACGGAATCAATCTGGGGCATTCCAGCACCAAACATATCCAACCTTGCCAGCCTCTCCCGAGATCAACCTGAACCCCCCGTCTAGGTGAGAGCCCAGGAATGGAATCGATCTGCGGCATTCCAGCACCAACATATCCAACCTTGCCAGCCTCTCCAGAGATCAACCTGAACCCCCCGTCTAGGTGAGAGCCCGGGAGCGGAATCGATCTGGGGCATTCCAGCACTAAACATATACCACCTTGCCAGCCTCTCCAGAGATCAACCTGAACCCCCCGTCTAGTGAGAGCCCGGGAGCGAAATCGATCTGGGGCATTCCAGCACCAAACATATACCACCTTGCCAGCCTCTCCAGAGATCAACCTGAACCCCCCGTCTATTGAGAGCCCAGGAGCGGAATCGATCTGGGGCATTCCAGCACCAAACATATACCACCTTGCCAGCCTCTCCAGAGATCAACTTGAACCCCCCATCTAGTGAGAGCTCGGGAGCGGAATCGATCTGGGGCATTCCAGCACCAAACATATCCAACCTTGCCAGCCTCTCCAGAGATCAACCTGAACCCCCCGTCTAGTGAGAGCCCGGGAGCGGAATCGATCTGGGGCATTCCAGCACCAAACATATACCACCTTGCCAGCCTCTCCAGAGATCAACCTGAACCCCCCGTCTAGTGAGATCCCAGGAGCGAAATCGATCTGGGGCATTCCAGCACCAAACATATCCAACCTTGCCAGCCTCTTCAGAGATCAACCAGAACCCCCCGTCTAGTGAGAGCCCGGGAGCGGAATCGATCTGGGGCATTCCAGCACCAAACTTATCCAACCTTGCCAGCCTCTCCAGAGATCAACCTGAACCCCCCGTCTAGGTGAGAGCCCGGGAGCGGAATCGATCTGGGGCATTCCAGCACCAACATATCCAACCTTGCCAGCCTCTCCCGAGATCAACCTGAACCCCCGTCTAGGTGAGAGCCCGGGAGCAGAATCGATATGGGGCATTCTAGCACCAACATGTCCAACCTTGCTAGTCATAATATTTTATGCAAGTTATCCAACCTTGCTAGCCTCTCCAGAGATCAACCTGAACCCCCCGTCTAGGTGAGAGCCCGGGAGCGGAATCGATCTGGGGCATTCCAGCACTAAACATATACCACCTTGCCAGCCTCTCCAGAGATCAACCTGAACCCCCCGTCTAGTGAGAGCCCGGGAGAGGAATCGATCTGGGGCATTCCAGCACCAAACATATACCACCTTGCCAGCCTCTCTAGAGATCAACCTGAACCCCCCATCTAGTGAGAGCCCAGGAGCGGAATCGATCTGGGGCATTCCAGCACCAAACATATACCACCTTGCCAGCCTCTCCAGAGATCAACTTGAACCCCCCGTCTAGTGAGAGCTCGGGAGCAGAATCGATCTGGGGCATTCCAGCACCAAACATATCCAACCTTGCCAGCCTCTCCAGAGATCAACCTGAACCCCCCGTCTAGTGAGAGCCCGGGAGCAGAATCGATCTGGGGCATTCCAGCACCAAACATATACCACCTTGCTAGCCTCTCCAGAGATCAACCTGAACCCCCCGTCTAGTGAGATCCCGGGAGCGAAATCGATCTGGGGCATTCCAGCACCAAACATATCCAACCTTGCCAGCCTCTTCAGAGATCAACCTGAACCCCCCGTCTAGTGAGAGCCCGGGAGCGGAATCGATCTGGGGCATTCCAACACCAAACTTATCCAACCTTGCCAGCCTCTCCAGAGATCAACCTGAACCCCCCGTCTAGGTGAGAGCCCGGGAGCGGAATCGATCTGGGGCATTCCAGCACCAACATATCCAACCTTGCCAGCCTCTCCAGAGATCAACCTGAACCCCCCGTCTAGGTGAGAGCCCGGGAGCGGAATTGATCTGGGGCATTCCAGCACCAACATGTCCAACCTTGCTAGTCATAATATTGTATGCAAGAAAAAGGAACTAAGTATGAAAACAAACCATCGCACTACGTGGGTTTACTGGTACAAGCGTTTTTGGTTGCCACCACTTAGCTCGGGATATCCTTTCTTCGTCTCCAACATCCTAGGTCCTGTCCTCCTCGATCCCCTTCGGCTAGTGTCATTGTTGCATCGGACCCATTGCCTCCCTTATTTCCAAAAACTCGGGGCAGGTGGATTTCGCGTGACCTTCTTCCTGGTGGAAGTCACAGTAGGATAACTCCACCCTACCCCCTCCTCTTCCTCTTCTTTCTGCTTTCCTGGCTCTCCTTCTTCTTCCCCCACCAATCGCCATAGTTTGCGGAGGCGGTGGAGGGGGTGCCCTTGGTCCCTGCCTCCACCTTGGGTAGTTTAATCTTTTCCTTTTGAAGTTCCCCCTTCCTTGCTCTCGCGGAGTCGACTTGCTGGCCTCTGCGCTCGCCGGGCTATTGGATAGCCTCCACCCGGGGTGGTCTCGACCATCAACATTCACTCTACTCCTTTTGGGGTGGAGCGAGTGGGGGCCGGATGCCTCCCCGCTCGCCCCCTTTTGGGACTGGGCTAGAAGGGGCGGGGCGAGCTGGGAGGGCGCCCCCTGTAAGATCCCCCTCCCGGAACACAAAACACGGCCGAAGGGAAGTCTTATGCCCAGGACAACCGCCTTGCGGAAGCACCAGCGCCGAAGGGATGACTGAAATCTGTGTTCTGATTATTTATTCCGGTCACATCGGCCACCTTATTTCTCGTCCGACCAACCAACATCACCGCCCCTTTCTCGTATGTGAGATGCATCGACGGACGACGAATCGGTGACCGGAGGTGCTCGGAATAAATAATCAGAACATAGATTTCAGTCATCCCTCCATGACTTGCTCTCAAATCAACTCAATTGAGTTCGACATCTTGCCTAATTTGATCTAAGAAAACTAGCACCAAGGGAGAGGGGAGGAAGCTCACCTGATTTCCATGCATGCTACCCAATAGCCTTGTATACGACATTTGTCTGCTGCTTTCGGTCTGGGTCGGATCTCGTCGATCTGAACCTTGTGAAACGTGCCGAATTTGATTGAAGACGGTGTTCAATCTCTTAAAGTTGGACCTTGAAGAAGATGGGATTGGTGAAACCCACCAACATAGCCATTTTCTTCTCAAGATCAAGAAGCTTGCTCCATGGAGTGGTCTGCCATGATCATTGTTGTCGGATTGGAGGAATGTGCTCGGCTTGCTTGAAGATTGAAAGTGGCTGGTCGGAGGAGTGAAAGTGGTCGGCCATGGAGGTTTCCATCATTGGAGTGGAGGTATCCAGAGTAAATCTCATCGGAGATGGAGGGAAAGTAAAACAACACAGCGAGAGTGAGGAGGCGTGAGATTGGTTGGATGGGGCTGGGGTGTTCCGTCTGGACAGAAAAATGAGAGGGAGAGAGAGAGAGATAAGAGATATGAGGGGAAAAAGTAGAGAGAGAGAAATGGAGAAATGGGATTTATAAGAGATCAAGAGAGCTGATCTGGGAGATGGATTTTCGGCCATGGGGCTTAGACAAAGGGAAAGCTACAGAAATGGAGATAAAGAGCGATCTGTATGGAGATGGATCTGGGAGTTCGTCGGAGGAGATGTCGTAGAGGAGAGAGTTCGGCAATGGATCCGGAGGTTGCCGGCCTTGAGGCTGTAAAGATAGAGAGGCGACCGGCGGTTGGCAAGGGTGGTCGGGCTTGGAGCTTGCCGGAGCACGGAGGTGGAGTTCGGCCATGGATGGGGTTAGAGAGAGAGAGGAGATGAAGGAGCTCGGTTCTTGGATGGATCTGTGAGAGAGAGAAGGCGCCAGAGGAGTTCACGAGAGATGCCGGAGAGGAGATCGCCGAAGGTGGCGCCGGCCGGAGGGGAGAAGGATCGGAGAGAGAGAATGGAGAGAGGGCTGTCGTGCGGCGCAGCTGAGAGGAGAGGGCTCGGTGATCTTTCTAACATAAGGATTTAGCTACGATTATATATGTATAAATTTATAATAATAATAATATTATTAATAATAATAGTAATATTATTAATATTACAGTTTAAATGCTCCTACTCTGCCCTAGATAGCTCGGAATTCATCCCGGATGAGCTCGTTACGACCGTCTCGTCGACACGCATCCCACGAAACGATCCAAAATTAATTCTGAGTTCGTTTGGTAAATTTATGCTTGTCGGAGCATTTACGGCCTAATTTACTTAAACGTCAAAACTCCTTCAAACGATGTCGGAATCGCAAACGGATAGATTCGTTGAACTCATACTATTATTACGAGCCTAACAAGACCGACTGGGGTCAATTGCGAGATCGTTTGGTTAGTTTCACAATTTTGGATAAATATGCTAATCACAGACCACATTATAATTTCGTCGATTCTCATCAGAATCGAGCGCGGACAGTTTCGTTGAACTCGTATAGGCTTCACGAGTCTAACAACCCTGAGTGGGGTGAATTCCGAGACCGTCTACTGCATACCGCCTTTTGAATAAATACGTTATTCGCAGACCGTGTCATTTGAGCTAACATACGTACTATAATTCTTTCAAGGCGGTACGCCTCCTTCGAGTTTTAACGCTCAAGTTATGCTCTCCGGACGGCTCAGATCCCGTTACAGCAAACATCGAGACAAAGAATAGAACTGGTACTCGCCGCATTCGTCGAGTGCACTTCACCGGCTCAGGTGCAAGCCTGGCCCTCAGTACACCCCGAGCCCGAGTCAACTCGCTTGACTCAAAAACGCGCACAAGGGGTCTAGCTCGAATCGGGATGTTACAATCCAATAAACGAAGAAACAATTTCGTCCCCGAAATATTAGGTTGAGGCTACGAGGATTTTCTGGATGAGAGTAAAATATAGTCATCATATTCATTCATGGGCACTTCATCCATAATAATTTCAAGCGTATGTATGCATTCTCAATTGTTGCGGTTTATACATAGAAACTAGATTGCATGTGCACTCTTGCCTTGTGAAGTCATACGAACTAATAATGACACACACTATTTCAATAATCGCTACTTCAGTCTAACTGATTATGTTGTGATTTAATCTCAAGCACACAACATACAAGTGAGCATTTAGCAAGGACTTGGTATGAACGACATCAAGCATGCTACTCATTTATAAAACCACGATGCAACCGGCTACCACTACCAACATCTCTGACGCAGTACAAGTTCCATGAACCAACCAAAACTGCCAAACCACTAACTCATTCACACCTTGCATGCCCGGATCTCCAAAACAGTAGATCCCTACTGCAAGTGCCATCAACGGTTGCCCTGCATCTATATTGTCTGCCATGAGTCTCCAACACACATCCTCGGTAACCTTATTTAGTTTATAATATCGTTACATATGTACGCAAACCAGTGCATAGACACCACTATTGTGAATTTGTTAACTTAACAACTACGTTGCAAAACCTTAGCGCTAAGAGTGCTACGATTTAAACCAATTATCCTAAATATGTCACTTTTAAACACACCTCTTTGATCAACAATCAAATACAACTCCAACTCAACAAATTTCAAGGCGTCCCCCAAAATTTGTCGCGCGGTCATCGGACCGACCATTGATCACTGAGAGGCACTACAACACTATCAAGAGGATTCGAGATTTCACTTACTACACCCATAAGGTTCTAATGATGGAACTCATGCTATTAAAACCCAAGGACTACCACCAAGTCCTTATGTCATCCAAACACTTGTCAGGATTCGACTAGTGCATAGCAGCACTCAAGGACTGCCAACTCAAGTCCTTACCATCACATCAGGATGTCATTGCATCCTTCACATAGTATTGACATCCATCTAAAACCGTGCTAAATTTTACTCAACGCCACCCACAAAGGTCCTAATTGGCACTCAGCAGGGTGTATTCATATCCTCAATTACCCAGCTATATGATTTATCTAGGAGTTCATGTATGAAAACTCGACAAGCTCGGTGTATATCCCAAAAGGTTTTAGATCACCATTTCTCCTTGGTCTACTTCTCCGCATAACCTTCGATCAGAGTGAAGACATAACCATCCTTTAGGTACTCACCCCTGTATGCACACCGGCCCTATGGGCATGCCGTCCTCGATTTGGAGTTTTACCCTATAAGCACTTGCCACCAGGCACTTGAACAATAGTTCCTGAGACCTATTAAAGTGTTATAGGCCCTCAAAGTAACCTTTTTCAACAACCTTTCTAGGGGTCGACATGTTCCCGACTACAAAATGGTCACTTTCTAGACTCGCAGTCTTATTGGATGTAAACTACAATGAGGAGCATCACATTATTGGTACGAACATCAAACTTAGAAATCTCTTACTGCCCCAACAGTAGATAATAGTCACTACTTCCAACCGCGATACTAGTCACGAGTTGCTCTCACTATAAGGGGAGTCTTAACATTTATCATGTGATTTCACTAACCCAAACCCAACCCAACATATGATCCCACGCTGGCTCCATACGACGACAAGCGAAGCACCGAGTTCAGAATTCGTGCCGAATTTCTTTTGGGATCCAGATAGTTCCATTTAAAGGGCCTCTTACTGTAAACTTAAACCTTGTCTCATTGTCGGGTTATGGTATCGAGCCTCTAGAAATCTACCTTGCCAAGGTAATAATATTACACATAAACCTTATTTGTTCATATATAGCGTATAAACTCCAAAGTTGCCCACAATCGCCGATAGAGATTGCTAATGACATGCTTATTCCATGATAAACATTTGAGATTTTAAATCACTTAACAAGTCATACTATCCTTATCATCTTCATAAATCAAACGTAGTCGAATCAATGAAGCCACATTCATTTTTTGGCATTTTACTAGTCGATTTGGATATATTAATTTTTCCTAACATCCCTTTAACATACAAGTCATTGCAAATTTCCTAACTTCCTGGGATGGTTGATCATTAAACCACTCGTACATATACAAACTTCATTATATCATCATGAGGGTACATAATTTCATCAAGTACCAAGCTATAATGTCATCAAAAGTTAAAGTATAGGTCGATACAGATATTTACCAAAATGGCTAACTTACTACTTTCCTCTCTTATTCCGCTAATAAAATTTCTATCAACCCAAAATGAGCCTTTGCAGTCTGCCTTGCTTAAGGTGAACTAACTTCTCAAGGATCAAAACTTCCAATGTCAAAAAAATTACAATGATTCTAACTCCTCAAAGGATCCAAGACGGTACATAACTAGCCCAATAAACGAAGAGATAAGCCCCCGTATCTCTTCGACTGAGTTTCTTCTACCACCAATATAATACATTCGTCCCAAAATGAGTCTTCTCTGGATCCGAATTCTTATCATATCTCCTCCATATGAAACCTTCTACATAAATAGAAGTGAGAGGTATCGACATACAGTATAAAAGGCATGCTTGGTGGTCTCTTACTAAGCTGATAATGGACTACTGGCACCAATCTCATTGAGATTGCCCTAAAGTTTTTGGGTAAGATGATAATATTACTCCATATCTGGGATAGAAATCTCAGGGTGCGAGTCTTTAGCATTTACACTCACATTAAACTCTTCCCTTAGTCACTCAAGGTCACTTATTGCTTGGCTCAATCATCCCCAAGATCCGTATAAGGCTAGGATACGTCATGACCTATCCTGCTAAGTCGACCAAAATGGTATCATATGCCAAACCAACTATGACTGTTGGAATGGGAAAACAAATTACTGTCTCGGAATGAGCCAGCATCTATACGTAAGGGTACGAGTTTGGCTTGGGTTGGCACTTTCTATAGGAAAAAGCGGACATACTTATTGTGAATTACACATGGGCACACCACCGCTTCCGCTGCATCAGTTTGTCCTCAAACTGATTTAGCTAACAGGGTGGCCTAGTGGTTTAATGGACTTCTTTATCTCAGGATCCTAGCCTCTGATACCATTTGTAAGATCCCCCTCTCGGAACACAAAACATGGCCGAAGGGAAGTCTTATGCCCAGGACAGCCGCCTTGCGGAAGCGCCAGCGCACGAGCTAGCCTCCCCCACAAGACGCCTATCCTGCCGGCCAAACCAACTGAACAGCGCCAACCCATCAATAATAGAAAGCATTAAAGCCATAAGTTCACAATAAGTAATAAAGTCCAGAACAGTACAAAGAAAGGCAGAAAGCTACACAAGCTCCTGCAAATCATCAGAGTAACCAGCTAAATGCCCCAAGGGCTACATCTCAAAACACTCACCCGCCTCTGTCACTGCGGCAGCTAAGGTACCATAAACCCCAGCCCTGCACACCTGACCTGGCTGGCCTCCAGTGTTGAACGCTGCTACACCACTGAATGTGCTCCTAAAAAGAGGGACGTAGCAACCGTTAGTCATAAAGACTAAGTGGCTTCCCATCCGCTCCCCCGGCGACTCCAAGGCACCGGGCGGAAGGAATGGAAGAAAAGCTGCAATATAACAGTAATATACAAAGCAGGTGACGGGGAAAGTAAACTAGTATATATACAAATTCTAAGGTACACAAGTGTAAAAGGGGTTAATCTAATCATGTATAAGCGGGAGTATAAGCAGGAGTATAATAAAGGTGTACAACAGTAAATAAACAGTAAGTAAAGCAGGTAAAGCAAAGCAGTAAGAACAGTAGCGAAAAGTAATCAATCTCGTACCCTAACTTATATGAATGCCCATACCAACTTATAAGTTAGGATTTCCAGGAATTATAACTCATCATATAAAAGAGTCCATACTAATTTATATGATGAGGATCTGCAAGTGCGTATGCTATGCTTATGCTATGAATGATTATGCAATGAACTCACACACACGACTCTGCGCACACAGACCTTTGTAGTTCCCTCTATTTGAGAGGAAGCTAACCTATCGGGTACCAACCGCTGTGACACACGGTGGTAGCGGACTGGGCTGTCCACTCCTAGGCGGGTATACACTCTACCAGGCCTAGACCGCACGTACGCCTCTACGCTAAACAACCGCGGAGCTCTGCGTACTCTTTGCTGGAGTCCACCAGACTGTGAGCCAAGTGAGAGGTGTCTTCGGGGGACTGTCGTCCCGACACGCAGCCAAGCTGGCCCCTTAGACCCCTACACACCTGCTAAGTCAACGTACCGCGGTCGGAGTGACGACCTACCTAGTACCGAAGACCTACCATATTTCTGAGAAAGTTACCGGGATAATCATCCCCTCGAGGTTCCCGCTCGTCTAATCGAGCACCACAATCCTGCCACTCCCGCAACTGGGAGGAGATACATGAATCCAATCTTACCCTACTATGGCTACTCTTGCCTACTTTAAATGTTATTGCAATTTAGGGTTAATCTTGGACTTCCCGAGGGTTACCCTGTAAGGGGCTCGCTGCGGTACTAGGAACTACAATGGGATGACACCCTAAAGTTCCCTTTCTCAAGACACTTAGTATTATTGGTATCCACCCATAAGATTACCCTCTTATCATCTCACTTGAATTAAACCTCAGTGCTTTATGACCCTCTAAGGGGAAAGATGGTCTTTCGTCAATCCCGAGCACAGCCTTACCCATAGCTCATCAAGCACTCTCTCATCACCTAAACTCCTTTTTGGTGTCCTCAACCTCTTCATCCAAATCCGGTACACCAGCTACCTCCCATTCCCGCCTAATGGTCTACAAGTTATCTTCATTCTACCATTGTACTATTCGCAGACCAAATGAGTTATATGAACCACATAAGGGAAGGTACGACAAATATTCATCCAATTGACTCAAGATTATTACCAGAAGACTATCATGATATTATAAGACTAAGCTCGGCTTTTACTCAAGGGTTGTTTCTCATCCAACCCTGTTAGATTCAACATATATATTTAAATGTTAATACATACTACGCCATCAATCGTTCTTCACATCCGAACACTTGGGTAAAAAGAGTTGT
Organism: Dactylorhiza incarnata; assembly: GCA_033032865.1. Lineage (NCBI taxonomy): Eukaryota > Viridiplantae > Streptophyta > Magnoliopsida > Asparagales > Orchidaceae > Dactylorhiza > Dactylorhiza incarnata. The sequence goes on along the minus strand of JAWHQI010000415.1, from coordinate 924,822 downwards.
GTTACAATGTAGTTATTCATCTAACGACACATCACGAACAGTATGATCCTCAGGTGCATACCCCGACGTCATTTAAATATAATCCTCCACATTAGTGGTAACTCGCATGTCTTATAGTCAACATTAGTTGACTGGTAGGAGTGTATAAAAAGCTGATCATAAACACTGATATTTACAAGTCTCATATCATTGAAGAATCAACCATGAAGTAGACGGTTATGTATTCTATTTCTACGAGTACAGTCAAGTCGTGTCTTACCATCATGAGAACATGTACAAACGACCTCCAATTCGCAAGTTTTAGGTTCATTACATAATTTGCCCTACTATTTAGATCAATCACCTCCAATATTGTATTAGAATCATAATAATAACTTTTACATACAATGTAAATCAGAGCACTATTCAAATCGCTACTTGCCTAAAGTTTCATGCACATACTTATTGTGCTAGAGCGTCATCGAACAAGTGATTAATCGAGTGGCTATATCAAACCCAAGACTTCTAAAAATTTCTACTATAAGTCATGGTTAGCATCTTGAGCGTTTACACCAAATCTCAGTTCATTCGAAATAATCATGATAACTTTTTACGGCACGATAATTTTATAACATAATATTGACAAATTACAGCAAGCCCATATCCGAAAATTATGAAATTCAAGAGGGGTGTCCACATTGTCATCAAACATTTAACTACCAATTTCCAAACAGCTTCCGATAAACAAAACAAGATAAATCACCAAAATACTATGAATTCGTACGCCTACCTCGCCGCGCGCTAAACATATTATTTACCAAATAACTAATGTAAACTACACGGCTCTAAGAGTTTATCAAACAACGTCCGGTCATCTTCTTCCTCCAGCCTGGGGCTGTTATTTGCCCGACCTGGAGACTAATAAAAACTCTCACATCGGCCACCTTATTTCTCGTCCGACCAACCAACATCACCGTCCCTTTCTCGTATGTGAGATGCATCGACGGATGGCGAATCAGTGACCGGAGTGACCGGAATAAATAATCAGAACACAGATTTCAGTCATCCCTCCATGACTTGCTCTCAAATCAACTCAATTGAGTTCGACATCTCGCCTAATTTGATCTAAGAAAACTAGCACCAAGGGAGAGGGGAGGAAGCTCACCTGATTTCCATGCATGCTACCCAATAGCCGTGTATACGACATTTGTCTGTTGCTTTCGGTCTGGGTCGGATCTCGCCGATCTGAACCTTGTAAAACGTGCCGAATTTGATTGAAGACGGTGTTCAATCTCTTGAAGTTGGACATTGAAGAAGATGGGATTGGTGAAACCCACCAACATAGCCATTTTCTTCTCAAGATCAAGAAGCTTGCTCCATGGAGTGGTCTGCCATGAGCGTTGTTATCAGATTGGAGGAATGTGCTCGGCTTGCTTGAAGATTGGAAGTGGCTGGTCGGAGGAGTGAAAGTGGTCGGCCATGGAGGTTTCCGTCATTGGAGTGGAGGTATCCGGAGTAAATCTCATCGGAGATGGAGGGAAAGTAAAACAACACAGCGAGAGTGAGGAGGCGTGAGATTGGTTGGATGGGGCTGGGGTGTTTCGTTTGGACAGAAAAATGAGAGGGAGAGAGAGAGATAAGAGATATGAGGGGAAAAAGTAGAGAGAGAGAAATGGAGAAATGGGATTTATAAGAGATCAAGAGAGCTGATCTGGGAGATGGATTTTCGGCCATGGGGCTTAGACAAAGAGAAAGCTACAGAAATGGAGATAAAGAGCGATCTGTATGGAGATGGATCTGGGAGTTCGCCGGAGGAGATGTCGTAGAGGAGAGAGTTCGGCCATGGATCCGGAGGTTGCCGGCCTTGAGGCTGTAGAGACAGAGAGGCGGCCGGCGGTTGGCAAGGGTGGTCGGGCTTGGAGCTTGCCGGAGCCCGGAGGTGGAGTTCGTCCATGGATGGGGTTAGAGAGAGAGAGAGGAGATGAAGGAGCTCGGTTCTTGGATGGATCTGTGAGAGAGAGAAGGCGCCGGAGGAGTCCACGAGAGATGCCAGAGAGGAGATCGCCGGAGGTGGCGCCGGCCGGAGGGGAGAAGGATCGGAGAGAGAGAATGGAGAGAGGGCTGTCGTGCGGCGCAGCTGAGAGGAGAGGGCTCGGTGATCTTTCTAACCTAAGAATTTAGTTACGATTATATATGTATAAATTTATAATAATAATATAATTATAAATAATAATAGTAATATTATTAATATTAGAGTATAAATGCTCGTACTCTGCCCTAGAGAGTCGGAATTCATCCCGGATGAGCTCGTTACGACCGCCTCGTCGACACGCATCCAACGAAATGATCCAAAATTAATTCCGAGTTCGTTTGGTAAATTTATGCTTGTCGGAGCATTTACGGCCTAATTTACTTAAACGTCAAAACTCCTTCAAATGACGTCGGAATCGCAAACGGATAGATTCGTTGAACTCATACTATTATTACGAGCCTAACAAGACCGACTGGGGTCAATTGCGGGATCGTTTGGTTAGTTTCACCATTTTGGATAAATATGCTAATCACAGACCACATTATAATTTCGTCGATTCTCATCAGAATCGAGCGCGGACAGTTTAGTTGAACTCGTATAGGCTTCACGAGTCTAACAACCCTGACTGGGGTGAATTCCGAGACTGTCTGCTGCATACCGCCTTTTGAATAAATACGCTATTCGCAGACCGTGTGTAACACCCCAAAAATCGTGGTTCAGCGAAGTAGGCGGAGTGGTAGTGCTGCACTTGAAGCAGGCTAAATCTTCCCTTTCTGCTCTTAGCGCACGATCAGTGGCCTCATCGCGCACGACCAGTGATCGTGCGCCAGCGATCATGCGTTAATTCAGGAGAGAATCGAGTTCTGTCTCGGACAGTGCGCACGACCATTTTCCTCTTCGCGCACGACCAGTGATCGTGCGCCAGCGATCGTGCGCCCTGTTTATTCTGTTCTGCGATTTTGAGCGGAGAAGAAGATCGGACCGTCCAAATCTTTTGGAAATTGATCCAACGGCTAGGTTTAGTTGCGGGAGACCTTTAGGGCTGATGAGAGGGGGTTAAACCCTCATATTCTCTAAGCCATTCTCTCTCCAAACCCTAGAGAAAGAAGGGGGAGCCAAGCAAGAAGAAGGTAGATCCCGCCATTGACGGAGCTCCGGAGCTCCGTTTCGCGAGCCGTTTCCAGATTTGGAGAGTGCAGCCCGGTGCGGTCGTTTCTCTCCGTGTAGAATCTCGGATCTATGGCGAAAAAGAACGCGTCTAGGGTAACGATTCTTCCTCCCGAACTTTGGACTTGTATTTGTCCTTTCATTCCTCTTTCTATGTTTGCATGAGGTATCCCTTTCACCAAATGGGTGAAGTGTAGGATTTCCTCAAGTTCTTCGGAACTCCGGGTAGATTGTGTCCGTCCCCGGCATTTTTGCAAGTAGAAAATCCGGTAGTCGCGCGGATTTAGGCATTTTGTGTGAAGCCTATTCGTGGCCGTGAGCCCGAATCGGTGATGCTTGATTTGCGACGTTGCATTTAAGTTAGGCCTAGAATGCGTGCCGGAGAATGACTCCGTGAACTCACCTATAGTATTGCGGGAACTCAGTGTAGGCGTCTTGTGAAGATCCTAACAAAAGCCCCATGCTTTGAGTTTTGGATGAAGGCAAACCTTCACCACGAAATTGATGCGGAGTGTATTGCACCTCCCTTGTTGAGTATTTGTGAAACCTAGATCCTTGTGAAGGGGTTAGGTGCATAACGTATATTTAGTGTAGCACTTGAAGGTGCTAAACCCTCACGGGCCGAGGTGAAGCCGTACCCGCGTCGTGCGATAGATCGCGACGATTAGAGCACGGGCAAAGCTAAACCGAACCCGTTTCCATGCAGATCGGTAAGAGGTCCCTTCCTCAGGAAAGCCGTGTGATCATGGGAGAGGTCGTGGAAGGTGTCATACCTAGACCGACCAAAAGCTCTTGTTTCCACCCAAGGTTGTGGCCCTTACGGTGGAGTGTTTTGTGAAATGGATGTTATGATTAGCCTCATGCGATTGCTTAGGCGGTTGTGGGGAACCTTCGGGTGAACTCAACCAACATCATGTGCATACCTAGGTTCCCCTCTCTTTTGATGCTCAACCTAGAAGATTGATTGTGCTTGAAACCTCACCTTGTGTAGTTTGCACTTTCTTTATATTTAGTACTTGTGCTAGTATGGCTTGCTTGCAGGGTAGAAGCTCCGCCACCCCGGAAAAGGGGTGGGGTCGTTATAATTTGGTCAGCTGTGCTGACCGTTACTTTGTTTGCCACCGCTTGGTGGAATGTTCTTATGCAGGTGCAGGTGAGCCTAGCGGGAAATAGCGGGCGATGGCCCTTTGCAATGTTGGCCCTCGAAGGCCAGCCCTTTTCCTGTTATTCATGTATGGCCGGCCTGCGTGCCGATGTATGCTTGGAGTTTTGTGCATTGGATGAATGTAAGGCCTTAAGGCCGTAACTCTTATTCTGGATACATTCCTATGATAGTGGACAGTTCTATTTGAATGGTTTAATTAATGCTTCCGCTTACGTTTTGTACTCTCGTTTAGTTGTTGCTTTTCTGGTTATCACCTTTTAACTCCTAGCTAGTGTGGTTTGTATGGCGTGGGGTCCCGGCCGGACCTGCTGTTATACTCTTCGTACTGGCCGGATGTTACACCGTGTCATTTGAGCTAACGTACGTACTATAATTCCTTCAAGGCGGTACGCCTCCTTCGAGTTTTAACGCTCAAGTTATGCTCTCCGGACGGCTCGGATCCCGTTACAGCAAACATTGAGACAAAGAATAGAACTGGTACTCGCCGCATTCGTCGAGTGCACTTCACCGGCTCAGGTGCAAGCCTGGCCCTCAGTACACCCCGAGCCCGAGTCAACTCGCTTGAATCAAAAACGCGCACAAGGGGTCTAGCTCGAATCGGGATGTTACACCCCCTCCTGAGCTCGCCCCCTTGAAGGGGCGGGGCGAGCTGGGAGGGCGCCCCCCTCCTGACCTCGCCCCCTTGAAGGGGTGGGGCGAGCTGGGAGGGCGCCCCCCTCCTGACCTCACCCCCTTGAAGGGGCGGGGCGAGTAGGGATGACGCCCCCCTCCTGAGCTCGCCCCCTTGAAGGGGCGGGGCGAGCTGGGAGGGCGCCCCCTCCTGAGCTCGCCCCCTTGAAGGGGCGGGGCGAGCTGGGAGGGCGCCTCCCTCCTGAGCTCGCCCGCTTGAAGGGGCGGGGCGAGCTGGGAGGGCGCCCCCCTCCTGAGCTCGCCCCCTTGAAGGGGCGGGGCGAGCTGGGAGGGCGCCTCCCTCCTGAGCTCGCCCCCTTGAAGGGGTGGGGCGAGCTGGGAGGGCGCCTCACTCCTGAGCTCGCCCCCTTGAAGGGGTGGGGCGAGCTGGGAGGGCGCCTCCCTCCTGAGCTCACCCCCTTGAAGGGGCGGGGTGAGCTGGGGTATGGCATCTCCCCACTCCCCCCCACCGGTACCTCTTCCCTAGACTGTTGGCCGAAAGTTCCCTCGACCATCTGCCGGGGCGGAACCTCTGGACCATCTCTTCTTCTGCCTCCGACTATCATGGCGAAAGCAACCTGGAAGGTCTGTAAGACCTCTTGCCTGAAATCTTCGAACATTTCGGTTGGGAAAATGATTTCTCTTAACCCCTGAAAATGAGTTGAATATGAATTCTAAGAAAGAAAAATCAAGGTTAAGTAAATATGCGTCGAATTGTATTCGACACAACGTCGAAGTGGTGTCGATGTTCCTTTCAGAATGAGTCGAAGTAACTTTAAGAAGAATTCGATGTATCCTATGTCGACGTAGCTCTGACTTCTAGTCGACACATCTTGAGAAGTCGACGCACCTCAGTCGACGCACCTTCCTTATTCTTCTCTCGACGTCCAGCCAGAACGAATTCGACGCTTACGTCGAATAGTAATCGATGCACGTCGATTTCTATGTTTAATTCAAAAATCGCCAGATCTCTTTCCTTCTTTTGTAGATCTGATTTATATGGAATCAATTTATTCTTTATAGCCGTTCTGAATCATTCTTTTCCTCTAATAGATTCTTGGCTAATTTGATTAAAACCATTATGGACATTATTTGAAATCAGAATGAATTCTTTCCTTCTATTGATATAATTATTATGGAAATATTTCTATCGTTATATTTCTCTGTCTGCTAATCAATTATCCTCCTATAGTATTATTTGAATGGACAGAGCTATAAAATAACAAGGAGGTCGGCAGAGAATACTGACAAGTGATCCACCATTTTACATTTGAAAAAGAGGAAGAGCTCCCAAGTGAAAAAAGAGAATTGAGAAATAGTCCTGCAGCAACCATCAAGCTTCCATCTTCTCCTGCTTCTGAAGCCATTCTGATGCAAGCTCTGACAGCTCTCACTAAAAGAGAGAAAAGCTACAAATCTCCTTCTCACTATAGAAGAGAGATTTCATTCACTACTTCTTGTGCTTCCAATCTTCTTGCTAGGAAGAAGATTCCCTCTTGTCTTCTTCATATTCTTATTTCTTCTTTATAACATTGTAAAAGAGTTTTTAGAATCTCTCTTCAAAAAATTCAGTTGTACTGGTTCTAAGAGTCTCCTTTTCAAAAGACTCAGTTGGTTCTAAGAGTCTCCTTATCAAAAGACTCAGGGTGGTTCTAAGAGTTTCCTTATCAAAAGACTCAGTGCAAGATAGTGAATTCCTACCAAAGGGGTAGAAGAGTGGACTACCCAAAGTTTGGGGAACCACTATATTTCTTTGTGTTGTGCTGTGATTTTTCTCCTTGCATTTATTTTCTTTACTTGCTTAATTCTTGTTGGTGTGTGGGAAGCACTAATCTGTGATCACTACATACATATATATATATAATTATTAACTTTGCACAAAAATATTTTAAATCTCTATTCACCCCCCATCTAGAGAATTCTAGTGAGGTTAACTGTGCACTTTCAATTGGTATCAGAGGGAGGTTGATCTAAAAAGGTTAACTCCTTGATCAAAAAGATCCTACCTCTTATTTTTATATATATATATTTCTAAAATTTATTTTTCACATGACACAAATCAAAGATTATGCTTCCACCAGACCACCAATTTGCAACCTTGAAAAGTTTGCACTTTGGAAAACAAGAATTAGAATTTATTTAAACTTTATTGATGATGAATTGTTTAATGTTGTCTTGACAGGTCCCCCCCAAGCCATTCAGAAAGGACTCAAGTGGAAAAGTAACTGAAACACTTGCTCCAAAAGCTGAGTGGACAGATGAAGAAAAGAAAGCCCAAGGATATGATGCTAAGGCTATGAATATCCTAGTCTCAACCCTCTCAGATGAAATCTTCCAAAAGATTGCTGAATGTGAGTCAGCTAAGGAAGTATGGGAAGCTCTCACCAAAATGGTAGAGGGAAGTGCTGATGAGAAAAAGGATAGAAAGGCACTACTCATCTCTCAATATGAAAACTTCCAGAAGAAAGAAGGTGAAAGTGTTGCTGACATGTATGCCAGATTCAGCCTCAATGTGAATGAGTTGAGAACACTTGAAAAGGACATATCTCTCACTGAGATAAATGACAAACTGCTAACTTGCTTCCCTAGCTCTTGGGATTCAAGAATCTGTCCAATTAGAGACTCCAGAAGTTAAAGAGAAATCTCAACAGATGACCTGTTGGGTAAATTAAAATCTTATGAACAACTGTTGAAAACAAGAGCTGAGAAAGAAGAGAAAGAAAAGGCTCCTTCACTCTCAAAAGAAAAGAGTATTGCATTGAAGGCTGTTGAAGGTGAACCCTCTACAAGTGATGAGGAGCTGATCAGTCTACTGGCCAGAAGTTTCAAGAAGTGGATCAAAACAGAAGGATCCAGAGGAAGAGACTCAAAAACCAGGTATAATAAAACACCTACTAAAGAAATTATATATTACTCTTGCAGGAAACCTGGACATATTGCACCTAAATGTCCTAAGGAGATCATAAAAAAGAAAGATCTGAAAAGAACAGATCTACAGAAGAAAAAGAAGAAAGAGAAAGGTCTCATTGCTCAATCATGGAGTGATTCAAAATCTGAAGAAAGCACCTCATCTGACAATGATCAAGAAGAGGCCAAGCTGGAGGAAACCTGTTTGATGGCCACTCAGAAGCCTGATGATACATCTATGGTAAATATACTTGATGATATAGATTTCTCTTCCACTGATTTCAAAAACAATTTCAAAGAATTCTGTTTAAATCTAATCAAATCTGAAAAAGAAATAAAAGAACTAAGAAATGAATTAAAAAATCTCAAACAAGTGAATACACAGTATAATAACTATGAGCTCAGTCTAGGACTCTCAGAAAAGGAATTAGACAAAATATATACAGAAAATCTAACACTGAGAAATGAGCTAGCAAAGGCAAAGGCCTTTGAAGACTCTCTAAATGGGAGAAGTCAGAAGCTCAAAAGCATCTCTAGAAATCTTACTGATAGACTAGACAACTAGAAGATAATACTGACTTAGAACCAAAAACTCAATCACCTAGCAAATCTGTTTGGAGACATCCCATTCACTTCACTAGGGAAGGTCATTTGACAGGAGAAAGATCACAGGAAAATCCAGAAACAACCACTGTCTTTAATAAAACTAATCCCATTACATATAATGGAATCCTAGGAAAATATCCTCAGAAAAAATTTAAACATGCGTCGAATTCTTATCAACGTGCGTCGACTTGTAATCGACGCATACACCAAAGTGCGTCGACTCCTACCCGATGCAACCTCTCTCATGCTTCGACTGAACGTAAACGCAGAATGGAGAAAACGTCGACTTCATATCGACGCAACCATAAACCTACGTCGAATCCATATCGACGCAACCAATCAGACAGAAATTTCTCCTCTTCCAAACAGCTCTCTCAATCCATTTCCTTTTACTATGACCACTATTTCTGTAACATCACCAAATAAAATTGGTATGATAAACCAATACCCCTAAAGGAGGAAGGATATTCAGAAAAACCCACTTATTCTTTCATTAAATCTTTCACTGATGAGAGGAAGGGACCCCAGCTCAGCAGGGTCCAAACTAATGTGTAAAATTTTATGTGCAGATGTATCACATCTCCAGGCTGGTGTGGTACTTGGACAGTGGATGCTCCATGTACATGACCAGATGCAAAAACCTATTGATCAACTTTGAGGATAGACTTGGACCATCAGTGACTTTTGGAGACTCTAGCTGTGGCCAAACCAGGGGCTTTGGAGATTTCAAAGAAGGGAAAGTCACCTTCAAGAATGTGGCAGTAGTCAAAGGACTGAAGCACAATCTGATAAGTATAAGTCAGATATGTGACAGTGGTAAGTATGAGGTAAAATTCACCACACTATTCTGCCATATTATTGACATCAAGACTAGTGCCACAGTACTCAATGGAATTAGAAAAGGAAAAGTATATGTAGTGGACTTTAGCTCCTCACCCACAGAAGTTTGTTTGTTTAACAATATTATTAATAAAAATGAATTATGGCATAGGAAGCTGGGTCACTTAAGCCACAAAACCATTAGTAAACTAGCAAAGAATAATCTAGTCAGAGGCTTACCAAAGGGTAGATACTCTAAGGATTCTCCTTGTAGACCTTGCCAACTAGGAAAACAGACCAAATCATCCTTCAAACCAATTGGTAAGGATGACTCTCCCAGGATTCTCTACTTACTGCATATGGATCTCTTTGGTCCCATATCCACTCAGAGCTTAGGTGGAAAATCTTATACACTAGTCATTGTGGATGACTATTCTAGGTTTAGCTGGGTATTCTTTCTAAGGGTTAAGTCTGAAACCCATAAGATCCTTTCAAAATTTATAAAACAGATTCAATCTGAGTTCAACACTCATGTTTCAATTATCAGAAGTGATCATGAGACTGAATTTGAAAATCAGTTGATGAGTAGTTTCTGTGAAGATATAGGTATCAAACAAAGTTTTTCAGCCCCTAGAACCCCTCAACAAAATGGAGTTGCTGAAAGAAAGAATAGAACTTTAATTGAATCAGGAAGGATCTTACTTGCAGAATCAGGATTACCAAAAACCTTCTGGGCTGAAGTAGTCAACACTGCAAACTATGTTCTCAATAGAAGTCTCATTTACAAAACTAAGTCAAAAACTCCATATGAGCTCCTGAAAGGAAAAACACCCATAGTTAAATATTTTAAGATCTTTGGATGTGCTTGTTTTATCCTAAATAATGGAAAAGAACATCTTGCCAAGTTTGACAAGAAATCTGATGATGGAATATTTCTAGGATACTCAGCATGTAGTAAAGCCTATAGGTGCTATAACAAGAGAACTCTTAAAATTGAAGAATCTGTGCACATTATAATTGATGAAACTAACATACTGTTTAAGGGGAAGGGAACTCCCACCAGTTCTTTTCCACAGGAAAACAACAGCATAGAAACATAGCTTGAGCAACTGGTTCTAGAGAACACAGATAATGGAAAAGAAAACCAAATAGAGGAATCAAGTGAGGAATCTGAACAAGAACATGAAGAAGATTCAGAAAAGAGCATTCAAAACCAACTCCCACAAGAGAACATGGTTCAGGAAGGCCAGGTGGAAAATGATCCCATCACTAATGAGGCAGAAGAACATCTGACAAGTCCAGGCAGGACAAGGATCAATTTGAAAGATCATCCACAAACTCAAGTAATTGGAGACCCCAATACAGGAGTAAGAACAAGACACCAAGTCTCCAATGGGATGATGCTCCAATGCTTCCTATCACAAGTTGAACCAAAGAAGTTTGAGGAAGCAAATTGTGATCCTCACTGGATTATGGCCATGCAAGAAGAACTAGGCCAATTTGAGAGAAACAAAGTGTGGAACCTAGTTGAAAGACCAAGAAACTACCCAGTGATTGGTACAAAATGGGTATACAGAAACAAACTAGATTCCACTGGAGTAATTGTCAGGAACAAGGCAAGACTTGTAGCACAAGGATATAGAAAAGAAGAAGGGATATTACAACCAAACCTTTGCTCCAGTAGCCAGATTGGAGGCAATCAGGCTCTTTCTTGCCTATGCAGCTTTCATGAAGATGAAAGTCTATCAGATGGATGTCAAGAGTGCCTTTTTGAATGGTGACCTTCAAGAAGAGGTATATGTGGAGCAACCACCAGGTTTTGTAAATCCCTCCTCTCCTCACTATGTTTATAGACTTAACAAAGCACTATATGGTCTTAAGCAAGCACCTAGAGTTTGGTATGAAACTCTCTCTAACTTCCTTTTAGAAAATTCTTTTGAAAGAGGAAAAGTAGACAAAACACTCTTTACTAGAACCCATAAAAACCAACTCCTCCTGGTTCAAATATATGTAGATGACATCATCTTTAGCTCAACTCATCCTAAACTTTGTAAAAGTTTTGCCAATCTAATGCAATCTAAATTTGAAATGAGTAGTATGGGAGAACTCTCATATTTCTTAGAATTACAAGTGAAACAAAGTAGTGAGGGAATCTTCATCTCACAATCCAAATATACTAAAGAGCTAATCAAAAAGTTTGGTATGGAATCAGCATCTACCATGAAAACACCCATGGCAACCAATGCCATTATAGAAAAAGATGACAAAGGAAAATCAGGGCAATCATAGGATCCCTTCTATATCTAACAGTTAGCAGACCTGACATTATGTTTGCCACTTGCATATGTGCTAGATTTCAGGTTGATCCAAAAGAATCCCATCTCACCTCTGTAAAAAGGATTCTTAGATACCTAAAGGGAACCCCTGAGCTAGGTCTATGGTACTCAGCAGAAACCAACTTTGAATTAATAGGTTTCTCAGATGCAGATTATGCTGGATGTAGAGTTGATAGAAAAAGCACATCTGGTACTTGCCAATTTCTAGGTGACAGATTAATATCATGGTTTAGCAAGAAACAAACCTCAGTCTCAACCTCAACAGCTGAAGATGAATACATAGCTGCTGGGAGCTGTTGTTCACAAATCCTGTGGATGCAAAATCAGCTTCTTGACTACAAATTGGAAGTACATAACTCTAAGATCTATTGTGATAGCTCTAGTGCTATATCCATAGCATCCAACCCAGTCCTTCATAGTAGAATAAAACATATAGAGATCAGACATCACTTCCTTAGTGACAATGTAGAAAAGGGTAAGATAACCATATAATATATTCCAACAGACAATCAAAGAGCAGACATCTTCACAAAACCCTTGGATGAAACTAAGCATAATTATTTCATCAACACCTTAGGAATGCTTGATGGTAGTCTGTAACCACCATTGTTGGGAAATCTAAAAGAAATCAGGAAATCTAAGAAAGTATTTGAAGATGCGTCGAATACATATCGACGCACCGTCAAGAAGAACTCGACGCTGGCGTTGATTTCTTCCAGGCAAAGTTACATCGATAACTTATCGACGCACCGTCGAATTTATATCGACGCAGGGCTATGAACACGTCGACAGAACACTAAGTTGACAAATCCCCATGGAGCATCGACTCCATATCGAAGCATATATCGACATCAATTCGACGTAACGTCAACATCTTGTTACGATTAGAATCAAATCCTTACTTCCTCTTTTGATGATTGGATTACCGTGATTTTTGTTTCCTTTCTCGACGTTTCACCTTCTTTAAATAGTACCTCTTATTTCATAACATATACTCTCCTCAACATCCAAAACTTCGTCTTCTACCTCTCTCTCTCTCTCTGCGTCAATGACACCAACTCCTGATCAATCGACCCTCATCAAAGCGTTGAACGATGCTCTCGAACACCTAGTAAATGACTTCCAGAATCGACTGAATCACTTCGCTAACGAATGTGCTACCATGATCAACACCTGTGCAGCCAAACTGGCAAACCTCTCTGCTTCTCTTCCTGAGCTTAATGCTCTCATTCAAGAACAACCTCTGTCGCCAGAAATGTTTAAATCCTTTATGCAGGATATAAACCAGGGGGAGAGTTGCTCCAGAAACCCCCCTTGTCAGGTTCTCTATCTCTCTTAAAAGCTCAGGGTTAATTTCCTCTCAAACTCTAAATATTATCTCTAAAGTATTACACCAACTTCTCTTCTTACAATAGGCTCCAATCTTCTCCAATCACTCTGACTACACCTTCAACAAAATTTTTGAAGAGACCTCATCCTACCATACTGAAGGAGATCATGCTGTGGATTCAGCATTCAGAATAGATGCCCACATACCCAGGGGGAGATTGCTATGGTAAAGAACACAGAAGTCCAGGGGGAGGAAGAAGCAGCCTCCTCTGATGACTGGAGAGGACAAGTGTGGATTGAAGCAAACCCATGTGAGGAAGAAATTCAACATCACTCTCCTGGCTTCTCTGCCAGTTACATCAAACTGAAGACACCTCTACTTGAGGACATTCCTTCAGAAGAGCTTGGAGGAGACAAACATCCCTCAGCAAAGATTACTCTACCAGAGGTCATTCTGCCTTTCACTGCAGAACAAACTCCTCCTCTTGAACAAATTCCTTCTCCACCTAAAGAGAAAACTCCTTCTCCTCTGCTACCTCTACCTCCACCTCAACTTCCCTCTCTATCTTCACCTCCACCTCAACCTTCTTCTCTACCTCCACTGCTACCTTTACCTCCTCCAATAGCAAAACTCACTAAGCAGATCCTACCTAGGCAAAGTCCAGAAGGACAAATGAAAAGGAAAAGAGAAGCCATCCCCTACTGGCAAAACTTCTCCAAAGAAGAAAGGAAAGAGTATGCAAAGGAAAAGAAGTATAGAAAAGCCTGTGAGGAGATAAAAAGGTTTGAAAAGATGCCTGTCATCATTCCTAATAGCCCGTAAAGGAATACCATGACCCTGACATGGAAAAGAGGCATGAAGAAATAAGAGAAAGAGAGCTGTATGAATATGAAGCAGCTAGGAAAGAAGTAGAAGATAAGAGGAATGTCTGGATGGAAAAGATTAACAGGGGAATGACCAAGGAACAAATTTTTGCTGAATCTTCTATCAAAATTCCAAAGAAGTTGTTTGATATTGAAGCCTATCAAAAGAAAAACCCTCAGGCAGGGGTCATCCTAGAGAAAGGCCAAAAGCACAAGAGGGGTGTAGGGTGTGCTGAAGACACTTACATTCCCTATAAGAACCCAAAAGACCTGCAAAGTTAGACAAATGTCTTGACTCACCCTGGAAAGGGAAAGGAAAGATGATTGAGATTCCTGAGAAACAGCCATCAGAAAAGAGAAAATATAGGCCAAAGGTTGATAACAAGGGACCACCTGAGCCCAAGCCTACTCAAAAGAAACCTCAAGATATTACAATTGAGATGATTGATGAAAAGCCAGCAATCATTATCAGCAAGGGCTATTCTCTAAATTCAGAAATGTCCAGGAGCATCCAGATAGAGCCAGGTCCTATATTTTTGATGCTATTGAAAATTTATCTAGAAAACTCTATTCTGCTTTTGTCAATTTCATGTATCACAAGAAGTTTCTAGTTTAGATCTTGTGAAAGACAATTACTTATTAGATGATTTCTTCTGATTGCTTAGCATATTTCTTATCTATATAAATGCTTTGCTGTGATTGATCAATATGCTGATACAATTTCTCTCTAAATAGGGTTAAGACAAATAGGGGGAGATTGTTAAGAAAATGATTTCTCTTAACCCCTGAAAATGAGTTGAATATGAATTCTAAGAAAGAAAAATCAAGGTTAAGTAAATATGCATCGAATAGTATTCGACGCAACGTCGAAGTGGTGTCGACGTTCCTTTCAGAATGAGTCGAAGTAACTTTAAGAAGAATTCGACGTATCCTATGTCGACGTAGCTCTGACTTCTAGTCGACGCATCTTGAGAAGTCGACGCACCTTAGTCGACGCACCTTCCTTATTCTTCTCTCGACGTCCAGCCAGAACGAATTCGATGCTTACGTCGAATAGTAATCGACGCACGTCGATTTCTATGTTTAATTCAAAAATCGCCAGATCTCTTTCCTTGTTTTATAGATCTGATTTATATGGAATCAATTTATTCTTTATAGCCGTTCTGAATCATTCTTTTTTCCTCTAATATATTCTTGGCTAATTTGATTAAAACCATTATTGACATTATTTGAAATCAGAATGAATTCTTTCCTTCTATTGATATAATTATTATGGAAATATTTCTATCTTTCTATTTCTCTGTCTGCTAATCAATTATCCTCCTATAGTATTATTTGAATGGACAGAGCTATAAAATAACAAGGAGGTCGGCAGAGAATACTGACAAGTGATCCACCATTTTACATTTGAAAAAGAGGAAGAGCTCCCAAGTGAAAAAGAGAGATTTGAGAAATAGTCCTGCAGCAACCATCAAGCTTCCATCTTCTCTTGCTTCTGAAGCCATTCTGCTGCAAGCTCTGATAACTCTCACTAAAAGAGAGAAAAGCTACAAATCTCCTTCTCACTATAGAAGAGAGATTTCATTCACTACTTCTTGTGCTTCCAATCTTCTTGCTAGGAAGAAGATTCCCTCTTGTTTTCTTCATATTCTTATTTCTTCTTTATAACATTGTAAAAGAGTTTTTAGAATCTCTCTTCAAAAAATTCAGTTGTACTGGTTCTAAGAGTCTCCTTTTCAAAAGACTCAGTTGGTTCTAAGAGTCTCCTTATCAAAAGACTCAGGGTGGTTCTAAGAGTCTCCTTATCAAAAGACTCAGTGCAAGATAGTGAATTCCTACCAAGGGGGTAGAAGAGTGGACTACCCAAAGTTTGGGGAACCACTATATTTCTTTGTGTTGTGCTGTGATTTTTCTCCTTGCATTTATTTTCTTTACTTGCTTAATTCTTGTTGGTGTGTGGGAAGCACTAATCTGTGATCACTACATACATATATATATATATATATAATTATTAACTTTGCACAAAAATATTTTAAATCTCTATTCACCCCCCCCTCTAGAGAATTCTAGTGAGGTTAACTGTGCACTTTCAATTTCCAATGTCACCCCAGCCACCAGGGGTTGCGAGTGACCTGGGTTGGATCTTCCTCCACCTTCGTCCATGGAACTCGTCTTGAGAGTTTCTTGAATCGGTCACACTCCACGCTCACCGCACCAAAATGTTGAAACTGATTTCTCGGTCTCTGTGGAGTTCGGGGCCCTCAGCAAGCTGAGGGGTGACCAACCCTTACTTCCCCCAAGGGAGAGCTCTAGGTGAAGGTTGAGGAACTATGGACTGGACCAAGGGCTTAGTGGGGAGGTCCCGCCACATACCCGGAAGCCCATTAGGAACTTCCCCTCCCAAGCCACTACTAAGCTTGGGCACCACTGGAGACACTCCTCCTCCACTAGAGAGAGAAAATGGGGAGAGAGAGAGGATTAGCCTAGAACAAGCTTGTCCCCAAATGATGCCCCCTTGGTCCTATTTATAGGATTTCTGAAGTTGGGCTGCAAATAACCAAAAACCGATCCCTGAAAATACCAACATACCCCCGGAAGTGGCTGCAGATAGCCAAGTCCTGCTGTTCTGAGACGCTAAACGCAGACCGCTTCCTACTTCGGAGCAGGGGCGAGCCAGGGGGCTGGCCCCCCCTCCCCGCTCGCCCCCTAAAGGGCTCTGGGGCAAGCTAGGGGCTTGGCCCCCTCCCGGCTCGCCCCCTAAGGGCTCTAGGGTGAGCCAGGGGCTTGGCCCCCTATCGGCTCGCCCCCTAAGGGATTTGGGGCCAGCCAGGGGCTTGGGCCCCCTCCCGTCTTGCCCCCTAAGTGCTCTGGGGCGAGCCAGGGGCTTGGCCCCCTCCCGGATTGCCCCCTAATGGCTCTGGGGCGAGCCAGGGGCTTGGCCCCCTCCCGGATCGCCCCCTAATGGCTCTGGGGCGAGCCAGGGGCTTGGCCCTCTCCCGTCTTGCCCCCTAAGGGCTCTGGGGCGAGCCAGGGGGCTGGGCCACCTCCCGGCTCGCCCCCTAAGGGCTCTGGGGCGAGCCAGGGGCTTGGCCCCCTCCCGGCTCGCCCCCTAAGGGCTCTGGGGTGAGACAGGGGCTTGGCCCCCTCCCGGCTCGCCCCCTAAGTGCTCTGGGCGAGCCAGGGGCTTGGACCCCTCCCGGCTCGCCCCCTAAGGGCTCTGGGGCGAGCCAGAAGCTTGGCCCCCTCCCGGCTCGCCCCCCTAAGGGCTCTGGGGCGAGCCAGGGGCTTGTCCCCCTCCCGGATCGCCCCCTAAGGGCTCTGGGGCGAGCCAGGGGGCTGGGCCCCCTCCCGGATCGCCCCCTAAGGGCTCTGGGGTGAGCCAGGGGCTTGTCCCCCTCCCGGCTCCCCCCTAAGGGCTCTGGGGAGAGCCAGGGGCTTGGCCCCCTCCCGGCTCGCCCCCTAAGGGCTCTGGGGCAAGCCGGGGGCTTGGGCCCCCTCCCGGCTCGCCCCCTAAGGGCTCTGGGGCGAGCCAGGGGCTTGGCCCCCTCCCGGCTCGCCCCTTTCTGCGCCTACTCTTCCTGCCTGGGCCTATGTTACAACACAATTTTCTAAAGGACTCCTGGGTCTCGGAAAAACACTCGGTGAATTCAGGGTTGTACATATAGCATATATATATAACATATATATATATATAATCGTATATATCTATAAACGTATATATATATATATAAACATATATATATATATATATATATATAAACATATATATATATATATATATATAAACATATATATATATATATATAAACATATATATATATATATACATATATATAAACATATACATATGTAAATATATGTTTATATGTATGATTGCTTGCGCGTCTTGGATGCAACAGCGGGATTTCGCACATCTATTCCCCCAGGCCTGCTGAATCCTTACAAAATAGAAAATATATGAGTTAGAACACAAAATATTATTTTTACGAAATTTTTATAAAAATAACGAACAACTGCAATTTTTTAATTAAAAATCTAATAAGAAAATAGTCATAAATGGTGACTAAACTACTAGACATCAAACACCTCCATACTTACTCGTTGCTCGCCCTGAGCAACCCATTCTTCATAAGGGTAGGAAAAACTAATGCTAGATAGAATCATGAAAGTTAGAGAGTAAAATGCGAAGTTTTATGCCGGCGTGCGTAGATATTTTAGTAGAAAGACGTTCTTGGCATAAATACTAATTTATGGAATAATTCAAAATGCATTTTAATTATTTATTATCACTTTTAAAATGAGTCGACAGTCAATTATCTCAAAGTTATGTAAAGGGAGAAAATAACGTGATTGCTGAGATTTAAATTACTAGATGTTAACGCTCGGGGTAGCCTTTAAAGAAATCCATCAATGTCGACATCCATAGGCTTGCCCGTTTGCACCTTCTCCACTGTACTTCATACTAATTCAAACCTATGGATCTTTAGGACTTAAATAGGATGTAATTTAAGGCTTGGATTTAAGGGCGAGGTAAACAATGATAAACATGAAAGTGTATTCCACTTAAACAACGGGTTTTGAGCTAAAAGAAAACAATGACTACCACAAAATAAAGAAGCTTTACCCCCATACTTATGTTTTGCTAAGGGGGACACTCTCTTTCTCTTTTATTTATACCATTATTCATCATAATTGGGATCATTCCAAGTATGCATGTGCATACCTAGGCCGCATATCATCATGAGAATTTTTTTTGATATAAAAAATATTTCTTCTGAATTGACACCCATGATTTTTTTTTAAATTATCTCTTCACCACATCACCTAAAATGTTTCAACAATTTAGCTCAAAATTTAAGTGTACATGAGTTTGGCTTTTTAGTTTTGGTGGCAAAATGGTGAGGGTGGATAAAAAAGGATAAAAGGCTCAAATTTGTGTCAACAACGGTCCTAATTTTAGGATTGGATGCAAGAGCTCAAACTGTCCAAAGAAAAGCCTAAGTCATTTCCATAAGATTAATTATTCTAAAGTGCAAATGTTTTGAATATAGCTAAAGGCAAGTTTTAGACATCGAGAAAGGACACCCTTCTGGTCGATTCAAGTAATAGCTTTCTAACAATCTTCTACACACTCACCAAAACTACTTTTAGATAATCATCGGATTCGAATTAGAAGTAAAATAAATTATTTCTATGTAAATTAACAAATTATAATTTTAGATCTATGCCAAGAATTTAATTCTACACCAATACTACTCAAACACATACATTTGACTAGAATCACTGCATGAGTCAACAATTTTACTCAAAAGTTTCAAAGAAAACTATTTTAGCACGAAGAATTCTTAGTCTATATAAAAAAATTTAATTCACTTGAAACTTACAATTAAATAAATATGGAGATTTTGATAAACTAAGCGAAGAAATTAATTCCTACAATTTTTTGTTTTTTTTGTTTGTAAGCAAACTAAACATGAATTAACTAATGCTACCCCTCCATACTTAAAGGTAAACATTGTCCCAATGTATAAAACTAAGTATGAATATCCCATTTTTTCTGAAAAGAAGAGCAAAAGAAAAATGAAAAAATTAATCAAGGTGTTATAAGGAAGCTTTCCTGATTACTTGTCGGGGCGCCCACTTTAGAACATCGACAAAAAAAAACCTGTAAAGGTTGTAAGGAAAACAAAAACAAGCAACAACAATAGTAATGAAAAGAGATAACTATGGGGTGCCTCCCACAAGTGCTTTGTTTACCGCCACGTAGCTTGACTAAGTGGCGTTTTATTAAAAGTTTGGAAGGTTAAGCGATTCTTTTTTTCAGGTTGAGGGGTCGCCAAAGTGATATAATTTCAAACGGTGTCCATTAACCTTGAATGAGACATTTTTCGGGTGTTCTCTTAGCACGGTCCCATATGGCCAAACCTCTTTTACAAGAAAGGGGACGAACCATCGAGACTTTAATTTTCCCGGAAAAAGCCTAAGTGTTAAATTAAAAAGGACTAGATCTCATGGCGAAAAAGATTTTGGATTTTTGATGTTTCTATCTTGATAAAACTTAGTTCTCTCTTTATAGAATTTGTTATTTTCATAGGTGTTAGCACGCCATTCTTCAAGCTCATTTAATTGCATTTTTCGTTGGTCGGAGGCTAAGTTTAAATCTAAGTTTAAAAATTTAAGCGCCCAATATGCGCGATGATCTAGTTCCACCGGTAAATGACACGCCTTTCTGTAAACTATCCGGTATGGTGTGCAACCGATGACGGTCTTGTACGCCTTCCGATAAGCCCATAAGGCCTCATCTAATTTTAAAGACCAATCATTTATATTAATAGTCACCGTTTTTTTCTAAAATTCTTTTTAATTCACGGTTTACCACCTCCACTTGGCCATTTGCCTGTGGGTGATTGACGGTGGATAATTTGTGTGTGGCGCCATAGTTGGCTAAAATTTTAGCAAGTTGGTCGTTACAAAAATGAGTGCCCCTATCACTAATCAGTGCACGTTGTGTGCCAAATCTAGAAAATAAATTGTTTTTAAAATTTACGACGACTCTTGCGTCGTTAGTGGGGAATGCTCGCGCTTCCGCCCACCTTGACACGTAGTCGACCGCAATAAGGATGTACTTATTATTGTGAGAATATGGTAGTGGACCTACGAAATCTAAACCCCATAAATCAAAAATTTTACATTCTAAAAATATATTTTGGGGCATTTCATCCCGGTTAGAAATATTACCTGTCTGTTGGCACCTATCACATTTACTCACATAGGTTTGAGCATATTTGAATAAGGTGGGCCAATAAAAGCCTGCCTCTAGTGGCTTCTTAGCGGTCCGGTTCGCTTGATAGTGTCCACCGGTCGGTCCCTCGTGGAGTGCCGCAAAATTTGGACGCCTTCCTCGCCCGATACGCACCTTCTTACCACTTGGTCCGCACAGATACGAATTAGAAAGGGATGCTCCCAAAAATAATTTCTCAAGACAGAAAAGAATTTCTTATTTTGTTGACTCGAAAAGCCTTTTGGGAGGATCCGTGCCACTAAATAATTCGCAAGATCTGCGTACCAAGGGGTTGAAGAAGTCGTTACTGTTGGATCGGTAGGCGCCCTTAGAGGGGGGGGGGGTGAATAAGGGTTTAAAAAAAACTTAAGATATATTTTGAAAAGTTTTATAATAATGCAAGATCAAGACAATAAGAAGTCAAGTAAAACATTTGAAATAAAGTAGAGACATGCTTTATTAATATCAAATAAGGTTTTACAAAAGTTGACTTCTATAACGCTAGAAATCGGTGGCGATGAATAGTAAACTCTTTTTGTTTTCTATACCGACTCGTATCCCCACGAACCGGTTGGCTTTAGCCGATCCTTCCCCGGATACGGCCTCAAGCCACTCTAGCCAACCCTTCCCTGGATATGGGCTCGAGCACCCCCTAGACCTACACCCGAGACCTAGTCGCCAACACGAGGCGAATTTCTGCCCTAAGTCCTACCCAGACCTAGTCGCCAACACGAGGCGAGTTCACCAAACGATTATAAGAAAAGATGTGAAATAAATAAACAACAATATAAGAACTCTCTATATGGATCTCTTGGAGAAGTAGACGAAGACCAGCAGAGTATGATCGTAGTCGATGTGGTCTTTCATCACGATGATGACGCTTGTTGAAATCTTCTCCACGGATCTCCTTAAGCCTTCATGGATTTGTGGGAGTATCTCTCTGAACCTTCCTCTCTATGCTATGGCACGAAGCTCTGGAATTTTGGATCTCAAGAGGATGAGGAAGACGGGTCCAATGGGTCCTTTTTATAGCCTTGGAGATAGCGCCTGCACTATCGCTACCGCCGGCGCTATCCCAGTTTAGGAAATATTCTCCGCATGAGAATCCTTCATTTTAAGCAAGCCGACTGCCTTCCTCTTTTGCTTTGCACTATCGCCGGCGCTATCAGCTACCGCCAACGCTATCTGCTTTCTATATATGCATCCCGCCAGCTTGAATTTCACTTTTGCGCTTTCAAGCACTAGCGCTAGCGCCTGTGCTAGCAACTACCGCCTGCTTTAGCAGCTACCGCCGGAGCTACCTCCTGAGCTAGAGGCTCTAGCGGCCAGTTTTAAGTTTTGGCTCCAAACTTGGGCGCAACATTCTTATGTTATCCTTGAGTCATGTGGACTTGTTTTCCTGCGCACTTAAACACACAAGATCAAATACACATAGGATTTGATATTCTCAAACCTAGGAGATGCGGAAGACCATGTTTTAACAAACTCCCCCTTTTGATAATAACAAATCCATTAATGATAAATCAGAACATTAATATATAAGCATGATGAAATTTACTTGTGTGTGTGTGTGTGAGAGATGCCTTAGGATAATTATCGATTTTAGCATTTAGAATTGCTCCCCCTAAATACATGTTCCCCCTAAGTGAATGCTCCCTTAATATGTAAGCTATCATCTTAATTTTCCCTTTTGATAGCGGATTATATTTATCATGTTAGTTCTCCCCCTTTTGTTATTAGCAAAAGTGGGTAAGGAGGCAACACATAAAGTTTTGATAATAAGATAAAGGCATGATCGAGCTTTTAGAGAGAAGGAAATGTTAAGGAGTTTTAGAATTATTTTTATAGAAATAAATCAGAGTTTTTAGCATAAATATTTTCATAGACATAGATCAGAGTTTTTAGTATAAAGATGAACAATATAACATTTTCCAAGTAATCAATATTATCATGTTAGTTATCCCCTTTATATAAGAGTTTTAAACATAAAAAGGTAATGATTTCCAAGTAACCAATCTACCCAGACAATATGTCTACACCCTAGCCCCGTACTAAGTGACGGATGGGCATGAGGAG
Source organism: Dactylorhiza incarnata (assembly GCA_033032865.1). Classification (NCBI taxonomy): domain Eukaryota; kingdom Viridiplantae; phylum Streptophyta; class Magnoliopsida; order Asparagales; family Orchidaceae; genus Dactylorhiza; species Dactylorhiza incarnata. The sequence goes on along the minus strand of JAWHQI010000415.1, from coordinate 902,092 downwards.
CTGCATACATTCCGTAGGTTGGGGTGTTAGTCCCATATACAAGCACTAGAAAAAATCAACCCAACACTCTTTCCCCCCAGTGCCTCGCAAGGCCCCACTGGAACCCTCCCCGGTTAAGGACAAGACATGACTTAGAAGTTAGGTTATCTAATGTCTACAACCCTACGCCCCCGCTATGGTGAGATATGTAGTCATGGATAATAGTTATTGGAAACATTTAAGCGTTTTAAATCAAATTATAATTTCATAGCCAATGAGTTTTAATATTTGAATTTTTAAAGAAAAGTTCACACAACTAATCAATTAATAAATTAGAGTTTTAGTATTACAATATTTTCATAGAAATAAATCAGAGTTTTTAGCATAAGAAATATTCTTGTTTACAACAACCAATATAAAGTTTACCAAGCAAGTCTACCACTTGTTGAAAGAAAGGAATGTTAAGATTCAAGTGAGGATGCACACAAAAAAAGACTTTAAATAAGCATGAAAGTGCAAGGTAAAACAATTATATGGTTATGATGCGGAAGACTTATAGAAATACAAGAAATATCTTATTGTAATCAATGATGATCCATAAAAAGATATATGAATTAAATTTCAAAAAGAAGATGTTTTTGTAAATCATTTTTCAATTAAAATCTTTAAGTTTGACAATAAAGTAACCAAGCATGAAATAATGTTATCAAAAAGAGATTACTACAATGTTACTTTAATTCACAATTTCAAAACATACCAAACATTGTAGAAAGCATGCTAGGTTATCAAGTGCATTTCATAAATAAAGAGTAGTATAGAATTAGCATTAGGATCCAATACTCATGAGAAGAAGTGTTATGGAAGATAATGATGTGCACATAAGTGTATTTTGAATAGAGTAAACAAATGTTTTAATCAAAAATACAAGAGATATGTAAAGTAAAGAGCACAATAAAACACAAATAATTTTACTTCCACACACTTCAATGCACAAAAAAAATGTACAACAACCAAGGTGCTTTGCACACACAATGCTCATTAAGACTTATCAGGGTGCAAAGTAGTGCTTGGGGGATCACATATTTTATTTTATATGTTGAGACTAGTGATCCGGTGTACTTAAGAGTAAGTGGTTTTTATTTTGAAAGAAAGATATGGTTTGCACAAGATACTTTACTATTCTTTCCAAGGTGCTCAACCTCACAACGCTTATTAAGACTTATCAGGAGGTTCAAATAGTGCTTGGTGAAGTTATCTTTGTCACTTTATTTTATGATTTTTGTTTTGTACAAAGTTCTCCGAATACAGTTATTTTGCAAACCAATATAATTTATGAAAAACATAACCACTTTTCTTAACTTTTAAAAGTGCAAGTAAAGGTTGTGTAGGTAAGATACTTGTGCAATTTTAATTCATTGTACTATTACATAACATACACAAGCATTCTTAGACTAAACACATAAGTAGACAATGCCAAAATAAGTGAGTGAATAGCGATCATTATCAAACATAAAACATTTACTCATACTTAGAGGCATGCTACACATAGTTCTACACAACTTTCAATATAGTTGATGCACATATTAATAGATATATCAAAACATGATGAAAGCAATGTTCAAAGTAGTTTGAAAAGATAAATTGCAACATTATAGAAGTTCTAAATAATAGATTAAATCATGCTTGATTTTCTCAATGATGTCCATACAGTATTTTTGATAATTTTGAAGAATAATTTTTATTTAAAGTTTGAACTCATAAGATTGATCTTGGACTTCCCGAGGACTACCTTGTGAGAGGTTCGCCCGGTACTAGGTGATATGATGGGATGATAGCCCAAATCACCCTTTCGCAAGATACATGTAAATCGAAAAGTTAAGTTCAAAATAATAATTTTTGATACTTGTTTTTGTTTTATATTTTTGTATTTTATTTTTGCATATAGGAATAGAATTCAAACAAATATCCAAAGACAAAACATTTTTTTTTTTGTAATTTGGCTTTTGTAATTTTGTATTTTAATTTTTCAAAACCAAGTACAAGCATAATTGCAAAAATGAGTAGTACATATAAAATAATATATTTTTATTGATTTTTCAGAATTTTAAAATTTCAGAAAATCGGATACTTGAGCTAGCGACGGCGTTAGGTCCTAGCGCCTGCGTTAGCTCACAAAGAGTGCTTATTTTAATCATATGGCCTAGATTTTCTTTGATTTTGCTTCCGATTTTTCTTAATTATGTTTTTACAATGCCTGTCTAATGAAGTGATGAGATGAAAAGAAATCGCAAAAAGTTGCGGAAGTTAAAATTTTAGTACATGGGTTTCAAATTCATTAAAGCTCCATATTCATTAGACCTTAATTCTTGAGTTTTGCACAAATATGAATGAGTGAAATGATCATAAATAAGTGAAATAATATTCATGCAATTTTTTTTCAATTTCAATTTGACATGATTATGATTAAACATACTAGGGGTAATCAAAAACTGACACAAATATATTAAATACCTTGTGCATTTTATAAATTCAGTCTAATACCCCTAAAATACACCTTTTAAATCCATTTTGACACTTATTTCATTCAGTCTTAATAATATCATATAACAAATTTAGTTTTTCAAGATTTCTATGACTTTTAGGAAATGGATCTTAGAAGGATAAAAAATAAAAGGATAAGTAGATCACTTGAAAAAATGATATGACTTTTTATTCAACTTTATTCAATTTCATTTATTTATAAATTTTGATTTTAAAATGTGAAAGTCATATCACAAGTTATATAAAGTGATCATATCATAATAGTTCAATAAAAAGTAAAAACAAAAAAGGAAATTGAGCATATCATGAAGTAGAGAATTGATATTTTATTTTGAGTTGATTTCTACTTCATGCAAATGATTGGATACTAATGAATAAGAGATTTAGGTATCCAAAGGGGACCAAGTGTGGTGGTTCCTTTGGGTACCCAAATATAACGTGTAGGTTTGTGGGTAGTTAGTGATGAATGGGTCCTTTCATGTGAAGTTAATGTTTCATTTTTAATTTTGGGCCTCCATTCAAACTTTGGTTTAGTGTTATTCTTATATGTGAAATTTCCATTGTGATAATCTTTATATTGATGATTATGATTGCAATGATTATTGAAAGTATTTTTCATAGGAAATTTGTGAGCATTTAATTTTATGTTGGGAGAAGATTGATGTTGTAAATGATAGTAATGATTGTATTTTGGAATTTCATTTTCAATCTTTTGAAGTTTGTTATTTCCATTGTTTGGCTTGTTCAACTTTTGAGAAATCATATTCAACTTGCTTTTGGATTTTGCATTATATTGAGAATTTTTCTTTATGATTTCCTTAAGCAAGTTGATTTTAGTTTTTAATTCATTATTTTTAATCTTTAAATTATGTCTAGCTTTATTATAAGCAATTGTGCTAATTTTAAGAGTGGAAACAATTGAATCTATATGATCTTGATATTTATTTCTATATTCATCAAATGTTTCATCCATCTCTTTAATTTCAATTTTATAGTCTTTGCACTTAGCACAATCATTTATCAAAGGTGAATTTTCTAAACATAAATTTTCATTTTGTTCTTTTACTAAAATAAAATCCTTTTTAAGTTTCTTGTGCTTTTCTTTTAATTCATTATATTCTACACAAGTTGTGGTGTTTTCAACTAAGGAGCCATGTGTAGAATAAGATAAATTAGAATTTGATTCTTCATTAATTTTTGCCTTTAATATTTTATTTTCTAAGCACAAATGTTTATTATCATTTTTTAATTTCTTAATTTTGCGCTTTGTAGTTTGAAGCATTTGTAATGTAGAAATAGAAGTGCAGAAAATGGGATTTGATTTCCTTACATTGCTTTCGAGAGAGGCACGATTTGAGCATATCGTTTCATTGACATCTTTTTGGCACTCCTCTTCTGAAGATAGTATTTCTTCTTCCCTTTCACTTGATGTGCACTTCATGAATCCGTCATGAGAGGAGCATTCTTGAAGACTTGTGCAAGCTTGCATATTCTCCGGTTCTTGTGATTGTTCCATACCTGTAGAAGGAGAATCATACATTTCTTCATGAAATTTCCATACTTTGTATACACTAGAAAAATAATATATTAATTTGAAAATATCTTGAGATAAAGCACAAAAAATATAATGCATAGCTTTTGCATTTAGGTGACGCTCTTGTTTATTTGATTCGTTCACTGGTCTAACTATTGCTATATCCCATGCATTGATATCTAAACTTTTAATAAATTTTTCCATTAATAATTTCCACCCTTTATAATTTCTCCCTTCGAATAAAGGTGGTTTAGGAGATTTTTCTTCTTCATAAAAATTTACCCCACTAATAGAAGCGAGATCATGAGACGCCATTATTCCCGGTTGTTAAGCAGATTGGAATAAAACCCCTCTGATAGCACTTGTTGGATCGGTAGGCGCCCTTAGAGGGGGGGGGGGTGAATAAGGGTTTTAAAAAAACTTAAGATATATTTTGAAAAGTTTTATAATAATGCAAGATTAAGACAATAAGACGTCAAGTAAAACATTTGAAATAAAGTAGAGACATGCTTTATTAATATCAAATAAGGTTTTACAAAAGTTGACTTCTATAACGCTAGAAATCGGTGGCGATGAATAGTAAACTCTTTTTGTTTTCTATACCGACTCGTATCCCCATGAACCGGTTGGCTTTAGCCGATCCTTCCCCGGATACGGCCTCAAGCCGCTCTAGCCAACCCTTCCCCGGATATGGGCTCGAGCACCCCCTAGACCTACACCCGAGACCTAGTCGCCAACACAAGGCGAATTTCTGCCCTAAGTCCTACCCAGACCTAGTCGCCAACACGAGGCGAGTTCACTAAACGATTATAAGAAAAGATGTGAAATAAATAAACAACAATATTAGAACTCCCTATATGGATCTCTTGGAGAAGTAGACGAAGACCAGCAGAGTATGATCGTAGTCGATGCGGTCTTTCGTCACGATGATGACGCGTGTTGAAATCTTCTCCACGGATCTCCTTAAGCCTTCATGGATTTGTGGGAGTATCTCTCTGAACCTTCCTCTCTATGCTATGGCACGAAGCTCTAGAATTTTGGATCTCAAGAGGATGAGGAAGACGGATCCAAGGGGTCCTTTTTATAGCCTTGGAGCTAGCTCCTGCGCTATCGCTACCGTCGGCGCTATCCCAGTTTAGGAAATATTCTCCGCGTGAGAATCCTTCATTTTAAGCAAGCCGACCGCCTTCCTCTATTGCTTTGCGCTACTGCAGGCGCTATCAGCTACCGCCAGCGCTATCTACTTTCTATATATGCATCCCGCCAGCTTGAATTTCACTTTTGCGCTTTCAAGCGCTAGCGCCTAGGCTAGCGTCTGTGCTAGTAGCTACCGCCTGCTTTAGCAGCTACCGCCGGAGCTACCGCCTGAGCTAGCGCCTGCTCTAGCGGCCAGTTTTAAGTTTTGGCTCCAAACTTGGGCGCAACATTCTTATGTTTTCCTTAAGTCATGTGGACTTGTTTTCCTGCACACTTAAACACACAAGATCAAATATACATAGGATTTGTTATTCTCAAACCTAGGAGATGCGGAAGACCATGTTCCAATAGTTACCTGATCGGCGGCGAGGAGGCCCTCTTCAGGGAATTTGTCATCAATATCAGCCTCTACTAACGCTCCTGCAGCCGGATTCTCCAATCTTGAGAGGTGGTTGGCTGCCAAGTTCTCCGCTCCCTTCTTGTCTTGAATTTCCAAGTCGAATTCCTGTCGGAGGAGAACCTATCTCAAAAGCAGGGGCTTGGCATCCCCTGTGTTCAATAAGTACCGGAGCGCAGAATGATCTAAAAAAATAATAACTTTTGAAAGCATTAAATAAGAACGAAATTTATTAAATGCAAAAACAATCGCCAAAAGTTCTTTCTCCGTCGTTGTATAATTAGCTTGGGCGGATATGAGCGTTTTGCTTGCGTAGTAAATCAGGTGAAAATATTTATTCACCCGTTGGCCTAAAACAGCCCCTACAACAAAATCACTCACATCGCACATTATCTCGAACGGTAGAGTCCAATTCGGCACAATTAAAAATCGGCGAGTTTATTAGTTCATTTTTTATTTTTTCAAAAGCTTTCAAACATTCATCGTCAAAAATAAACGCGGATTCTTTTTCTAAGAGATGAGTTAAAGGTTTTGTAATTTTAGAAAAATCTCGAATGAATCTTCTATAGAATCCCGCGTGTCCCAGAAAACTCTTAATAGATTTAATATTGGTGGGTGGAGGAAGTATTTATATGACTTCGATCTTGGCCTGATCGACCTCGATTCCCTTACTAGAAACTTTATGTCTGAGGACCAACCCTTCTTGGACCATAAATTGGCACTTCTCCCAGTGGAGTACCAAATTCGTGTCTTCGCAGCATTGAAGAACATGATCAAGATTATTAAGACAATTTTTAAAAGAATCGCCAAAAACAGAAAAATCGTCCATAAAAACCTCCATGATATCCTCTACTAACTCATTTAAAATAGTCAACATACATCTTTGAAATGTAGCCGACACGTTACAAAGACCAAAAGGCATTCTCCGATAGGCGAAGGTGCCGAATGGGCAAGTAAAAGTGATTTTCTCTTGATCCTCGGGCGTGATTGGTATTTGAAAATATCCCGAAAGACCATCGAGAAAACAATAATGAGAATGTCCGGAGAGACGTTCCAAAATTTGATCAATGATGGGTAACATGAAGTGACCCTTGCGGGTAGCATCATTTAATTTCCTATAATCGATGCATACCCGCCAAGCCGTAATAGTACTGGTTGGAATCAACTCATTATTTTTGTTTGTGACTACCGTTATTCCACCCTTCTTAGGCACGACTTGCACCGGGCTAACCCATGTGCTATCAGAAATCGGGTAAATAATTCCTGCGTCTAATAATTTTATAATTTTGGCCTTAACGACGTACTTTATATTGGGATTAAGACGTCGTTGAGGCTGAATAGTGCCGCGAGAATTATTTTCTAAATTTATTTATGCGTGCAAAATGAGGGGCTAATCCCCTTGATATCCAAAATTTGCCATGCAATTGCATGTCGGTGATTATTTAAAATTTTAATTAATTCGGAAATTTCTGAATAGTTAAGTGCGAAAGATATTATTACGGGCAATTTTGAATCTTTTTCTAAAAATATATATTTTAAATGTTCCGGTAATTGTTTTAATTCTAAACTCGGTGGCTCCTCGTAAAATGTTTTTATTTTAGAATTATTCAATTTTACTTCTTCAAAATTGAGCGGCCGAGTTATTTCTTTTAGACAAAATAAATTTGCAATTTTCGGATTTTCAAATAAAGGAGAAATTATTTCAGAAAATGACGTTATTTCCTCTACAAAATTTGTTTCCAAGGTAAAACAAGAGTCGTCGTTAGAAAAAGAGTTTTTCATAGAAGAGTTGATACTAAGAGTAACTTCTCCATCCCCCACTCGTAGGAGAAGCTTTCCGTCACTTACGTCTATTATTGCCCTAGAGGTGGCAAGGAAGGGACGACCGAGTATAAGGGGCACTTCAATGTCTTCCTCGATGTCAAGAATGACAAAGTCTACCGGGAAGATAAACTTGTCTACTTTAACTTAAACATCCTCTACGACCCCCATTGGGTATTTTATTGACTTATCTGCTAGTTGAATGCTCATTTTAGTTGGGGTTGGGGTACCCAACTCAAGCTTTTTGAATAGAGAAAATGGGATCAAATTTATACTAGCCCCTAAATCGGTTAAAGCATGCATAATTAGATAATTGCCGAAAAGACACGGGATCGAGAATTATCCCGGATCGTTTAATTTTTCCGGCAATTTGTTTAAAACAACTGCCGAGCACTCCGCATTTAGAGATACGCATGAAATATTTCCAAGCTTCTTTTTATTAGTTAACAAATCTTGTAAATATTTTGCGTACTTAGGAATTTGAGAAAGTGCCTCACAAAAAAGAATATTAATTTGAATTTGTTTCAAAATATCAATGAATTTTTTATAGTGCTCCTCATTTTGCTTGTTAATAAACTTAGAAGGATAAGGGACTGTAAGATTATTAAAATTGCGCGGAGCTAAAATAGAAGAAGGTAAAGTAGGTGAAGAAATAACTTGCGGAGATGAAGTTGAAATGTTTACCTCGGGTCCAGCCAAATTTGTAGAAGTTACCTCCTTTCCGCCGCGGAGGGTTATTGCATTAGGTCTCTCCCATGGATTGGGCTCTGTATTGCCCGGTAAAGCTCCTTGCTGGCATTCGGAGAACATCTTGGCGAGCTGTTCAATCTGATTTTCTAAGCTTTTAATAGATCCGGAAAGGTTCCGGATATTGGACTCATTAGAGGCAACATATTTAGTGAAGACCTCTTCAAATGAATAGGACTTGTGTGGTGATGGTGGAGCGAATCCTGGAGGATTCACTTGTGGTGGATGCTGAACATTATTGGGGTTGCTCCATGAAAAGTTTGGGTGGTTCCTTAAACCCGAATTATAACAATTATTTAACAGAAGATTATTATTCGGGTTATAAGATAGACGAAAGGAGTTCCCCATATAATCTACATGCTCTTGAATAAAATTATTATTGATATTAAAATTATTATTATTAGCTCAATTAGTGGCGGAGGAAGCAGACATCTTTGCCACTTGCTTAGTAAGCATATCTACTTGAAGCGCTAAATTTGGGGTGGCCTCGACTTGAAAGAGTCTAGTTGGCTTATTAGGGCGCGACCGTGGCGCATTCCACCGATAAGCATTCATGGCCATCTCCTCAAAAAGCTCTTGAGCAGCCTCGGGGGTTTTGTTATTAAGGGTCCCCCCTGTAGCCGCATCAATCATCTGCCTCGTTTGGAGATTCAAACCATTGTAGAAAGTTTGAACTTGTCGCCACACAGGAAGGGCATGATGAGGACATCTCCACAACAATTCCTTTAAGCACTCCCATGTGTCATAGAGAGACTCCGAGTCTATTTGCATGAACGAGAGAATGTCCGTACGTAATTTAGCGGACTTTGCCGGAGGAAAATATTTCGTTAAAAATTTCTCCGTCATCTCGGCACATGTAGTGATGGAACCTCTAGGAAGAGATCTCAACCACCGCTTGGCCTTAGTCCGCAATGAGAATGGAAATAAATGCAAACGAATGGCGTCATCGGTGATGCCATTTATCTTAAATGTATCGCAAATTTCCAAAAAATTTAATAAATGTAATTAGGCTCTTCATCTGGTAAGCCATCGAAAACAACGATTTCCTGTACCATTTGAATGATACTCGTTTTAATTTCAAAATTATTATTCGCCACCACCGGACGAATAATACTAGATTGTGTTTCCTCCCAATTTGGCCTCGCATAATAGGACATGGTTCGTAGCGGTGCCTCATTATGGTTGGGATCTTCCATTACTCTCTCGTTAGTTTCTCCGATTGACTCTTCGCAAAATATTGGTAGATCACTAAATCGGAGATGTCGCCGCAAGGTGCGCTCGATTTCCGAATCAAAACACAATTCAAGGTTAATTGAAGAGTTCCTTCGGGTCATAAACCAAAAGAAAAGAGAAAAAAGAGGCGAAAAGAATAAAAAGGTGAAGAAGGGAAAATTAAAATTATTATAATATAATTATAATATTTTAATTAAAAATATATATAATTTTTTTTTTCAAAAAGTGGGTTTAGTTAGTCCCGGACTTCCCGAGGTCTACCATATGAAGGGTTCGCAAGGTACTAGGAGATGCGATGAGAGTTCAAGCCCAAATATCCCTTTCCGAGAATTTAAATTACGCCTTTTTAAGATTTTTAAAATTTTTAAGAGAAAGGGTGGGAAGAAAGAGAAGAATAAAATTAATAATTATTTCTTTTTCAAATTAACGACCAAAGTCCCCGGCAACGGCGCCAAACACTTGATGCGCAAAACTATGCCTGCAAACGACGATGACAAGTGTACCGTATCGAAAATAGTATATGTTTATAAAACCAAAGTCGTATTAGACTCGGGGTGGTTGAGTAATTCTACTTTGAAAATTGCTATTATTTTATCAATAGAAAATTGGGTTGGTTTGTTTGCAAATAACAGAAACCAGAAGAAATGCTAACAGAATTAATTCGATGATTTAAAGCTAGTGCACAATCTTTGAATTACCTTGGATTTATAAAATTACGAAATGAAAATAACATGCAATTCTCTTGTTGAAGAGGCTTTGACCGTGAAGGTTCCCAAAGCATGAACACCCCTTTTTCAAGGTTTAGGTTCAACTAAGCTTAGGTGTATCGACCGAACTTTCATTCTCAAATCGCATCGCCTAAGGCTTGCCTTAGGTTGTGAACCTCACTATTGAATTTTACTCCAATCCAGAAGAGTTACGTCATCCTCTCTCAAGGGTTGCGTTCTACTCCTTTTACTAATGAGCGATTGATTCGTCTTACGAGCCTCTCAGCTAACTAAAGATTGAAAACAATATGAAAACTATATAATTATGATATAGTCTCATAATTATTATTTTTAGATCAAAGGTAAATCATAAGCGTTCAATAAATTGAGAAAGACAAAATTAAAATCATAACAAAATTTATTTCATCATTGGATCATCGCGACCGAGCACCAAAGAAATTAGCCGCTCATGGAGATGGAGAAATTATTATTACTAAACTGAGACATTATGAAATGAACAACATGACAAGAACACCAATTTGAAATATGAATAGTACTTCAAGTGAAAAAGAAATGAAATTTTATTGCTAGTAGGCAAAAGGGTTTACAAGAAGTAAAAGAGCGACGTTACACGAAAAATCTAAAATGCAAAAGGAGAAATACACGATTAAATTAGAGCGTCCAACGATAACAACCTTAACACGAGAAATACATAATAATCCAAAAATATCTAAAAACTCTTCTCAACAGCTTTTTGTTTGATCTTTTCCCCAACAAAATCTGTCCTCTCCTCCTTCCCGAGGTAGGCTTTTTATATATTTTTCTGGAATTGAAACTGTATGGGTGGGAGGAGGCTGACTACAATAATTGGAGGCTATTTTTTGGAGGCGTTACAATGGAGCAGGTCTTGAGCGGAGTAGGCGCTCATGGAGGAGTTGCTGGATTGATGATGTGGAGGAAGCAGAAGTGGCGTTACTGATGAGGTTGCCGAGCTCCATGAATGGTGGCCGGGCCGCTGTTTGCTGGATTTTAGAGGAGGCGCACAGGGAGGAGGCCTGCATGGATTGATGACGTGGAGGAAGCGGAAATGGAGGTAGCTGGCTGCTTGAGGTGGCGACCCAGCTAGGTGGTCGACGACTCATGGAGGAGGCACATGAGAGATGCTTGCATGGAGATGGCCGGAAGTGCACGAGAGAGCTGGAGGTGGCCGGCGGGGCTGCTGCATGGAGGCGGCGGAAGTGAAGGCTCAAACATATATGTCAGAATTAGACAAATAATATATGTATTTTGTAAGCAAGAACGATATATACAACTTTCATGTTGAACATTTTTCCAAAATTTGCATGGTTTGGCCCGAAAAGTTGTTGGCTCGAATTTTGAAATTTATTATTATTTTATTTATTTCGAGCCTGCAACCTTTCGAGCCAGATTTCAGTCAAACCATGCAGATTTTGGAAATATGTTTAACATGAAAGTTGTAGATCTCGTTCTTGCATATAAAATGCATATATTATTTGCCTAATTCCGAAATGTATTGTGGGAGAACCAGCTCAAGCTTTTTTAGGCTTAAAAAAGCTTGAGTTTATATATGTAATTATATATATATATAATCGTATATATCTATAAACGTATATATATATAAACATATATATATATATAAACATATATATATATATATATAAACATATATATACACATATACATATGTAAATATATGTTTATATGTATGACAGCTTGTGCGTCTTGGATGCGACAACGGGATTTCGCACATCTATTCCCCCAGGCCTGCCGAATCCTTACAAAATAGAAAATATATAAGTTAGAACATAAAAGATTATTTTTACGAAATTTTTATAAAAATAACGAACAACAACAATTTTTTAATTAAAAATCTAATAAGAAAATAGCCATAAATGGTGACTAAATTACTAGTCATCAGTACCTAAGGGCTTGTAATCTCATTTGTGCAGGTAGTCCAAGAGCCCACCAGAAGCAAATCTGGGCCTTGGACAAATTGGCCGTTCTGGCTCGTTGGCTGGAACAGCAAAATTAGTTCATTAACAATTTTAGTGCAGGGGTGATGCCAAAAGTTGTCTCCTAAGAAAGGCCGAAAGTTGCCCCAGGCTGACAAGTTTAAGAAATCTGTATCGTCGATAAAATAAGTTGTTACGATGACATAGCACATGCTGCGACGATAAATGGATCAAGCTAGAAGGATGCATATCCAATAACCATTTCGACGACAATCAGAAGTATCGTCGAAACAGAGTCCAGCTGTTTAATACGACACTAGATCGATCCATCGGAGCCGTCTGATCATTTTCACCGACACAGTCAAAGGTACGCGTCCCTTCATCTACCTATACTATAAATTGAGTGAATGCTCGAGAATAAAAATCACGCTATCATTTTCCCTAAGCTATTCCTTCGACAAAACACTGTTTCATCTCCGACGTGCTGCCTCCTCTCTTGCTTTGAATCGATGGCTCCCAAAAGAGAAGAAGTAATCTCCAGTTGTGAACTCCAGCGTGGGGGTTTCAACTCATGCTCAGAAGAAATCAGGTCAGTGCTAGGGCTCCTGGAATCCACCGGCCTAGAGTATCTGCTGAGCGAGCCCTCAGTTCTTCTTCACAGAGAATTGATAGAGTTCTTCGCTGAAGCCTGGCTCAACCATTTAAAATCTCGTATAAAATCCATTGTAGCCGGTTAGAAGGTCAAAATATCATCCAAGAGTCTCAGGAAAATGCTCCATCTATCGAGAATTGAAGGGGGAGAAGAAGAAGAGCTGACAACGGAGGATGTCTCCGCTAGTTATACCTTGTGCGGTCACACTGGGAAGTCCTATGGGTCGATCAAGAGAAATGAGTTCAATCAGAAAGGGAAACTGCTGGAAGACATCATGGGGAAGGTGCTACAATGCAAACCGGGTTCGCATGACCGAATCTCAAAGGAGATGTTCAATGTCATGGCCCGGATAATTCGATCCAAAAAGACTAACTGGAGTGGGCTTCTCTTCTAGAGAATGAAGAGTACCTTGAAGACTCCATCTTACGGAAGAATACTATCTTTGTTCCTCCTTAATAACCTCGGTGAGGTTCTTCATAGAAGGATGGGAGTGCCCTTGCACTACTCCAAAAGGTTGGATGCCAGGATGCTTGACAGATGGGATAGGTCTATCCCTAAACCATCATTTGATGCCCCATCAGCTCCAAAGAAGCAAAAGAAAAAAGCAGTCCCAGTAGATCTCTACGTAAAAGAAGATTCATCAAGCAGTTCTGATGACAGACCCTCACCCCCACACAACCCTTCTCCATATGAGTGGGAGACATCTACGTGAGGAGATGCTCCTGCATCAATTCCTGAACCTGCTCCCAAAGAGGTTATTGAAGAAGGTAACAACCCAGACTTGGGGAGTGTTCATGTTGAGGGGGAGTCCCTACTTGAGAGCTCAACCCAAGATGACGAGATGATTGATGTGGAGCTCCTGGTAGGAAGCTCAGCCCAAGGCAATGCTCAAGTTGTGGCGGAGACCCAGCTGAGGTACTCTGCCCTAGAAAATCAAGGAAATATGCCCGATCCACTGGAAGATGAAAATGTGCCCGAGCCACCAGAAGACACCGCCCCCTCAGCTTGCCGTGAATTGGCAATAACAAGTAAATTAGTAATTATATCTCCAAGTGAGACAGTTCCAGAAGTTTTCAAGGAGAAAGCCAAAGTGACAGTCCATATCAATGAGGAATCGTCTGAAAGTACTCCTTATGTAGCTCCACAAAAAGAAGGAGATCAAGAAAAAGAATATGCTGAGCCATCTTTGGCTCAGGCAGGCTCCTTCTATCACATGGTATCGGGTCTGCTGACTGCTCAACGAAAACAATTGGAAACATTCATTGAAAAGACTATGGATGGCTTAAGGAACGAGATGAAAGCGGAGATCAAGACAGTGAAGAGGGACATACTCCATCTCAACACCTAGTGTGCCCACTTCTACACTCTGGCAGCTCCGACAATAGAAAAGATGGGTGAGGAAGTCAACAAGGTGGGACATCAAACCCATAAGATCCTGACAAATCAAGTAACATTCTCAGACAATGTGGACTATGCTTTTGAGCAGATAGAAACAGGTGCTACCAATAAAAGGAATCAAATTTGGAATAGGGTCAATGAGAATGGTCATACATTAGATGCCCATCTACTCGAAGTAAGGAGCAATCTAGATGTGACTGAACAACACCTACATGAACAGTTGATTCTGGTCAGAGAAGGTCTTGAAGAATGGGTAATTGAACAAGTCCTAAAGGTGGAGAATGAAATAATAAATGTTGGATCCCATCAATCCATGTGGATAGCAAATCAAGTGAAGCAAACAATGCAAAAACCCCCATCAGTGTATGAAATTGCTGACCCATCAATAAGTACTGACTCAGCCGAGTATGGCATTGAACTTCGAGAATCAGCAACCTCCAGGAAGAGGAAGAAACTCCAGAGCAACAATTATAGGCAAAAGAGGCTGAGGGAGGTTGAGCTGGATCCACAATCAGGAAGGTGGAGTCCAAATTCAACAGAAATAATCACAGAGTCATGGATACAATTTGGATACCCACAAGTGGGCCATCAAAGAGTATACCAGTCGGTTGAGTGGGAGAAGTATCTAAAGCAATTAGAAAAGAGGAAAAATCACAAGCTAGCGTTCCTTCATGGTCCTCATCTCTCTCCCAAGAAGATTCCAAAGCCCATCAACTACTATCAGAGGCAAAGGAATAAAGACAAAGGTGCAAGCAAAAGTAGACCTTGAGGTGCGTCGAATCAAGCTAAAAATTAGAACGGGGCAAATGAATGCTGACTCTAATTCTAGAACATTTAATCTATTTTTGTGATTGCTGCTTAATGTGAAGAACATTTAATCTATTTTTGTGATTAGTGCTTGATGTGATTATATTGTCTTAATATAAAATCTTTATGTATGTGGCATTTATCATTGAGGTGAGTTAGGACTTCTTCAAATAGGGGGAGATAATTGGGAAATGGGCCCAGCAATGTTCCTGATTTAAAGAAGCACTCAGCTCAATGATAAAAACATTGTGTATTTGATGTCATATCTAGTTCATGCTTGAAGAGATCAAGCAATATGTCCAGTACTTCAATAACTTGCCTAAGTACAATATCATCAAAAAAGACTGGACATATCGTCGTCAAGTGTATGCATGTCGTTGAAATGATATGCAGAGCAAATCAGAGTGATCATATCGGCTATCGTCGAGACAACATGCGTATGATAATATCATTGTGATATCAACACTACATTACCTCACAACGATATCAGAAAGCCGAGATGAAGAAGAAGACTCAAGCACAAACATAAGATAAGATGTCGACGATATAATCGAAAAGAAGCCTTGACGTCGATAGGGCTAAGAAGAACATATATCATCATAAAATAGGCATGCCGTCGATAAGGCTAAATAAGACCGGTATCGTCGTAAAGAAGCCTTGTCATTGAAAAGGCTAAGTAAGACCGATGTCAACGATATCGTAGTAAAGAAACCTTGACGTCGAGAAGACTAAAGATGGTCATATGAAGACGGGCAAGTGCTGAAGAATGGTCTGTCGACATGATATCGATTATGTCGTCGACAAGATAAGGTGGTCACAATGATATCAAGCAATCGAGAAGATTACATCGACATCAGTTAGATGACTTCATATCGTCTTAAGTGCAAGTGCAGAAGGGATGTCCCTTGTCGTTGAGATATCTCTATCTGAAGAAGAATTGAAGAAGAAGCTAATCCAGGACAATGAAAAGTCCTGCCGTCGAGATATTGTCCATGTCGTCGTAGCCATGGATATATCATCGAGACAGATTCAAATGTTGCCAGACGTGCTGTCAGCATTTAATGCAACCGCCTGATTGTCCAATCAGCACGTGCTCTTAAGGTATGGGCATTTATCAGTAAAGGACAACATATGTGACCGTTAAGCGGCTCCTCCATCCTGTAAAAGGGAACAGTGATGCCTAAAGAAAATGAGAGAACAAAGGAATGAAAATGTATCCCGCCGAGCAATACAACAACAAAAGCTGCGGAGAAGAATCAAGAACAAGAAGAGGAGAACAAAAACGCTCATCCAATGTTCTCCAAGTTGCAGTCAAGCTACATCGACTGATAAGATTCGTTCAAATCAAGAAGCCAGTCAACATCAGGCAAGAGAAGAAGGTTTGAAGAAGATCCGTGCTATTAACGCTCACAACTGAATTATCTTCTTCAAGACAAGAAGACGATCTCCATCAGGCAGAAGAAAAATTATTGAATATCTTTCTTGTAAAGGCTTGTGGGCCAATTCTGTAAGATCTGGTTTCAGATCTAAGTGTCAAGCTTGAGGGCTTGAGATTTGTGAGGCTTGAGGGCTAGGAAAGAGGACTTGCGGGTCCAAACGTGTCGAGTTTGCGGGCTCAAGTGCAGTGAAGGGACTTAAGGGCCTAGGCTGCAGGCAAGACTTGCGGGTCTGTGCTGCGTAGGGCTTGAGGGCCTGAGTGTCGAGCTTGCAGGCTTGAGTGCAGTGAAGGGGCTTGCGGGCCTAGGCTGTAGGCAAGACTTGCGGGTCTGTGCTGTGTAGGGCTTGAGGGCCTGAGTGTCGAGCTTGCGGGCTCCAGTGCAGTGAAGGGGCTTGCGGGCCTAGGCTGCAGGGACTTGCGGGTCCGAGTTGTAAGGCTTGCGGTCTGGAGACATTGGCGGAGTTTGCTGAGCCTAGCACACTGCTAGGTAGGTGCAGAGGAAAAGAGGACTACTCAAGACACCTTTTCTTGAGGAACCTTAATAAGTCTTTATGTGTTTTCTATGCTGTGCTTTTCAATCTCTAAATCTATTAACCAGAAAACAAGAACACCAAAAGGGGAATAAAAAAATTTGAAAAATCTATTCACCCCCTCTAGGTGATAAATCGACACCCAATAACTAACAGCCTGCATATAACATTGCTCTATAAATATAGAAGATTTATATTAGCATTCTCATAATCGATATTTGCAGCCAACTATTAATTGCAACCCGCCTGATATTCGCATCCCAAATTTCCAATATTACATTTTTAGGTGATTTTTATGTGCAAACTGATGAGATAATTTTCTCCTAAGTGTAAAAGAGCCTAACCACCTTTTTGACCATGCTTTTCAAGTATGTGTTTCATGCCAAGTGTGAAAAAGGGTAGTCATCTTTGACTGTGAAATCAAGATGTGCTCTTGAAGGATGCTTTCAGGAAAGTGCTCAGAGGGAGCTTTATGACATGTGCTTTTGACCGAGAGAAGCTTCATGCACATGCCATCTACCACCTTTACCCCATTGGTTTTGGCCTTATAAATAGGCATGAAGGAGGAGGGGTAAGGCATCCACTTCTCTCCCATCTCAAGCACTGAAAGAGTTTCTAGAGAGGTCTTTATGGCAAGCATCTTAGTTTGGGGAGAGATTTCAGACGTCTCTGAGACATTGACGAGGAATACTTTGCCTACACGGATTGGATCTGGAGCAGACTTTGTCAAGGATTCGAAGAGACATCTTGGAGAGGATTTGTGTAATCCGTCTTATCTGCCACTACCGGTAATTTGCAAATTTTCTGCTAATATTTATTGTGTATTATTGTGTGGTGCGAAGTTGGTGAAGATCCTATGTGGATCGAGAAGGGAAAGCCTTGTAATTGCCTATTTGTTTTACATATTTTTAGTGGCGGCTTTCCGGATTAGACTCAGATCGTCCTATGGTTATCACCCTATTGGGTTTCTAAGTTAAATCTCTGTGTCACTTTTATTGTTGTTATCTTGTGATGTATTTTGGTTGTGCATCGACATACCGCTACGCGGTCATGCAAGTACTTGCTCGAACTAATTTGCAGGTGCTCTAATCGGGCTTGCGTGCTCTCTAGCCCAACAAGTGGTATCAGAGCTAAGTTCATTATTAGAGCAGTTATCGAGCATCCACCTCCTTATGGCACAGGAGATTGTGTCATATCAGCCAGAAAGGGCTAGGAACTCTCTCCAAGAAGCAGATGATCACTGATCTATCTGAGGATCAGTTGGAGAGATGCAATCACTGTATGACTGGAAAGCAGAATAGAGTTTCATTCAGCCACAGCTTCACCAGGAGATCTGAGCCACTAGAGCTCGTACATATTGATGTCTGCGGGCCACTGAAGGTACAGATGAGAGGAGGAGCATCTTACTTCGGGACGTTCATTGATGATTATTTGAGAAAACTTTGTGTCTATGCTATTAAGACCAAAGATGAGGTTCTCGACACTTTTCATAGATTCTACGCTGAGGTGGAGAGGCAATATGTGATGAAGTTAAAGTGCATCAGGTCCGACAACGGGGGAGAGTATATTGGTCCTTTTGATGAGCATTGTAGAGAGCAAGAGATCGGACATGAAAAGACTCCGCTCAAGACGCCGCAGCTGAATGACGTAGCTAAAAGAATGAATAGGACCTTGATGAAGAAGGTGAGGTGCATGCTATCTGAGTCAAAGATACCTGACATGTTTTGGGGTGAAGTTTTATACACAGTTGTACACGTCATCAACCTATATTGTTGGAACCTTAGTTTTGATTTGAGTTAGGATCCATCATTTAGATAGAAGTCTGAAAATAATATATATATATAATATAAATAATATACTGAGAAATATGTTTAATTAATAGGCTGAAAAAAATAAGAGAAGAATAAAATTTACATATGTTCTCTGCGTTCGACGAACGACCATCTGCGTTCGACGAACGGCGCCCTGCGGTCGACGAAAAGGTTCAAAGCTGCGTTCGACGAAATCCAAGCATCGCTCGACGATCCCGCCTCAGCTCAGCGGTCGACGAATAGATTGGTTCAGCGGTCGACGCTTTTACTCAAGCACAGCGGTCGACACTTTTATCCAGGCTCAGCGGTTGACGAATACTTCCGTTCGACGAACTCAAATCTGCGTTCGATGAACAGCTCAATATTCAATGGTCGACTATCCAGCCCGTCTCAGCGGTCGACGAATCCTTCCGTTCGACGAACTCAAGTCTGTGTTCGACAAATATTCAACAGATGTTCAGAACAATGAATTAAATGTTCAGGTCGACGAATCAAATGATGAGGTCGACGAACTTGAAGCTCAGCTCGACGAAATATCTTCAGTATTATATTTCTTATTCTCAGCTTGACTAAAATAATATATAAGCTGTTGAAAGTGCACAGTTAACCTCACTAGAATTCTCTAGAGGGGGGGGGGGGGGGTGAATAGAGATTAAAATATATTTTGTGCAATGTTAATATATATATATATGTGTATGATCACAGATTATAGCTTCCCACACACCAACAAGAATTAAACAAATAAAGAAAGTAAATGCAAGAAAAGAAATCACAGCACAACACAGGAAAATATAGTGGTTCCCCAAACTTTGGGTAGTCCACTCTTCTACCCCCTTGGTAGGAATTCACTATCTTGCACTGAGTCTTTTGATAAGGAGACTCTTAGAACCACCCTGAGTCGTTTGACAAGGAGACTCTTAGAACCAACTGAGTCTTTTGAAAAGGAGACTCTTAGAACCAGTACACTGAATTTTTTGAAGAGAGATTCTAAAAACTCTTTTACAATGTTTAAGTAAAAATAAGAAAGAAGAAAGAAATAAGAACAAGAATGAATCTTCTTCCTAACAAGAAGATTGGAAGCACAAGAAGTGAATTAAATCTTTCTTCTATAGAGAGAAGAAGATTGGTAGCTTTTCTCTCTTATGTGAGAGCTATCAGAATTTGCAGCAGGGTGACTTCAGAAGCAGAGAGAAGAAGAATGCTTGAATATTGCTGCAAGACTATTTCTCAATTCTCTCTTTTTCACTTGAGAGCTTTTCCTCTTTTCAAATGTAAAAGTGGTGAATCACTTGACTTCTTATTCTGCCGACCTCCTCTTTATTTATAGCTCTGTTTCAATCAAATAATACTAAAGGAGAGTAATAAATTAGCAGGCAGAGTATTAGAAAGAAAGAGAAATTCCCATAATAGTTATATCCATAAAAGGAAAATATTCATTCTAATTTCATATAATGTCCATAATGAATTTTAACAAATTAGCCAAGAATCTAATAGAGGAAAAGAAAGATTCAGAACGGCTATAAGACATAAATTGATTCCATATAGATTAGATCTATAAGATAAGGAAAGAGATCTGGCGATTTTGAATTCTGTCATAAAGATTGATGTGCGTCGATTATTATTCGACGCAAGCGTCGAATACATCCTGTCTGGACGTCGAGAGGAGAATAAGGAAGGTGCGTCGATAAAGGTGCGTCGACTATATTAGATGCGTCGACTAGAAATCAGAGTAACGTCGACAACACATACATCGAAATCTTCCTAGAGTTACTTCGACTCAATCTGAAGGAAACGTCGACTACATTTCGACGTTGCGTCGAATACTATTCGACGCATATTTACTTAGCCTTATTTTCCATTCTTAGAATTCTTCTTTAACTCATTTCTAGGGGTTAAGAGAAATCATTTTCCCAACAATCTCCCCCTATTTGTCTTAACCCTATTTAGAGGGAAATTGTACTAGCATATAATTAACCCAGCACAACATTTGTAAAGATAAGAAATATGTCACTCAATCAAAAGTGAAATTTTTAGAAGAAGAGATAAACAAATTTTTCAGAATCATATAAACAGATTTTCATGTTCATACCAATTAGTATTCAACTATAGGGTAAAATATATCAGCATTGTTTTCAAATATTACTCAGGAGGGGTATGAGGAGTCTTTCTCTTTCTCTGGAATACTACTGTTTTAGGAGAGAAGGGTTTTTCTTTCTCATTTGTAGGAAGTTCATTTAGCTCCCCCTGGGCAGGTAGCTCCCCCTGAGCAAGTAACTCCCCCTGGGATAGAACTTCTTTTACTCCTACTTCTTCAGTATCTTTGTCATCTCCAGCCCCAGTTGCAACTGACTCTTGAGTCATCACATCATCTGGTTCATTTCTATCTTGATTTATGGTAGTATTCAGCTCTTTCTCACCATCTTCCTTTTCAGCCTCATTGTTTGCTCTGCTTCCCTCCCCTTGTAGTAGTGCCATTTGATTTGCAGCATCTCTTGCTATGTTGAGTACCTCTATTGTTTGTTCATCATGGTGTAGCTCAGGTACTATCTCATTCCCAAGGATTTTGTCAGATTTTGGCTGCTCTTCATCTAGATTCTCCCCCTTCTTGACCTTCTTGGCCAGGGAGGTTAAGAAAGACCTTGTCACTCTAGAGGAAGTGAGAGAGGTCTTTAGGCCTTGCACAGAGGCACTGACCCCATTTATTTGGGTGTGCATGTGAAGGATGGAGGAATGAATTTGGGAGCAATGCTTATCCAGCATCACTTGGAATTTTTCAGCTGCTGATTTGATGCACTGAGTGATGAGAGCCTTAGGGGATGCAGATGATTCATGGTGTGAAAGGTGAGAAGGTGATGGTGGAGGAAGAGGTGATAGAGGAGGAGAGAAGTGAGTTGATACATGAGGTATGGGTGATAATGGAGGTAGAAAAGACGGGGAAATAGGAGGAGGAAAAGAAGGAGAAACTGCTGTTTGAGCAGGTGTTTGAGAAGAGGTAGGTAGAGTAGGAGTTGTGAGGGTAGTAGATATTATTTGAGTGGATGATGGTGGTAGAGAAGGATTGTCTCCTTGACGAGGAGGAGGAGGAGGAGAGTTAGGAGGAGAGGGAGTCCTTTCAGGAATGGAACTAGGCTTGGGGATTTGCCTGGTCCATTTGGAGAAGAGGGCAATGGACATCCTCTTTCTAGGAGGGATAGGAATTCCTTTTGACCTACAGAGGTCAGGGAAGGAGTGTAAGAGTACTTGACTCATAATCCTCATGTAGGCATTCTCTTTGTGAGAATATCTAGAGCCTATCATCTTGAGCAGACAGCTGGCCCAGTCTATTTTCTTCTTTAGTACAAGGGCCCCCATGATGTTTAGTTGCTGCTTGGGTGATGAGTCCTGATCATATACACTTTTATGGACTCATCTAGGCCATTTATTTAGTCATTTCACCGCACTTTAGCCCTGTTATAGTTCATATCGATCAGTCTATGCTGGGTGCACTTCTAGGCCCATTTTGGTGTAATTTCGTATCTATCTTTGTTTTTAGTTTTCTTGCGCTGTTAAGTTCCACTTTCAGTGGCTAGACTGGTGTCGTATGCTGGAACAGGAGTCGTGCAGGTATTCCCGGTACAATTCTGTACAGGAACACTGCGCACGATCACTGGTTCTATTGCGCATGACCACTGGTCGTGCGCCGCTGATCGTGTGCACTTAACCTTATTTTTTTGAGTTCTGTTTCGAGCAGTGCGCACGACCACCTACGATAGTGCGCACGACCACCGGTCGTGCGCCACTGTTCGTGCGCACTTATCATTAATTTTATGAGTTCTGTCTCAACCAGTGCGCACGACCACCGACGATAGTGCGCACGACCACTGGTCGTGCGCCACTGGTCGTGCGAACATTGTATTTTATAAATCTCTTTCCTTGCAGGCTCCGTCCAGTCAGGCGCACGATCACCGAATTCTAGTGCGCACGACCACTGGTCGTGCGCCAATGACCGTGCGCACTGTTTATTCCAGCGCCTATAAATAATGCTGCTCGCAAATTAGGTCGTATCGCTCCGTATTTTCTTCCGCAGTCCGCCGTTCCGCCCCCTTTCCGCTGGTTCTTCGCCCCCTAGGACTCCTCCATCATCCAAGGGCTTCAAGGAGGAGATTCTACACTCATCTTCATCGCCAAGCAAGGTGTTCTTCGCATTAGACGTGGCCGGATGGTAAATCACTGGAGAAGACGGGTCCATTGGGAGGTGTGACAGCCCTCCTCTACCCCGGACGCAGTTGGGACCGAGCTAGGACGTGGATTGACAACCCAACGATTCCTACCGTGAATCTACAACGAGACTCCGGATTCGGTCGTATCTCTTGCCTTTTTCCCTTACTTGTGTTGATGTAATGTTTGTGATCTCTATATTTAGATGATGAATGCTATGAACTCTGTGTATTATTGTCTATTTCATGTTTATGGAATTATTTAGTTCATATGTGTTAATGAGGTGCGCCGCCATCCATTTTCCACTCCACCACCGTGTTCGGTGCCGCACTAGCAATTGCTAGTGGCGTGCTTGTCGAAGAGGTGTTTGCGACCCTCAATCCGTTAGCCTACTCGTCTATCCGCCTACCGAAGCGTGGCATCGCGGCCCGTATTCCATCCCGCCTAACGAAGCAGTGCGCTCAAGGCCTGCACAGTTCGATTCCGCTTGCCTACTCGTCCATCCGCCCTTTCGACGCAGCGCGCTCAAGGCCTGCCTAGTCTCCATCCCGCCAAGCGAAGCATTGCATAGCGGCATTGCATAGGAGTAGTTGATAGCTTTTATTTTATTTTCCAAAAGCCAACCCAACTCCCCCGCATTCCATCCGATTTAAGGACTTCAATCTCAAGTCCTTCCTCGAAACCTAACTCCACCTTACTGTGTTCCTCAAGAGACCGACACTCGGGGATTCCACTCTCCACATTTATTACTTGACAGCGACCGGTGCACTTGCCGAAATTATCGCACCATTGGGCACTGCATCATGGGCTGATATCTTGCATAGTAGTATCTTCCCTACTATATCTGCCAGCAATCTGTACTCATCAGAAAAGTCTATCTTTTTCAGATGGATTGGCCTATCTTTTGAGAAATTCATAGTGATGAGTAAATGATTGATTTCATCAGGTGTGAGTTCAACGGATTCATCACCTAATAGGGGAATAGTTAAGACCTGTTTAGTCATTCTTTTAGAAGCTCATCTTCTTTCCTTATTTCTTTTAAACAAAGATGATAGTAGGATATACCTGATGGAAGATCAAAGGTGGCCCTAATATGTTCTGATGAGATTGAGACTGGTGTCTCATATAGTGTTCCCTGGATTTCTCCTTGTTCAGATATCTGAACATGAGTTATTAGCTCTGTGAGCTCTGATTCCAGGAGCTTGCACCTAGTGGAGATGAGCTTGTCCAGTCCTGCTTCAGTAAAGAGAGCAATGATGCTCTTGTAGTTTTCTGCGGATGCTTGGAAGGACTCAAGGTCAATGTCGAAGCCTGAGTTGGTCTTTGGAGCTATTTTTAGGTTAGTGAAAGAGAGAGGAAGAAATCGGCTGGTCTGAGGAGCAAGAAGGATGAAGGATGCAGAGTCGTGAAGGTTTCTAACTGAAGAGTCTATTTAAGTCAGGTGAAGCATCGAAACAGGACTCAATTCGAGGCTTATTCGGTACTTCAGTGGATGTGACCGAAAATATTTTAGTCTTGCCGCTCGTTTTTATGAGGTCGACGTTACGTCGAGTGAAATTCAACGTGAGCCTCGATTTAGTTTGTTCTGGGATGCAAGGGTTTCTTATCGACGTATGCGTCGATAGTAGTCGACGCATGCGTCGATTGTACCTATTGATCTGAGTCATCGACGGTGCGTCGATTAGAAGTCGACGTGACTTTTAATTTTCCTGAAAAGTTCTAGGTGTTTATTTCTTTTTATCTCTTCTTAATCCTAAAGGTTTCTAAGTTAGCCTAGGACTGGGTTTTAAGACCAATTTGATTGATTATACCAGCACTTTTTGGCAAGGTGGCCATTTTTGTTGCATATGTAACACTTAAGTATCTTACTTTTGTGAGAGTTTGAGTTTAAATGGGGATAGAAGTATTGACTAGAATACCAGTGTTGATTAGGATAGAATGTTTGATTAGGATGGGAATTTTGGTTACCAAGTTTTGGATAGAAATTTTGGTTAGAATGTTGATTAGGATAGAAATCATGATCAGGATGAATGGGTCCTGAATGGGGGTTCAGATGGAAGATTTTTGGAATATAGGTGTTCATGTTGCTCTGAATTTTTATGCGTCGATATCTATTCGTCGTATGTTGATAGTTGCGTCGATTTATATTCGGCGCATTCCTCAGATTGCGTTGATCTGGTATCGACGCATGGAGAAAGTTGCGTTGATTGGATGCCGACATATCTTTATTCAAGCGTCGAGTAGAGGTCGAGGCATCTGAGAGGTTACGTTGAGTAGAAATCGACGCATAATCATTCATGCGTTGATATGAAGTCGACACAACTGTGTCTTCATAAATTTTCATTTTACCTTTTTTTCTGTTTTTACTCCTTTGAATGTTGTTTCTTTTGGTTTAGTTGTCTTTTCAGATGAAGTTTGTGAGTCATCAGCTGAATAATATGATGTTTCATCAAATTCCTTTATTTCCTTGAAGAAGTGTTCTTTCTTATGTTGTGATTCTTTTTCTTGGTTTGCTAATTTGATGGGTTTAGTGAATTTTACAGGGCTCATCCAAGCAGGCTTGTTAGATGGAATTAGGCTGATTGATGGATCAGCCCCTAGCCCAAGATTTTTGTGTCTTATTGTTTGTTTTTCAGTGATTTCTTAAAGAGTTTGGCTTCTCATTTTTATTGATTCTTCAAAGGCCTTTGCCTGAGAAACCTTATCCTTAAGGAACTGATTTTCTATTCTAGCCCTTTCTATTTCCTTCTCTCTTATGTTAGCCCTTAATACATGATCTATTGAGCTTATATCTTTTTTATTTCTTTGGTTCTTGATCATATGAATTTGTTCTTTTAGGTCCTTGATTTCTTGTTTAGCTTTTAATTGATCTAGACACATTCCCATAAAATCATTTCTGAATTTATCACTTTGAAAATCTATTTCATCAAAGATGCTTACCCCATCCTTATCCTCAGATTCCTCTATGAGAATAAGGCTATTTTCTTTTTCATCTTCAGAAGATATGCTTTCTTCTGATCCAGTCTCACTCCAAGATTTAGCATCATCATCATTCTTGGGGCCTTCAAAGGCCATCAAGCATATGTCTTCTTGCCTAGATTCTTCATTGTCACTCTTAGAGGATGAACTGTCCTTAGAGTCTGTTTCACTCCAGGCTTCTGCAATAAAGCCTCTTTCTTTCTTCTTCCCCTTTTTCTTGAGATCTTTTCTTTTCAGATCTTTCTTTGTTTCAGCATTCTCTGGACATTCTGGGGCAATATGTCCAGGTTTCCTGCAAGAATAGCAAATAATTTCTTTAGTGGGAGTTTTTTCATACCTTGGTTTTGACTCCATACTTTTTGATCCATCTGTCTTGACCCATTTCTTAAATTTTCTGGCTAGGAAAATGAATAGTTCTTCTTCAGTAACAGGAGTCCTTTCTTCTGTTGCCTTTAAAGCTATGTTCCTGTCTTTTGAGGAGATTGGAGTGTTTTCTCTTCTTTTCTTCTCTTCTCTAGTTTTCAGTAGTTGCTCATAGGATTTGAGCTTTCCTAAGAGAGCATCTGTAGAGATTTCCTTTTGTCCTCTTGTGTCTCTTATTGCCCATATTCTTGAGTCCCATGAACTGGGGAGACTCATTAGCAATTTGTCATTAATCTCAGTGAGGGAGATCTCTCTATCCAAGTTTTTCAATTGGTTGATGATTAGACTGAATCTGTCATACATCTCAGAGATACTCTCTTCATTCTTCTTTTGGAAGTTCTCATATTGCGAGATCAATAGGGCCTTCTTATCTTTCTTTTCATCAGCACTTCCTTCAACCATCTTTGTAAGAGCATCCCAAATTTCTTTGGATGATTCACAGTCAACAACCCTTTGAAAGATGTCATCTGAGAGAGTTGAGACAAGTATGTTCATGGCCTTTAGATCATATGTTCTTGCCTTCTTCTCATCTTCTGTCCACTCAGATCTTGGAACAAGTGTTTGTGTGACATTTCCACTTGCATCCTTTCTATAGGGCTTTGGGGGACCTGTCACAGTAATATTAAACAAGTCAGCATCAATGGAATTCATATAAATTCTGATTCTTGTTTTCCAAACTGCAAACTTTTCAAGATTGCACATTGGTGGTCTGGTGGAAGCATAATCTTTGATTTGTGCCATAAAAAATATATATATAAAAACAAGAGGTAGGATCTTTTTGATCAAGGAGTAAAACCTTTTTAGATCAACCTAGCTCTGATACCAATTGAAAGTGCACAGTTAACCTCACTAGAATTCTCTAGAGGGGGGGGGGGGGGGGGGGTGAATAGAAATTAAAAAATATTTTGTGCAATGTTAATATATATATATATATATATATGTGTGTGTATGATCACAGATTATAGCTTCCCACACACCAACAAGAATTAAACAAATAAAGAAAGTAAATGCAAGAAAAGAAATCACAACACGACACAAGAAAATATAGTGGTTCCCCAAACTTTGGGTAGTCCACTCTTCTACCCCCTTGGTACGAATTCACTATCTTGCACTGAGTCTTTTAATAAGGAGACTCTTAGAACCACCCTGAGTCTTTTGACAAGGAGACTCTTAGAACCAACTGAGTCTTTTAAAAAGGAGACTCTTAGAACCAGTACACTGAATTTTTTGAAGAGAGATTCTAAAAACTCTTTTACAATGTTTAAGTAAAAATAAGAAAGAAGAAAGAAATAAGAACGAGAATGAATCTTCTTCCTAGCAAGAAGATTGGAAGCACAAGAAGTGAATTAAATCTTTCTTCTATAGAGAGAAGAAGATTGGTAGCTTTTCTCTCTTATGTGAGAGCTATCAGAATTTGCAGCAGGGTGACTTCAGAAGCAGAGAGAAGAAGAATGCTTGAATATTGTTGCAGGACTATTTCTCAATTCTCTCTTTTTCACTTGGGAGCTTTTCCTCTTTTCAAATGTAAAAGTGGTGAATCACTTGACTTCTTCTTCTGCCGACATCCTCTTTATTTATAGCTCTGTTTCAATCAAATAATACTAAAGGAGAGTAATCAATTAGCAGGCAGAGTATTAGAAAGAAAGAGAAATTCCCATAATAGTTATATCCATAGAAGGAAAGTATTCATTCTAATTTCAAATAATGTCCATAATGAATTTTAACAAATTAGCCAAGAATCTAATAGAGGAAAAGAAAGATTCAGAACGGCTATAAGACATAAATTGATTCCATATAGATCAGATCTATAAGATAAGGAAAGAGATCTGGCGATTTTGAATTCTGTCATAAAGATCGACGTGCGTCGATTACTATTCGACGCAAGCGTCGAATACATCCTGTCTGGACGTCGAGAGGAGAATAAGGAAGGTGCGTCGATAAAGGTGCGTCGACTACATTAGATGCGTCGACTAGAAATCAGAGTAACGTCGACAACACATACGTCGAAATCTTCCTAGAGTTACTTCGACTCAATCTGAAGGAAACGTCGACTACATTTCGATGTTGCGTCGAATACTATTCGACGCATATTTACTTAGCCTTATTTTTCATTCTTAGAATTCTTCTTTAACTCATTTCTAGGGGTTAAGAGAAATCATTTTCCCAACAGCTGTCAATTTTATTTAAAGCAATATTTTATTAATTCAATTTATATATTGCTATATATATTGCTGGCTTTCCTTTGTTTGAAATAGCCGTCGCAGCATTAATTAAAAGAGCCGTTGCAGCAAAGCCTGATACGGTGCAAAGCTAAAATCATCAACTTGTCTGCTCGAGGTTTCTGGGAAAAAGAAAGAGACATTACTTCTTTCCTTGTGGGGCAAGGAATCAAATCAGCCCAGGAAAGAATACAATAGCTTTACACGACAACAGGAGACAACTCATCAATATAGCAGCACAGAAAAAGACAAAGAAGAAGGCTGTCGAGAAAGAAATATATAGAAGAAGATCTACAACAGATCATATCTCTCTATAGATATAACATCAATATATATCATATTGCTGTACAGATTTACATATACATAACATATTATATTTGTTGTACAGAGAAAGAAGAAGAGAAACAGAGGAACATATTATATTTGCCTAACTCTTTCTTGCAGATCATATACATCCTGAGACACCAAACACTATCAATTGCTCAGGATCTAAACTGCAAGAAGAAGAAGAAGTGTTATTGCAATCAAGAGAAGGAGCTCCATCCACAAGCTGTCATCAAACTAAATCAGACAGGGGGAGCTCTCTTCAACATCTTCATCAAGAGTCTTCTCAGCAAAAGAGAAGAAAAACAAACCCTTTTCTGTTTTCTTTTATTCCTTCCCATCTTGTAAAGGGTTATAACTCCCTTCAAAAGTTAACTCCCGGTGACAGGCCACCTTAGCAAAAACCTACATCTTGGTTTATAAGCACCTGATCAAAAACTTATAGGTGATTTGGGCACCTGATCAAACCTTCATTGGTGTGTGGACACCTGAACAAAAACACCTTGGTGTGAGGGCACCTAATCAACAACCTCTAGTGGATTCCTACCAGTGGGTAGAACAGTAGATGTACCCAGGTTGATTGGGGAACTACTATATATCTTGTGTCATCTGGTTTGCTTGTTGTTTGCTTTGCTTTATGTTTTTATTTGCTGTGCTTTTTTATGCACTCTTACTGTTTGTGTTTATTACTCAACAAACACTTATATATATATCATTATTTTGAAGTAAAACTTAAACAAGACCTTTAATAATATTAAGAACTAATCTCCTTTCATATATCCCAGTTGTGCATTACAGGAGGACGTTCCTGACAGGGTCTGGTCTGGAAAGAGCCCTTCATACAGTCACTTAAGGGTCTTCGACTACAAAGCCTTTGTGCACGTCCCTCGGGACGAGAGGTCAAAGTTAGATTCCAAGAGCCGCCAGTGCATATTTTTGGGATATGGACACAACTGTGAGTTTGGCTATAGATTCTTTGACCCGATTGAGAAGAAGCTTGTGTTGGAACAACCCTATTACTGATTTCTGCTAGGATCACTATCTGTTTATTAGTACTAAGTTGACCCCAATGTATAGTCTTAAGGGTCAAGGTTTTAGGCCGTTAGAACTAAGGAAAAGAAAAGTTTTCTGCGTTCAACGAACTCCATACTGCGTTCGATGAACTCCATCCTACGTTCGACGAACGACATGCTCCTGTGTTCGACGAACTTGCCAAGGTTCAATGTTCGATGACCTCATCCTGCATTCGATGAAAGGCATGCTCCTGCGTTCGACGAACTTGCCAAGGCTCTGCGTTCGACGAACTCATTCTGCGTTCGACGAACTCTAGTCTGCGTTCGACGAACTCCTCTCTGCGTTCGACGAACTTGCTCTCCAGCTCGACGCGCTCAGTTTTCCAGTCAGTCCAACAATTTATCTCTTCAGTTCGACGAACTCATTCTGCGTTTGACTAACTCCTCTCTGCGTTCGACGAAATGCTCTCAGCGGTCGACAAAAGCTCATCTCAGCGGTTGATGAACCTCGTCTCAGCGGTTGACCTCGTCTCAGCGGTTGACCAAGTCTCAGCGTTCGACGAACCTCCCAGTCTCAGCATTCGACGAACTCAGCTCTGCGTTCGAAGAATAAGTATCAAATGTTCAGTTCGACGAAATTCATTCTCAGCTCGACGAATTAAATATTCCAGCTAGCTTATCAGATATTATCTTTCAGTTCGACGACCACCAGTTTGAGATCGATGAACTCCAGATTGCGTTCGATGAATTTGTTCAGATCGACGAAAATTTCTCTACAACAGATTTATTTCAGAAGATCAGTTATATTATTTTCTGAACTCAGATCTTCTTTCAGCAACGTCTATATTTATTCCAGATAAGTCAAGGATTATATCCTTCCATTTTATATTATTCCTTTCCATTCTCTTCCGGAGAAAATAGCCGTTTGGCGGAAAAGGATATCATTAATTAAAAAGGAAAAAAGAATTAAAGTCTTGGTTTGCAGTTCCAAGGAAACATTCAATTCAGATTATTTTATTCCTTATACAGAGGATTTGAATTTCAAATCTGTCAGAGATTTCAAAAGAAATAAGGATGAAGATATACAGTATTATTTTTACAGAATAGAAAGACAGGAAAAGAAAGAGATATACAGTCGAAAGAAATACAGGAAGAAGAAAGAAAAGCTTTACAGATCTTGATCTTCTTCAGAAGCAGCATCTTATTCTCTGAGAACAACATCAACATACTCATCTCAGATCTATGCTCCAAGTTCAGATCTTCAAAGAGCAACAAACAATCTGAGAAACATTTTGTCTCTCAGATTCATCAGCTATCAGGAAGATATAAGAAATCTCTTTCAAGTGAAAGCTCCATCCTCAAGCTGTCAACAAATTTCAATCAGACAGAGGAGCTTTACAACAACATTCCACTAGAGTCTTCTCTCAAATTATTGACAGAGAAGAACATCTTAACTCTCTTTATCCCCTCTTGTACATGGTTATAACTCTCTTCAAATGTTAACCCCTTGGTGGCAGGGCACCTGAACAAAAACATGTAGTTTGGTTTGAGCACCTGATCAAAAGCTCCTTGGTGTTTTGGGCACCTGATCAAAACCCCATTGGTGATAGGGCACCTGATCAAAAACCTAATGGAATCCTACCAAGGGTGGTAGAAGAGTAGACGTACCCAGGTTTATTGGGGAACTACTATAAAATCCTTGTGTCCTCTGTGTTCTTGTTTATTTTTCTGTATTGTGCTGTGTGCTCTCTTTGTGTTTGTTTTTATAACTCACTCAATACACATATAAGTATGACTATTTTAATTCCGCTATAAAAATAAGTGAAAAACTTTATAATACTCTATTCACCCCCCCACTAGAGTAAATTTAAGATCTAACCTCACTTTCAATTGGTATTAGAGGGCTGTTGATTCTTTACAGGTTAACACTTGAATCAAAAAGATCAATTAGATCTTAAATTTATTTTAGAGTTTTCTTTTGCTTAAAAACTCAAGGCACAAAACAAAGAATATTCAAGCACACGACCTCCTATGTGCAATCTAAGTAAGTTTGCACTATGGAAAGCAAGGATCAGGTTGTACATGAATTCTATTGATGAAGAAAATTTTAATATTATTTTGACAGGACCTCCTACACCTACAATAACAACAAGTGCTGAAACCACAACAACAAATAATGCCGTTCCACCTCCGGAGTGGACAAATGCTCAAAAGAAGCAGAGAAGTGCTGATGCCAAAGATATGAATATATTGGCACAGACAATGTCTGATGACATCTTCAAAAAAGTTATGGAATGCACTTCAGCAAGAGAAATCTGGATGTCACTCAACAACATGGTTGAAGGATCAACAGATGAAAGAAAAGATAGAAGATCTCACCTAATCTCCCAGCATGAAAATTTCAAGAAAGGAGAATTTGAGACAGTGGCTGATATGTATAACAGGCTCAGCCTCATAATCAATGAGCTGAAGACCTTGGACAAAGTGATCTCCATCACAGAAGTCAATGATAAGATCCTTATGTGCTTCCCCAGCACATGGGACTCTAGGATATGGCCAATCAAGGAAGCCAGAAGCCTTAATGAGATCTCCACTGAGAGCTTATTAGGCAAACTCAAATCCTATGAGCAGCTTCTAAAATCCAGATAAGCTGAACAATCTGTCTCATCTCCAGCATCCAAGAATGAGAGAAATATAGCTTTCCAAGCTACTAAAGAGGAAGAATAAGCTCCAGGAGATATGGAGTTCATGAGCCTTCTAGCCAAAAAGGTTCTACAAGATGGATAGAAAGGATTTCAGAAAGAAGGATTCCAGATCAAGAGAAAAGCCAAGGTATGACAAATCTAATCCTAAGGAAATAATTTGTTTTGGCTGCAGGAAACCTGGTCACATTCTGCCTGAGTGTCCAGAGAATCAAAAGAAAGAGAAGAGAAAAGACAAAGAAGAAAAGAGGCACTCCAGCAAGTCTTCCTCCCACAAACACAAGCATGAGGGAAGAGGGTTTGTAGCTGAAACATGGAGTGAAACTGATTCAGAATCTTCATCCAGCTCGTTTGAAGATGAAGAAAAATCAAATGATAAGGACCAATGTTTGATGGCAATATATGACTCAAACAGTGAGTCAGAATATGCATTATCATCCAGCTCCAGTGATGATGAGGATGCTGAAGAAGAAAGAAGCTTCTGTATGATGGCTATCAATGCCTCAGCAAACAACTCAGATGAATAAGAGTCTGACAATGATGCTGATCAAGTAATCTCAAACTTTGATTTTAATTCAATTGAATTCAAAGATGAATTCAAAGTTCTTTGCTTAGATTTAATCAAATCTGAGAAAGAGATAATCTCTCTCAGAAATCAGTTAGCTGAAATGAACTAAGTGAAGAAAATGCTAATCTTAAGAAAGATTTGGCTGCCTCCAGAGAACATGTTATTCTCATTGAGAACAAACTATCTGAGGCTAAGAAATTTGAAGAATCCCTAAATGGGAGAAGTATCAAACTGATGGACATCACAAGCACAATAAATGCCAGATTAAGTGGCAAACTGGGCTTGGGTGCATCATCAAGTGAGCCACATCTTATTAAGAAGAACATACTTTCTACACCAATAAAATTCATTTCTGCCAAGAGCAAAGAGGTAGTAGAAGTAAATGAAAACATTTCAGGCAAGGTTGTTAAGAATACAGAAATTTAGCAGAATTCGTCGAACAGAGCTCGACGAAAGCACTTCACTTCGTCGAACGGCGATCGACGAACTCAGCCCAGTTCATCGAACGGAAAACATACAAAAAATCTAAAGAATTTTTATTCTTCACATACTAAGAATCCTTTCATTGAATGGATAATTCTTCCAAGGAGATATCATCCACAAGGTTATAAGGATCAACCTGAGATGTCTTTCATTTCAGAATTTAGTGGAAAAATAAAAGGACCCAAGGTAGTCTGGGTCAAAAAACAACTAGTTTATTTTTTCTGTTGTGCAGGTACAGGGCTATCCAAGCCAAAATGAACAATGGTATTTGGATAGTGGGTGTTCAAAGCACATGACAGGAAACAAGGCCAACCTGAGTAACTACAAGGCAAGGCTTGGACCTAAAGTGATCTTTGGAGACTCCAACTGTGGACAAACCAAAGGCTATGGACATATCAAAGTTGGAGCAGTCACCTTCAAAGTGGTAGCTTATGTCAAGGGTTTAAGCACAACCTCATCAGCATAAGCAAGTTATGTGATGAAGGTTATCATGTAACTTTTAATAATTCCTTATGTCTTATTACCAATAATAAAAACATTAATGTGTTATCTGGTATTAGACATGGAAATATTTATTTAGTCAATTTTGACTCTGCCAACTCAGATATTTGCTTATTCAATTCTATAAGTAAAACAAATGAATTATGGCATAAAATACTTGGACATATTAACCTTAGAACTATATCTAAGATTTCTAAGGACAATCTTGTTAGAGTACTGCCTTCTGGTTCATACAAGAAGGAAGGACTCTGCAGGGCTTGTCAATTAGGTAAGCAGACTAGAAGTAGTTTTAAATCTTTATCCAAGAGTGATCACCTAGGATTTTGTACTTACTGCACTTGGACCTTTTTGGACCCACTGCAATGCAAAGTCTAGGAGGGAAGCATTACTCTCTAGTTATTGTAGATGACTTCTCAAGATTCACTTGGGTGTTCTTTCTTAGGAACAAGTCTGACACCTTCAGTGTTCTGACAGGCTTTCTCTAGTCCATCAAGATTGAGTACTCTACTCTAGTTGCATTGATCAGAAGTGATCATGGCACTGAGTTTGAATCTCTTCTGATGAGAGAATTCTGTGGAAAAGAAGGGACCAGACAATGTTTCTCTGCTCCTAGAACTCCTCATCAAAATGGGGTAGCTGAAAGGAAAAATAGAAGCCTAATTGAATCAGCAACTACATTGCTTGCTGATGCAAACTTGCCACTCTATTTTTGGGCAGAGGCAGTGAACACAGCTAATTATGTGTTGAACAGAAGCCTGATACATAAGCTTAAGGGTAAAACTCCCTATGAATTACTCAAGAATAAAAAGCCTAAGGTTAACTATTTTAAGATATTTAGCTGTAAATGTTATGTGCATAACAATGACAAGAAGTATCTAAGGAAGTTTGAAGCAAAAGCTGCTGAAGGCATATTCCTTGGATATTCTCTTTCTAGTAAAGCATACCGAGTTTACAACAAATCTACTCTTAAGATAGAAGATTCCATGCATGTATTTTTTGATGAGACTAACATGTTAATTGAGGAGAGGAACACCACCTCTTCCAAACATACTTTGCAGGTACCAACTCTATGTGAAGAGCTTAATGGATTGAATCTATAGAATGAAGAATCACTACTTCCATCAAATGAAATAATTGAAGACAGTGAAGAAGAGGACAATCCAGATCTTGCTGACAACTCAAATCAAGTGACAGCTGAACAAGTCCCTCAAGTGGAAACCATTGCTGAACCAACTCCAACTATTGATCACATCACAGTTAAAGATCATCCAATATCTCAAGTGATTGGAGATATTTCAGCTGGTGTTCAAACAAGGCATCAACTACACCAAAATTAGATGCACACTTGTTTCCTATTCCAGATTGAACCTCAATCCATAAAAGATGCAGAACAAGATCCAAATTGGATTCTTGCAATGCAAGAGGAGCTCAATCAATTTGAAAGGAACAAGGTATGGGATTTGGTTCCAATTCCAAAAGGCCATCCAGTTATTGGCACCAAGTGGGTCTTCAGGAACAAGCTAGATGATCAAGGCAACATAGTCAGAAACAAAGCAAGATTGGTAGCCCAAGGATATTCACAGGAAGAAGGAATTGACTATGATAAGACCTTTGCTCCTGTTGCAAGACTTGAAGCTATCAGGATTTTTCTGGCCTTTGCTGCATTCAAGAAATTCAAAGTATATCAAATGGATGTGAAGAGTGCATTCTTGAATGGAGACATTAAAGAAGAAGTCTATGTGGAACAACCACCAGGTTTTATCTCTCCAACTCACTCCTCTTATGTATTTAAGATTAATAAAGCTCTCTATGGTCTCAAGCAAGCTTCCAGAGCATGGTATGAGACCTTAGCTAATTTTCTTTTGGAGAATAATTTCTGTAGAGGCATAGTTGATAAAACCTTATTTTTCAGGATACATAAAAATCAAACTTAATTAGTTCAAATATATGTAGATGATATCATATTTGGCTCCACTGATTCAAATTTATGCAAAAGGTTTTCTAACCTAATGCAATCTAAATTTGAAATGAGTAGTATGGGTGAATTATCGTACTTCCTTGGTCTTCAAGTGAAGCAAACTCCAAATGGCATATTCATATCACAATCTAAGTATGCTAAGGAATTAGTGAAAAGGTTTGTTATGTCTGATGCTTCCACCATGAAAACACCCATGCCCTCAAATGCTGTTGTTGATAATGATGAATCAGGGAAACCTGTTGATCAGAAAGTATATAGAGCAATTGTTGGCTCACTACTTTATTTAACAACTTGTAGACCTGATATAATGTGTATTTGTGCTAGGTTCCAAGTTAATCCCAAAGAATCTCACCTAATTTTGTTAAAAAGAATTTTGAGATATATAAAGGATTGTCCAAATCTAGGACTCTGGTATCCAACAACATCAGAATTTGAATTAACTGGATTCTCAGATTCTGATTATGCTGGATGCAAAGTAGACAGGAAAAGCACATCAGGAACTTGCCAGTTTCTTGGTGATAGGCTTGTGTCTTGGTTTTGTAAGAAACAATCATCTATGTCTACATCAACAACTGAAGCTGAATACATAGCTGCAGGTAGTTGCTGCTCACAGATATTGTGGATACAAAATCAGCTCCTAGACTATGGTATCAATCTAAATAATTCAATTATATTTTGTGACAATACTAGTGGAATATCTATAGCACAAAATCCAGTTCTCCATAGTAGGACTAAACACATAGAAATTAGGCACCACTTTATCAGAGATAATGTGGATAAAAATAAAATTTGCCTACAATTCATTTCTACTGATTTGCAAAGGGCTGATATTTTCACCAAACCCTCGGATGAAAAGAAACACATCTTCTTTATAAATCAGCTAGGTATGATAGATAGAGATTCAATCTGCTAAAAATTAAATTTTCTACTTATCTCATTCTTCATCGAACTGAGCTCGACAAAATCTAGCCGTTCGTCGAACGGAGATCGACGAAAATTTAGTTTTCGTCGAACGCAGTTTTGATGAAGCTTTTGTTTCTGAACCTTTTATTATAATCAAATCTTTTATTTCATTTTATCTGAATGCCTACAGAAACTGCTTCTCTTTCCAGTTCCTTTGCACTTGATCTCTATTTTATTTTGCAGGAATAATAGCAATATAAAGATTGCATCCTTCCCTACCTCCTCATATGTCCCTTCTTCTAGGGGCCCAGCTTCAGGCCTTCCTGAAACTAGGCAGGGGGAGAAGTTCTATGAAGAAGCTCCATATGATGCAGTTTTTGCTCAGGGGGAGATGTTCTATGAACTAGGCAGGGGGAGAAAACTGAAGAAGCTCCTTTTTGTTAAGGGGAGATACTTTCCTTTTGATAGGGGGAGATGTTTTGAAGAAACTCCTTTATGATAGGTGGAGTTGTTTTATGAAGATGCTCAAGTCTCAAGAGGAAATGCTGTATGAAAAAGCAAAAATCAATTCTTGAAGAAGCTCACAGCAATTTGCAGTTTTAGTTTTTGTTTCAGATTCAGTAATGACAGATTCAAATGCAGATTGGTAGCAAAGCAGATCCAAATTATAAAGCTATAGTTCAGATCAACAAATTCAGAAAGCTGAAAAATGCAGATTCAGAACTATTATCAAATTCAGAAAGCTGAAGGCAATGTCAGAATTCAGAGAAAGCAAAAGGTTCTATTTATTTGTTTTTATTAGTTTTGTTTTCAATGTAAAAATTTCAAAACTCAGAGTATCATATTTTATATATCTGCCGAAATATTAAAAATCTATTAGATATATATGCTCTGTTGTTTTGTTATTTGTTTTATTATTCAACTTTTGTCAAATAGTGTCCTAACACAAATAGGGGGAGATTGTTGGAACAACCCTATTACTGATTTGGGCTAGGATCACTATCTGTTTATTAGGACTAAGTTGACCCCAATGTATTGTCTTAAGGGTCAAGGTTTTAGGCGGTTAGAACTAAGGAAAAGAAAAGTTTTCTGCGTTCGACGAACTACATACTGCGTTCGACGAACTCCATCCTGCGTTCGACGAACGGCATGCTCCTACGTTCGACGAACTTGCCAAGGTTCTATGTTCGACGACCTCATCCTGCGTTCGACGAATGACATGCTCCCGCGTTCGACGAACTTGCCAAGGCTCTGCCTTCGACAAACTCATTCTGCGTTCGATGAACTCTAGTCCGCGTTCGACGAACTCCTCTCTGCATTCGACGAACTTGATCTCCAGCTCTACGCGATCAGTTTTCCAGCCAGTCCAGCAGTTTATCTCTTCAGTTCGACGAACTCATTCTGCGTTCGATGAACTCCTGTCTGCGTTCGACGAAATGCTCTCAGCGGTCGACGAAAGCTCATGTCAGCGGTTGATGAACCTCGTCTCAGCGGTTGACCTCATCTCAGTGGTTGACATCGTCTCAGCGGTTGACCTCGTCTCAGCGGTTGACAAAGTCTCAGCGGTTGACCAAGTCTCAGCGTTCGACGAACCTCCCAGTATCAGCGTTCGACGAACCTCCCAGTATCAGCGTTCGACGAACTTAGCTCTGCGTTCAAAGAATAAGTATCAGATGTTCAGATCGACGAAATTCATTCTCAGCTCGACGAATTAAATATTCTAGCTAGCTTATCAGATATTATCTTTCAGTTCGACGACCTCCAGTTTGAGATCGACGAACTCCAGATTGCGTTCGATTAATTTGTTCAGATTGACAAAAATTTCTCTACAGCAGATTTATTTCAGAAGATTAGTTATATTATTCTATGAACTCAGATCTTCTTTCAGCAACGGCTATATTTATTCCAGATAAGTCAAAGATTATATCCTTCCTTTTTATATTATTCCTTTCCATTTTCTTCCCGAGAAAATAACCATTTGGCGGAAAAGGATATCATTAATTAAAAAGGAAAAAGGAATTAAAGTCTTGGTTTGCAGTTCCAAGGAAACATTCAATTCAGATTATTTTATTCCTTATACAGGGGATTTGAATTTCAAATCTGTCAGAGATTTCAAAAGAAATAAGGAAGAAGATATACAGTATTATTTTTACAGAATAGCAAGACAGGAAAAGAAAGAGATATACAGTCGAAAGAAATACAGGAAGAAGAAAGAAAAGCTTTACAGATCTTCATCTTCTTCAGAAGCAGCATCTTATTCTCTGAGAACAACATCAACATACTCATCTCAATCTCCGCTGCAAGTTCAGATCTTCAAAGAGCAACATACAATCTGAGAAACATTTTGTCTCTCAGATTCATCAGCTATCAGGAAGATACAAGAAATCTCTTTCAAGTGAAAGCTCCATCCTCAAGCTGTCAACAAATTTCAATCAGACAGAGGAGCTTTAAAACAACATTCCACTAGAGTCTTCTCTCAGATTATTGACAGAGAAGATCATCTTAACTCTCTTTATCCTCTCTTGTACAGGGTTATAACTCCCTTCAAAAGTTAACCCCTTGGTGGCAGGGCACCTGAACAAAAACCTTTTGTTTGGTTAGAGCACCTGATCAAAAGCTCCTTGGTGTTTTGGGCACCTGATCAAAACCCCATTGGTGATAGGACACCTGATCAAAAACCTAGTGGAATCCAACCAAGCGTGGTAGAAGAGTAGATGTACCCAGGTTTATTGGGGAACTACTATAAAATCCTTGTGTCCTCTGTGTTTTTGTTTATTTTTCTGTATTGTGCTGTGTGCTCTCTTTGTGTTTGTTTTTATAACTCACTCAATACACATATAAGTATCACTATTTTAATTCCGCTATAAAAATAAGTGAAAAACTTTTTAATACTCTATTCACCCCCCTCTAGAGTAAATCTAATATCTAACCTCACTTTCACCTTGTACACAGTCGCCCCGCCATATTTTGTGAGGATCAGACTGTGGTTGATCCTGAGAAGACAGAGAAGGTTGACTCTCACACTGATAAAGAGTCTCCTATGATTGGAGGTGATGATACTGAGGAGGTCGCAGAGTTTGATCCAATGTAGGACACTGAGCCACTTTCAGACCATGAGAATACTACTGATGGCGAGCCTATAGAGGACATCACTGATGATGTGCCTATACCAGTAACTGAGCTTGCTCCTCGGAGGTCTGATCGAGTAAGACAATCATCTTCAAGATACTATACTATTGAGTATATTTGTTTGACTGATGCGGGGGAGCCCGAGTGCTTTGATAAGGCGGTACAGAGCTCAGAGAAGAAAGAGTGGATGGTTGCTATGCAGGAGGAGATGCAGTCTCTGCATGATAACCATACTTATGAGCTGGTACGATTGCCTAAGGGCGAGAAGGCTCTGAAGAATCGATGGATTTTTCAGAGTAAAGCAGGGAGAGACCTCGACACCACTCAGATACAAGGCAAGATTAGTGGTGAAGGGTGTCAGTCAGAAACATGGAGTTGATTTTGATGAGATCTTCTCTCCTGTTGTGAAGATGTCGTCTATCTGGGTTGTTCTTGGCCTTACTGCAAGGATAGACCTGGAGATTGAGCAGATGGATGTCAAGACCGCCTTTCTGCATGGTGATCTTGAGGAGGAGCTTTATATGGAGCATCATAAGGTTTCAAGATGAAAGGGAAGGAGAGTCTAGTCTATCGCCTGAAGAAGAGCTTATATGGCCTGAAGCAGGCCCCACGACAGTGGCACAAGAAGTTTGATGCTTTTATGGGGGAGATCGACTTCAGGAGGACCACCCTTGATCACTGCGTGTTTGTAAAGTAATATGCTCCATATTATTTCATTATTTTACTCCTTTATGTTGACGACATACTGATAGTCGGGAGGAACACTGCGCGCATTGCCGAGCTGAAGCGGCAGTTGAGCTCCATATTTGTGATGAAGAACTTGGGAGCTGCGAAGACCATCCTAGGGATGCATATTCAGAGAGATAGAGGCTCGAAGTTACTTTGGTTATCGCAGAAAAGATATATAAGGAAGGTGCTACAGAGATTTAGTATGGATCAGGCGAAGAAGGTGAGCACGCCGCTTGCAGCTCACTTCAGACTTACCGCTAACCAGTGCCCGAGCACACCTGAGGAGAAAGAGGAGATGCCGAAGGTCCCTTATGCTTCTGCAGTTGGTAGTCTCATATACGTTATGGTGTGCACACGCCTTGATATAGCGCATGTCGTTGGCACTATTAGTAGTTTTCTCTCTAATCCCGGGAGAGAACATTGGAGCGCTGTGAAATGGATTCTGAGGTACCTGCATGGGACGTCAGACTTGACGTTAAGGTTTGGAGATAATGAGTCGGAGGTACTGGGCTACACTGATGCTGATATGGCTGGAGATTTGGACTCCAGAAGATCGACCGTCTGGGTACCTGATCCTATTTGCTAGGGGAGCTGTGTCGTAGCAGTCAAGACTGTAGAAGTGCGTTGCACTATCAACTACGAAGACAGAGTTTATTGCAGTCACTGAGGCAGGAAAAGAGTTTTTTTTGGATGAAGCATTTCATCAAAGAGTTGAGTTTCACTTAGGAGCGCTACACACTCTTATGTGACAGTCAGAGCGCGATTAATTTAGGGAAGAACCCCACCTTCCACTCGAGATCCAAGCACATTGACACGCGGTATCATTGGATACGCGATACTCTAGATTAGAGAGAGTTGTATTTACAGAAGGTGCACATGGATGACAATGGAGAAGATATGCTTACGAAGACCGTGTGGAGGGGGAAGTTCGAGCATTGTGTGAGGATCACTGACATGACGATCTCTTCCATATAAGAGCAAGAGGATAAATTGTTGGGTACAGTTCCCGTCC
Organism: Dactylorhiza incarnata; assembly: GCA_033032865.1. Lineage (NCBI taxonomy): Eukaryota > Viridiplantae > Streptophyta > Magnoliopsida > Asparagales > Orchidaceae > Dactylorhiza > Dactylorhiza incarnata. The sequence continues at coordinate 860,167 of JAWHQI010000415.1, read as the reverse complement.
TTTGTGGAGGAAACTGTGAATTTGAATTCTACTGACTCAAATTTGGTGGCGCTGAGTCTAATAAACAAAGGGAGAAACATGTTGATGGAGGCCCTAGCAGGAGGCAAACTAGAGATTTGAAGGAAGATTGTAAAATGACAAGTTTCTTCACTTAGTCGAAAAGGGGGAGATTTGATGAGATAATTTTCTCCTAAGTGTAAAATCGGCTAGCCACCTTTTTGACCATGCTTTTCAAGCATGTGTTTCATGCCAAGTGTGAAAAAAGATAGCCGTCTTTGATTGTGAAATCAACATGTGTTCTTGAAGGAAGCTTCTAGGAAAGTGCCCAGAGGAAGCTTCATGACATGTGCTTTTGACCGAGAGAAGCTTCATGCACATGTCATCTACCACCTCTACCCCCTTGGTTTTGGCCTTATAAATAGGCATGAAGGACGAGGGGTAAGACATCCACTTCTCTCCCATCTCAAGCATTGAAAGAGTTTCTAGAGAGGCCTTTATGGCAAGCGTCTTAGTTTTGGGAGAGCTTTCGGACGCCTCTGAGATGTTGACGAGGAATACTTCGCCTACACAGATTGGATCTGGAGCAGACTTTGACAAGGATTCGAAGAGACATCTTGGAGAGGATTTGTGTAATCCGTCTTGTCCGCCAATGTTGGTAACTTGCAATTTTTTTGCTTCTATTTATTGTGTGTTATTGTGTGGTGCGAAGTTGGTAAAGATCCTGTGTTGATCGAGGAGGGAAAGCCTTGTAATTACCTATTTGTTTTACACATTTTTAGTGGCGGCTCTCTGGGTTGGACTCCGATCATCCCGTGGTTTTCACCCTATTGGGTTTACACGTTAAATCTCGGAGTCACTTTTATTGTTGTTATATTGTGCCGTGTTTTGGTTGTGTATCGGCATACCGCTAAGAGGGTGTGCAGGTACTTGCTCGAACTAATTTGCAGGTGCTCTGGTCGGGCTTGTGTGCTCTCTAGCCCAACACAAACCACTTTCATGTTGCTCTTTTCTTGCATTTGAGTCTTCTTCCAAACAGAGGCCGAAATTGCGCTTGACGCCAGAATTCCGCTGCTTCTTGGTAGCTGATCAAAGTGCGGCTGCGATTAGACCCGGATCTTCTTATAGTAGAGAAGGATCCTTCAATGACACCCGTAACCTCGTATGATAAGGCCGATTTGTAGGCAAGGGCGTGCTTGAAGATGGAAGCTTCGCCGGAGATCTGTTAGATCTTAACAGCGGGCTGGTCTTCATCGACCTCCTGCTCCACCAATCAAAGATGGAGACGACATCCATTATATCGCAGAGGACTCCTCCACCTATGGAGATGACTTCCGGTAAAGTGTCGGGCGAGGCCACAGGAAGGGGGAACCTGCTCTGTTCCAACATTCTGAACCTCTGTTACAACATTCTGCACCGGCTGAAGACTCCACCTAATCATCAAAAGACCAAAAATTGTTAATAAAATAGTCCATAGGTTTTTACAAATGAAATCTAAACAGTTATCTCCCTCAAATATAAACCAATAAAATGACCAGCATAGTTGAAAGGAGAGTGAAAAAAATAGCAACGGAGAAAGAACCATTGTTATGTCCCCCCCAACATTTATCATTGCACATCAAATCAAAAAATTCTTTGATTTTATACTAACATCATACAAAATCAATATGAAACTATAAATATACATATATTGATGAGTGACTCACCATATATTACTAGTACAAAATGATACTATTTATGGCTCCGCAAAACCCAAAATTACAAGTTGTGCATTTATGGTAGATTAAAATTATATTGAATATTCATTAGTAGTCACAAAATGTGTAAAGAATAAAAATATGCATACCATTTATGAATCTTGAAGATGTATTATGTAAGGCACGTCCCATTGTTTGACAATCTCTTCATGGTATCTCGTCCAAAGAAGAAATAAGACAATTGACAATCTCCACTCAATCTCAAATGTATGTAATGATTTTCATTTATAAATCCAATATAAATAACGCTCTGAGTCGCAACAGGAATTGAATGTAGCAGAAGAAAAGTGAACGTTTGCTTGATAAATGAACAAATTGGATGTTGTTGCAAGATGCAATCACTAGGTCTATGTCTGACATCGACATTCACTTATCAACCTGTGCCAGAATTAGAATAAAATGTTTAATTTCAAATTTTTTGTTCGTTTGCGCGCTTGAATGTTGGAATTGAAATTCTAATAAATACAATAAAATTCATTTTGAACAAAATTCAAATCTTTCCAATCTAAATAAGAATTGAATAATTTCGGGTGGGCCGTGTATTTTGCCCGGGGGCATTTTTCCCCGGAAGTGCATTTTTGGCCCGCGCGAGAGTTTTTCGCATTTACGCGCATATTTGCCCGCACACACTTTTCTAGCCCGGGTGCACTTTTTTTGCCCGTGTGCACTTTTTTTGCCCGTGCGCTATTTTGATCTGGCGCATGCTTTTCACCCGGGAGCGTGTTTTTTGCTCGGGCACTAATATTTCTCCTGGGTGCGATTATTTCGCCCGGTCATGCATTTTTTAGTCGGGTGCGCAATTTTTGCTCGTGCATGCTTTTCGCCCGGGCTTGCATTTTTTCGCGCGGGCGCACATTTTTTGCCCAGACGCGCGTTTTTTTGCCTAAGCGCGCACTTTTTTGCTAGGGGGTGTGTTTTTGCCCAGGAGCGTGTTTTTTGCCCGGGCATATATTTTTTCGCTCGTATTTTTTGTCCGAGCGCGTATTTTTTGCCCGTTTGAGCATTTTTCTCCCGGGCATGTGTTTTTTGTGCTGGCACACGTTTTTCTCCCGACGCGTGTTTTTCGCCTAGGCTCGAGTATTTTCTCTTGGGTGCGCATTGCTTTGCCCGAGCGCGCATTTTACGCCTTGGCGTATGTTTTTTGCTAAGGCGCTTGTTTTTCTCATGGGAGCGCGTTTTTTTCTCGAGCACTCATATTTCGCCCAGGCGCGAGTATTTCTCCTGGACACATGTATTTCGTTCGGGCGCATGTATTTCGCTCAGGTGTACATATTTGCCTCAACAGGCGTTTTTCTCAAGGCGAGCATTTTTCACCCGTGCGCGCATCTTGCCAGGGCTTGCGTTTTTTCACTCGTGCACGCATTTTTTACCTGGGAGCGTGTTTTTTGCCCGGGCGCACATTTTTCTCCCTAGCTCATGCATTTTAGTCGGGGAGTGTGTTTTTCGCTAGGGAGCAGGTTTTTCACCCGTGCGGGGCATTTTATATGCCCGGGCGAGCGTTTTTTGCTGGGCACATATTTTTCACTTGGGCGTGCATTTTTCTCCCTAACTTGCATTTTTTTGCTCGGGCGTGCGTTTTGCGCCCGGGTGCGTGTTTTTTCTCGGGTGTTCATTTTGCACTAGTGCGCGGGTTTTTCGTCTGGGAACGCATTTTTTCGCTAGAATGCACATTTTTTCGCTCGGGCACGCATATTTCATCTGTGCGCACTTTTTTCGCCCGACGCAATTTTTTTTCTTGGGCACACGGTTTTTGTTGGGGCGCACATTTTTGTCCGGGTGAGGATTTTTAGATCGGGCGTGCATGTTAGGTTTATTCATAATATATGTGAGTGAATGCTAAGTTTTTCATTATATATGTGAGATGATGTTTCGTTATTTATTGCTAATAAAAAAAATAATTCTTAGATTGAATTTTATATCAATCGAATAACAAAATTGATCAATTCCACAATATTCTACTATTTTATTTATTGGGCGAACACTATAATTAGAATTTGACCAATTTTAATTCCTAGAAGAATTGAAATTGATCTCAATTTTAAAATCCAATTTCAATTCCATTCAAATGAACAAGCCTTAATATTATTGTACATCTTTAATAACTCATCAAGTTCATTTTTAGATCATTTGGTTCCTTCTCTTCCATCGTAGCTGTAGGATTTTTTTAGTGTCATCCAACATAAGATTCTCTAATGTTTATGAATCATACTTGTTGGAACATACGTTCCGCATCTCTTAGTTTAAGAATAACAAATTTCGTAATGTATTTGATCTAGTCTCTTATGTGTTTATAGTGTGCAAGTCATACAAGTACAAACATATATTGGACGAGGATAAAAGATGGATGACAAAGCTAATATCTGTGTTATAATGCCAGCGAGAGATACCACTCAGCGGTAGTGATATCGTCAAGACGTCAAGCCGAAGTGGCAGCATATCATCGAGACGTCAAGTCAAAGCTAATCTTTGAGGGCTAACACCAGCAGTATCAATACCACCCGACGCTTGCTATATCGTCGAGACGTCAAGACGACACTGCGACATATTGTCGAGAAAGTTATACATAACAAGTTACTATTGCGGCGTGCTAGCTATGCCCGAAGGTAACATAAGGAAAGGCAATCAATCAACACGTGAGCAAGGAGGAAAAGTGGAAGAGATCCGACGACGAGGAAAGATATAACGCTAACGCGGGGCGATAGCAATTCCGCATGCCAGTAGCGATCGTGCCTGAAATTTGCAGAGCGCGACTTCCATATCTTTCATGATTCGTGTGCTGCTCTTACCTAATTTAGCTATCGCCCGACGTTATCACTAACGCCGACGTTAGCTTCCGTGGTCTATTTAAAGAGTGGCTCCTCTCCTTCTAAATGATGAATGTGGATTATTCCTTTGCATCCATAGCCAGAACTCTGAATATTTTGAGAGAGGCTCATCTCCAGACATATCCTTGGGTGAACACAAAGATCAAGAGATAAATCTGAAGGAGAAGGGCTAAAGCGCATATTCAACACGAAGGGAGAGCACATCAAGGACGCCGACGTCTATATCGCTTGGGGAGTTTCTCTTATACTTTATTTACCTTGTAATCTTTTTTGTTTTATCTTGTTGTAACGGGAGTGGAGAAATCATTTGGGGAGAATGCCAGATTCCAAGAAGGATTCCGTCAGAAATTCGCCATGGTTTGTAGCGACTAAGTCTAGAAAATCATCTGGAGTAGACGTCCGATTCCGTAATTTGCCCCATGTTGTGGCGACTAGATCTAGGGTGCGGTTTGAGGCATTATCAGGGAGAGATAGGCTAGAACCAACCGGTCCTTAGGAGAAGGGTCAGTATAGAAAACGAGAAAGGATTTTTATTCATCGCCTTGATCTTAGTGTCACAAAGATCCAAAGTTTTGTAATCCTTGTTTATTAAAATAAAAAACATGTCTCTTTTTTGTGTTTTATTTCATATGCCATAACTTACTTTAAATAATAATTTTTATCAAAGCCTCAACTCAAAGTACATTGCAAATTACTTTTTGTAGAATACACTCTTGGAATTCATTCTTTGTGAGCTAGCGCTAAGCGGTAACACTTAACGCCGGCGATGGTGAAGAAAGATTGAAATCTGATTTCTTTCATAAGTACTCTTCAATATTATCTTTTCTGAGATATTAAAATATATTCTTCTATAAAGTATTCTGAAACTTCATTAATAAACTCTGATATTCTTATTTAAGCTTCAAATTTAATAAAGCCCTTATTCACCCTCCTCTAAGGGCGCCTAAAGATCCAATAAGTGGTATCAAAGCAGGTTATTCCAAAATGGCTTCACAACCAGGAATAATGACGCTTCATGATCTCGCTTACACCAGAGGGGATGAAATTTTATTAAAATAAATATCTTTACCACCACCATTATTTATGAGTGAAAATTATAAAGAGTGGAAATTCATAATGGAAAATTTTCTTAAATCTGTAGAAAAAAAGGTTGGAATATTACTACTAGGAAGTCCTCAAGAATTCTAAATAAAAATGAAATGGTTTTAAATGCGAAATCCATAAATAGTTTATTTTTTGCACTTGATCAAAATATCTTCAAACTTATTTATACGTTTTCTACTGCTTACAAAATTTGGAAATTTCTTGAAGAAACTTATGATTCTCCAACTACAGGAATGGAACAAGGACAAGAATTGGAGAATACATATACTTGCCTAAGTACTCAAGTAAATTCCTCCATTGATGGATCTGTTGTGTGCACATCAAATGGAATAGAAGAAGAGAACATATTGTTGGAACATGCGTTCCACATTTCTTAGTTTAAGAATAACAAATACCGTGATGTATTTGATCTAGTCTTTTGTGTGTTTATAGTGTGCAGGTCATACAAGTACAAACATATATTGAACGAGGATAAAAGATGGACAACAAAACTAATTTGTATGCTAACACCAGTGGTAGCGATACCGCCCGACGGTAGTGATATCGTCGAGATGTCAGGCCAACACTGTAGCATATCGTCAAGACATCAAGTTGAAGCTAATCTCTGTGTGCTAAATCCAGCGGTATCGATACTACCCGACGCTTGTTATATCTTCGAGAAGTCAAGACGATACTGTGGCATATTTTTGAGAGATCTATACATTACAAGTTACTACCACGATGCGTTAGCTCTAACACTCGGTGGTAACATAAGGAAAGGTCGTCAATCAACATGTTATCAAGGAGCAAAAGAGAAAGGAAATTCGACGGCGAGGAAAGATATAACGTTAACGCAAGCGATAGCGTTGCTGCCTGGCGGCAGCGATCGTGCCCGAAATCAATGGAGCACGACTTCCATATCTGCCACGATCCATGTGCTGTGCTTACTATATTTGTCTACCACCTGGTGTTATCACTAACGTCGACGTTAGCTCCCGTGGTCTATTTAATGAGCGGCTCCTCTCCTTCTAAAAAAGAGAAAATAATGATTCCTTTGCCTCTAAAGCTAGAACTCCGATTCTTTTGAGAGAGGCTCGTCTACAAAAATTGAGAGATTTCCCTTGGGCTAACATGAAGATCAAAAGAAGATTTTGAAGGAGATGGTCTACAACGCATATTCTACACGATGGAAGAAAGCCAACGTCCACATCGCCTTCATCTTCACCTTCAAAAATTTTTGGGGAGATTTCTCTTATATTCTTTTTATCTTGTAATCTTTTATTTTATCTTTTTTTAATGGGTGTGAAGAAATTGTTTGGGGAGAACATCGGATTCCGGGAAGGATTCCGTGTGAAATTCATCGCCTTGTGTGTGGCGACTAGGCCTTGCAAGGTTTAGGGGGAATTCACCACCATGTGTGTGGAGACTAGGTCTAGGTTTGATCTAGGGGTGGCTAGAGGCCTTATCTGGATTAAGATAGGCTATAACCAACCGGTCCTTGGGAGAATGAACAGTGAAACAAAAAAAGAGATTTTTATATTCTCCTGATTTCTAGCGTTATTGAAATCAAACATTTTTATATTCAATTTTTAGTGAAATAAAATCATGTCTCACTTTGTTTTCTTATCTTATTTTTTTCCATGTTATAAAATATTTAAATTATATTTTCATCAAAGCATTAAGCAAAATCTATTGTAAGATTCGTTTCGATCATTAACTTGAGGAAATAAACTTCTGTGAACTAGCGCCAGTTCAAACCTAGAAAAATAAAATTCCATTTTCTTGAAAAAGTAATCTTCAATATAATCTTATCTAAGATATTAAAATTTAGTTTCCTATAAAATATTCCGAAACTTCGGTTACAAACTTTGATATTTTAAATAAGATTTAAATTCCCTAAAGCCCTTATTCCCCCCTCTAAGGGCACCTAAATATCCAACACGTGATATCAGAGGAGGTTATTCCAAAATGACTTCACAACCGGGAATAATGATGCTTCATGATCTCGCATCGACTAGAGGGGATAATTTTATATAAATGTAAAATTATTATCATCACCGTTATTTGTGCGTAAAAATTACAAAGGGTGGAAAACTATAATGGAAACTTTTCTTAAATTTGTAGATATTGAAGTTTGGAATATTACTTTTAAAATGCCCAAGTACTCTAAATAAAACTGAAATGTTTTTAAATGCCAAATCTATGAATAGTCTATATTGTGCACCAGATCAACATATTTTTGAACTTATTTATACGCTTCCTACTGCATATGAAGTTTGGAAATTTCTTGAGAATTCTTGTTATCTTCCTACCACAGATGATGAACGAGAGCAATTCCTTACAGATCCAAGAGAAGAAACCGATGAGGACTCATGCTTAGAGGAAGATCTATCGAAAAGAGGAAAATGCAACATCACAATATTGTACTCAAATGATGACAACACATCAAGCGAAAGAGAAGATGAAACCTTAACTTTGGAAGAGGAATGCCAAGGAGATGTCAAAGGAAACTTGTGTTCAAATCTCGCCTTATCCCATAACAATGCAAGAAAATCAAAATCTTCTCTTTTTTGTAACAAATTCAATTTCTACACTATGCTTGAAATTGCTAAAAGTAGAATTAAAAACTTGAAAAATGCTAATTCCAAACTACGTTTAGAAAATAAAACTTTAAAAGCAAACGCTAAAGTAAAATCTCATATTGATGTGTTAAATTCTCTTTCACGCTCTTTAGTTGAAAATGCTAAACCTTGTTTTGATTATAATATTTTATAAAGAAGAACTCAACGTCTTGGAAAAAGGTTTTTTTACTTCAAAAGTGCATAGTGAAAAATTGATAAAAGAAAATGATGCTCTAAAGGATAAACTATAATCATTAAAAATGTTTATTCAAAAATTTTCATGTAATAAAAAATCTCTCATTCCTAGTTTATCAAATCATCAAAATTCCAAAAGTTTATCTTCACATTATAAAAGTAGTTCTATAAGAAAGAGTGGAAATGAAAAATTAACAACTGAATAAGAACCATTTATATAATGCACATAATCACCCACTCTTTCAACATTCAATTCTTAAGAAAGACCATCACTCTCATAAACTTTCAAAGAATGATTTTTCTCAAACTCTTTGTGATTATCAACAGCAATCTATTTTGAAAAACAATACCAACAAACATAAATCCCCAACGAATTGTTTTTCAATCAACCATCACCATATAAAGATGCATATAATCATTATATGAATTTGAAAGATAAACATCCAAAGTATGAATGGAGGCCCAAAATTAAAAATGAAACTCTAACTCCACTTGTCAGGGCCCATTCATCTCTATCTCCCCACAAACAAACTCGCTATATTTGGGTACCCAAAGGAACCATCACACCAGGTCCCCTTTGGACAACTAAATTATTGGAAATGGTCTTCCGCATCTCATATGTTTAAGAATAACAAATCCTATGTGTATTTGATCTTGTGTGTTTAAGTATGCAGAAAACAAACATGACTCAAGGATAACATAAGAAGGCTGCCCCCAAATTTGAAGCAAGAATTCCAACATGTTCACTAGCGCCGACGATAGCACCTAGCACGGGTGCTAACTCTGATTAGGCAAGTTCAAGCAGCAAGTATAGAAGGCGATAGCACCATGAGGCAGAGGATAGCGCAGGTGCTAGCGCAGAGCACAAGAGAATTTTTAGAAAGATTTCCTTGGAATGAAGATACGCACACGCAAAATATTGCCTAAACAAGGATATCGCCGACGGTAGCGTTAGCGCTAGCTCCAAGGCTATAAAAAGGACCCCATTGGCTCCGTATTTTTCATCATCTCATACCTTTAAATTCCAGAGCTTCGTGCCACATCATATAGAGGAAGGTTTAGAGAGATACTCCCACAAATCCATGAAGGCTTAAGGAGATCCGTGGAGAAGATTTCAACACGCGTCATCATCGTGATGAAAGACCGCATCGACTATGATCATACTCTGCTGGTCATCGTCTACTTCCCCAAGAGATCCACATAAAGGGAGTTTTTAATATTGTTGATATTTCATTCTTGTAATCGCTAAGTAAATTTGCCTCGAGTTGGCGACTAGGTCTGGGTAGTACGTAGGCCAGAAATTCACCTCATGTTGGCGACTAGGTGTAGGGTGTAGATATAGGGGGTGATCGAGGCCGTATCCGAGGGAGGATTGGCTAGAGCGGCTCCATATCCGAGGGAGGATAGGCTAAAGCCACCGGTTTGTGGGGATACGGGTCGGGATAGAAAACGAAAATGTCTTTTTACTATTCTTCTTCGATTTCTAGCGTTATAGAAATCTATTTTTGTAATCAATTTTATTATTAGTAATCATGTCTCTCTTTGTGTAATAAAATTTATTTGTTCTTCATTTCTCTAAATTGTTTATCATCTTCTCTTTCATTATAAATCAATTTAGATCTTTATTCAAAATTACTATTTTAATCTCTTAGAGTTTCAAGTATCTCAAAATATAATAAAATTTTTTAAAATCCTTATTCACCCCCCTCTAAGGGCGCCTACAGATCCAACAAGTATATCAGAGCGGTTTTATTCCAAAATGGTCTAACAACCGGGAATAATGACGTCTCATGATCTCGCTTTTCTCGAGGGTCAAGGTTTTAGTAGACCACCTCTTTTTACTAGGTCAGATTTCAACTACTGGAAATCTAGGATAATGTGTTTTCTTATGACCATGGATATAGAAGTATGGAAAATGGTAAAAGTTTGGTACTCTCCTCTTGCAATTGTAGTAGGAGAGGCTACCTTAGAAAAACCAAAGGATAAATGAGATAATAACGATAAACTTAAATGCAAAAATAATGCAAAGGCAATGCACACTTTATATTGTGCTTTAAATTGAACTGGATTTAATCAAATTTCTGCATATGTAACTGCTTATGATATTTGGGACCAATTAGAAGTTACTCATGAAGGTACATCGCAGGTGAAAGATGCAAAGCTATTCGAACTGGAATCGGAATATGAAAAATTCAGGATGGATGCTGAAGAAGACATCAACTCGATATACACACGCTTCACCAAGATCGTCAGCGCTTAAAAAGCTCTTGGAAAGATCTACTCCAACGTCGACTTAGTCAGAAAAATTCTTCGCTCTCTACCTCCGAGGTTCAATCCAAAGGTGATAGCCATCTCAGAGTCACACAACCTGAGAACGCTCCAGATTGAGAACCTCATTGGGAATCTAAAAACCCATGAGGTAGAGCTCCAGATTCAACATGAGGAGTACAATATGGAGCCGAAAATGAAAGAATTGGTGCTGACTGAGGCCGACGACGAAGAAGATGATAATGAAGAAGGTCTCTTGGTGAAGAACTTCAAAAGATTCATGCGGGATCCCGAAAGAAGAAAAACTTTTCACAAATACCTCACCAAAGGGTCCAACATGCAAGGGTCATGGAAGAACAAAGAAAGCCATGATGATGTGGAGAAATCTCTTCCAGAGTGCTTCAACTACAGGAAGATCAGACACGTCCAAAGTGAGTGTCCAAAAATTCTAGAGAAGGAGAAGGAGAAGAGGCACAAAAAGAAGGACAAGAAGAAAAAGTTTACGTCTTCCGAGGAGTCAAGCACAACAACTTCAAGCGTCGATGAAGAAGCAAATATATGTTTCATAACAAAAGCCAACGATGACGACATCATTGTTCTTAGTGACACTGAGGTAACTCCTCCCACCTTCGAAGAACTTTTTGATGAATTTGTTCAAACTTGCAAATCCTATGATAAAAGTATAAAAGATAATAATATTTTAAATCGTGATCTCATCAAAGAAAATCATAAGCTTACCAAAAAATTAATTTCTTTAGAAAATAGAAAGGATTCATGCCAAGAGTGTGATCATTCTTTATGTAAGGCAAACGATCTTGAAGTTTCTTTTTCTAAAGCCCTCTCTCAAATCAAAACTCTTACAAAAGAAAAGGGGGACTTAGAAAGAAAACTAAAAACCTCTCTCTAACAAATTGAAAATAACAAAAAGGGTTTTGAAAATAAATGTGTAATGCTTGTAAAAGAAAATTAATCTCTTAAAAAACAAACTCATGACCTCAATTTGGCCATCAAAAAATTTGGAATTGGTCAAAAATCTCTGGACATGATTCTAGGGAACCAATGTTATGGTTCTGAAAAATATGGACTCGGATATCAAAGTGACAGCTACCGCCCAGCGCTAGCCACTAATGCCGACGGTAGCTCATCATATAAAAAATGTTCTGTTTATTCCAAAAATCAAACCTCATCTAGTGAGAGCAATGCAAAATTTCAGAAAAGGGTCTCAACCCCTTTTATTTCGTGTGCAAACTGTCTTAGGTTTGGACACACGTCTAGCTCTTGCAGGAAAATAAAACAGGGATCTCCAAAGCAAATCTGTGTACCTAAGGCATCCAATTATTCTATATGTTGTACCACTTGGGTGTTGAAACCAGAAACTGGTCTCTTGTGGAGCTCGGGGCCCTCAACAGGTTGAGGGGTGACTAGCACTTACTTGTCTCTTGGGGAGAGCAAGTCAGGGTTCCGGAACTCAACACAGAACCTTAAACTCAGCAGGGAGGTCCCACCGCACACCCGAAAGATCTTTAGATTGCTTCCCCTCCTAAGCCAAAGCTGAGGCCCGGGCACCTTGGAGAGCTCAGGGGAGTCTCGGCAAGGATAACCAGAGGAGAGAGAAGCTTCCAACCGGAATCCTCTCCAAAGGTGCCCTTTGGGTCTTATTTATAGTTTTTCTGAACTGGTCTGTGAATAGCGGAACTCCGCCTTTTGAACTTACTATACGCACCCCAATTTGGCCTGCCAATAGCCAAACTCCGCTGTTTGAAGGGGCTATATGCAGACCTCCAGGGGCAAGAGGGTAATTCTAGCTTCTAACCCTCCCTAAAAAGGGGGGATCTGCGGGACTACTCGAGTCTCTGGGTCTCGCTCGCTTTAAGCGAGAACTCCTGCCCTCTCCGCGACCTCGCGGGTCTCGCAGAACCTGTGGAACGCGCCACGCTTCCCGTCAAGGATTCGGGCGAGACCGATGTTGGTACTCTGGTCTCGCCTCCTTATAGCTGCTGAGAACATGTAAGTGGCAATCTCGCCTATGCTTCCTGGAAGACTGGCTTTGCGAGTTCTAATGGGAGGAGCCGGGCGAACCCCGGGTTGTGCACAATCCCCGCTCTTTGCGAGTTTAACCTGAGCTCGCAAAGAATCATCCAACCCTAGGGCGTTCGTCTGGCGACAGCTGTCCTGTCAGGAATCTTTCTGTGGGTCCCATCGCCTGGCTATAAATACCACCCGAGCTGAAGTGTCTTCATTGCTCTTCTCCTCCCCATCCTTCTCTTTACTACAGCTGTCCTCCGATGCCTCTCTCCAAGGAAATGGAAGCTCGCCTGAAGGCCTCCAAGGCACAGGAGATGGCGATGATGACGAAGCCACCTGCGTGGATGAATCGCTCGTCTCCCTCTCCTATGCCGAAACTGAAAAAAGCAAAAGCCGCTCGCCGATTGGGAGAAGATACTGTCGACATCGAGTCTTCGGCCAGCGAGAAATCCATCGAGAAGGTAGGGATCTACTCTTCATGCGAGGTCCTTCGACTGCTACTTCTAAACTTCGCCTCTGCAGGTCAGCGAGACTATCAAGGACATTGGCGGGCCCTCGAACGAACCGCCCACTACCCCTCGGGTAAATGCGAATACTACCGGCGAGAATCCTCCTGGTACATTATTTGGTCTCGCCTCTTTTATTAGAATTATATTATTCGATGGCGTCTCCTTTCTCATCTTATCTTTTACTTTTTGATTACAGCCTCGCCCCCAGCGAGCCCGGGGGAACAAGGTCAGCGAACTCCTTCCCCCAGACGCCGGGATGTGACAATCCCGGCACCAACCTTTGACTTTCTCGCCAATCGAGACTCAGGCGGCTTGCACCCGCCGAATGTTCCTCTTGCTGATGCAGCGAGATATCCCCTTGGAAAGGGAAAAACTCATCGGCCTTACTACGGCACTTCTTTCGATTCCCCACCCGGTTCTTCTCGCCGTCCCAGAGGTAGACCTTCTCGCCTTTCCGCTTTTTACTCTAACTTATCTTTCATAACCTCGCGTACGACCTTTCTTTGTTAGACGGCGAGATTCAGCTTACCGACTCCGAATTCGGGGACGACGAGGTGTCCCCTTTTCCCGAGAGGGTAGAAGATTTCCTGGGGGATGCGTGAGAACCCGAGGTGATGAGACGGCGGACTGCGGAACTATTCCAAAAGCAAAACCAGATGTTGCAGGACCTCAACATCCAGGCGAGAGTGGATAGGCTGGCTGCGGAGGAAAGACACGCGTCCCTGATGGACGAATGCGACAAACTCCGTGCGGCGATACCCCACGACCCTGATGAATGCGAGGCCTCTCAGGAGACGCTCATAGCGAGGATAAGGGATCACGCCCAATTGATCGACCGCGACGCCCACGCTGCTGCTGAATTCCATAATTCCCGGAGGCCGCCGAGGAGGGGGCCGCGAGGTGGTGGTAGATGGCAGTGGCTGCCCTACTGACCCCGCGATTTTAGGTTCCCTCTTTCATGAACAATTCGCTTCTGCTTTTATTGCAACAATCTCGCTAGGCTATGGTTTTTATTGATTCTCGCTCGCCACGAGCATCGGACAACTTATTAACTATGTTATCGCTCACGGCTTTTATAATGCCGCTTTTCCTTTACCTTGTTCCCGCATGCCTGTGATATTTCCGCTCGCAAATCATTTTATTCTAGCTAATCCTGCAGATTGATCTCGCTCTCCAACGATTGGCGAAGTAATTTTGTTTGGTGTGTCCCAGTGATGTGACGTTTTGTCTGACAGCATCCCGGCGCTTGGGCTTCTTCCCGCCATTTTCATTTTTCTATAAATAGCCTCCCCATTAATATCATTTACCTACCGCCTTCCTCTTCTCCTAGTTGCAGAGCTCTCGTCAGCTTTGTTCTCGCCTCCTTCTACACTTGTTCTCGCAGGTACACGCGATGGTGAAGACCTCGAAAGAGCTTCCTGAGGCGGAAGGCCGGCTGAAGTGTGCTTGGGCTTACTGCGAGCACGACTTCTTCCACTGCAATATGAGCGAGGAAGAGTATCTCTCCTCCATCGCTGACTATATTCCTACTGGGTTCACCGCCCGCCGGCCCGAGAAGGGGGAGGTGATTAACACCCTTCGGCCCGATGAGATCGCCATCCCGATCTCGCACTTCGCCGTGGGCCTGCGACTCCCCCTCTGGCCCGAGGTTCGCCAGGTACACCTCCTTCTCTCCTTCATCACTCTTGCGAGATTGATCTCGCTTGCTTCAATTTTCTTTACGTGGCTTTTTAGGTGCTTCGGCACTACGGAGTTGTTCTCGGCCAGCTCACCCCTAACGCGATGGCGGTGATCACGGGGTTCGCCTGCTTCATGCGCGAGGAGCGAATCGAGTTCAGCCTTCCGGTTTTCCGGAAGCTGTTCTCGTTTTGCGCCTACTCCGAGGGCACGGTCTACTTTGTGGGGTCGGGCTGCAAGGTCATCGAGACCGTCAACAAGGCCCACTTTTGGGCCCAGAAGTTCCTCCTGGTAAAGGGGAATTTCGGCAACATCCCGATCTCGCCCATCCAGTATAACGACACTATCTACCGTCCTCCACCTCTGGGCGGGCACGATGCCAACCTCTTCCAATTCTTCTAGAAGAAGAACTTCGAGGTGGTCCATCTCCGCCGCAACGTCGACAAACTTTCACCGGTTCTTCCCGGGGAAGGTAATGATCTCGCCCCCTTCTTTGCTTTAATTCTGATTTTCGCCATTCTTTCTAACACAACTCTTAACAGGTGAGCGAGACATCCCCCTCCACCCACCTTATGCGAGCAACATTAAACCCTCCGCCGATCTTGCTCTCGCAACCATGGGAGCGGCGGCCTGCCGAGAAGGTACCCCACCAACTGCTATCACCTCTAAGAAGAGGTCGGGGGCTTCAGGCAGCCAGCCTTACCGCCAGCCTACTTCGAAGAGGTCCAAGACAAACGAGAGCCTGCGCGCCTCCGTAAAGGGAAAGCGTCCGGCCGAGCCCTCGGGTCCTGGGATCGACGATTCCTCACTCCCCGAGGATCTGGAGGTCGAGCAGGCCGAGGCCATCGCTAGGACCTCGGCACCGCCAATTCCGTCGAATCATCTGCATTTCGGCCTTGGCATGCGAGCCCGAGATGAAACCGGCGAGCGCCTGGTGCGCTGGAATGAAGAGGTCAACTAGATCGACGTCACCTCCCTCCTTCCCACTTGGGTAGAGGAGGGCGCAGCGACTTCCCACGCCTTCAATTTCTCCTTCGTCATGTATGGCCGCGAGGACGCCGCGGCCTACAAGGATGCAACCGCACGGGGTCTCGCCTACGAGAGCTCGAGATCTCAATTGCGGGCAATGGAACTTACCCATATGACGAGCAGGAAATGTCTGGAGCTGGAGCGCGAATGCGCGGGACTGGCCGAGTCCCTCAGGGTTTCCGAGGTGAAGGTCGACGAGCTAAAGGAAAAGTTGGCCACCGCCGAGACCGGAGTGGTGAGTCGTTCGTTCTATAATGTTATCCCTGACTTCCTAACTTCTTCTCATACTAAGTTCGTCTACAGGATGCCGAGATGGCTAGGCTCTCGGACGCTCGGGTCCTGAGCTTGGAGGGCGAGGTCGCCGCGTTGAAGGCACTCAACTGTGAGCTTGCTCGGGCTGCCGTTCCCCCTTCTCCTCGCCGGTTAAAGGAAGAGAAGCGAGATCGCGACGAAGCG
This sequence comes from Dactylorhiza incarnata, assembly GCA_033032865.1. Classification (NCBI taxonomy): domain Eukaryota; kingdom Viridiplantae; phylum Streptophyta; class Magnoliopsida; order Asparagales; family Orchidaceae; genus Dactylorhiza; species Dactylorhiza incarnata. The sequence goes on along the minus strand of JAWHQI010000415.1, from coordinate 843,725 downwards.
CTCCGGGTAGAGTCCACGAATGCGGCACACTTCGTCTTCCAAGCCATAAAAGGTGCTGGGTTGCTGGTTGCCGAGGTCGAGAGCGTGACGGTCGAGGATATCGTCCCGGAGCTCTTCAGGCCGCTCCCGCCGGTGAAGGATGGCGACGACGACGGGGGGTTCTTTGGCGAGGCCTAGAAGGCGATCTTTATTTTATTTTTTGATATATAAACTTTTTTTGGGGTTGGCGAGTTCGCCGCCCATTGTAACTAAAACTTCTTCTTTGGAAAGGAATTTTTGCGCAATGCTTTCTTACTTCGCTACGTATTCTCTCTGCTTTTATTTTTACATTCAGTTGATGCATGTGTCGGGGAATCCATTTATTTTATAAGCGCTGAGGACATTCCTTCTCGTCCAGCGAGAAGCCCCTTAAGTTTCAGTCTATACGTCTTGGGGATGAAAGTCCCCATTCTCGCTCTAGTCTCGTGCCGAGGACTTTCCTCCTCGCTAGGACGAGAAGTCGCCCTCACTTTTGAAATATTTTAGTCCAAACACATTTTCCTTGTTATTTATGCCGAGGATCCCCCCTCTCGTCTAGGGAGAAGTTGTCCCCTTATTTTCGGAATATTTTAGAGACCCAACACTTTCTTTTGTTATTTCGCGTGAGGACCATCCTTCTCGCCCAGCGAGAGGTCGCCCTCTCCTTTTCCGAAATATTTTAGAGACCCAACACTTTCTTTTCATTATCTCGTGCCGAGGACCTTCTTTCTTAAGATCCAACATCTTCCATCCCGTCAGCCTCTCCGCGAGATCAACCGGCCCTACCAGCTAATGAGAGCCTGGCAGCGGGATCGTCCGGGGCAATCCAGCACAAAGAGTCTGTCACCTCGCCAGCCTCTCCGCGAGATCAACCGGCCCTACCAGCTAATGAGAGCCTGGCAGCAGGATCGTCCGGGGCAATCCAGCACAAAGAGTCTGTCACCTCGCCAGCCTCTCCGCGAGATCAACCGGCCCTACCAGCTAATGAGAACCTGGCAGCGGGATCGTCCGGGGCAATCCAACACAAAGAGTCTGTCACCTCGCCAGCCTCTCCGCGAGATCAACCGGCCCTACCAGCTAATGAGAGCCTGGCAGCGGGATCGTCCGGGGCAACCCAGCACAAAGAGTCTGTCACCTCGCCAGCCTCTCCGCGAGATCAACTGGCCCTACCAGCTAATGAGAGCCTGGCAGCGGGATCGTCCGGGGCAATCCAGCACAAAGAGTGTCACCTCGCCAGCCTCTCCGCGAGATCAACCGACCCTACCAGCTAATGAGAGCCTGACAGCGGGATCGTCCGGGGCAATCCAGCACAAAGAGTCTGTCACCTCGCCAGCCTCTCCGCGAGATCAACCGGCCCTACCAGCTAATGAGAGCCTGGCAGCGGGATCGTCCGGGGCAATCCAGCACAAAGAGTCTGTCACCTCGCCAGCCTCTCCGCGAGATCAACCGGCCCTACCAGCTAATGAGAGCCTGACAGCGGGATTGTCCGGGGCAATCCAGCACAAAGAGTCTGTCACCCCGCCAGCCTCTCCGCGAGATCAACCGGCCCTACCAGCTAAGGAGAGCCTAGCAGCGGGATCGTCCGGGGCAATCCAGCACAAAGAGTCTGTCACCTCGCCAGCCTCTCCGCGAGATCAACCGACCCTACCAGCTAATGAGAGCCTGGCAGCGGGATCGTCCGGGGCAATCCAGCACAAAGAGTCTATCACCTCGCCAGCCTCTCCGCGAGATCAACCGGCCCTACCAGCTAGTGAGAGCCTGGCAGCGGGATCGTCCGGGGCAATCCAGCACAAAGAGTCTGTCACCTCGCCAGCCTCTCCGCGAGATCAACCGGCCCTACCAGCTAATGTGAGCCTGGCAGTGGGATCGTCCGGGGCAATCCAGCACAAAGAGTCTGTCACCTCGCCAGCCTCTCCGCGAGATCAACCGGCCCTACCAGCTAATGAGATCCTGGCAGCGGGATCGTCCGGGGCAATCCAGCACAAAGAGTCTGTCACCTCGCCAGCCTCTCCGCGAGATCAACCGGCCCTACCAGCTAATGAGAGCCTGGCAGCGGGATCGTCCGGGGCAATCCAGCACAAAGAGTCTGTCACCTCGCCAGCCTCTCCGCGAGATCAACCGGCCCTACCAGCTAATGAGAGCCTGGCAGCGGGATCGTTCGGGGCAATCCAGCATAAAGAGTCTGTCACCTCGCCAGCCTCTCCGCGAGATCAACCGGCCCTACCAGCTAATGAGAGCCTGGCAGCGGGATCGTCCGGGGCAATCCAGCACAAAGAGTCTGTCACCCCGCCAGCCTCTCCGCGAGATCAACCGGCCCTACCAGCTAAGGAGAGCCTGTCAGCGGGATCGTCCGTGGCAATCCAGCACAAAGAGTCTGTCACCTCGCCAGCCTCTCCGCGAGATCAACCGGCCCTACCAGCTAATGAGATCCTGGCAGCGGGATCGTCCGGGGCAATCCAGCACAAAGAGTCTGTCACCTCGCCAGCCTCTCCGCGAGATCAACCGGCCCTACCAGCTAATGAGAGCCTGGCAGCGGGATCGTCCGGGGCAATCCAGCACAAAGAGTCTGTCACCTCGCCAGCCTCTCCGCGAGATCAACCGGCCCTACCAGCTAATGAGAGCCTGGCAGCGGGATCGTCCGGGGCAATCCAGCACAAAGAGTCTGTCACCTCGCCAGCCTCTCCGTGAGATCAACCGGCCCTACCAGCTAATGAGAGCCTGGCAGCGGGATCGTCCGGGGCAATCCAGCACAAAGAGTCTGTCACCCCGCCAGCCTCTCCGCGAGATCAACCGGCCCTACCAGCTAAGGAGAGCCTGTCAGCGGGATCGTCCGTGGCAATCCAGCACAAAGAGTCTGTCACCTCGCCAGCCTCTCCGCGAGATCAACCGACCCTACCAGCTAATGAGAGCCTGGCAGCGGGATCGTCCGGGGCAATCCAGCACAAAGAGTCTATCACCTCGCCAGCCTCTCCGCGAGATCAACCGGCCCTACCAGCTAGTGAGAGCCTGGCAGCGGGATCGTCCGGGGCAATCCAGCACAAAGAGTCTGTCACCTCGCCAGCCTCTCCGCGAGATCAACCGGCCCTACCAGCTAATGTGAGCCTGGCAGCGGGATCGTCCGGGGCAATCCAGCACAAAGAGTCTGTCACCTCGCCAGCCTCTCCGCGAGATCAACCGGCCCTACCAGCTAATGAGAGCCTGGCAGCGGGATCGTCCGGGGCAATCCAGCACAAAGAGTCTATCACCTCGCCAGCCTCTCCGCGAGATCAACCGGCCCTACCAGCTAGTGAGAGCCTGGCAGCGGGATCGTCCGGGGCAATCCAGCACAAAGAGTCTGTCACCTCGCCAGCCTCTCCGCGAGATCAACCGGCCCTACCAGCTAATGTGAGCCTGGCAGTGGGATCGTCCGGGGCAATCCAGCACAAAGAGTCTGTCACCTCGCCAGCCTCTCCGCGAGATCAACCGGCCCTACCAGCTAATGAGATCCTGGCAGCGGGATCGTCCGGGGCAATCCAGCACAAAGAGTCTGTCACCTCGCCAGCCTCTCCGCGAGATCAACCGGCCCTACCAGCTAATGAGAGGCTGGCAGCGGGATCGTCCGGGGCAATCCAGCACAAAGAGTCTGTCACCTCGCCAGCCTCTCCGCGAGATCAACCGGCCCTACCAGCTAATGAGAGCCTGGCAGCGGGATCGTCCGGGGCAATCCAGCACAAAGAGTCTGTCACCTCGCCAGCCTCTCCGCGAGATCAACCGGCCCTACCAGCTAATGAGAGCCTGGCAGCGGGATCGTCCGGGGCAATCCAGCACAAAGAGTCTGTCACCCCGCCAGCCTCTCCGCGAGATCAACCGGCCCTACCAGCTAAGGAGAGCCTGTCAGCGGGATTGTCCGTGGCAATCCAGCACAAAGAGTCTGTCACCTCGCCAGCCTCTCCGCGAGATCAACCGACCCTACCAGCTAATGAGAGCCTGGCAGCGGGATCGTCCGGGGCAATCCAGCACAAAGAGTCTATCACCTCGCCAGCCTCTCCGCGAGATCAACCGGCCCTACCAGCTAGTGAGAGCCTGGCAGCGGGATCGTCCGGGGCAATCCAGCACAAAGAGTCTGTCACCTCGCCAGCCTCTCCGCGAGATCAACCGTCCCTACCAGCTAATGTGAGCCTGGCAGCGGGATCGTCCGGGGCAATCCAGCACAAAGAGTCTGTCACCTCGCTAGCCTCTCCGCGAGATCAACCGGCCCTACCAGCTAATGAGAGCCTGGCAGCGGGATCATCCGGGGCAATCCAGCACAAAGAGTCTGTCACCTCGCCAGCCTCTCCGCGAGATCAACCGGCCCTACCAGCTAATGAGAGCCTGGCAGCGGGATCGTCCGGGGCAATCCAGCGTCATTACTTGTTGCTTGGAACTCATGATTAGTATAAAAACAACGCCAATACATAAGAATCAATATATTCAAGAACTTCATGGATAGAAACGTTTCAAGTCATCCCCACACCTGGCTCGGCCGAGAGGCTCCCCTTCCACATCCCGTAGGTGTTAGGCTCCCGACTTCAGCACTTCACTCACAATATATGGGCCCTCCCAGTTAGGATTGAGCTTACCCACCGCGGCTCCCCTTCCGGCCGCATCAACCTTTTTTAGTACCAAGTCCCCTTTCTGGAAATGCTTTACTCGTATATGCTTGTCAAAGTATTTGGCCATCCGCCTTTTTACTTCCTCCTGCCTGATGGTGGCCAAGTCTCGGAGTTCCTCCACTAGGTCCAAGGACAACCGTTGGCCTTCCTCGTTGTTTGCCATCCAATATTCATCCCCTCCTCCTGCGGTGGCCACCCTAGGCGACTATACTTCAAACTCCACCGGGATGACAGCCTCGGATCCGTGGGATAGTTTGAATGGGGTCTCTCCGGTGGCCGTGTTTGGGGTGGTCCTCAGAGCCCAGAGGACCGAGGGTAGTTGCTCCACCCAACTCCCTCTGAGGTTTTCGATCTTTTTCTTGAGGAGGTTCACCACAATTTTGTTCGCCGCCTCTACTTGCCCGTTACTCCTTGGGTGGTGGACCGACGCGAACCTGAGATCTATGCCAAGCTGAGTACAGAAACTGACGAACTCCTCGCTGGCGAATTGCGGCCCGTTATCTGTGACAATGGCTAGAGGAAGCCCATGCCTGCAAATTATCTCACCCCAAACAAAGTTCCGTACCACTTGAGAGGTTACCTTGGCTAGCGCCTTCACTTCGATCCACTTGGAAAAGTAGTCGATCATCACTAGCAAAAATCTCCTTTGACCGCTCGCCTGGGGGAAAGGTCCTACCAGGTCTAATCCCCAGACCGCAAATGGCCAAGGGGCCGTGATCGTTCTTAGCCTTTGAGCTGGGAGGAGTTGGAGAGGAGCGTAGAGTTGGCACTTAGAGCACCTCTTGGAGAATTCGGCCGCATACTTGCTGAGGGTGGGCCAAAAATAACCTTGCCTCAGAACCCTTCCTTCCAGGGTTCTGCTTCCCCAGTGGCTGCCACATTCTCCCGAATGGATCTCCTCCAAGACCCTTGGGGCCTCCTCCTCCGAGACACAACGGGCCAGGAGCCCCGAGAGGGTCTTTCTATACAACACCCCTGCATGTAAGGAGTAGTAAGCCGATTTATACCTGAATCGCCGCTTGTCGACTTCTCCCTCGGGGAATCTCCCTGAGGCTAGGAAAGTAATGAAAGGGTCCATCCATGACGCCCGCTGATCCACCTCCATTACTTCTCCCTCCTTAATGGAGGGTCGGAAGAGTTCCGACATGGTCCCCCCAACCTGGGGACCAAACTTGGCCAGAAGATCGGCCTGGGTGCTTTCTTCCCTTGGGACATGCTTGATAGAGAAAGTTCGGAACTGTCCCACCACCTCCTTGACCTTCTCCAGGTACTGCTGAAGAGTTGGTTCCTTGACTTCGAACTATCCCTTGACTTGGCAAGCAACAACCATGGAGTCCGTCGAGACCTCCACGTCTTGCACTCCCAGCTCCCGAGCCAAGCGGAGGCCTGCTATCACCGCCTCGTATTCTGCCTGGTTATTGGTGAGGGGGAAGTGGAAATGGATTGCTTGCTCTATCCTGGTCCCTTGGGGACTGACCAGGACTACCCCTCCCCAAAAAGAGTGTCTTCCGGACGCTCCATCTACCAACATTTTCCAAGACACCGGATAGGGTAGTTTCGATTCTTCTACCTCAGTAACGTAGTCAGCCAGGAAATCCGCCACCGCCTGCGCTTTTATGGACACCCTCGGTACATAAGAGATGTTGAATTCGCTTAGCTCCACCGACCACTTGGCCAACCTTCCCGAGTGTTCTACACCCTCCATGATATTGCGGAGGGGGTGGTCGGTCACTACCCTTATGGAATGTGCCTGAAAATAGGGTCGAAGTTTTCGGGCCGACACCACTAGAGCGAAGGCCAGCTTCTCCAAGATAGGATATCTAAGCTCGGCCTTCCTCAGCACTCTACTTACGTAATAGATCGGTAGTTGCTTCCTCCCTTCCTCTCGGACAAGCACGAAACTCACAGCTTCCAACCCTACCCCCAGGTATAAAGACAAGTCTTCCCCTGACCTCGGCCCTTGTAGTAGTGGAGCCTTGGTCAGTTGTTCTTTCAACGCTTGAAAAGCCTTTTCGCACTCGGAGGTCCATTCGAACTTTTGATTACCCCGTAACACCTTGAAGAAAGAGGAGCATCTCTCCCCTGCCTTGGAGAGAAATCTACTTAACCCAGCCAACCTTCCCATCAAACGTTGGATCTCCTTAGCATTTCTTGGGGGTGCCAACTCGAGGATTGCCTTGACCTTATCCGGGTTGGGCTCCACTCCAGCCGGGGTGAGCATGTGACCCAAGAATTTTCCTCGACTGGCTCCGAAGACGCACTTCGACGGGTTGAGTCTCATCTTGAACTTTCGTAGGGTCTCGAAAGTTTCCTCGAGGTCGTGGAGGTGGGACTCGAGACCTCGGCTTTTGACCATAAGGTCATCGACGTAGACCTCCAGATTTCTCCCCTTTTGCTCACGGAAAACCCGGTCCATCATCCTTTAGTATGTAGCCCCCGCATTCTTGAGCCCGAAGGGCATCATCCTGTAACAGTAGCATCCATCCCTCGTGATGAAGGAGACGTCTTTGATGTCAGGGGGATGCATGCGAATCTGGTGGTAACCTGAAAAAGCATCTAAGAAAGACATCATATGAAAACCGACGGCTGAGTCAACCAGCGCGTCGATTCTAGGCAGAGGGTAGCAATCCTTCGGGCATGATTTATTAAGAAAAGAGAAATCGATACACATTCGCCATTTACCTCCTCCTTTCTTTACCATGACGACATTGGAGACCCAGCCTGGGTACTGGATCTCCCTTACAAAACCTGCTTTCAGAAGTTTTTCCACTTCCTCGCGGATGGGGCCTTCCAGCTTGTCTGCAGTGGGTCTCCTCCTTTGGCGGATGGGGCGGGTGCCGGGCTCGAGGTTGAGGCGGTGGCAAGCCACATCCGCATCTATCCCTGGCATCTCCGTGGCACTCCAGGCAAAGACGTCCACGTTCTTCTGGACGCAGGCGAGGATCTCCGCCTTCTCCTTAGGGTTGAGCTCTCCACTGACCCGGACCTTCTCCATCATCCCCAGTCGGGTGACGACCTCCAGTTCGATGACCTCGTCTACGGCCTCCAGCCGCGACTGCTCCCCCCAAGGCCTCTCCTCCTCTCCTTCATTGGCGAGCTCTTGGGCTCCCCCTTCCTCCCCTTTCATCTTCGTCACCTCCTCCACCCTTCTCTCCTTAGCCTTCCCTCCCTTTTCTCCCTCTTCTTCTTCATCTACCACCATGTGCTCCCCTACCCCCCTTTCCGGGGTGATCTCTTCGTCCCCTTCTTTTCCTTCCTCCTCCTCGTCTCCCTTCTCTCCTCCGGCCTCGGCCACCTCCTCCATCCTCTTATCCCACTCCTCCGCTTCTCCCATCCAGGAGATGGTGTTGACAGCTGTCACGTAGCACTGTCTCGCCACCCTGGGATCTCCCCGGACCCGGACCTGGATTCCACCTGTGTTGAACTTTAGGCACTGGTGTAGAGTGGAAGGGACGCATCTAAATGCACTAATAAGAGGCCGACCAAAAATGGCGCTATAGCTGCTTGGGGCGTCCACAATCACGAAACGGCAGTTCCGCGATTGCCCCCCGAGAGTTACATGGAGTCCTACTCTTCCCTCCACCTCCTTTCTCTCTCCCAAAAAGCCAAACAGGGGGCCATCCGAGGCCAACACCCTTCGGGCCTTTACCTTCATCTCGTCAAACGCTTTCTTGAAGATAACGTTGACCGAGCTGCCATTGTCTACCAGGATTCGTGAGACGGTAAAGTTTTCGATGGCGGTTTGGATAACCAGCGCATCGCAGAACGGGTCTTCATGACCGGGCATATCCTTCTGGGAGAAGGTGATCCTCTCCACCGGGGGCGGGGCTTGAGATGTCGAAGCTACGCTCCGACGGTACATAGCATGGAGGCTCGCCTTCCGGGTTGCCTCGATCCCCACCCCTCTGTGGATCACCCCGATCCCCCCCGGGCTCCCACGTCAACCCGATCTTCGCATCTTTCTTCTTCATCCTCCGGGGTGAGGACTTCCTCGATCCTCACCGGGCGCTGCTGCGGTTGTGGTGCTGGTCCTCTTACTCCCCTCACTTCTACGAACTCCGGGCAAGTGGCGGTCGCGTGACCTTCCTCCTGGTGGAAGTCACAATACGGCAGCGCGGCCACCCTCCCCTCTCCTCCCACTCCTCTGTTCCTCTTCCTGGGACCGACTTCCCCGGCTCCCGCTCCCCTTCCTCTTCCTGCTCTTCCTCTTCCGATCTCCATCGCTTGATGAGGCGGGGGAGGGGGCGGCCTCGAGCCTTGCCTCCACCCCAGCTAGTGGGGTCTCCCTTGTCCTCCCTGGAAGTTACCTCCCCCATGGTGGAACCCCCTTCCCGGGCCCTGCATCCCACCACCTTGCTGCCTCCACCCCAACTCCGGGGCCCTGACTTCCTCCCTTCTCCTTCCTTCGGGATGCCTATTCTCCGGCTCGCTCAGCCGTGCCAATCTCTTTGTGAACTCGGGGTTAGCTGCCTCCCCGTCTACTTCCTCCGCCGCTCGCTCCATTAGTTCTTCATAGGAAAGAGGGACCCTTCTCTTGAGATCCATCTTGAAGAAACCCTCTCGCAGTCCCACCGTAAAGGCCAGCTGGAGTGTGTTCCCTGGTATCTCTTGAATGAGGAGGACCTCTTCCCTGAACAGCTCCAGATACTGGGCTAGGGACTCTCCTTGTTTCTGCTTGATATTGAAGAGAGACTCCGGGTCTTTCTTCCTCTTCTTCAAGGTGGAGAAACGCAGCAGAAACCCCCTACGCAAATCCTCAAAAGCATAAATCGAACCCGAGGGCAACTGGTAGAACCAGTCCCTCGCCTTCTCTTTCAGGGTGGTGGCGAAGAGTCGGCACTTGAAGGCGTCCGACATGGGTCTGATCGAGACCATATCTTCGAACCATTGCAGGTGGGGAACGGGGTCACTGTTCCCAACATACAAGGTCATGGCTGGCTCCCTGAACCCCTCGGGGAGTGGTGCCGAGAGTACCAACTCACAAAAGGGGCTTCCCCCACTCACCCTCTGAACTGGCTCTACTCTTCCTGCAGAACCTCCTGCCGAGGCTCCTCCTGCCGAGACCACTCTGGCCGGGGTCTCGCTCGCTCCCAATGGACTGGGGAAGAGCTCGCGGCCCGCGAGATCTCGGCCTGCCTCCTGGACCGCTTCTTCCTTGCCTACTCGCTGGCCTGGGGCGTTCTCGCAGCCCCCGGATGGGGGAGCCATCTGAGGGGCCGGGGTAGCGAAACCACCTAGCGCCGAGGCGATGGCGCTCTGAAAGGCCCCAATCATATCCCTCTTGAGCTCGGCCAGCATATCCATCATCACTGGTGGCCCTGTGGGTGGCGAGCCTCCGAATCCTGCATCTCGCTCGTCCTCGCCCGCCATGCTTTCTCTTAAAGACTTTCCTGCACTAGTCACACTCCACGCTCACCGCACCAAGAATGTTGAAACCAGAAACTGGTCTCTTGTGGAGCTCGGGGCCCTCAACAGGTTGAGGGGCGACTAGCACTTACTTGTCTCTTGGGGAGAGCAAGTCGGGGTTCCGGAACTCAACACAGAACCTTAAACTCAGCAGGGAGGTCCCACCGCACACCCGGAAGATCTTTAGATTGCTTCCCCTCCTAAGCCAAAGCTGAGGCCCGGGCACCTTGGAGAGCTCAGGGGAGTCTCGGCAAGGATAACCAGAGGAGAGAGAAGCTTCCAACCGGAATCCTCTCCAAAGGTGCCCTTTGGGTCTTATTTATAGTTTTTCTGAACTGGTCTGTGAATAGCGGAACTCTGCCTTTTGAACTTACTATACGCACCCCAATTTGGCCTGCCAATAGCCAAACTCCGCTGTTTGAAGGGGCTATATGCAAACCTCCAGGGGCAAGAGGGTAATTCTAGCTTCTAACCCTCCCTAAAAAGGGGGGATCTGCGGGACTACTCGAGTCTCTGGGTCTCGCTCGCTTTAAGCGAGAACTCCTGCCCTCTCCGCGACCTCGCGGGTCTCGCAGAACCTGTGGAACGCGCCACGCTTCCCGTCAAGGATTCGGGCGAGACTGATGTTGGTCCTCTGGTCTCGCCTCCTTATAGCTGCTGAGAACATGTAAGTGTCAATCTCGCCTATGCTTCCTGGAAGACTGGCTTTGCGAGTTCTAATGGGAGGAGCCGGGCGAACCCCGGGTTGTACATTGGGTATCCAGATCTTTACCCTCATCCTCTTTCTAGATTTGCAGGAAGGCTAAGGACAAGGAGGATGTATGGTACTTGGACTCGGGCTGCTCCAAGCACTTGACGGGCAACAATGCATAACTCCTTAGCCTAGAAAAGAAGAAGGGGTAAAGGATTAGACATTTTATTTAAGTCACATTCATAAACACAATCGTTTCATGCATTTTTTTCTATCTAAACATCTCCAAACTTTCTAAAAATTCTGCATGAAACTAATCTTTGGACACCTAATCAATGTCAAAAATCAAAATTTTCAAAATCTTACAAATTAGTGTACTGTTTGCTGAGCTAGCGCCGACACTAGCTCGAGTGTCAAACTTTATGTAATTTTAAAATTTCAAAAAATCATTAAAACATGTTCTTTCATATGTACAACATATTTTTATATTTCTGCCTTTAATTGATTTTAAAAAAAAAATTAAAATACAAAATTACAAAAGTCAAATTACAAAAAATATTTGTTTTTCTCTTCCATTCTTTGTTTATTTGTTTCAATATGCAAAAATCAAATACAAAAATATAAAACAAAGAATTATCAAAAATTAGTTTTTGAACTTAATTTTTCTATTTACATGTATCTTGCGAAAGAGAGATTTGGGATGTCACCCCATCACATCTCCTTGTACCGATACAAACCCCTCACAGGGTAGACCTCGGGAAGTCCAAGATCAATTTTAAGAGTTCAAACTTTAAATCAAAATTATTTTTTCAAAATACAAAAAAAACTATTTGGACTTTATTGTTAATATCAAGCATGGTTTAATCTATCATTTAGACCTTCTACAATGTTGCAATTCATCTTTTCAAACTACTTTGAACATTGTTTTCATCATGCTTTGATATATCTAATCACATGTGCATCAATTATTTTGAAAAGGTGTGTAGAACCAAGCTTAGCATGCCTCTAAGTATGAGTAAATGTTTTATGATTGATAATGATATTTATTCACTCACTAATTTTGGCAAAGTCTACATGTGCTTTTAATCTAAGAACACTTGCTTGTGTATTGTAATTGTACAATAAATTAAATTTGCACAAGTATCTTACCTACACTACTTTCATTTGCACTCTTAATATTAAAGAAAAGTGGTTTTGCCTTCAAAATTTCATTGGTTTGTAAAACAAGTGTATTCGGAGAACTTTGTACAAAATAAAAATCATGAAATAAATTGACAAAGATAACTCCACCAAGCACTACTTGAACCTCCTGATAAGTCTTAATGAGCATTGTGAGGTTGAGCACCTTGGAAAGAATAGTAAAGTGTCTCGTTCAAACCATAAGCTTTTTCTTTACACCACTTATTCTAAAAGTACACCAAATAAAAAAAAATCAATATTGAAAAATAATGTGTGTGATCCCCCAAGCATTACATTGCACCCTGATAAGTCTTAATGATCATTGTGTTTGCAAAGCACCTTAATAGTTGTACATTCTTTTCTATGTGCCTTGAAGTGTGTGGAAGTAAAATTATTTGTGTTTTATTGTGCACTTTACTCTACATATGTCTTGTATTTTTGATTAAATCATTTGTTTACTCTCTTCAAAATGCACTTATGTGTACATCATTATCTTCCATAACACTTTTTATCATGAGTATTGGATCCTATTGGTAATTCTATACTCTCTTTATATATAAAATGCACTAGATAACCTAGCATGCTCTCTACAATGTTTGATATGTTTTGAATTTGTGAATTATAATAACATTATAGTAGTCTCTTTTTGATATCCTTCTTTCATGCTTGCTTACTTTATTGTCAAACTTAAAGATTTTAAATGAATAATGATTTACAGAATGTTGGGAATATTGCCCTCAATGTTCCTTTGATTTGATGAGGCATCACTCACAATACTAAGTACATATTGTATTTGATACAATCTATTTTGTCTCAAGTATTGTACAGGGAGATGATATTACACACAAAGGAATAGATTCAAAGGTGTGTTGTTTAATCAGCAGAGAAGGTCTCACTGTCTCAGCTGAACCGCTCAGACAAGACCATGAGCCACTGAGAAGGCATCTGGGCAAGCTGAGCTGCAGATAGAAGAAACCGCTGAGACTTGGCGAGTTCGTCAAACAATGAATGAAGTTCGTCGAACGCAGAATGTAGTTCTTTGAACATGGAATGCAGTTCGTCGAACGCAGAGATGGGACAGAAGCAAACACTGAGACGTGGCGAGTTCGTCGAACGAAGTATGAAGTTCGTCGAACGCAGAAATGGGACAGAAGCAAACACTGAGACTTGGCGAGTTCGTCGAACGAAGAATGAAGTTTGTCGAATGAAGAGACGGGACAGAAGCAAACGCTGAGACTTGGTGAGTTCGTCAAACGAAGAATGAAGTTCGTCGAACGCAGAATGAAGTTCGTCGAACACAGAATGCAGTTCGTCGAACGCAGAAACTTCTCTGCAGATCGACAGGATCCGCTGGGAAGAGGAAGCAATCTCAGCCCAACCACTGAGACAGTTCAAACGTGGCATGGCGGGTTCTGCTTTTGGCGTAAGTTGCAGAAAAGTATTGTGGGGTCCACCAATCACTCCCATATCTGTTAGATGGACGGCTGAGAGCCATTGAAGATCAAGGTTGTATAAAAGAAAGAGTTAGGGCAATTTTGAGAAGTGCTGGTCGAGTGCTAAAACAAATTCACTATTCCATTGACGGCCCCCGTTCTCCTCATTCTCCTCCTGCTCACTGAACAAGCAAGAAGAATCCGAGAGATAAAGATAGCACCTATACAAGAAGGAGCAAGGTGATCTTCCATCCTTCAACTGAAGAGGAAGATCAGTTTGTAGCTGCCATCATCATTTCCAGCTACAAGGAAGCAGAAGCTGTGTAGAAACTACAGGAGACTTCTTCTCACTGCTGTCTGCTGTAGTAGGCTTTAAAAACTCTTTTACTGTAGGGCTATTTGCCTGAGTGTGTAGGGCTATTTGCCTGAGTTTGTAGGGCTGTTTAGCCTGAGTTGTAGGGCCGTTGAGCCTGAGTTATTGGGCAGTTAGGCCTGAGTTTGTAGGGCAGTTAGGCCTGAGGTTGTAGGGTTGTTGAGCCTGAGTTGTAAGGCTGACTGGCCTGAGGTAGGGTTTGGAGCAAACCTGAGAGATCTTGAGGGATCTAAACTGTAAGCTATTATAGCTGAGATTGGAGGAGTTGGCCCTGTCTAACACACTTTTAGAGGGGTGAAGGGGGAAAGTGGACTACCAATAGACACACTATCTTGAGGAACCACTATAAACACTTGTGTGTTTTCTGGGTTTGCTTGATTACTTGCTTAGAATAATTTTAACTATCTATATCATCTAAGTAGAAATCAAAAGTCCTATTCACCCCCCTCTAGGTGAATTAGATCACATATCTATAATCTATCAAGTGGTATCAGAGGTAGGTTGGTCATAAAGGGCTTAACTGTCTGACCAGAACCTACATAGGTATTGTTAATTCTGAATCCAATGGCTTCTAATGGAGTTCAGAAAGAAATGGGTTCAATGAAGCTCCCTATATGCAAAAAGGAAACCTTTGGCATTTGGAAACATAGGGTTAGGCTGTTCATGGAAGCTTCAGACCCTAAGATCTATATCACTGTTCAGGAAGGCCCCTTCCTTATCACCAAGCCCTCCACCATTGATCCTACTAGGCAGGTAGGCATGTCTTACACTGAAATGACATGGGATGAGATTGCATTGGCTACAATGGATAAAAGGGCTCAAAATATAATAGTCAATGCTATTGATGATTCAACATTCCAAAACTTGGTGCACTGTGAGACTGCAAAGGAGATGTGGGATACATTGATTGTCTACATGGAAGGGACTGAAGAAGTGAGGAATGATAGGAAATCCCTCCTCAATCAGGAGTATGAAGCCTTTAGGCAACAAAATCAGGAATGCATAGCTGACTGCTATGAAAGATTCTTCAGAATAGTAAATGAGTTGCGGACCTATGAAAGGACCTTCACTCATTATGAGTTGAATGATAAATTCCTAAGATCTCTAACTAGAGACTAGGATACCAAAATCCGTTCCATCAGGGAAGTGGCAAAGCTGAGTGAAACTCCTCCTCACACTCTGTTTGGAAAGTTGCTCTCATATAATATGCAACTATCTGCTAGAAAGGAAGAGGACACCTCCTCCAGGCCTCATGCTAGGGAGAAGTCTGTGGCACTCAAGGCTGAAGGGTCCAAGAAGAGCAAGAAAAGAATTCCCACACCTCCAAGAAGGGCTGCTGACTCAGACAATTCAGATCACTGCTCATCTGAAAATAGCTCTCCTGATGAGGAATTTGCTGCCTTCTCAAGGCAATTCAAAAAGATGATGAGAAGGAAGCAGTGGAAGAATAAGCCTTCCTCCTCCTCACATCCTAGGAAGGATTCAAGCAGGGCAGACAGGCAGCACCCCAAAGGGGACAGGTATGACTCTAAACATGTTAAACATGGTTTAACTAATATGATTTGTTATTGCTGCAGTAAGCCTGGACATGTCATTGCTGACTGTCCAGTCAAAAGAAAGGATAAGGGTGATAACAAGCCTTATCACCAGAAGGGAAGAAAAGGTGTGAAATCCTTCCTAGCCAAGAAGGACAAAAGCTGGAGTGAATCTGAGTTATCATCATCAGATTTAGATTATGAAGAAGAGGCCTATATTGGGCTGTTTGCAGCCGAGGAAGATGAGGATTTTCCTGCAACAAAGGTGGGTATCAGGGCCCCTCTATCACATTCAGACAGTGATATGGAGGTGGATGAAGATGTTGAAGAATATATTGGCCGAATGGACTTAACATCAGATGATGAAGACTGTCAGGACACACCTGACCAGGTGCCTACTCCTTCCTCTCTCTTTAAGGATGAATCAGGCCCAAAATCTGGAGGACCTTCATCAATTGATGGAAGTGATTCAGAAGCTGAAGTGGATGTCAATCAATTGATTGACAAGTATGATGCTCTAGTTATTGCTCTGAAAGCGAGCAAGAAGCTTGCCAAAAGCCAAGCCCTAGAGATTCACTCACTTAAAATGGCTGAAAGAAATTGTTCTGAGTCTCCAACTTTGGTGGATCAGATGAGTAGAGAAATAAGCAAACTCAAGGGGATAACAAGTGTCCATTTGAGCTCTATTTCTCTAAAGAATATGATCATCAAGGATCTTGAGGAGAAGCTTGTGAAAGAAAGAAGCCTAGTGGCTCAATTCTCCAAGTCAAAATCTGTGCTCCCTATTATTGACTTCTTCTCTTCTCAATCGAATAGGAGAGAATAAAATGGAAGTAGAAGAAGGGAGTGGAGAAAAGAGCAGGGATAATGCTAAGCCTCAAACCACCTTTCAAAAGGTATTACTTCCTTCTGACAGGTATGACCATGAAAACATGTATGGTCATTAGAAGAATGGAAGTACCTATAGGAAGGAAAATACTCCTTCCCATAACAGAAGAAGGGGCATGAGAATGAGTGCTATGAAAGCTCCCCATGAAGAAATTCAAATGGCCCATCAAGGATTATTTGTTTTTGGTACCTCAGCTCACTCACTCATAGGTAAGAAGGCTAAATCTTCAAAATTCACCCCAGCAAAATCTTTGACTGCTGTCAAACTTGTAGATAAGTCTTGCTGCCCTGTGTCCTATGCCATCCAATCTTGCCTAACTTCCAAGTCAAAGCAAGGTGATGCCATAATGACAAAGGCTGCTAGGCCTGTCCACAAGATGACCTTCAGCCAAATCATTGCTGAAAGGAATAAAATGAAGACATCTGTCTCCTCTCTTAAACACAAGCATGTTAAAGCTCATGTCACCACAAGAAATGTTCAGAAGAGGAGATATAACATTCATGTGTGCTAGTACTGTGGTAAGGTGGGACACTTTGCCATAGATTGTTGGCACAATCCCAATGTGTCAACTGCAAGGATGAGCTTTCCTGCAAAAGCTGCAACAGGTTTGAAGCCTTTTCATTCTAACAAAGACCTAGGACCCAAAATTGCTTGGGCTCCTAAGGGTAATTAAATTCCTTCATGCAGGTTAGTTCAAAAACCAGCCTTGGGCAGATTTGGTATTTGGATAGTGGGTGCTCAAGACATATGACATGCACCAAGGGTTTACTGCGGGAATACAAAGCAGTGAAGAATGGACCCAAAGTCATCTTTGGTGGTTCAGAAAAGGGATTCACCAGAGGTTATGGTATGATCTCAAATGGCATAGTCTCCATCACTAAAGTGGCTTATGTTGAAGGGTTGCAACACAACCTTGTTAGCATAAGCCAACTGTGTGATCTTGGCTATGTCATTGAATTCCACAATGATAAGTGCCTAATCAAAAAGTATAATGACTTGGAAATCTTACATTCAGGCACTAGGAGTGGAAATGTTTATTGTTTAGATTTTATTTGCAAATCATCTTCCTCTCCTGTGTGTCTTGTGGCAAATGAGAATGAGTCTCTATGTGTTCAATGGCACAAGAGACTTGCCCACATCAACTACAAGGCGATGCATAGACTATTCTCTAAGAACTTGGTTAGAAATAGTCCTAATTTAAAATGTGTTAAAAATGGCCCATGTCATGCTTGCCAAATGGGCAAGCAAACAAGGGCCACTTTTAAAAGTATTGGCTCCAAAGACACTAAGAGATGCCTTTATTTATTGCACATGGACTTGTTTGGTCCTATGCCAATTCAGAGCTTAGGAGGGAAGCTGTATACCTTAGTGATTGTTGATGATCACTCAAGATATACATGGGTATTTTTCCTTAAAAAGAAAAATTAGATACTCTAAATGTCTTTATAAGCCATGTCAAGGCCATTCAGAATGATTTGCAATGTTCTGTGGTCAGAACAAGGTCTGACCATGGCACAGAGTTTCAATCTGAAGCCATGACAAGGTTCTGTCAAGAACTAGATATCATCCAAGAGTTTTCCTCCCCAAGGACCCCACAACAAAATGGGGTGGCTGAGAGGAGGAATAGAACCTTGATAGAAGTTATGAGAACATTGCTTAGTGACTCTTCACTCCCAGAATATTTCTGGGTTGAAGCAGTCAATACTGCATGTTATGTTCTCAATAGAGCTTCCATCAATAAAGTTCATGGAATTACCCCTATGAGATTCCGAAAGGCAAACAACCAACAATTTCATACTTTAGGATCTTTGGATCTAAATGCTACATTTTATACAATGGAAAATCTCAATTAACCAAGTATGCTGAAAGATGCTACTTGGCGGTTCTTGTTGGCTATAACTCTTGATAGCTAAAATTTAGGATGTAAATAATATTCTCCAAATTCTGCGAACTATAGGCAAGAGCACCTATCATTCATAGCATAGGATATTCAAAACAAATAAATATCAAGTGTCGTATTCCACGGGTCTGTTGATTACTTCTACTCACGCAAATTATTATTATTTTATCGGCAGTAAAATAGAGTTTTGAAAATAATTAGAAGAAAAGAAACATTTGATCGGGAATCATTCTTAAGTGAAATGTCTTGTAAATCTAGAATTCAAAAGAAATCGATTTAGACAAACTTGACCGTGGAGGTTCCCAAAATATGATAGAACCTCTCTCGAGAGAACTACCACCTAACCTTAGGTTGATCGATTAAGACCCCTCGGCCAGTCGAAACCCCTAAGCTTGCTTTATGCGGTGAGCCCCACTATTGGATTTGACTCCAATCCGGAAGATTTGCGTCACCCTCTCTCGAGGAATGCATACAACTCTTTTTACCGATGAGCGATCTACCCGTATTTACGGATCTCTCGATACACTAAAATACGGATCAAACTTGATTATCATACCCTAGAAATATGAAACCAAAAATTGCAAATCAACGGTAAATCTTAGTTTTCCAAACTAAACTATGAATAAGAGATTTTGAAAAGATAAAAGCTTAAGAATTCATCCGACCAAATACTATGAAAATTAACAAAACATAATTGAGAAGAAAGTTATTTTTATTTCTAAGTAAAGAAAAGTACAATTGCATGTAAAGTAGATCTAAGCTAGGAATTAAAAAAGACAAGACATAAAATAAAGTTACACTAAGAAAAATGCAGAAAAACTATACTAGAAACGATCCAAACTAAGCATGGCCTGGATGCCCATCACTTTGGCAGCAGCTGGCTTTTATAGGCAGAAAATTGCTGAGTCACGCCCTTGGTCACGCCCGTGACCAAGGGCGTGTAAGCTGCGTAATTGCGTCTTGAAAGCCCGGGAACGTTGGGGAAGAAAAACCGCCAAAATTGATCATCTCGACGGGTCACGGCCTAGGTCACGCCCGTGACCTAGGGCGTGTCTTGACCGAGTCAGGAAACGGCGGGAAACGGCGCGATCTGGAGTTAATTTGGCAGTTGAGGGAGAGGGCACGGCCTCGGTCACGCCCGTGACCAAGGGCGTGTAAGCTGGAACGACTCGGCGGCAGAAACTGCTTGAATTGAATGCTTGTTGGGCGAGTCACGCCCGTGACTTGAAGGTCACGCCCCCGGTCACGCCCGTGACCTGGGGCGTGTAACTTTAATCCGACGTGGCAGCGAGTTCTGTGAGCTGAAAGCGATACACGGTCGTGGCCATGGTCACGCCCCTAGGTCACGCCCGTGACCTGGGGCGTGTATTGAGGGTTTTTGCAGAAATGCTCCAGAATTTCCCCTGAACACGGCTATGTGCTTGAAATTGCTATTAGCAGCCCCAAAGTCCCTGAAAATATAAAACAAAGCAAATTAGATATATATTAAATTAAAATTATATAAAAACTAATTAATTACTACTAAAATACTATATAAAAATAACTATAAATAATGCACTATCAAATACCCCCATACTTAAGCTTTTGCTATTCCAGAGCAAAAACTAATTTATAAGTATGAGAAGAATTTATAGGACATTTCCAAAAAGATTTACTTCAAATTATGCACTTCAAATCTCATAAAACTCATGTCAAAATAAGTTAAGAAATTAAAATTCAGATTTATAAGAAATAATTAATAATTCATAAATTGAAATGAGTAGAATAAATTTTAGTTTTGAAATTCTCTAACTAAATCTTCATAAACAAAATTGCATTGAATTAAGCAAAATATTCCAAGATTAAAATTATAAGAACTTTACAATCATGAGAAACTTTTAGAAAACTACAAAATATTAACTATGCTCTCTCAATAATATCTTGGATAAACAAGTGAACTTGGCTAAATGGGGTAAAATTGGCATTGAAGAAGTTACTTTGTATATGGGAAATGATGAATTTTATCCTCTCATTTCCATTTTTTTTTTTAATTTCTTCTTCTTTTTATATCCCAAATGTATATGTTTAGGAGTGATGAATTTTATCCTCTCAACTCCATGCCATATAATCTTTCACTGATTTGGGTGCATATGTTTAGGAATGATGAATTTTATCCTCTCATTCCATGACATATGATCTTTTCAAAATTTTTTTATGCCAAACAATGGGTTTAACAAAAAGGTAGGGGAAGGGCTAGGGTTTAAAGGCTAAACAAATTCCAAAGAAACATTTTAAGAGCATAGAAAATAATTTGAGCAATCTACAAGAAACTATGAGTTCAAGTTAATATAAGTAAAATCTAGAGATATTTAACACAATTACTACAAAATTGAATTATGATATTTAAAGAGAGAAAGTAAAACTAAGAAATATTCTAAACAAATCAAAATAATGAAAAACTCATTAAATCAAATTCATCTAAAATTTAAATCTAACATATTTTGAAGAGAAATATATGATTTAAGAATTCATAAAAAGAAAACTCCTTAAAAAGCCTATAAAGACAACTTAATTAAAATTAATTTTGCATAAATGAAGTTTGGAGAAATTTAATAATACAAAATTTATTTTATTAGATTTTTTTTGGATTTTTTTTATATTAAAATAATTTTTTTTAATATTCTTGGACTTCCCAAGGCCTACCCAATGACGGGCTCGCAAGGTACTACGCGGTTTTGTGGGATGAAAACCCACACGGCCCTTTCGCAAGAAATTAAATTTTTAAATTTTATGTAATTTTAATTTGCAAATAAGAAAAATAAGACACAAAGACATAAAAATTTAAAACAAAACATTTTTTTGAATTTTGTAAAATTTTTCATAACAAACTCAAAAATAAGGAAAGAAAAATAGTTTTTTTTTTATAATTTTGAAAAAGACTTTCTAATTTTTTTTTGGATTTTAATAAAAACTAAAAATAAGAGAATACACCCCCATACTTAAAAATAAACATTGTCCCCAATGTTTATAAGCCAAGTAGGAGGGAAAAGTAAATAAAATGCATAAAAAGTAAATTGCAAGAAAAATAATGATAAGCAAGGGGTGCCTCCCAAGAGCGCTTTCTTTTTCCCGTCTTTAAGCTAGACGGTTATTGTTAGGAAAAAGGAAAATAAAATTGAAAATGCACAGGCAACTCCCTTAATTCACGCTCAGGTGAGCATGCCGAAATCCGCTGCCCGACTACTCCTCCGCTATAGTCGTGATTCTTTGGTTGTCCGTTAGCTTGAAATTGTGAATCCAAATTACCTATACATACCTTAGGTAATTTGGATTGCTGGAGATGAGCGGCAAATGGATCGGTGAAAACGTTTGGTTGCAACGGCTCATCATCTACAAGAAAATTATTAGTATAAAAAGAATCAAGATTAAGCGAGTCAGAAAATTTTTCACAAGGAGGAGTTTCTTGCGAAAATACATGATTAAGCGTCGGTTGTTTATTGTCAAAAATAAAAGAATTATCAGAAAAATCAATACAAAGGGGAGAAAATTCATGAGACACAATTTCGTCATGAATTATAATTTCATGAGAATGAGAAGAAAGGGCGGGCGAAGGAGAAGAAGAAAAATTTTCATTTTCTAATTCGTCCGGTGTCTCCATGACTTTGCAAAATTCTTGGTACAATTGTTCTTCTTGATCTTGAGAATAAACATTTAAAGTGGGAGAAATAACATTCGGAAAAATTTCAAGATCAGAAGAAGAACAAACTTGTGGAAAAGGCGAGGAATGCAAATCATAATTGAAGGAATTTCCATTTTCGCACTGAAAACTATCTGGGTGACCTTGCCACCATGAATAATCAACATTAGAGTAAGAAGGAAATTCATTCAAATCATTATTTAAAGAAAAATTATTTTCATCATAAAAATTATTATTTTCATTATAAAAATTATAATTTTCAGTAGAAAAATTAATTTGATTGTCATTAGAAAAATGTTGAAATGAAAAATAGCATTCCTCACTAGAATGATGATGCCCACAAAAATGACAAATAATTTGGCGCATTCGCGCGGCTTCCAAAAGATCAACTTTATTTTGAAGCTCGGCAACTTTTGCGGCCAACTGCGAGAACATCATTTTTTTTTAAAAAGAAAATTAAACAACCGTTACCTAATAGAAGTGAATTTTAAAAGAAAAAGCAAAAAGAGAAATGGGGGTGGAGAAAGAGAATGATAAAATTAATAAAATTCACGCTTTCAAAATATCAACAAAAAGTACTCCCCGGCAACGGCGCCAAAAACTTGATAGCTAAAATTTAGGATGTAAATAATATTCTCCAAATTCTGCGAACTATAGGCAAGAGCACCTATCATTCATAGCATAGGATATTCAAAACAAATAAATATCAAGTGTCGTATTCCACGGGTCTGTTGATTACTTCTACTCACGCAAATTATTATTATTTTATCGGCAGTAAAATAGAGTTTTGAAAATAATTAGAAGAAAAGAAACATTTGATCGGGAATCATTCTTAAGTGAAATGTCTTGTAAATCTAGAATTCAAAAGAAATCGATTTAGACAAACTTGACCGTGGAGGTTCCCAAAATATGATAGAACCTCTCTCGAGAGAACTACCACCTAACCTTAGGTTGATCGATTAAGACCCCTCGGCCAGTCGAAACCCCTAAGCTTGCTTTATGCGGTGAGCCCCACTATTGGATTTGACTCCAATCCGGAAGATTTGCGTCACCCTCTCTCGAGGAATGCATACAACTCTTTTTACCGATGAGCGATCTACCCGTATTTACGGATCTCTCGATACACTAAAATACGGATCAAACTTGATTATCATACCCTAGAAATATGAAACCAAAAATTGCAAATCAACGGTAAATCTTAGTTTTCCAAACTAAACTATGAATAAGAGATTTTGAAAAGATAAAAGCTTAAGAATTCATCCGACCAAATACTATGAAAATTAACAAAACATAATTGAGAAGAAAGTTATTTTTATTTCTAAGTAAAGAAAAGTACAATTGCATGTAAAGTAGATCTAAGCTAGGAATTAAAAAAGACAAGACATAAAATAAAGTTACACTAAGAAAAATGCAGAAAAACTATACTAGAAACGATCCAAACTAAGCATGGCCTGGATGCCCATCACTTTGGCAGCAGCTGGCTTTTATAGGCAGAAAATTGCTGAGTCACGCCCTTGGTCACGCCCGTGACCAAGGGCGTGTAAGCTGCGTAATTGCGTCTTGAAAGCCCGGGAACGTTGGGGAAGAAAAACCGCCAAAATTGATCATCTCGACGGGTCACGGCCTAGGTCACGCCCGTGACCTAGGGCGTGTCTTGACCGAGTCAGGAAACGGCGGGAAACGGCGCGATCTGGAGTTAATTTGGCAGTTGAGGGAGAGGGCACGGCCTCGGTCACGCCCGTGACCAAGGGCGTGTAAGCTGGAATGACTCGGCGGCAGAAACTGCTTGAATTGAATGCTTGTTGGGCGAGTCACGCCCGTGACTTGAAGGTCACGCCCCCGGTCACGCCCGTGACCTGGGGCGTGTAACTTTAATCCGACGTGGCAGCGAGTTCTGTGAGCTGAAAGCGATACACGGTCGTGGCCATGGTCACGCCCCTAGGTCACGCCCGTGACCTAGGGCGTGTATTGAGGGTTTTTGCAGAAATGCTCCAGAATTTCCCCTGAACACGGCTATGTGCTTGAAATTGCTATTAGCAGCCCCAAAGTCCCTGAAAAATATAAAACAAAGCAAATTAGATATATATTAAATTAAAATTATATAAAAACTAATTAATTACTACTAAAATACTATATAAAAATAACTATAAATAATGCACTATCAACTCTCATAGTTGAGCCTATAGAGTATATAATAAGAAAACCCATGTTGTTGAAGAGTCCATACATGTGGTGTTTGATGAGACCAGCCTAATTTATAAGGGCTGGTCCAGTTCTTCTGTTTTGACAGGAAGTGAAAGGGCCATGGAAGAACTATCTATACAAGAACCATCCAGCAGCAGTAAAGCATATACTGATGCAGCAATTCCAGAAGAAGTAGAGGTGTAGGATGCTGAAGAAGCTGCTGACCCAGTGGAAGAAATTCAGCATGTAGAGGACAGACTGCCTGCAGCTACAAGACATCTAAGGGATCATCCCTTGGAGCAGATTATTGGGAATATTCAACAAGGTGTGACAACTAGGAGCAGGGCTCACAATGAGACCTTGTTCCTCAGTTTCCTATCACAGTTAGAGCCTAAGAAGTTTGAAGAGGCCAACTTGGATCCATTCTGGATTTAGGCAATGCAGGAAGGACTTTTGCAATTCAAGAGATGCAAAGTATGGAAGTTGGTGCCAAGACCACAGGGACATAACATAATTGGCACCAAATGGATCTTCAGAAACAAGATGGATTAAAATGGGACAATCATCAAGAACAAGGCAAGGCTTGTTGCAAAGGGGTATATGCAAGAGGAAGGAATAGACTTTGACCAAACCTTTGCCCCAGTTGCAAGGTTGGAGGCCATAAGGCTATTCCTTGCATATGCAGCCCATAAAGGCTTCAAAGTGTACCAGATGGATGTCAAATCAGTATTCCTAAATGGAAATCTGAAAGAGGAAGTATATGTAGAGCAACCATCAGGTTTTTTCCATCCTACTCTTACATCTCATGTTTATCTACTTAGGAAAGCTCTATATGGTCTTAAGCAAGCCCCCAGGGCTTGGTGTAATGTCCCAAGGCCCTGGACTTACCATCGGGACAATGTCCACTGACAACCTCGCCTGGCGACCGTTACCGGGCTGCTGCCCAAGCACCCCAACCCCTCTCCAGCCCACATGCGGGTTGTTGGTGGCCATAGCCTCCCTTTGGTGAGAAGTGATCCAGTTAAGCGCCTCTACGGGGCCTTCCCAGGAGGTCACCCATCCCAATACTACTCCAGCCCGAGCACGCTTAACTATATAGTTCTTTCACTTCTCATCACCAATTGAGCTGCAGCTCAATTGGTGATGAGAAGTGAAAGAACTATATAGTTAAGCGTGCTCGGGCTGGAGTAGTACTGGGTTGGGTGACCTCCTGGGAAGGCGCGCTTAACTAGATCACTTCTCCCCAAAGGGAGGCTGTGGCCACCAACAACCCGCCCATGGGCTGGAGAGGGGTTGGGGTGCTTGGGCTGCAGCCCGGTAACGGTTGCCAGGCGAGGCTGTCGGTGGACGTTGTCCTGATGGTAAGTCCAGGGCCTTGGGATGTTACAAAAAAAGTGCACTTTTTTCTGTAACGACCCAGAAGCCGACGTCCGATCGGGACAACGTCCACCGATCTAGCCTCAACTGGCCTCGCTCTCGGGCTGTAGCCCAAGCACCCCAACCCCTCTCCATCCACAGGCTGGTTGTTGTTGGCCACATCCTCCCTTTGATGAGGCAAACTCGATAGTTAAGCATGCACCACGGGGCCTTCCCAGGAGGTCACCCATCCCAGTACTACGCCAGCCCGAGCACGCTTAACTATATAGTTCTTTCACTTCTCATCACCAATTGAGCTCAATTGGTGATGAGAAGTGAAAGAACTATATAGTTAAGCGTGCTTGGCCTGGAGTAGTACTGGGATGGGTGACCTCCTGGGAAGGCCCCGTAGAGGCGCTAACTGGATCACTTCTCACCAAAGGGAGGCTGTGGCCACCAACAACCCGCCTATGGGCTGGAGAGGGGTTGGGGTGCTTGGGCTGCATCCCGGTAACGGTCGCCAGAAGAGGCTGTCGGTGGACGTTGTCCCGATGGTAAGTCCAGGGCCTTGGGACGTTACAAAAAAATGCAGTTAAGTGCCCTGGACTTACCATCGGGACAACGTCCACCGACAGCCTCGCCTGGCGACCGTTACCGGGCTGCAGCCCAAGCACCCCAACCTCTCTCCAGCCCACAGGCGGGTTGTTGGTGGCCACAACCTCCCTTTGGTGAGAAGTGATCCAGTTAAGCACCTCTATGGGGCCTTCCCAAGAGGCACCCATCCCAGCACTACTCCAGCCCGAGCACGCTTAACTATATAGTTCTTTCACTTCTCATCACTAATTCTTGAGGGGATGGGTGACCTCCTGGGAAGGCCCCGTAGAGGCGCTTAACTGGATCACTTCTCATCAAAGGGAGGCTGTGGCCACCAACAACCCGCTTGTGGGCTGGAGAGTGGTTGGGGTGCTTGGGCTGCAGTCTGGTAACGATCGCCAGGCGAGGCAGTCGGTGGACGTTGTCCCGATGATAAGTCTAGGGACTTGGGACGTTACACTTGGTATGAGACTTTGTCTAGCTTTCTCATCAAGAACAAGTTCTTGAGGGGAAAGGTAGATGACACATTGTTTCTTAGGGAAACAAGGGGCAAGGTTGTCCTAGTCCAAATATATGTTGATGACATAATATTTGGGTCTACTGATGACAACCTCTGCACAAGGTTTGCCAACCTAATGCAGGGTGAGTTTGAGATGAGCAGCATGGGAGAATTAAAGTACTTCTTAGGCCTCCAAGTTAGATAGTCTGATGATGGGATATTTATCTCTCAGACAAAGTACACTAGGGAGGTAATTAATAAGTTTGGAATGGAGTCAGCCTCCACCATGAAAACACCTATGGGGTCCAACATTTCCCTGGACAAGGATGAGAAGGGAAAGGCCTTTGATGAATCCATGTACAAGTGCATCATTGGATCCATGTTATATTTGACTGCTAGTAGACCAAATATTATGTATGCTACATGTGTGTGTGCTAGGTACCAGGCATGTCCTAAGGAATCTCACTACCCAGCTGCAAAGAGGATTCCGAGGTACCTTAAAGGCAGCCTACATCTTGGCCTTTGGTACCCTAAGAATAATGATTTTGAACTAACTGGATTTTCAGATGCAGATTTTGCATGCTGCAAAGAAGATAGGAAAAGCACAAGTGGCACTTGTCAATTCCTAGGAAGAAGATTGATATCATGGAGCAGCAAAAAGCAGACAAGTGTGGCTATCTCCACTGCTGAGTCTGAATACATTACTGCAGGGTGCTGTTGTGCACATCTATTGTGGATTCAACACCAGCTAGAGGACTACAACCTCAAGGTAAGTAAATCTCCTCTTTATTGTGACTCATCCAGTGTTATCTCTATTGCTAAGACTCCTGTCTCTCACAGCAGGACTAAGCACATAGAGATAAGGTATCATTTTATAAGAGAACATGTTGAATGTAAAGATATCTGCCTTGAATTTGTCCCCACTGACAGTCAAGTGGCTGATATATTCACTAAGCCATTGGATGAGGCCAAGTTTAATGCATTCAAGATTGAACTAGGAATGTTAAATGTAGAATAATATAAAGTAGGATGATCAGCTTAATCAGAACAATCTGTTTTAGCTGAGCTTCAGGTTACCCTTCAATCATAAGAACAATTCAAATGCTCCAAATGAGGGGGGAGCTAGAAAGGGTTATTCAAAATGAATAAGAACATCTAATAAAGATAATAGTACTCACATTGAGGGGGAGCAAGTTCCTGCTCAGGTTGAGGGGGAGATGGACAATGCTAAGAGAGTCAGAGAAGATGAAGAATGACCTAAAGGAGGATTTGGAAAATGCTTTCTAAGCCCTCTCAGGGCCTGCAGCTGCTGCCTTCCAAACCCTAGAGGGAAAAATAGTTGAAGAAACCAAAAGTGGGGAGATGGCCAATATTAAGACCAACTCAGAGTTAGCTTTGAGTACAAGGATCATTTTTCATGAGTTTTGATAGAATACTTAAACAATGTTATCTTCTAGAAGCAATGTTATCATGAATGCTATATAGATCATTTTTCTTGATAGGTTTTTGTTGGCTATGTACCTTAGGATTGGGAATGTTCTGCCTTCTTCAAATAGGGGGAGATTATTGGGAATATTTCCCTCAATGTTCCTTTGATTTGAAGAGGCATCACTCATAATACAAAGTACATATTGTATTTGATACAATCTATTTTGTCTCAAGAATTGTACAGGGAGATGATATTCCATACAATGGAATAGATTCAAAGGTGTGTTGTTTAATCAGCTGAGAAGGTCTCACTGTCTCAGCTGAACCGCTGAGACAAGACCAGGAGCCGCTGAGAAGGCATCTGGGCAAACTGAGCTGTAGATAGAGGAAACCACTGAGGCTTGGGGAGTTCGTCGAACGAAGAATGAAGTTCGTCGAACACAGAATGTAGTTCATCGAACGCAGAATCCAGTTCATCGAATGCAGAGATGGGACAGAAGCAAACACTGAGGCTTGGCGAGTTCATCGAACGAAGAATGAAGTTTGTCGAATGCAGAAATGGGACAGAAGCAAACACTGAGACTTGGCGAGTTCGTCGATTGAAGAATGACGTTTGTCGAACGCAGAGATGGGACAGAAGCAAACGCTGAGACTTGGTGAGTTCGTCGAATGAAGAATGAAGTTCGTCGAACACAGAATGAAGTTCGTCAAACGCATAATGCAGTTCATCAAATGCAGAAACTTCTCTGCAGATCGACAGGATCCGCTGAGAAGAGGAAGCTATCTCAGCCCATCTGCTTAGACAGTTCAAACATGACATGGCGGGTTCAGCTTTTGGCGCAAGCTGCAGAAAAGTATTATGGGGTCCACCAATCACTCCCATATCGGTCAGAAGGATGGCTGAGAGCCGTTGAAGATCAAGGGTGTATAAAAGAAAGAGTTAGGGCACTTTTGAGAAGTGCTGGTCGAGTGCTAAAACAAATTCACTATTCCATTGATGGCCCCCATTCTCCTCCTGCTCACTAAACAAGCAAGAAGAATCCGAGAGATAAAGATAGCTCCTCTACAAGAAGGAGCAAGGCGATCTTCTATCCTTCAACTGAAGAGGAAGATCAGTTTGTAGCTTCCATCATCATCTCCAGCTACAAGAAAGCACAAGCTGTGCAGGAACTACAGGCGACTTCTTCTTACTGCTGTTTGCTGTAGTAAGCTTTAAAAACTCTTTTACTGTAGGGTATTTGCCTGAGTGTGTAGGGCTATTTGCCTGAGTTTGTAGGGCTGTTTAGCCTAAATTGTAGGGCTGTTGAGCCTGAGTTGTAGGGCAGTTAGGCCTGAGTTTGTAGGGCAGTTAGGCCTGAGGTTGTAGGGCTGTTGAGCCTGAGTTGTAAGGCTGACTGGCCTGAGGTAGGGTTTGGAGCAAGCCTGAGAGATCTTGAGGGATCTAAACTGTAAGCTATTATAGTTCAGATTGATGGAGTTGGCCCTGTCTAACACACTGTTAGAAGGGTGAAGGGGGAAAGTGGATTACCCATAGACACACTGTCTTGAGGAACCACTATAAACACTTGTGTGTTTTCTGGGTTTGCTTGATTACTTGATTAGAATAATTTTAACTATCTATATCATCTAAGTAGAAATCATAAGACCTATTCACCTCCCCCTCTAGGTGAATTAGATCACATACCTATAATCTCAGAAGCATCTTGCTTTTTGGAACTTAAAATCATATTTTCTTCTTATAAATCATCATGATTACAAAAAGATGTTTCTTGTATTTCTATAAGTCTTCCTCGTCATTACCATATAATTTTACCTTGCACTTTCATGCTTATTTAAAGTCTTTTCTTTTGTGTGTATCATCACTTGAATCTCAAAATTCCATTCATTCAATAAGTGATAGACTTGCTTGGTAAAATCTATATTGGTTGTTCTAACACGCATATCAATTTTATGCTACAAACTCTGATTTATTTCTATGAAAATTCTTATGCTAAAAACTCCTTATCATCTCATTTTCTCTAAAAAGCTCGATCATGTCTTATCTTTTCTTATCAAATAACCTCTTTCTATGTCTCTTGCTACCTTAACCCACTTTTGCTAATAACAAAAGGGGGAGAACTAATATGATAAATAATAATTGCCATCAAAAGAGAAAACTAACATGAATAAAGATTAAGAAGATAACTTACATATAAATGGTGCATTCACATAGGGGGAGCATGTATTTAGGGGGAGAAATTCTAAATACTAAAAATGAAAATTATCCCAAGTCATCACTCACACACACACACACACAAGTAGGCTTCATCATGCTTTATATATTATTGCTCTGATTTATCATTAATGGATTTGTAATTATCAAAAGGGTGAGTTTGTTAGAACATGGTCTTCGCATCTCCTATATTTGAGAATAACAAATCCTATGTGTATTTGATCTTGTGTGTTTAAGTGTGCAGGAAACAATGCCACATGACTCAAGGATAACAAAAGAAGGTTGCCCTAAAATTTGAAGCCAAAATTCCAACATGTCCACTAGCGCCGGCGGTAGAACCTAGCGCGGGCGCAAACATTGATTAGGCAAGTTCATGCAGCAAGTATAAAAGGTGATAGTGTCAGGCGGTAGCGAATAGCGTAGGCGCTAGCATGGAGCACAAGAGGATTTTTAGAAAGGTTTCCTTGGAATGAAGATACGCACACGCAGAATATTGCCTAAACAAGGATAGCGCTGATGATTGCGCTAGCTCCAAGACTATAAATAGGACCCCTTACACCCCTAAATTACATAGCATCATGCCACATAATATAGAGGAAGGTTTAGAGAGATACTCTCACAAATCCATGAAGGCTTAAGGAGATCCGTGGAGAAGATTTCAACACGTGTCATCGTCGTGACAAAAGACTGCATCGACTATGATCATACTCTGTGGGTCTTCATCTACTTCTCCAAGAGATCCACATAGAGGGAGTTTTTAATATTGTTCTTATTTTCATTCTTGTAATCGCTTAGCAAATTCGCCTCATGTTGGCGACTAGGTCTGGGTAGGACTTAGGGCAGAAATTCGCCTCATGTTGGCGACTAGGTCTAGGGTGTAGATCTAGGTGGTGCTCGAGGCTGTATCCGAGGGAGGATTGGCTAGAGCGGCTTGTGGCCTTATCAGGGGGAGGATATGCTAAAGCCACCGGTTCGTGGGGATACGAGTCAGGATAGAAAACGAAAAAGTCTTTTTACTATTCGCCTTCAATTTCTAGCGTTATAGAAATCTATTTTTGTAATCAAATTTATTTATAGTAATCATGTCTCTCTTTGTGTAATAAAATTGATTTGTTCTTCATTTCCCTAAATTGTTTATTATCCTCTCTTTCATTATAAATCAATTTAGATTTTTATTCAAAATCACTATTTTAATGTCCTAGCGTTTTTAAAACAATTAATAAAAGTATAATAAAAGTTTCAAGTATCTCAAAATATAATAAAAGTTTTTAAAACCTTTATTTAACCCCCCTCTAAAGGCGCCTACAGATCCAACATAAATCTCTTATTCAATAGGAATCATTAAAATTTCATGAAGTATAAGCAAATCAAATTGGAATATACAATGCTCTACTTCATGATATGTTTAATTTATTTTTTTTCTTAAGCCAACACACTTTGGTCACCTTATATATCATGTGATATGACTTACATACATTAAGCCTAATGTTTATTAAATCAAATTGAGTGAAATTGAATAAAAAGTCATATCACTTTTCAAGTGACTATCTATCTCTTTTCTAGTTTTTATCCTTTTTTAAATCATTTGCCTATAAATGTCTTATATTATCATTATAAATTGAATGCTGAATTTGCAAAATGTTTTTATCAAGATTAATGAAATCATTTTCAAAAATGGATTTAAATAGGCTATAAGAGGTCTTAGGCTAAAACATTTAATGCACAACCTTTTGACTATTTCTCTAATTTCTTTGCCGCATATGATAACTCCTATAATGAAAAATCACAATTAAGAAAAATCAGAAATGAAAAAACACAAAAACCATGTTTAATTCATGAAAGAATCAATCTCTATAGCTAGCACCAGACATCAGGTACTAACGATGGCGGTAGCACTATTTTCTTGAAAATTTTGATTTCTCTAAATGTTATTTTTATTTTCTGAAAAATTACGCTTATTGTTGTACTTAATTATTCTTTTATGCTTTCAGAAAAACTTAATGTATATTTTGGTTATTTTTGGTTCTTTTTTCTTAAAAATAAAAAACAAAGAGAAAATTTACAAAACCTTTCAAAATAACCAAAAATATTTTTCACATTATATATCATATTCACCTTATAAGCCTTCACTAAAAATAAATTAAAAAGGTTCTATATGAACTTCACACATACACCAACATGCATCATTATTATGACTACTTAATTTCTCATACTTTTCAAACTCTAATCACGTTTAATAAATTTTTTTTGTGATGAAGTAAAAGATAATTCATTTCTGTTATAGAAATTTTTTCAAAATTATTTTATAAATACATTCTTTTTATGATTGCATGTATCTCATTATATTTAGACCTTGGAATCAACATAGTATCAACAAGATGAAATCAAATGGAATTGTCACTTCATTCTAGGTCTATAAATCAAAACTTTATGATTGAATACATGCAAACCAATTATATATATTTATCATATTTAACATAACATTGCATCCAAATTCATTATCTTAGCATCACCTCTTAGTATATGCTCAATTTAGTGTCTATGCTAGGTTTATCAATATAATGACATGCTAAACTAAAAGTAGAAAATTGAAAGTTAAAATTCATAATAACTACGGGGCTTTAAAATCTACAAAAATTCTAAAACTAAAACAAACCAATAGTTTATGAATTGGTCTAAAGGATAAAACTCCTAGTATGCCGATGATCATTCACCAACATGTGTCTCACAATAGCAAGGGCGTAGGATTGTGTGCATTAGATACCTAACCTATAAGTTATGTCTTATTCTTAACTGGGGAGTGTTCTAGTAGGGCCTTGCGAGACACTGGTGGAAAGAGTACTCGGTTGAGCATCATATTTTGTATGCATATTGGATTTACACCCCCAACCTATGAAATGTGTGCAACTCCTCATGCCCATTGGTCACTTAGTATGGGGCTAGAGTGTAGACACGTTGTCAGGGTATCTTGATCTTAGACAAACTCATATTATATAAATTGCATGAATACTATTTCACTCTTTATGATCATTTAAATCATGCATATTTTGTTCAAACATGCTATCTTATGTTTTTCATTCTATATACTCTTTGGCCTTTTGTTGGATCCAGCGTTCTTTCACTTGACCCATGGCTCTTTACTACTTCCTTAAGGGAAAAAAGTAGCGCACTTTCCACAAGTCTGGGCTTTTGGAATAGTTTGGCAAGCGCTCAATTTATAAGTGATATCAGAGGAGGTCACGAGTTCAGGACCACGGGGGGGTGGGTGGGGGGGGGGGGGGGGGGGGGGGCGATAATAAATCCCAAAATTTCTCTCTGCTTGTGTGGGTCTGGTGGGTCAGGAGGATGCAACTATGTGGCAACCCTACTTCTGAGCCATGTGGTGCGCCACCTCCGAGCTATGTGGGGCCCTCCTCTAAGCTGGCGGGTCATGCTGTACGATGGGGGGATTATTGGGTCCAATGCTCCTTCACTTGACCCGTGATGCTTTGCTACTTAATTAAGGGAAAAAGTATCCTTTCCTCAAGTCTGGGCTTTTGGAATAGTTGGGTAAGCGCTCTATCCTACAACTTTCATGATTTTTAAAAACATAAGTATTTTGGAAGACAATTCTGACACCTTAAGCCAAAATTTTTTATCCGCAACTTTTTCATTATTATTCAAAACTCTCTGCAGTACATGATATCACTTATCTTAGAAAACATGAATAAAAAAAACCTGAATGAAAAATTATCAAAAACTGTGTTTTCTAAGCAAAAAAAAATTTCTCTGTTACTAGTGCCAGCGGTAACATAACATTGTTTTTTTCCTTTCTTTTTGCAATTTTTTCTAGCATAGAAGATCATTATACTGATGTGCTCTTCATATATTTCTGTGTTTTCCAGAAAGCTATTTATTATTAAATATTTAAAAATCAAATACAAAATTACAAAACAATTTCAAAGCACAAAAATATTCTTTTCTTATTGTTTCTTTATATCTGTTTATTATTTTGCATTTTTTATAAAGAATTTTTTTTATAAAAACTGATTGTTATTCATTGTCATTATCAAGGATGATTAATTATATCAATTGAAGATTAAATACAATGTTTAATTTAATTTTCAAGTTTCTTAAAAAAATTGATTTGTATTTGTCATGCCTTGAAAACTATCTTGTTATGTGCAATGAAATTGATTGTAGAAAATATGTGTATGAATGTTTAGCATGCCTCTACGCATGAGTAATGTTTTATGTTTAATATTAATACATTCACTCACTTATTTTGATAACCTACACGTGTTGTTAATCTTAGTCATGCATAATGATGCAATATAATAACAAATAGATTAAAATGCATAAATAAATTACCTACACAATATTGAATCGTTTATTGCAATTCTGTACTTTTCTTGCACTTATTCAATAGAGAAAATTGGTTTAAAATATTAAAATGCCATTGTTTACAAAACAAGTGAATTCGGAGTCCTTAATCACTAAAATAAAAATCAAATTAAAATTGACAAGGAAAACTCCACCAAGCACTACTTACCCTCCTGATAAGTCTTAATGAGCATTATGAGGTTGAGCACCTTGAAAAGGATTATAAAGTGTCTTGCAACAAACAAATTTTACACCACTTTTCTTAGTACATCAGATCACAAAAATATAATTAAATAGAATAAATTTGATCCCCCAAACACAACTTTGCACCCTGATAAGTCTTAATAAGCATTGTGTGTGCATAACACCTTGATAGTTGTGCTCTTTATTCATGTGTATTGAAATATTATGGAAGTAATATTTTGTGTATTTTAATGTTGTTATTCTATTATATATGTCATGTGTTTTGATTAATTCACTTGTATACTTTATCAAAATACTATTTTGTACACATCATTATCTTTCATAAAACTTCTGCTCATGAGAGTTGGACCCTAAAGCACAACTACACTGTTCCTTACAAACTGAAGTAAATGCATTAGATGACAAAACATGACCGCTTCAATATTTAATTTTTACTTGAAATGCAAATTAATTTACATTGTAGTTCTTTTCTCTTTTTGATATTTTGAAATAATGCTTGCAATTTTCCCTCTAAAATGACAATGAAATAACATCTCTTGGACTTTAATTGAAAATGTTTTCTTATTAGTCTTAAAACTCATTATGTTTTATACAATCTTATTTTCTAAAAAGATATTCATTTTAAGAGAGCTTATCAAATTTTTTATGCTTACTACTTGTGCTTAATCATGATTATTTTATCAACAAGTGGCATAATATGTCAAAACAAGTGGTATTGTCTTACTCTCTACTAGTATATTCAGTCACGCATTTGTTTTTCTCAACAAGTGGTAGAGTGGTATCTATGAACTTCCTCATTGCATCCTATATTATTCTCGACATAGATCTCATTAAGTCCTATTGCATGCACTCTCCTCTACCCTCTTTTGATACTACCAATAGGGGGAAAATATCTTGCAAAAATCCACAAATTTAGAGGGAGTACATTGAAAATTTCATATGAAGCATCTATGTAGGGGGAGTATTCATAGGAGGTGCATACTTTACACTTTGCTCGATCATGAAAATCCTTCTTTAAGTGGACCCAACTTAATCCCACAACTATACACTCATCCCTACCCACTTTTGTTAATAACAAAATGGGGAGAATAAATTGAGCAATCTAGTAGAATAGAAATTATATTTAGTGGGAGTAAAATAAATAGGGAACACTTATGTAGGGGGAGCCTTCATATATGAAGAGTATGCATTATTACATTAAATCTATCATGCTACAAAAATGTTATTCATGCATATATTTTACCGCACTTATCTACAAACACATAGTCGTAAACTCACTAATTTCTCATACAGGTATTTATTATTATCAAAAGGGTGGTTTGTTGGAACTTGCGTTCCGCATCTCTTTGTTTGAGATTAGAAAATACCGTGATGTATTTGATCTAGTCTTTTGTGTATTTATAGTGTGTAGGTCATACAGGTACAAACATATATTGGACTTGGATAAATGATGGACGATAAAGCTAATATCTGTGTGCAAATGACAGTGGTAGAGATACCGCTCAGCGGTAGTGATATCGCCGAGATGTCAATCCAAAAATGCAACATAACGTCGAGACGTCAAGCCGAAGCTAATCTCTGAGGGCTAACTCCAGCGGTAGCGATACCGCTCGACGCTTGCTATATCATCGAGATGTCAAGATGACACCGCGTCATATCATCAAGAAAGCTATACATAACAAGTTACTACCGCATCGTGTTAGATCTAATGCCCGATGGTAAAATAAGAAAAGGTCATCAATCAACATGTGATCAAGGAGCAAAAGCGGAAGGAGATTCGATGGTGAAGAAAGATATAATGCTAATGTGGGGCGATAACGTTACCACCTTGCGGTAGCGGTCGTGCCCATAATTTGTGGAGCGTGACTTCCATATCTGCCACGATCTGTGTGCTGCTCTTACATAATTTAGCAACCACCCTTCATTATCACTAACACCGACGTTATCTCCCGTGGTCTATTTAAAGAGAGGCTCCTCTCCTTCTAACCGATGAATGCGGATTATTCCTTTGCCTCCAAAGCCATAACTCTGAATATTGTAAGAGAGGCTCATCTCCAAACATTGAGAGAACTTCCTTGGGCGAACACGAAGATCAAAAGATGAACCTGAAGGAGATGGACTAAAACGCATATTCAACACGAAGGGCGATCACATTAAGAACGTCGACGTCTACATTGCCTTCATCTTCACCTTCAGAAATTCTTAAGGAGTTTCTTTTATACATTATTTACCTTGTAATCTTTTTTGTTTTATCTTGTTGTAATGGGAGCGGAGAAATTGTTTGGGGAGAATGTCGGATTCCAGGAAGGATTCCATTAGAAATTCGCCGCGGTTTGTGGTGACTAAGTCTTGCGATACATATGGTGAAAATTGTCCGGAGTGGATGTCAGATTTTGAGGAGGATTCTGTAATTCATCGCTTATTGTGGCGACTAGATCTAGGTGCAATTCGAGGCCTTATTTGGGAGAGATAGGCATGAAACTACCTGTCCATGGGAGAAGGGTCAGAATAGAAAATGAAAAAAGATTTTTATTCATCGCCTCGATCTTAGTGACACAAAGATGAAAGTTTTGTAATCCTTGTTTATTGAAATAAAAATCATGTCTCCTTTTTGTGTTTAATTATGAATTTATTTCATATGTCATATCTTACTTTAAATAATATTTTTCTATCAAAGCCCCAAGTCAAAGTACATTGCAAATTACTTTTTGTAAAATACACTCTTGGAATTCATTCTTTGTGAGCTAGCGCCAGGCGGTAACACTTACCACCGGCAGTAGTGAAGAAAGATTGAAATCTGCTTTCTTTTCAAAGTAATCTTCAATACATTCTTTTCTAAGATATTAAAATACATTCTTCTATAAAATATTCCGAAACATCATTAATAAACTATGATATTCTTATTCAAGATTTAAATTTCATAAAGCACTTATTCACCCCCTCTAAGGGCGCCTAAAGATCCAACAATCCCAAATGAAAAAATCAGTTCATAACTTTATGTATGACACTAATTCATGTGCACATGACAATCTAAGTGTATATCTTGTCTTATACCTATAATGTTGATGATCCACACAACCCAAGTTATGTGACAACTCCTCCTTCCTAATAATGTCCAAAGCCGTTATAGAAACACGACTTTTTATCTCTGAACAACAAACTTTTAAAACCAGTGCTTACTTGAATCTTGCTTGGCCCAAACATTTTTTTTAATTTCTATAGGTTGTAACATTATCACTGGTAAAAAGTTTTCCGTATTGTAGAAAGATTATGTTGGGAATAGTGCCCAACAAAGTTCCAGATTTGAAGAAGTGCTCAGGTCAATGATAAGAGCATTATGTATTTGAAGGTGTGTTCAGTTTATGCGTGCAAAAGCTAAACATTATGTCCAGTACTTCTCAAAACTTCACTACATACAATATCGTCGAGAAGCACTGGACATATCGTCGAAAAGCTCTCGTACATCATTGAAAATGAATTTAGAGATAAGCTGAAGGATCACGATAGTTATCTTTGAAATGACATGGAAAAATCGACGATATCATCGTAATGTACAAGAAGATTCAATCAAGTTAAATATCATCGTGTCAATCTACATCACACGACGATATCGTTGAAAGCCTTAAAGAATTCAGGAATGTCGATGACATCGTCGTAAGGAAGTCTTGTTGCTGAGAAGACTAAGAAAGAACTTGTAAAGTTAGCCGATAGAAGAAGAATGGATTGTCGTCAAAATGATCAAAAGCAATATCGTCGAGAAGTAAGTATGAACAAAATGACATCGTTAAAAGGACAGTATGCTCTCGACGACATCGTTGAGAAGATCTCAAATCAACATCATGTTTACGACGACATCCTTCAGATAACCTTCACGTCGTTGTAAAGTAAAGTTCAGCTGAGATATCTTGTATTGTCGAGATATGGTCCTATGAAGAAGACTTGAAGATTTACACAAGTCTAAGGTGGATCATCGTATCGGCAAGTCTTGTCGCCAAAATGTTGACAACATCGTCGAAACATTGAATATGTCATCGAGACGGGTCGAGACAATTCAAATCGCGCTATCTGCATTTAATGTCTCTGCCTGATGGTCTAATCAGTGCATGCTGTTAAGGAATGAGCCACTCACACTTAAGGTACATTCTAGGAGACCATTAGCTAGATCCTCAGAGGTATAAATTGGATAAATGCCTGCCCTAATAAATTATAGATAACTCATGCAAGCATTTTGATAGCACAGTAATACGACTGCGTGAAGAAGGAACAAGAACCAGAGAATGACAAAATCTTCATCAAGTTCTCCAAGTTTTAGCCTAGCAACATCGACTGACAAGAAGTGTTCCAGAGAGGATTGAGGAGAAACCTGTGCTGTCCAAGGAAAGATGAAAAGCATTCTCTTCAACCCTGAGAAGCAAATCTTCATCTGGCTAAAGAAAGTTCATGTACTTTTTCCTTTGTTTCTTTGTAGGGCTTGAGGGCCTGAGACTTGTAGGGCTTGAGGGCCTGAGACTTATAGGGATTGAGGGCCTGATAATTGTAGGGCTTGAGGGCCTGAGCTTTGTAGGGCTTGCAGGCCTGAGCTGTAGGATCTATTTCAGATCTGAGTGTAGGGTTTGAGGGCCTGAGTATTTGGTGGTGTTTGCCGAACCTAGCACACTGCTAGAAAGGCGCAGAGGGAGAGTGGACTACTCAAGACTCCCTGTCTTGAGGAACCACTATACATCTATTGTTTTTGTGTGTCATTTTTCTACGACTGCTTGGTTTTCTGTGATAGTTTAGTTTAAACTTTTGTGCATAGTATCAAAGAACAGACATATCACCTACCCCCTCTCTAAGTGATAGTTTCATAACTAACAAGTGGTATCAGAGCGAGGTTGATCAAAGAGTGACTTAACAGTTAGATCTAGATCTTGGAACTATTTGTTGGATCGGTAGGCGCCCTTAGAGGGGGGGGGGGTGAATAAGGGTTTTAAAAACTTATAATATATTTTAAATAACTTTGAAAAAGCTTTGATTATTAAACTAGAAAAGATCAAGACAAATCAAATGAAGTAAAAGTAAAGACATGATTTTATTAACTTGAGAAGCATGATTACAAAACTTGATCTCTTATCGAAGCTAGAAATCAAAGCTAATAGAAAGACTCTTTTTGTTTTCTATACCGACTCGTATCCCCACAAACCGGTTGGCTTTAGTTGATCCTTCCCCGGATACGGCCTCAAGCCGCTCTAGCCAACCCTTCCCCGAATATGTCCTCGAGCACCCCCTAGACCTACACCCGAGACCTAGTTGCCAACACGAGGCGAATTTCAACACTAAGTCCTACCCAGACCTAGTCGCCAACACAAGGCGAATTTACTAAACGATTACAGAAAAGATATGAAATGAAAAGACAATAATATAAAACTCCCTCTATGTAGATCTCTTGGAGAAGTAGACGAAGACGCAGAGTATGATCGTAGTTGATGTGGTGTTTCGTCATGATGATGATGCGTGTTGAAATCTTCTCCACGGATCTCCTTTAGTCTTTATGGATTTATGGGAGTATCTCTCTGAAACTTCCTCTCTATGCTGTGGCACAAAGCTCTGGAATTCTGGATCTCTAGAGGATTAGGAAGTCAGAGCCAAGATGTCCTTTTTATAGACTTAGCGCTAGCTCCTGCGCTAGTGGTACCGCCGGCGCTATCCCATATTAGGACATATTCTGCGTGGCAGAATCTTCCATCCGAGGAAACAATTCTCCCTTGCCCACTGTGCTCCTCGCTATCGCCTGCGCTATCGGATACCGCCTGGCGCTATCTCCTTCTATAAGTTCTCCCACAAATTGCGCTTAATCCAATATTTTGTCGAACAAGAATTCGTCGAACGCCGCTAAGAATTTGTCGAACGAAAAATTTCATCGAACGAGAATTCGTCGAACGCCGCTAGGAGTTTGTCGGACGAAATTTTCGTCGAACGCCGCTATTAGCAATTTGTCGAGCGCCGCTAGCAGTTCATTGAACGACAGCTAGCGCCTGCATTAGCACTACCGCCAGCGATAGTAGGAGATTTGGATTTGATGGCTCAACTTTGGGGGCAACCTTCTTATGTAATCCTTGAGTCATGTGGACTTTGTTATCCTGCACACTTAAACACACAAGATTAAATACACATAGGATTTGTTATTCTCAAACCTAGGAGATGCGAAAGACCATGTTCCAACAAACTCCCCCATTTGATAATAACAAATCCATTAATGATAAATCAGAGCATTAATATATAAGCATGAAGAAACATACTTGTGTGTGTGTGAGAGTGATGACTTAGGATAATTTACGATTTAGCATTTAGAATTGCTCCCCCTAAATATATGCTCCCCCTAAGTGAATGCTCTCCTATTAT
Organism: Dactylorhiza incarnata; assembly: GCA_033032865.1. Classification (NCBI taxonomy): domain Eukaryota; kingdom Viridiplantae; phylum Streptophyta; class Magnoliopsida; order Asparagales; family Orchidaceae; genus Dactylorhiza; species Dactylorhiza incarnata. The sequence continues at coordinate 802,774 of JAWHQI010000415.1, read as the reverse complement.
GTAAGCTATCATCTTAATTAAGCATTATATTTTGATAGCAGATTATATTTATCATGTTAGTTCTCCCCCTTTTGTTATTAGCAAAAGCGGGTAAGGAGACACCACTTAAAAGTTGATAATAAGATAAATGCATGATCGATATTTTAGAGAGAATGAAATGATAAGGAGTTTTAGAATAAATTTTTATAGAGGTAGATCAGAGTTTGAGTATTACAATATTCTCATAAATCAGAGTTTGTAGCATAAACAAATACAAGGTAAATGATTTCCGAGTAACTAAACTACCCATACAATATGTATACACCCTAGCCCTGTACTAAGTGACGGATGGGCATGAGGAGCTGCAAACATGTCGTAGGTTGGGGTGTTAGTCCCATATGCAAACACTAGACAAAAACTTAACCTAGCACTCTTTCCCCCAGTGCCTCGTAAGGCCCCACTGGAACCCTCCCCAGTTAAGGACAAGACATGACTAGAGATAAGGTTATCTAATGTCTACAACCCTACGCCCCCGCTATGGTGAGATATGAAGTCATGGATAATAATTATTGGAAGCGTTTAAGAGTTTTTAAATCAAAGTATAATTTCATAGCCAATGGGTTTTAATATTTTTATTTGAATTTATGAAAACACTCACATAGTTATTTTGAAATCCATTAATAAATCAGAGTTTTTAGCGTAATAATATTTTCATAGAAATAAATTAGAGTTTTATAGCAAAAAAAATTCATGTTAAAAGCAACCAATATATAGTTTACCAAGCAAGTCTACCACTTGTTGCAAGAAAGGAATTTGAAGATTCAAGTGATGATGCACACAAAATAAAAGACTTTAAATAAGCATGAAAGCGCAAGGTAAAATAATTATATGGTTATGATGCGGAAGACTTATCGAAATACAAGAACATCTTATTGTAATCAATGATGATCCATAAAGAGATATATGAGTTAAATTTTTAAAAAGAAGATGTTTTTGTAAATCATTTTTCAATTAAAATCTTTAAGTTTAACAATAATGTAACCAAGCATGAAATAATGTTATCAAAAAGAGATTACTACAATGTTATTTTAATTCATAATTTCAAAACATAGCAAACATTGTAGAAAGCATGCTAGGTTATCTAGTGCATTTCATAAATAAAGAGTAGTATAGAATTAGCATTAGGATCCAATACTCATGAGAAGAAATGTTATAGAAGATAATGATGTGCACATAAGTGTATTTTGAATAGAGTAGACAAATGTTTTAATAAAAAATATAAGAAATATGTAAAGTAAGAGCACAATAAAACACAAATAATTTCACTTCCACACACTTTAATGCACAAACAAAAATGTACAACTACCAAGGTGCTTTGCACACGCAATGATCATTAAGACTTATCAGGGTGTAAAGTAGTGCTTGGGGGATCACATAATTTTATTCTTCAATATTGATTTTTTATTGTGATCCGGTGTACTTAAGAATAAGTGGTTTTTATTTTGAAAGAAAGTTATGGTTTGCACAAGATACTTTACTATTCTTTCCAAGGTGCTTAACCTCACAACGCTTATTAAGACTTATCAAGAGGTTCAAGTAGTGCTTGGTGGAGTTATCTTTGTCACTTTATTTTATGATTTTTGTTTTGTACAAAGTTCTCCGAATACACTTGTTTTACAAACCAATATAATTTATAAAAACATAACCACTTTTCTTAACTTTTAAAGTGCAAACAAAGGTTGTGTAGGTAAGATACTTGTGCAATTTTAATTCATTGTACTATTACAAAACATACACAAGCATTCTTAGATTAAACACATATGTAGACAATGGCAAAATAAGTGAGTGAATAGCAATCATTATCAAACATAAAATATTTACTCATACTTAGAGGCATGCTAAGCTTAGTTCTACACAACTTTTTCAATATAATTGATGCACATATTAATAGATATATCAAAGCATGATGAAACCAATGTTCAAAGTAGTTTGGAAAGATAAATTGCAACATTATAAAAGTTCTAAATGATGAGTTAAATCATGCTTGATTTTCATAGGAAAATTCATACAGTTTTTTTTGTTTTAATGTTTTATATTTTTGTATTGGATTTTTGCAAAAAATAAACTTTAAACAAATGGCAAAACTAAAAAGGCAAGAACATAAATTTTTTTGTTTTTGTAATTTGGCTTTTGTATTTTTGTATTTGATTTTCGTATAAAAGATAGACTTTAAACAAAAAGCAAGACATATTTTTTGTAATTTGCCTTTTGTAAATTTGTATTTGATTTTTGCATAAAAAGAGACTTTAAACAAAAAGGCAAAACATATTTTTGTAATTTGTCTTTTGTATTTTTGTATTTGATTTTTCAAAAATAAAATAGAATCAGAAGTTCAAAAATAAATAGTACATATAGAATAATATATTTTTAGGAATTTTTCAAAATTTTAAAAATACAGAAAAACACATAGGTGCGCTAGCGCCGACGTTAGCGCTAGCGTGGGAAACAGTACACGATTTTTGATGATTTTGAAATTTTTGTTTGTTGATCTTGATTAAGTGTCCAAACAGTAGTTTCATGCAGAAATTTCAGAATTTTAGGAGATGTCTATATAGTGCAAATTGCATGAAACATTAGCGATTTTGTATATGACTTTACCAAATAAATTTTGCAAGTGATATATTTTATTATATCTCCATTTTAATATTCTTAAGGCTTATATTTACCAATGTAGTTTGAAAATGATAGGAAGTGTAAGCATGAGAGGGCATGAATGAACAAGTCAAATATGCATGATTTTAGTGATTAACAATAATGTTCATGCATAATAATACCATGGATACGCCCTAGATGAGAATACCCAGCCTGTATATCTTGGTAAACAAATAAAGCCTAACATAGCCACAAATCTTCTTTAGGCGACAATGTTAGTATGATAAGTTTGAGATTAATGTTATATCAAGGTTTGTTGATACAATATTGCATGTATGTAGCAATAGAGATTCAAATTTTAGACATAGAATAAAGTGATGATTCTAATTTATTTATTCATATAGATATAGAGTTGATTCTATGGTCTATGCAAAACATAATAGATTCATATAGTAATCATGATCACAGACTATATGTTTGGAAGGAATAAAATTTTTTGTAGTTATATCTGATGTTTGTCTTAAGAGATCATATGATTTTGCATGATTATTATATATGATCATTAATATTAATTCATAGTGATTAAGTACTCGTAATTAATTATTCATGATGAGGAATTTTTAAAGAAAATTCATATTCAACCTTTTCAAATTATTAAGTAGAAACATTGTAAGGTGAATAGTGATATGATAAAATATGTTTATTTTGAAGAGTTATGTAAATTTTCTCTTTGGATTTTGAATATTAAACAAATACATATATTTTTATTGATTTTTCAGAATTTTAAAATTATAGAAAATCAGATACTTGAGCTAGTGCCGGCATTAGATCCTAGCGCCTGCGTTAGTTCACATAGAGTGCTTATTTTAATCATATTGCCTAGATTTTCTTCAATTTTGCTTCCGATTTTTCTTAATTATGTTTGTGCAATTTAAGGTCTGTCTAATGAAGTGAAAAGACGAGAAGAAATCGCAAAAAGTTGCGGAAGTTAAAATTTTAGTACATGGGTTTCACATTCATTATGGTTCTATATTCATTAAACCTCAATTCTGGAGTTTTGCACAACCATTTAAGCTTAATTATTATTGAATATGCAAACAAAGAAGATATGATTAATGTTATGCCAAAGTTTGATAGTGTTTCAACTTACAGACCTAGAATGAAGTGAAAATTCTATTTGATTTGATTTTGTTGATATCACGATGATTCTAAGGTCCAATCATGACATAAATCACAATACTTACATAATACACCAACCATGGTAAATAATTATAATGTCAATTGTTATCATATAATTCATATACATGTGATAGAGATATTTGTTTTTAGATGATTTTTTATATGAATTATGATATACGATTTTTAGAGAATTTTATCAAAGGACATCAATAGATCATGGTGGTGCGAGTGGCATTAGTATTTAAGACAATTAATCTTTCAATATGTCTTTTGTGATTTTCTTTATAATTTAGATAAATATCTCATAACAAATTTAGAGTTTGATTCATGTGGATAATATAAGATATTTAGAAGCAATGAATATAAGAATAAAAGGTAGGTCATCAAAATAAAATATGATTTTGAATTTTGATCAATTTGATTTATAAGATCATATTTCCTATAATATATAAGATGACAATAACATGATAGCTTAAAAAGAAAACAAAAAGAAAAATAAAAGAGAACATTAAAGCACATCATGAAGTAGAAATTTGTATATCTAATTTTGAAAAGTTTCTACTTCATATATTTGATGATACCTAATGAATAAGAGTTTTAGGTATCCAAAGGGGACCATGTGGGATGGTTCCTTTGGGTACCCAAATATAGCGAGATGGCTTTTGGGGAGACAAGTACGAATGGACCCTTTCAAGTGGAGTTAATGTTTCATCTTTAATTTTGGGTCTCCACTCATACTTAGGTTTAATATTATAATTTTGCATTAAATTTCCATATTCATTAAATTTATGCTTAAAATAATGATGACATTTGAAATCATTTTTCATAGGAAATTTTTGCATATTTGAATTTACTTTAGGAGATACATAATTTTGTAAATAATGCTGATTTTGATTTACAAATCCTTTATGTTTCTTACTCCCCTTTTTAAACTTAGGTGAGATGTTCATATTCATATTCAACTTGTTTTTAGATATAGGTTGATATTGTGAATTTGTATTTACAATTTTCATAAGCAAGTTGATTTTTGATTTTAATTCATCATTTTTAATTTTTAAATTATGTCTAGCTTTATTATAAGCGATTGTGCTATTTTAAGAGTGGAAACAATTGAATCTATATGATCTTGATATTTATTTCTATATTCATCAAATGTTTCATCCATCTCTTTAATTTCAATTTTATAGTTTTTACACACACAGTCATTTTTCAAAGATGAAGAGTTTTCAAAACATAATTTTTCATTTTGTTCTTTTACTAAAGTAAACTCTTTTTCAAGTTCCTTGAATTTTCCTTTAATATTATTACAATCGAAATAAGATATAGAGTTTTCAAATGAAGAGCATGATGGAGATACAAACATTTCATGTTTGGATTCTACATTCACATTTGCTTTCAAAGTTTTATTTTCTAAACGTAGTTTTGCATTAGCCATTTTTAGTTTCTTAATCTTACGTTTAGTAATTTGTAGCAATTGTAATGTAGGAATAGAAGTACAAAAAATATGAGATTTTGATTTCCTTACAGCGCTTTTGGCAGAGGAAAAATGTGAGCATGAAGTTCCTTCGTTATCTTTTGGGCCTTCCTCCATCATAGATGAATTTTCATCTTCTTTTTCTCTTGTTGTATTGCTCTCTTTTTCCAAGTTAGTTTCCATGATTTCCATGGCTTTTCTACTAGAGAGATCTTCTTGAATAGTAGTGGATGCTTGTATGTCCTTCTCCTCCTGTGTTTGTTCTATACCTGCGAGAGGAAAATCATACATTTTTTCAAGAAATTGCCATACTTTGTATGCACTAGAAAAACAATATATTAATTTGAAAATTTAATTTGAAGAGAACAAAATAAATAATGTTTGGCTTTTGCATTTAGTTGACGTTCCTTTTTATTTGATTCATCCGCAGGTCTTACAATGGCTAAATTCCATACTTCGACATCTAAAGTCTTAATAAAATTTTCAATTAAAATTTTCCATCCTTTATAATTTGTTCCTTCAAATAAAGGTGGTTTAAGAGATATTTCTTCTTCACAGAAATTTGCCCCACTAGTAGAAGCGAGATCATAAGACGCCATTATTCCTGGTTGTTAAGCCGATTGGAATAACCTAGCTCTGATGCCACTTGTTGGATAGGTAGGTGCCCTTAGAGGGGGGGGGGGGGGGGGGGGATAAGGGTTTTAAAAAATTATAATATATTTTGAATAACTTTGAAAAAGCTTTGATTATTAAACTAGAGAAGATCAAGACAAATCACGTGAAGTAAAAGTAAAGACATGATTTTATTAACTTGATCTCTTATCGAAGTTAGAAATCAAAGCTAATAGAAAGACTCTTTTTGTTTTCTATACCGACTCGTATCCCCACGAACCGGTTGGCTTTAGCCGATCCTTTCCCGGATACGGCCTCAAGCCGCTCTAGCCAACCCTTCCCCGGATATGGCCTCGAGCACCCCCTAGACCTACACCCGAGACCTAGTCACCAACACGATTCAAATTTCAGCCCTAAGTCCTACCCAGACCTAGTCGCCATCACGAGGCGAATTTACTAAACGATTACAGAAAAGATATGAAATGAAAAGACAATAATATAAAACTCCCTCTATGTAGATCTCTTGGAGAAGTAGACGAAGACGCAGAGTATGATCGTAGTCGATGCGGTCTTTCGTCACGATGATGATGCATGTTGAAATCTTCTCCACGGATCTCCTTTAGTCTTTTTGGATTTGTGGGAGTATCTCTCTGAAACTTCCTCTCTATGTTGTGGCACGAAGCTCTGGAATTCTGGATCTCTAGAGGATTAGGAAGTCAGAGCCAAGATGTCCTTTTTATAGACTTAGCGCTAGCGCCTGCGCTAGTGGTACCGCTGGCGCTATCCCATATTAGGACATATTCTGCGCGGCAGAATCTTCCATCCGAGGAAACAATTCTCCCTTGCCTACTGTGCTCCTCGCTATCGCCTGCGCTATCGGATACCGCCTAGCGCTATCTCCTTCTATAAGTTCTCCCGGCAATTGCGCTTAATCAAATATTTCGTCAAACGAGAATTTGTCGAACGCCGCTAAGAATTTGTCGAACGAAAATTTTGTCGATCGAGAATTCGTCGAACGCCGCTAGGAGTTTGTCGAACGAAATTTTCGTCGAACGCTGCTATGAGCAATTTGTCGAGCGCCGCTATCAGTTTGTCAAATGGTAGCTAGCGCCTGCGCTAGCACTACCGCCAGCGCTAGTAGGAGATTTGAATTTGATGGCTCAACTTTGGGGGCAACCTTCTTATGTAATCCTTGAGTCATGTGGAGTTTGTTATCCTGCACACTTAAACACACAAGATCAAATACACATAGGATTTGTTATTCTCAAACCTAGGAGATGTGGAAGACCATGTTCCAACACTATTCACTATGGCTGATCAACACAGAGAGATGAGATCCATGAAGCTTACAACCTGCAGTAAGGAAAACTTCCCTATCTGGAAGGAAAGGGTAAGACTTTTTATGGAAGTTGCTGATCCCCGGATATTTGTGGCTATTCAAGAGGGTCCTTCCATCCCCATGACTACATGCACTATAGATCCAACCCAAAGGGTGCCAAAGAAGTATGATGAAATGAACAAGGATGAGCTTGCACCAATGAGCCTAGATAAGAGGGCCCAGAATGTTATTGAAAGTGCCATTGATGACTCAACCCTTCAAAATCTCTTTCACTACAAAATGGCCAAGAAGATGTGGGACTCCCTAGTTGTCTATATGAAGGGGACTGTGGAAGTAAGGGATGATAGGAAATCCCTTCTAAATTAGGAGTATAAGGCCTTCAAGCAAGGCAAGGATGAAAATATCTCTAACTGCTATGAGTGATTTTTCAAAATAATAAATGGGTTGAAAAACTATGGAAGGGTGTTTGAACCTTTGTTTTGATTTGAGTTAGGATCCACCTTTAATGTCTAAGTTTCTATCATAACTCATCTTATAACTTAGAACAAATCCCATTCAGAAAGAAGGCTGAAAAGAGACATAATTAATTGGCTGAAAAATAAGAGAAGAATAAAATAACACATGTTCTCTGCGTTCGACGAATGACTACCTGCATTCGACGAATAGCGCTCTGCGCTCGACGAATGGTATTCATTCTGTGCTCGACGCTTTTGCTCAAGCTCAGCGGTCGACGCTTTTGCTCCAGCTTAGCGGTCGACGCTTTTGCTCAAGCTCAGCGGTCGACGCTTTTGCTCAAGCTCAGCGGTCGACGAATTTATCCAGGCTCATCGGTCGACGAAAAGTTGCGTTCAACGAACTCAAATGTGCGTTCGATGAACAACTCAATACTTCAGCGGTCGACGAAATTATCCAAGCTCAGCGGTCGACGAATCCTTCCGTTCGACGAACACAAGTCTGCGTTCGACGAATCTTCAACAGAGGCTCAAAACGACGAATCAAATGATGAGGTCGATGAACGTGAAGCTGAGATCGACGAAATATCTACAACATAATTTTATTATCATTCTCAGCTCGACTAATATGCTGTCAGATTTATTTAAGCAATATTTTATTAATTCTATTTATATTTTGCTATATATATTGCCGCCTTTATAAATCTGGCATTACAGCCGTTGAAGCATTAAGTAATAGAGCCATTGTAGCAAGTCAAAGACGGCAATTTGTCTGCTCGAGGATCTGGGAAATAAAAGAGATATTATCTTTTTCATCTTTTGTCAGCAAGAATTCAAAACAGCCGAAAGCTCTCCAGAATAAATAAACAGAGAAGAGCAGAGAAAAGTAGCAGGAAGAAAGAACAGAACATATTGCTGTACAGAATAAGATAGCAGCTAGCGGTAGAAAAAGGAAGATACAGGAAGAGAAACAGAGGAGCAAAAAGAAGCAGATCTAATATATATTATCTTCTTTTTGCTAACTCTTTCTTTGCAGATCATATACATCCTGAGACACCAATCACCATTATTTGCTCAGGATCAAAACTGAAAGAAGAAGAAGAAGAGTATTTGCAATCTAGAGAAGAAGCTCCATCCAGAAGCTGTCATCTAATCTAAATCACACAGGGGGAGCTGATAGTTTATATAGGTGTAGTCAATAATACCTAGAGGGGGGGGGGGGGTGAATAGGTTTTACTTAATTTCTTTCTATAAACCTAATGTTTCTAGCTGCAGAAAATACAATCAGAGAAAACACACACGGATGTATAGAGGTTCATCAAGACAGGGTGTCTTGAGTAGTCCTCTTTCCCCCTTCACCTTTCTAACAATGAGTTAGACAAGGCCACAAACTCCATTCTCGGCTTCTCGAGCTTACACCACAAGTTCCTCAGAACTTCTCAGATCAAGAGTGATCCTACCTCAGGCACAGCAGCCTTACACTCAGGCTCAGCAACCCTACACCTCAGGCTCAGCAACCCTACAACTCAGAGTTTTATAACTCCTACCACTCAGAAATCCCACAGATTTCCTACCTCAGACCTATCAAGAAGTCGTACCACTCAAGCTGTCAACAGAGCTCTACACACACAGGCTCAACAGCCTTTCACTCAGGAAACAATGCCCTACAAAGATATAATAGAGTTTGTTTTGATTACAGAAGATAAAAGAGTTACACTCAGGCCTTCTGTTTTCCTTCTTCAGATCTGAAAGGCAACAACTTCAGATTTGAATCACCTTGATCTTATCCTTCAGCAAAGAAGAAGATCAACTTGCCCTTCTTGAGTAAGTGCAGGAAGAGCTATCTAATCTCCCTAGGAAGATTAACTTCAGCTTCAGAGAATGACTTCAACTGGCTGAAATGAGAATGCTCGATTGCGGCGTGCAGCAAGAACTTTTTAATCGAACAGTTTTTGTTGTTGTGCCCTAGCTTCTTCTTTTATACCTTCAGAAGACTTAAACGGCTATTTCGATCCTCTTGACACGGTATGTGGCGGATTGGAGTTGCTTTTCCCTTTTATTTGTCGTTTGCGCCAAAAGAAGATCCCGTCTGCACATTTGGATCTATCTCAGCGGTTGGGCTGAGAAAACTTTCAGTCTCAGTGGCAGCTCCAGTCCCCTTCTCACCGGTTGTTCCAGTCTTCTTCTCAGTGGAACCGCTGAGACGGCTCCTCATCTCAGCGGTTGTGACCCATCGTCTCAGTGGTTATGCTGAGACAGATCTTCATCTCCTTGTGGATGATTCCTTCTTGTCTAAGGCCATGTTTGGCCCTTCCTTTTGAGTTACCTGTGCCTGTATATTCTACCAAGTGTAGCTTTGTTAAATACAATATGTCCTTAGCATTAGGAGTGATGCCTCTTCAAATCAAGGTTATATTGAGGACAATATACCCAACAATCTCCACCTATTTGAAGAAGGCAGAACATCCCCAATGCTAAGGTCCATTAACAATAAAAATCTTATCACAGAAAGAAAATGATCTTATGGAAAGTGATTTGTGAAGCATAGGACCTAACACTCTAAGCATAAGCATCAGCTCTTTCTTCCCTTTCTCCAGCATTGGTACTGGACCTATCTCCCCCTTTCTGCCTTGTTCAACCTTAATTTCCTATCTCCCCCTTTAACTTGCTATGTATAGAGGGATAACATCTATAGATCCCTTTGGATCAATCTATAGGCTAACATGTGCACTCTTAGCATGTGCTCGCAACCCCTCAATTAAGTAAGGAATTTACTCCCCCTTAATTGGAGAGCTATTTCCTGTAATAGCTGAGCCATTGTAATCTGAACACTCCATTTAATCTACTGAATACTAGAGATAAAAAGTATATATCAATAGTAACAAACACGATATTATGATCAGAATAGGAAATTTCATTCCACTTTAGATGTTCAGTACATATATATAAAAGGAATTCAACTTATAGTTGTACATGCAATAATAACAAAATAAATTTCAAGGCTGATTCTTCTAAGAAGGACCCTGTGAAGAGCTTTCTCCAACAGTAGACTTTCTTTTCCTAGCTTCTTCAGCAGCCTTCATCTGCTCCTTTACTTTGAAATACAGAAGTGGCTTGGGAAGATATCTTGGGGTAATCCTTAGAGGAGTTTCCCTTCTTACCATGTTTTCTTTGAGAATCCTTTCCCTTAAGGATTCCCTTTCAAGGTGTTTGATCCACTCTACAGCTGAGTAGACATGGTCAATGTCCTTCATTGGATTGCCATGGCTCACCCAGGTATTCACAACAATTGTGTCCAACTCCAGATTGTCATCATCATGTAATGGGTCCTCTAGTTTTTCCATTCTTTTCTGTGCCATGTATTCTTCAGCAGTTTGAATACCTTCTACCCTTCTCCTTTTTGCGGCTCTCTCATCAGCAATCAGATTTTATTGACTTTGTAAGTCAAAATCTTCATCTCTGCTAGGGTTTAGGATTGGTAGATTAAAAGAAACTCTTGTTCCTTGCAACACTTTTAGACTTGTGTCCCATTGAGTGTCAGTGACCTTTCTGACCATTGCAAGGATATTTTCTTGAATAGTGCTGGAAGCATTGTTGACCACTTCCACCACTTGCTTGCTTGCTGCTTCTTGGTTGGACAGTATCAGTTTGTGTGAGGATTCCATGTTGTTATATAACTGGATGTGTGCTCCTTTCATCTTAGCATGTAGATTTGTAATCTTCTCCTCCCCTGCTTTGCTGTTTTCCACTATTTTCTTCTCTATTTCAGAGTGTTGTGAATTATGGATTGGGAGAGAGTCTGAAAGGTGCTGTCTACATCATCCAAAATGAAGTCCTTTGCCTTGTCAATGTGGGATTTTACTTGACTGCATGATGTGTTGACCACTTGTGCCATGCTGGCAATAGCTTTTTCCCAGACATTTTGGTTTTTGTAAAGGTGATTCTTTACATATGTGTTGTCCTTTGTGGAATCCCCTTGGTGGTCAGCAATGTCCTTCAAGATTGTGTGCTGGGCACCTACAGTATTTTTGGCCATTTCAAACCATCTTGTCATCTGCAGAAGGATATGATCTGATGCAGTTTTGACATCATTGACCTGGTCATTCAGCTCAGTTCTTACTCCAGCCACTCGTAACTCCATTCTCTGCTCACTGGCCTGGATCTCCTGAGTCAATGCAGCTCTTGTAGCATTTAGCTCATCCCTAACTTGAGCAGTAGCATCTTGTATTCTTTCAGCAAACAGTTCTTTTACTGACAGCATCTGACCCACAATCATGGTTTGTATTGAGTTTAGCAAGTCAGATATGTCTAGAGCAGCAACTGTTCTTTCCTGGGCCAAGTCTTTTGCAACCAGCTTTGCAGCTCCACTCTGAGCTATAGCCCTTCCAGCATCAGGGATCTGCTCCCCTTCAGATGGGGCATTTAGTGCACTTTGTAGATTGGGATTGGTTGGTTCCTGTTGATGTTCTTCCTCACTAGCAGACCTACCTTCTCCTGCATAGGCTGGGCTATGCTCCCCCTCACTTAGGGCATCCATTGGAGGAGAGTTTTGTCTAGGGTCACCATCAGTAGGTGAATTGGGAAATTCATCTTCAGCTTGAGCAACAGCTGGATCAGCATTCATTTGAGTTGGCTCAGGATTGGGCACATCTCTTCCTTGGGGCTCCTCATCCATTCCTGTCCTGGGGACATCTTCATTATCTATATTCACTGGGCTGCTTGCAGATCTATGGTCAGACCCATGAATGTCCTCATTGTCAGACCCATCTGATTTTGAGGATGAATTTGATTTCTGCTGGGATACTTCTTTCTTCTTTTCCTTTGCCACAGATGGCTGGCTCATAGGGAGCACCCTGGAGAATCTATCCAGAGTCTTAATGTCCATTCTTTTGAGGTAATGGAGATTTGACCCCTTGGAGTTTGCAAAGATCTCTGAATAACTATTCTGTAGGTACAGAGATAGTATTCTTCCCATATTGGGGGCTTGTAGGGATTCCTTTATCCTTTGAAAGATGACTTATCCCCATGAGGTTCTCTTGGATAGAATTATCCTTGTCATTAATTCAAACATGAACTGTGAGACAGTGTCATGTGAACCAGGCTTGCATAGGATAGCTTTGCCTACAATATCAGACAACATATCCCGTCTCAAGCTGTGAGACTTGATTACCTTATTGTTTCAAGGATTAAGGGGTTAATTAACAGATGTCATGTTGAATATATCCCGTCTCAGCGGTTCAGCTGAGACGGAGACCTAGGCCGCTGGGATAGTAAAGTGTCAACTGCTGGGATAGTTTCCTCATCTCAGCGGTTCAGCTGGGATTTTCTGAACATACTACTGCACTTTAGCTGAACATACTCCTGCACTTTAGCTGATCTTAAGGTTTAGACCTAGTCTAGATATTTTGGTTGAATAGTTGTCCTAGACATGTCACTAAGTTGTAGTGTAGAGTAAAGTAAAGTTTCATAATGTACTATTTAGAATGGATTATAGTGACAGCTACTACATTTAGGTCTATTCCATACTAAGCATGCCAAGTTCAATTTTGAAGGCATTAAACTTAGATTCATCCAGTGGCTTTGTAAAGATATCAACTACTTGCTTGTCAGTGGGGACAAATTCAAGACAGATATCTTTACATTCTACATGTTCTCTAATAAAATGATATCTAATCTCTATGTGCTTAGTCCTGCTATGAGAGACAGGATTCTTAGCAATAGATATTGCACTGGATGAATCACAATACAAAGGAGATTCCCTTACCTTGAGGTTGTAGTCCTCCAACTGATGCTGTGTCCAAAGGAGTTGTGCACAACAGCTTCCTTCAGCAATGTATTCAGATTCAGCTGTGGATATTGCCATACTGGTTTGTTTCTTGCTGCTCCAAGATATCAATCTTCTCCCTAGGAATTGACAGGTACCACTTGTACTCTTCCTGTCTTCTTTGCAACCTGCAAAATCTGCATCTGAAAAGCCTGTTAGTTCAAAGTCATTGTTCTTAGGGTACCAAAGGACAAGATGCAAGCTGCCCTTAAGGTATCTCAAAATCCTCTTCACAGAGGTGTAGTGAGATTCCTTTGGACAGGCTTGATACCTAGCACAAACACATGTAGAATACATAATGTCTGGCCTACTAGCAGTTAAGTACAATAGAGATCCAATGATACATCTGTACATGGACTCATCAAAGGCCTTCCCCTTTTCATCCTTATCTAATGATACATTGGACCCCATGGGTGTTCTCATGGTGGAGGCTGATTCCATCCCAAATTTCTTGATGAGCTCCTTAGTGTACTTGGTCTGGGAGATGAAAATTCCATCATCAGAATGTTTCACTTGGAGCCCAAGGAAATATTTAAGCTCACCCATGCTGCTCATTTCAAACTCCCCCTGCATTAGATTGGCAAATCTCCTGCAGAGGTTGTCATCAGTACACCCAAAGATTATGTCATCAATATAAATTTGGACTAAGAGACACTTGCCCCTTGTTTCCCTAAGAAATAATGTGCTATCAATCTTTCCCCTCATGAACTTGTTCTTGAGGAGAAAGTTGGACAAAGTCTCATACCAAGCTCTTGGAGCTTGCTTGAGACCATATAATGCTTTCCTAAGAAGGTAAACATGTGAAGATAGGGTTGGATGCACAAAACCTGAAGGTTGTTCAACATATACCTCTTCCTTCAAGTCTCCATTGAGGAAGGCTGATTTGACATCAATCTGGTAGACTTTGAACCCCTTGTGGGCAACATAGGCAAGGAATAGCCTAATTGCTTCCAACCTTGCAACTGGAGCAAAGGTTTGATCAAAGTCTATACCTTCCTCTTGCCTGTATCCTTTGGCAACTAATCTGGCCTTGTTCTTGATGATTATACCATTCTCATCAAGCTTGTTCCTGTATACCCATTTGGTCCCAATCACATTGTGTCCCTGAGGTCTTGGCACCAGCTTCCAAACTTTGCATCTCTTGAATTGTAGGAGCTCTTCTTGCATGGCTTCAATCCAGAATGTGTCTTGATTGGCCTCTTCAAACTTCTTGGGCTCCATTTGAGAAAGGAAGCTCAAGAATAGTGCTTCATTATAAGCTCTACTTCTTGTCAATATGCCTTGGGTATGATCTCCAATTATTAAATCTCTTGGATGATCTCTTAGGTGCCTTGTAGCAGTTGGAAGAGGGCCCTCTTGTGGCTGTGGCTGTTCCACTGGTTCAGTTGTGACTTCACCATCTTGTACCTCTTTTTCTTCAGGAATTTCAGCAGTTGTTTGTGTTTTGCTCCTACTGGGCTTGTCTTGGATAGTCAGCTCATGCATTCCTTCTTCATTTCCTGTCAAAATAGAAGAACTAGACCATTCTTTGTAGGGAAGACTGGTCTCATCAAACACAACATGCATAGATTCTTCTACAACATGGGTTTTTTTGTTATAAACTCTATAAGCTCTACTATGTGAGCTATACCCAACAAGAACCCCCACATTGCATTTTTTTGCAAACTTTGTTAATTGAGATTTTCCATTATTTAGAATGTAGCATTTGCAACCAAAGATTCTAAAGTAAGAAATTGTAGGTTGTTTGCCTTTCAGAATCTCATAAGGGGTTTTCCCAAGGACCTTATTGATGAAGGCTCTATTGAGAACATAACAGGCTGTATTGACTGCCTCAGCCCAGAAGTATTCTGGGAGTGAGGAGTCACTAAGCAGTGTTCTCCCAGCTTCTATCAAGGTCCTATTTCTCTTCTCAGCCACACCATTTTGCTATGGAGTCCTTGGGGAGGAGAACTCTTGGGTTATACCAAATTCTTGACAAAATTTTGTCATGGCTTCAGATTGAAATTTTGTGCCATGGTCAGTTCTAGTTCTGACCACAGTACATAGTAGATCATTCTGAATGGCCTTGACAAAGTTTATAAAGACATATAAGGTATCTGACTTCTTCTTAAGGAAGAATACCCATGTATACTATGAATGATCATCTACAATCACCAAGGTATACAACTTTCCACCTAGGCTCTGAATTGGCAAAGGACCAAACAAGTCCATGTGCAATAGGTATAAACACCTTTCAGTATCCTTGGAGCCAATACTTTTAAAGGTGGTCCTAGTTTGTTTACCCATTTGGCAAGCATGACAGGGGCCACTTTTAACACATTTTAGATTAGGACTGTTTCTAACAAGGTTTTTAGAAAATAATCTATACATTGTCTTATAGTTAATGTGGGCAAGTCTCTTGTGCCATTGGACACAGAGAGACTCACTTTCATTAGCTACAAGACACACAGAGGAGATAGAATAATTGCAAATGAAGTCTAAGCAATAAACATTCCCACTCCTAGTGCCCGAGAGAATGGTCTCCAAGTCATTAGACTTTTTGATCAAGCACTTGTCATTGTGGAATTCAATGACATAGCCTAAGTCACATAGTTGGCTTATGCTTACAAGGTTGTGTTGCAATCCTTCAACATAAGCTACCCTTGTAATTGAGACTATGCCATTTGAAATCATACCATATCCTTTGGTGACCCCCTTTTCTGATCCACCAAAAATAACCTTAGGTCCATTCTTCACTGGATGGTAATCCTTTAGAAGATCCTTAGTTCCCGTCATGTGCCTTGAGCACCCACTGTCCAAGTACCATATTTGGTTGAGACGGGTACTTGAACTAACCTACAACAAAAATTTAATGTACCTTAGGACCCCAACTGACTTTGGGTCCTAGGTTCTTGTTAACACCAGAGGGAAAATTCCTAGAGAGGGCTGGTTTGGCTTGAGGTTCAGTCCTTGCCTTTGGCACATTGGGGTTGTGCCAACAATCAATTGCAAAGTGTCCAACCTTGCCACAACACCAACAATCATGAATATTGTATCTCCTTTTCTGAACAGTTTTCTGAATTGGTACAACATTTTGTACATGTTCAGCAGAAGAGATATCAGCAATCTTCCTATTTCTTTCAGCAATAATCTGACTGAAGGATAATCTGTGGACAGTCTTGCTGCTCTTTGTCCTGATAGCCTCAGCTTGCATTGACTTGGCAGTCATACAAGATCTGATGGAATCAGACACTGGGCAGCAGGACTTGTCAATAGATTTGATAGCAGTCGTGCTTTTTGCTGAAGCAAATTTGGAAGAGCTTGCTTCCATGTTCTTGACTGAAGGTACTGAGACACCAAACACAAATGGTCCAGGTTGGGCCATTTGTATTTCCTCATGTGCAGCTTTCATTGCACTCAATCCCATGCCCTTTCTATTTCCATAGCCGTGAGCATTCCTGCTCAAGTTATAGGAACTTCCATTTAATAAGTGATCATGAACACTTTCTTGGTCATACTTATTTGAAGGCATCAAGACTTTCACAAAGGAGGTCTTAGATTCTTTTGAGTCCTTGACCTTTCCCTTTGTGTTGCTAGTAGATGCCTCATTGTTGAAACCAATACCTCTCTTGCTCTGGGAGTTGAAGGTGTCAATATTAGGCATCACTGTCTTGGGCTGGGAGAAGTTAGCCACTAGCATCCTCTCCTTGAGGAGCTTTTCTTCAAGATCCTTGATGATCTTGTTCTTGTGGCTTATGGTGCCCACATGGATCATTGACATTCCCCTTAGCTTGCCAATCTTATTGCTCATTTGAGCTAGCTGGGTAGCATGCTCAATGCACTCAGATTTTGGTTGCTTCAGGGAAGCAATTTCTTGAGCTTGCCTCTTGACTAGCTTTTTGCTCTTTTTCAGTGCTTCCAGGAGTGCACCATATTCATCAATCAATTGATTGACATCCACCTCAGAGTATGATTCACCTCCAACTTTAGATGGAGGAGATTCAGATTCTGGATTTTTTTCATAATCAGAAGAAGAGGAAATGCAGTGTATCAATACCTGCTCATGTTCTGAATTGCTGTGGCTATCCTCATCTTCAGTTATAGCCATCAACCCATGGTCATCTAGAGTGACCTCATCCTCCTCTTCATCACTATCTGAATGTGATAGAGGGGCCCTGATTCCTATCCTGGTATTAGGATAGTCTTCTTCCTCCTGATCAGCAAACAGCCCCAAGTAGGCTTTCTCCTCACCATCTGAATCTGAAGATGAAGAGTCAGATTCACTCCAGCTCTTGCCTTTCTTAGCTAGGAAGGATTTTTCTCCCTTCCTTTCCTTCTGGTGATGAGGCTTCTTGTCACCTCTTTCTTTTCTCTTGACTGGACAGTCAGCAATGACATGTCCAGGCTTACTACAACAATAACAAATTATGTTAGTTGAAACATGTTTACTAGATTTAGAGTCATACCTGTCCCCTTTGGGATGTTCCCTCTCAGATCTGTAATGATCCTTCTTGGGATGAGAAGAGGAGGAAGGTTTGCTCTTCCATTGTTTCCTCTTGATCATCTTCTTGAACTGCCATGTGAAGGCAGCAAACTCCTCATCAGAAGAGGAGCTGTCTGAATTGCTGCTCTCAGATTTTTCAGATTCAGCAGTCTTTCTTGGAGGTGACTGTACTATAACCTTGTTCTTCTTAGAGCTTTCAGCTTTGAGAGCAACATATCTCTCCCTTGTGTGAGCCCTGGAAGACGTGTCCTCCTCCTTTCTTGCAGAAAGCTGCATCTCATATGAGAGCAGTTTCCCAAACAGAGTATGGGTAGGGGTTTCTCCAAGCCTTGCCCCTTCCCTAATTGCACAAATTTAGTGTCCCAATCTCTGGTTAAAGATCTAAGGAACTTGTCATTAAGTTCATAATCTGTGAATACCCTTCCATAGGTTCTTAGTTCATTTACAATCCTAAAGAACCTTTCATAGCACATAGAGATATTCTCCTGGCTCAGCTGTCTGAAGGCTTCATACTCCTGATTGAGGAGTGACTTTCTATCATCCCTCACTTCAGCTGTTCCCTCCATATAAACCACCAATGTGTCCCACATTTCCTTGGAAGTTGTGCAGTGTACCAAGTTCTGAAATGTAGTGTCATCAATGGAATTTACTATTATGTTTTGGGCTCTCTTGTCCATAGTGTACAGTGATATCTCATCATTGGTCAGCTCAGAGAATACCTTAAGTATTTTTCTAGTAGGGTCAATGGTGGAGGCTTTCTCAAAGGTATAAGGAACATTTTTGACAGTTAAAAAGATCCTTGGGTCTTAGGCTTCCATGAATAGCCTTACCCTTTGCTTCCATATCCCAAAGTTTTCTTTGGAGCATATGGGCAACTTCATTGACCCCAACTCCTTCTTCATTCCACTACTTTCCATTGGATTTCAGATTTGACTACTCCTGTATAGGATCTGATCAGACTGTTAAGTCCTTTTGATCAACCTCCCTCTGATACCACTTGATAGTTTATATAGGTGTAGTCAATAATACCTAGAGGGGGGGGGGGGGTGAATAGGTTTTACTTAATTTCTTTCTATAAACCTAATGTTTCTAGCTGTAGAAAATACAATCACAGAAAACACACAAGGATGTATAGAGGTTCCTCAAGACAGGGTGTCTTGAGTAGTCCTCTTTCCCCCTTCACCTTTCTAACAATGAGTTAGACAAGGCCACAAACTCCAATCTCGGCTCCTCGAGCTTACACCACAAGTTCCTCAGAACTTCTCAGATCAAGAGTGATCCTACCTCAGGCACAACAGCCTTACACTCAGGCTCAGCAGCCCTACACCTCAGGCTCAGCAACCCTACAGCTCAGAGTTTTATAACTCCTACCACTCAGAAATCCCACAGATTTCCTAACTCAGACCTATCAAGAAGTCCTACCACTCAAGCTGTCAACACAGATCTACACACACAGGCTCAACAACCTTTCACTCAGGCAACAATGCCCTACAAAGATATAATAGAGTTTGTTTTGATTACAGAAGATAAAAGAGTTACTCTCAGGTCTTCTGTTTTCCTTCTTCAGATCTGAAAGGCAGCAGCTTCAGATTTGAATCACCTTGATCTTATCCTTCAGCAAAGCAGAAGATCAACTTGCCTTTCTTGAGTAAGTGCAGGAAGAGCTATCTAATCTCCCTAGGAAGATTAACTTCAGCTTCAGAGAATGACTTCAACTGGCTGAAACGAGAATGCTCAATTGCGGCGTGCAGCAAGAACTTTTTAATCGAACAGTTTTTGTTGTTGTTCCCTAGCTTCTTCTTTTATACCTTTAGAAGACTTCAACGGCTATTTCGATCCTCCTGACACGGTATGGGGCGGATTGGAGTTGCTTTTCCCTTTTATTTGTCGTTTGCGCCAAAAGAAGATCCCGTCTGCACATTTGGATCTATCTCAGCGGTTGGGCTGAGACAGCTTTCAGTCTCAGCGGCAGCTCCAGTCCCCTTCTCACCGATTGTTCCAGTCTTCTTCTCAGTGGACCCGCTGAGACGGCTCCTCGTCTCAGCGGTTGTGACCCATCGTCTCAGCGGTTATGCTGAGACAGATCTTCATCTCCTTGTGGATGATTCCTTCTTGTCTAAGGCCATGTTTGGCCCTTCCTTTTGAGTTACCTGTGCCTGTATATTCTACACAAGTGTAGCTTTGTTAAATACAATATGTCCTTAGCATTAGGAGTGATGCCTCTTCAAATCAAGGTTATATTGAGGACAATATACCCAACAGGAGCTCTCTTCAACATCATCATCAAGAGTCTTCTTAGAAAGAGAAGAACAACATATCTTTTTGTTTTCTTTATTTCCCCTCCTGTACAAAGGGTTATAACTCCCTTCAAAAGTTAACTCCCGGTGACAGGCCACCTTAGCAAAAACCTGCATCTTGGTTAGAGCACCTGATCAAAAGCTCCCTTGGTTTTTAAGCACCTTATCAAAAGCTTATTGGTGATATGGGCACCTGATCAAACCTCCATTGGTGTGTGGACACCTTATCAAAAACCCCTTGGTGTGAGGGCACCTTATCAACAACCTCCAGTGGATTCCTACCAGTGGGTAGAAGAGTAGATGTACCCAGGTTCTGGGGAACTACTATATATCTTGTGTCATCTGGATGTTTGCCTTGTTTGGTTTGTTTTATGTTTTGCTGTGCTGTGTTTACTTATGCACTCTTAGTATTTATTGTTATTACTCACTCATCACACTCATATATTTATATATAATATTATTTTGAAGTAAAACATAAACAAGAGCCTTAATATTTAAGAACTAAACTCCTTTTAATTGGTATCAAAGCATATCAATTGGACTTTCAATTGGTATCAAAGCATATCAATTGGACTTTCAATTGGTATCAAAGCATATCAATTGGACTTTCAATTGGTATCAGAGCTAGGTTGATTTTTCACACAGGCTAACACCTGAAATCACAAAGATCACTTAGTTCTTAAGAATTTTTTAAAGGGTTTTTCTAAATGGCACAATTAGATTTTTCAATTTCAGATCCACCTATTTGTAATTTGGATCGATTTATTTTATGGCAAGCTAGAATTATGTTATATATGAATGCCATAGATGAAGATATTTACAAATCTGTTTTGACAGGACTTCCATCTTCAATTTCCTCAACCGAAGAAGAAGAAAAGCTGAAAAGTGTTGATGCCATGGCCATGGAGATATTGGCTAAATCAATGTCAAAAGACATTATTCAAAAAGTGGCTGATTGCACTTCAGCAAGAAGCATCTAGAACTCCCTCTCAAGAATAGTAAATGAATCCTCATTTACTTCTTCCACTAACTGCTCTTTTGATGCAGAACCATCAGCTATTTTAACTGAAGAAGAAGAAGAGGAAGAACAAAAAGCCAGAGCTTTCTGTATGATGGCAATATATGGCTCATATCATATCTCAGATGCAGAAGCTGTACCAGAAAAGGTAAATGAGGTAACTTCAAATTTTATTTCTACCTCTGATTTTAAATCTGTTTTCAACTCATCTTGTATAGGTTTAATAAATTCTGAAAATAGAATCAGAAAAGAGCAAATAATAAACAAATTAACTTCTGAATATAACAAAGCTAAAGAAATTTTTAAAATAACAGCAGAACAAATTATTTGTTTAGAAAATAAGTCAATTAAGGCTGATAAGCTTAAACAAACTTTTAAAGAAAAATAAATTATTTATGATCAACAAAATCAGAGAAAATTTTCAAATTTGTATTTTAATGAAATAAAAAGGCCAATATATCTAATGATAAAGCAATTATTTTTACCTATTTTAAAACATTTATAATTAAACATCAGTTAAATGGTTCTTTTGGAATTTCCTATCTTAAAGACAAAATCAGATAACTTCACATTCTTCCAGATTTTACCAAAATCAAGTTGAGCATTCTACTCAAATTGCGTAGATCAGAAATGATCAGAGCACCGAGTGTGAGTCTCTTCTGATTAAGGGGATTCTATAGAAAGAAGCTATCAAGCATTGTCTTTCTAATTTTAAAATTCTTAGAATCCAATAACAGCTAGCAAATCATAATATTAAATCCCATTTAAATCAAGATATTGGAAATCAGAATTGCTTAAATAATTTTTAAAAAGAAAGTTAGAAATAATCTCTGACCCTTAAGCCTTAAGTTATTCAAGACTTTTTTTGCTTAGGAATCCTAAACCAAATAGGGGGAGATTGTTAGAACCTAGTCATAATTTGGATTAGGATCCCAACTCAAATAAGGGGAGATTGTTGGAACCTTAGTTTTGATTTGAGTTAGGATCCACCTTTAATGTCTAAGTTTCTATCATAACTCATCTTATAACTTAGAACAAATCCCATTCAGAAAGAAGGCTGAAAAGAGACATAATTAATAGGGTCAAAATTAAGAGAAGAATAAAAATAACACATGTTCTCTGCGTTCGACGAACGACTACCTGCGTTCGACGAACGACGCTCTACGCTCGACGAATGGTATTCATTCTGCACTCGGCGCTTTTGCTCAAGCTCAGCGCTCGATGCTTTTGCTCCAGCTCAGCGATCGACGCTTTTGCTCAAGATCAGCGGTCGACGCTTTTGCTCAAGCTCAGCGGTCGACGCTTTTGCTCAAGCTCAGCGGTCGATGAATTTATCCAGGATCAGCGGTCGATGAAAAGTTACGTTCGACGAATTCAAGTCTGCCTACGACGAACAGCTCAATACTTCAGCGGTCGATGAAATTATCCAGGCTCAGCGGTCGACGAATCCTTCCGTTCGATGAACTCAAGTCTGCGTTCGACGAATCTTCAATATAGGCTCAGAACGTTGAATCAAATGATGAGGTCGACGAACATGAAGCTGAGCTCGACGAAATATCTGCAGCATTATTTTATATCATTCTCAGCTCGACTAATATGCTGTCATATTTATTTAAGCAATATTTTATTAATTCTATTTATATATTGCTATATATATTACTGCCTTTATAAATCTGACATTACAACCATTGAAGAATTAATTAATATAGCCGTTGCAGCAAGTCAAAGACGGCAATTTCTCTGCTCGAGGATCTGGGAAATAAAAGAGATATTATCTCTTTCCTCTTTTGTCGGCAAGAATTCAAAACAGTCGAAAGCTCTCCCGAATAAATAAATAGAGAAGAGCAGAGAAAAGTAGCAGGAAGAAAGAACAGAACATATTGCTCTACAGAATAAGATAGCAGCTAGCGGCAGAAAAAGGAAGATACAGGAAGAGAAAGAGAGGAGCAAAAAGAAGCAGATCTAATATATATTATCTTCTTTTTGCTAACTCTTTCTTTGCAGATCATATACATCCTGAGACACCAATCACCATTATTTGCTTAGGATCAAAACTGCAAGACGAAGAAGAAGAGTATTTGCAATCTAGAGAAGAAGCTCCATCCAGAAGCTGTCATCTAATCTAAATCAGACAGGGGGAGCTCTCTTCAACATCATCATCAAGAGTCTTCTTAGAAAGAGAAGAACAACATATCTTTTTATTTTCTTTATTTCCCCTCCTGTACAAAGGGTTATAACTCCCTTCAAAAGTTAACTCCCGATGACAGGCCACCTTAGCAAAACCTGCATCTTGGTTAGAGCACCAGATCAAAAGCTCACTTGGTTTTTAAGCACCTTATCAAAAGCTTATTGGTGATTTGGGCACCTAATCAAACCTCCATTGGTGTGTGGACACCTTATCAAAAACCCCTTGGTGTGGGGGCACCTTATCAACAACCTCCAGTGGATTCCTACCAGTGGGTAGAAGAGTAAATGTACCCAGGTTTTGGGGAACTACTATATATCTTGTGTCATCTGGATGTTTTCCTTGTTTGCTTTGTTTTATGTTTTGTTGTGCTGTGTTTACTTATGCACTCTTAGTATTTGTTGTTATTACTCACTCAGCACACTCATATATTTATATATAACATTATTTTGAAGTAAAACATAAACAAGAGCCTTAATATTTAAGAACTAAAACTCCTTTCAATTGGTATCAAAGCATATCAATTGGTTTTTCAAAGGGAGTTCACAAACTCAGATTTAAATGATAAGTTCCTTAGATCCCTCACTAAGGAATGGGATATCAAGATCTGTGCTATTAGAGAAATGGGTCAACTGGGCAATATGGAGCCCAAGAACCTATATGGAAAACTGCTCTCCCATGAGCTTCAGATCAACACCAAAAAGGCTGAAGAAGAAAGATTGATGGAAAACACCAGAGAAAGATCTGTGGCTCTCAAGGCTGAAAGCATGAGGAGATCCAAGGACAAGACTCCTGTATATCAAGACAGGTCTGAGAGCAGTGATGGTTCTGGTACCAGCACATCAGAATCTGACACTACTGACAAAGAGATGGCTCTCCTCTCAATGCAGTTCAAAAAAACTGATCTCCAGAAGAAGGAGAGACAACTACAGACCCTCCTCTTCAAGGTACAGAAGATCTGGTCATAATGACAGATCAAACTCCTCAAGGGAGGACAGGTACAAATCAAGAACTAGTAAATTTTATTTGACTAAAACTGTTTGCTATTCCTATAATAAAGCAGGACACATGATTGTTGATTGCCTTTCCAAGAAGAGGGAATCAATGAATCATGAAGACAAAAGAAGATCAAGCGACAAGAAGAAATCTGAGAAAGGGTTTCTGGCAATGAAGATCAGAACCTTGAGTGATTTTGACACTAGTTCCTCATAAACTGAGAAGGAAGCCCTCATTGGCCTTTTGGCCATCAATGAAGAAAACCAGGATGAAAATAACTCTCCTAGAAAAGGTACAAATTAGAGCTCCTTTATCTGCCTCTGATATTGAATCCATGGCAGATTCTCTGCATGATGATGAGGGTGAGTTTGCTACCAACAACACATCCTCAAGATCTCATTATGAAATTGAATCTGAGCTGATTCAGCAATATGAGACCTTGTGGAAAGCTTTCAAGAAAAGCAAGAAACTCCTTAAAGCTCAAGCTAAGGAGCTGGACTCCTTGAGACCTATCCACTCCGAGCTCCAGGAGACCGCTAAGAAGCTGGCTGCTCTGAGCAAGGAAATGGACAGACTCAAGGAGGCCACAAAGCTCAAGAGTGCTGAACTAGCTCAGAAGAATAAGGTCATCAGGGACCTTGATGAAATGTTGCTGGCTGAAAAGAAGATTGTTGCCAGCTTTTCAAAACCCAAGACTGTCCTACCCATTATTGATAGTTTTTCTGCACCATTCAGAGCTGGTGTAGGATTCAATAGTGAGATAGTCAAGGGTAAAGCCTCTTAAGAGCAACCATCTTTTAAGAAGGTGCTGCTAGCATCAAATCCCTTTGACCAGGAATCTTCATATGGTCATCTAACCAATGCCTGCTCAGCAAGTGACTGTAAGCCCTCCATTACCAATAAAAGAGCAGGATTTGGGCTAAGTGCTCTTAAGGCACCCCATGAGGAGATTCAGATGAAGAATCCAGGTTCCTTTGTCCACGGTCTTGCAGCAGTAACACTCAAAAGCAAAGGAAAAGCTATTTCTACAAAGCCTGTTCCCAAGAAGGTGAACCACAAGGTGGTGAGACCAGCTCCACTTCACACTCACACTTGTGAGGTTCACCCAAGACCTGTCAGGAAAGTTGCTCTCTCTCTCCTGCAAACCATCATTGTCATCCCACACAGATGGTGAGGAAGAAGAGAAGATATAACAGGTTTGAGTGCTGGTGATTTGGGAAGATTGGTCACTTTGCCCAGGACTGTTGGTTTAACCCAACAGGACCCAATGCAAAGAGAGTGCAGACCACCCAGTGGTGTAGTGTCCCAGTTTATCCCCTAACAAAAACCAAGGGCCCAAATCAAATTGGGTACCTAAGGGAAAGTAATTTTTCTTGCAGGTGTGTCTAAATGACAACAGTTCTCCCATTTGGTATTTGGACAGTGGATGCTTCAGGCATATGACTGGAATAAGGAGCTATCTAGGAAACTTCACCCCAGTGGAGAATGGACCAATAGTGATATTTGGAGGTTCAAAAAAAGGGGTGACCAAAGGCTATGGCAACATCTCAAATGGGTTAGCTACCATCACAAAGGAAGCTTATGTGCAGGGATTGAACCACAATCTCATAAGCATAAGTCAACTTTGTGATCTAGGTTATGTCATTGTATTCCACAAGGATATGTGCCTAGTTAAGAAATCCTTGGACTCTGAGGCTACCTTAATTGGCACTAGGAATAATGGAAATGTATATTGCTTAAATTTCCTTCAATAAAATTCTTCCATGCCTCTTTGTCTTGTAGCTAATGAGAAGGAGGCTCTATGTGTTTAATGGCATAAGAGACTTGCTCACATTAATTACAAGACCATAGACAAGCTTTTCTCTCTAGACCTAGTCAGAAATGGACCCAGTCTTAAGTGTATTAAGGAAGGTCCCTGTCACGCATGCCAACTGGGCAAGCAAACTAGGACAAGCTTCAAAAGAATCTCCCTTAAAGACTCTTCTAGGTGCATATTTCTATTGCACATGGATTTGTTTGGGCCTATGTCTGTTCATAGCTTAGGAGGTAAGACTTACACTCTTGTTGTTGTTGATGATTATTCAAGGTTCACTTGGGTATTCTTCCTTAAAAAGAAGTCTGATACCTTAAACATCTTAAAGAATTTTGTTAGGCAAATCCAGAATGAGAAGAGCTGCACCATGGTCAAATTCAGAAGTGACCATGGTGTAGAATTTCAGTCTGGATCCATGACAGAATTCTTCCTAGAATTGGGTATCATCCAAGAATTTTCCTCACCCAGAACTCCTCAACAAAATGAAGTTACAGAGAGAAAAAATAGAACCTTAATAGAGGCTAGCAGGACAATGCTTAGTGACTCCTCTCCACCAAAATACTTCAAGGTGGAGGCTGTCAACACAGCTTGTCATGTTATAAACAGGGCCTCTATCATCAAAAATCACAAGAAAACTCCCTATGAGTTGATCAAAGGCAGATAACCTACATTATCCTACTTCAAAATCTTTGGGAGCAAATGTTATGCACTCAATAATGGAAAATCCAAACTAACTAAGATTGCTGAGAAAAGCAGTGAAGGTATTTTTGTTGGCTATAGCTCCTATAACAAAGCATATAGGGTGTACAACATTAATACCCAAGCAGTTGAAGAATCTATACATGTTGTATTTGATGAGATGAGCCTTATTCTTAAAGGCTGGTCTAGTTCTTTAGTGGAGAATGCTCAATAGAAAGAATGGAGAAGCTATCCATTGAGGATAAGGCTGAAACCTCAGGAGGAGACAATGACCATCTAATGAAAATATAGATGGAAGAATATGCTATATAAGGATTGGAAATAGCTAAAGAGGTACAACCTAAAGAACCTGCAATAGAAGAGATCCCAAGAAGACTGCCTGCTGCACTTAGACAAATCAGACCTCATCTTTAGGAGCAAATCATAGGGGATGCCAATCAAGGAGTGATGACAAGGAGCAGAGCTCTAAATGATGCATTATATTTAAGTTTTCTTTCTCAAATTGAACCCAAGAAATTTGAGGAAGCAAATCAGGACCCATTCTGGATTGCTGCAATGCAGGAGGAACTAAACCCATTTAAAAAATGTAAGGTATGGAAGTTAGTTCCCAGACCCCAAGGACACAACATTATTAGAACCAAGTGGGTCTAAAGAAACAAGTTGGATGAGAATGGGGTCATTACTAAGAATAAAGCATGGCTGGTAACAAAGGGCTACAGAAAGGAAGAGGGCATTGACATTGATCAGACCTTTGCCCTTGTTGCAATATTAGAGGCTATAAGATTGTTCCTAGCCTATGCAGCCTATAAAGGATTCAAAGTTTACCAGATCGATGTTAAATCATCCTTCCTGAATGGTGACCTCAAGGAAGAAATATATGTAGAACAACCCTCAAGTTTTGTTGATTCTACTAATCCTGACTTTGTTTATTTCCTTAGAAAGGCATTATATGGTTTGAAATAGGCTCCAAGAGCCTGGTATGATACACTGTCAAGCTTTCTCATTGAAAATAAGTTTTCAAGGGGAAGATTGACAAGACATTGTTCCTATGAGAAGTAAAGGGCAAGATCTTGCTAGTACAGATCTATGTGGATGACATTAAATTTGGCCCTACAAATGACTATCTCTGCAAGAAATTTGCCAATTTAATGCAGGGAAAGTTTGAAATGAGCAGTATGAGAGAGCTCAAACACTTCTTAGGTCTCTAAGTGAAACAATCTACAGATGATATATTCATCTCTCATACCAACTTCACCAAAGAGCTAGTCAAAAAATTTGGACTGGAGAGTGCTTCTTATATGAAGACTCCCATGGGATCCAATGTGTCTCTAGAATCTTCCATAATTAATATTTCTGTAGAAGGAAAGAAGTCATTCAATTTTCAAATAACATCCTTAATAATCTTAATCAAATTAGCCAAGAATCAATTAGAAGGAAAGATTTAATTCTGAACGGCTATAAGAGAATAATATAATTCCATAAATTCAGATCTACAGAAAGAAAGGAAAGAGATCTGGCGCGATTTTGAATGTCATAGAAATCGACGTGCGTCGATTAGAAATCAGAGTTACGTCGATTACGATTACGTCGAATTCTGTTTAGAGTTACTTCGACTCATTCTAAGAGGTACGCCGACTACACTTCAATGTTGCGTCGATTACTATTCGACGCATATTTACTTAAACTAATTTTTCACTCTGAGAACTCATTTTCTACTCATTTCTAGGGGTTAAGATAAATCATTTCCCCAACAATCTCCCCCTATTTTTCTTAACCCTGATCAGAGAGAAATTTTACCAACTTTAATCAACACATTAAAGCATTTTTTTAGAAAGAGATATATTAGGAAATCAGAAGAAAAGAAAGACATGTATATTCACATACAAAATCATTTTCAGAGAATAAGAATCAGAATTGTAAACTACTTATGCTGTTTGCAAAAGGTTACTTAGGAGGAGTAGGTTGAGTTTTTCTATTCCTATAGAATACTAAAGGGAGATCAGGTTTTCTTATAGGGGTGAGTTGCCCTTCCTCTTCATGCTCTTCAGTAGCAAGATGTTCATTCAGCTCCCCCTGATTCAAAGCAGTCTGCTCCCCCTGAGTTGAGGGTTCCATCAGTACTTTTTCTTTTTCAACTTCTACATTTAGCTGCCCCTGACCCTGAGCTTCCTTCTCAATTTCTTTTTCAGTTTCAGCCATATCATCATCTGGCTCCCCTTGAGTTGAAGGTTCCTTCAGGTCTCTTGCTGTTTCAATAGCTTCCTTTTCAACATCTTTTTCTACTCTACTTGCCTCCCTTTGAAATACAACTACTTGTTGTTCAGCTTCTCTTGCTATAAAAAGTACATCTGTTATCTGTTCATTAGTATGTAGCTCAGGTACTTTTTCATTCCCAATGGTCTTAAGCAGAGCAGGACTATCAGATTTTGATGTTTGAGGGGATTTGTGTGAGTGAGATTTGTGATTGGAGAGCTGCTCTTCATCTAACTTCTCCCCCTTCTTGACCTTCTTAGCTAAGGAGGTTAAGAAAGACTTAGTGACCCTAGATGAAGAGATAGAGGACTTCAGGCTTTGCACAGAGGCATTGACCCCATCTATTTGGGTTTGCATGTGCATGATGGAGGAGTGAAGTTGGGAGCAGTGCCCATCAAGCATGTCCTGAAATTTATGGGTTGCTTGTTGAATGCACTGGAGAAGGAGTGCTTGTGTGGATGAGGATGGTTCAGGTTATGTTGGTGGAGGAGATAATGGTGGAGGAGATGAAGGTGGAGAGATGACTGTATTACTGAGATCAGTGGTTGTGGGAAGAAGATGAGGTGTGTTTGATGTAGGAGGAGGAGGAATAGAGGTGGGTTGAACAGATGAGTCCATAGGAGGAGGAGAAGCTGGTGGTGAAGAGGGTCTTTCAGGCTGGGATCCAGGCTTTGGGATCTGCCAGTCCCATTTGGAGAAGAGTGCTATGGATATTCTTTTGCCAGGGGGAATGGCAATATCTTTTGACCTACATAGGTCAGGATAGGAGTGCCTGAGTACTTGTCTCATTATCCTCATAAAGGCATTCTCCTTATGAGAATATTTGTAGCCTATCATCTTTAGCAAGCAATTGGCCCAGTCAATCTTCTTTTTCAGCACAAGGGCCCCCATAATGTTCAGTTGCTGCTTGGGCACTGCATCATGGGCAGAGATTTTTCATAGTAGTATTTTTCCTACTATGTATGCTAGGAGCCTATATTCATCAGAGAAATCTATTTTCTTTAAGTTGATTGCTCTATCTCTGGAGAATCTCATGGTGGTTAACAAATTTCTAGTTTCTTCAGGGTGAGTTTGACGAGTCCTGATCATATACACATTTATGGACTCATCCGGGCCGTTATTTAGTCATTTCTCCGCACTTTAGCCTTGTTTTAGTTTATATTTGATAATCCATGCTAGGTGCACATCTTGGCCCACTTTGGCGTGATTTTCGTGTTTTTTGTCTTTAGTAGTATTCTTGTGCTGTTAGGTGCCACTTTCAGTGGTTAGATCTGTGGTTATGCTGGAATAGGAGTCGTGCAAGTGTTCCCGGTGCAATTCTGCACAGGAACACTGCGCACGATCACCGGTTCTATTGCGCACGACCACTGGTCGTGCGCCACTGATCGTGTGCACTTAGCCCTTTTTCACGAGTTCTGTTTGGTGCAGTGCGCACGACCACCAACGCCAGTGCGCACGACCACCGGTCGTGCGCCACTGCTCGTGCGCACTTATCATTAAAATTCTGAGTTCTGTTTGCTGTATTGCGCACGACCATCAACGATAGTGCGCACGACCACCGGTCGTGCGCCACTGGTCGTGCGAACATTTTATTTTATAATTTCATATCTTGCAGGTTCCTCCCAGGCAGTGCGCACGATCGCAGAATTCCAGTGCGCACGACCACTGGTCGTGCGCCAATGACCGTGCGCAGTATTCAATCCAGCGCCTATTTAAACGCCTGTTGCGATTTTAGGGCGGATCGTTCATGCCGGAAGCGGGATTCCTGTTCCGTACGCCGCCGATTTCCACCTTGGGATGCCTCCACTTCATCTCCTACGCAAGGGGAAGCCTCCTCCATCCATTCCAAGACTTCCTCCATTGTCCGTGAGTGTTCTCCATCGTCCGCAAGCCTACAAGCAACCATTCTCACATTTCGCCCGGTGAGAAGAAGAAGGAACCTGAAGTCGAAGACGACGGAGCACGTAGGGAGATCGTGACAGTTCTCTACGCCGGAAGCATTGTCCGTCCGAGTCCGGAGGTAGCCCGACAACCTACCATTCCGGCCGTGAACGTCCGCTAGTCTTCAACATCGGTTATTTCTTTCCTCTTTCCTTGTTGTACTCTTTGAACCGTGTAAAACTCGAATATTGAGATGTTATTTGTTTAAATGAATGTCTCTTTGTTATTCTTCATGGTTTGGTTGTGATTCACTCCGTTCTCATTCACTCACTCGCGCCCGCACGCAAGGTGTTTGACCCGCGTTAGCGAGAGCTAACGGCGGTTGTGAAGAGGTGTTTGCGACCCTCACCCTCTCGCACTTGAGTTCACTTCATCCGCCTCACGAAGCACGGCATCGCGGCCGTTGCATCCACCTCACTTTGCGAAGCGGTGTTTTCGACCCGCATTTCTTTTGTTATTGCTATGATTAGGAAAACCAACCAAAAACCCCTCTTTGTGTTTGTTGAACGCTTGTGTAACAATCATCTCTGCGCGATTCGTTCACCGATCCTGCATTCCTCAAGAGACCGACATCCGGGGAATTTATTCTCCACAATTATTACTTGACAGCGACCGGTGCACTTGCCGACACGCATCAAGTTTTTGGCGCCATTGCCGGGGAATGCAGGCGTGTTTCGTCTTATGTTGTGTCTTTCGTTATACGAGCAGTTGTTTTTTATTTTCTTTGTTTTTCTTTTTGTTTTTGACAGTTCATGCAGAGGCAGGTCGCAGGTGAACTCGCACCTTTTGATCCAGAAATCGAACGAACTGCTCGCGCGCGAAGGCGCGCTGTGGCTGTACAAGCGGCCATGGGTGATCAGGTAGACCCAAATGATGTTGATCCGAGAATGCCCGGCGTGGGGGAACATCAGCCTGGGATTGAGCAGGAGGCAGCTAGGCCTCGACCCCGCACGATGAGGGACTACACCACTCCAACTGCTGGGAGTGTGTATCCAGGTTTTGGGCCCAATATTATGAATAATCAGTTTGAGATCAAGCCAGCGATCTTAAAGATAATCCGGAACAACGCTCAGTTCTCGGGGTTGGCCAGTGAAGATCCGCATCTGCATCTGGCGGAGTTTTCTGATATATGCGGAACCTTCCGCTACGCAGGGATTGCTGACGACACAGTCAAGCTCAGGCTGTTTCCCTTTTCACTCCGCGACAAAGCAAAGGTGTGGCTCCACTCCATTCCGCCCGGGACTACTGCAACTTGGGATGCCCTCGCATCCAAGTTCCTTGCTAAATTCCATCCCGTGGATAAGATTGTAAGCTTGCGGCGGGAGATCGCCACATTTCGCCAACTTGACCAAGAGACCCTTGCTGAAGCATGGGAGCGCCTCAACGATCTCCTTCGCTGTTGCCCTGGCCACGGGCTCCAACCATGGAATGTGGTTGAATTGTTCTACTTCGCGATCGAGCCCAACTACAGGGCAATGATCGATGCTGCGGCGGGTGGTACCTTGATGAACCACACTCCTGAAGAAGCCCTCCGAATTTTGCGCGACACTGCCTCCCACAGTACATTCTGGACTGCAGGGAGAAATGCTCCAAGAAGCGGCCGAGGTCTTTTCATGGTCGACTCTCTCCCCTCACCATCCGCGACTGCTGCTGTCATTACCTGCGAGGGATGTGGAGGCGGAGGCCACCACGCGTATGAGTGTTCGGGGAACAACGTGGCAGGTGACTTCGCACACTTGAACTTGAACGAATCTGTTAATTATGTAGGAAATCAGCCTAGGGGGGCGCCTTTCAATAATGCTTATAATCCGGGAGCGAGAAGTCACCCAAACTTCTCGTGGAATCCAAACACACCTGTCCAACGATGGGCACCGGGGCAGCATCAAAACGATGCTTACGCCTCCGGGAGCCAACCAAAGCCACCACACCCGGACTATAATCAAGCACCCCCTACTCAAAAAAGAGTAATCTAGAAGAGATGATGGAGAAATTCATGCAAGTAGCTAATTCGAATATGGTAAGTCAAACTGCATCCATGCGAAACCTGGAGACGCAGTTGGGCCAATTGGCCCAAGTGCTAACCGAGCGATCGCAGGGGACCCTTCCCAGCAACACGGAGAAGAACCCAATTGATCAAGGGAAGAGTCTTGGGGATGTGGTAGAGGTTGAACCGAGTGAGCTGGTAATTTCTTGTGCCATCAATAAGGTTGAAACAAAAGCTTTATGCGATTCTGGTTCCTCCCGCAACGTCATTGCACTGCAAGATGTTGCGAAATTACAACTTGAGATGAACACGGAGGAAAGGAAATCACTTATTCTCGCTAACGGCACTATTATCCAATCTGAGGGGGAAGTGAGAAATGTGGAAGTAATAGTTGAGGGGACGACTGTGGTCGCGAACTTTCAGGTGTTGGGCCCCCAGGAAAATCAATCCATTCCTATCTTGGGCGTGCCGTTCTTGAAAGAGAGCGGCGCCACCCTTGACTTCGCTACGGGGTGTGTTCTCCTACCTAACAAGGCGCTGCAGCCCACTCGCCTCGAAGCTACAGCTGACACATCCACTCCTCCCCCTCTCGTGATTTCTGATGAATTTCTAAGCTATGCAGGAAAGATACATGATCAAGAAACAAGTGAAGGAGGAAAGGGGGAGCTCCAATCAGATGAGGAAGAAGAGGTTGACTTCCGGAAAGAGTTCGACTCCGAGAAGGAGGAAGACTGCAGTTCGGGAATCGTTGACGTGAATGTAGTTAGGGTTGCTGATTACTTATCTTCTTATGGTGAATCATGTAATAAACTATCTAAGCGCTCCATCTCCTGGGCCGATCCGGTAGTCACCACGATGCCGGAAGTGACGCCACCTGATTCTAAGGAGGAAAAATCTGAGAACTCTCAACGGTGGCAGTCTCCGACTGTCACCAAACTTAAAAAGGAAAAACTTCTGCGCGACGCTCGTGCTGCCGCTCTCCGTGGCAAGGTGGCGGAGGTTAGGGGAGCATTGGGTAATACCAGTGCTGGCCCTAAAGCCTTCACCTCCCGCCTACGTGCTACGGGAGAAGCACACCATAAGAGCGCTTTTAGTTGATGTGTGTTTTATTTGCTGTGGTGAACTATTTTTGAGATTTCTTTTTAATTCCTGCACTTTATAAACACTGCTAATACAGGTATTTGGTCCAGCTCAAGGACGTTAAATGAAAGCGCTACTGGGAGACAACCCAGATTTCCTGTTTTCGTATTTCTTTTTATCTAACTTCTTTTAGTTCAGCTTTTGTATCTGCTTTTGTTGCTTTGAGTTTGTGCTTGCAGGGTTTTGTGTTCGATGGAGCGGATGCTGCGGACTAGTCTTGATCGTAAACGCCAATCGTCTGGTATGCTCATTTCTGAGCATTGGGTAACACCTCCTCCCCTCTTTTTGCTTCAATTTCTAGATATATCGCTTAGCTTAAGTCTGGGGGAGCGGTTGTTGTTATCCACTGTGCACGAGTGCACCGCATACTAGAAGGTTGATTCTTATTTATCTTATCATTATCGTTGTTTTCCATGTTTCACACACCATTTCACCCACTTGAGTGCGCGCTTATCTTTTTGTTGTTGTTCCGTTGTAAACTATCTTGGTTGGAGTATGAAATAGGTTGTTAACGTAGGAATTATTATTTGGAGTGCGATGTTGACTCATGTAGTGTTCTAGTCACTTCGCATGCTATGGTAGAATTTGTGTAGAACTAGATTTTCTTTATGCATCTAATTTATGTTTAGTATTTCTGCGTAAATTTAGATTTAATATACTCAAGTGGTGAATTTGAATGAAATCGACGATAACCCGGTGTTGTGTGTGTGCGGTTGCTAGTCGTGTGTTGCTCGAGTCGGGAGGAAGGTTTATCTTTCTCGTGGGCTAAGAACTTGCCCCAAGCGACTCTCGAAGCATGGGTGAGAGCTACTCGTTGAGTCAAACATGATGTAGGCCACCCTTTGGCTAGTTTGAGCTTTGTTATTCCATGTCCATTTCATTCACCTTTGCAAGCCAATTTTGTGCCTACCAATCCTTTGTTCAGCTCCTCTTCATCCACCAAAGCCTGAAGCCTATCCTACTCCCGCAACCAAAATGTTTTTAACCGCGCTCATAATTCTAAACTTGTGTGGAGTGTGGAATCGTTGTGTTTTGATGGGAAAATAACGTCCATCTGCTGATTTTAAACCAACCGGGGGTTACTTAAAAGAAGTAAAATGTGTAAAAGAAAAAAAAAGGAGTATTGTGAAAAAAAATCCTCCCGAGCTAAAAACAGAAAATCTGTTGGTATTTGTGAAGTAGGCCGTGTGCACACCTGGTTTTCATGATAAGTCTGGGGGTGTGTCACACGAGCATAGTTTGTTGGTCTTGTGTGGTGCAGCGTTCCGTTAGCTCACTTGGGTTGCGTAGCCACCGCGTTTAACTTTGAATATCATACCGTAACCTAAGCCCCGTTCTAATCCTATAAGTCCTACTGATTTGATTTGCGAGTTTGCTAGCGTCGTGGAGAGAGTGTGACCGGGCAAGCGTATGGTTCACGACGGTGATGGATTTCAGCGGAGTTATTCCTAAGCCCCGATCTTTTGCAACACTCGCCTCAGTGTCTCGTCACTTTCATACCGGGCATGATCGTCAAATTCTTCATAATTCACCAATTGAGTACATCTAAATCTTTAATTACGCTTTAATACTCTTGTAAATTATTTAGCCTATCTAGAATCTCCTTCTACTAAATTCTCTACTTGCATGCGTATGTTACTTCGCACCGTACTCCTTTGTGTAATTCTCTATGTTAATTATCGTTTTCACGCTCCGCCGGATTCGTTTGCTCGGGACGCGCAAACAGTTAAGTCTGGGGGTGTGATGAGTCCTGATCATATACACATTTATGGACTCATCCGGGCCGTTATTTAGTCATTTCTCCGCACTTTAGCCTTGTTTTAGTTTATATTTGATAATCCATGCTAGGTGCACATCTTGGCCCACTTTGGCGTGATTTTCGTGTTTTTTGTCTTTAGTAGTATTCTTGTGCTGTTAGGTGCCACTTTCAGTGGCTAGATCTGTGGTTATGCTGGAATAGGAGTCGTGCAAGTGTTCCCGGTGCAATTCTGCACAGGAACACTGTGCACGATCACCGGTTCTATTGCGCACGACCACTGGTCGTGCGCCACTGATCGTGTGCACTTAGCCCTTTTTCACGAGTTCTGTTTGGTGCAGTGCGCACGACCACCAACGCCAGTGCACACGACCACCGGTCGTGTGCCACTGCTCGTGCGCACTTATCATTAAAATTCTGAGTTCTGTTTGCTGTATTGCGCACGACCATCAATGATAGTGCGCACGACCACCGGTCGTGCGCCACTGGTCGTGCGAACATTTTATTTTATAATTTCGTATCTTGCAGGTTCCTCCCAGGCAGTGCGCACGATCGCAGAATTCCAGTGCGCACGACCACTGGTCGTGCGCCAATGACCGTGCGCAGTATTCAATCCAGCGCCTATTTAAACGCCTGTTGCGATTTTAGGGCGGATCGTTCATGCCGGGAGCGGGATTCCTGTTCCGTACGCCGCCGATTTCCACCTTGGGACGCCTCCACTTCATCTCCTACGCAAGGGGAAGCCTCCTCCATCCATTCCAAGACTTCCTCCATTGTCCGTGAGTGTTCTCCATCGTCCGCAAGCCTCCAAGCAACCATTCTCGCATTCCGCCCGGTGAGAAGAAGAAGGAACCTGAAGTCGAAGACGACGGAGCACGTAGGGAGATCGTGACAGCTCTCTACGCCGGAAGCATTGTCCGTCCGAGTCCGGAGGTAGCCCGACAACCTACCATTCCGGCCGTGAACGGCCGCTAGTCTTCAACATCGGTTATTTCTTTCCTCTTTCCTTGTTGTACTCTTTGAACCGTGTAAAACTCGAATAATGAGATGTTATTTGTTTAAATGAATGTCTCTTTGTTATTCTTCATGGTTTGGTTGTGATTCACTCCGTTCTCATTCACTCACTCGCGCCCGCACGCAAGGTGTTTGACCCGCGTTAGCGAGAGCTAACGGCGGTTGTGAAGAGGTGTTTGCGACCCTCACCCTCTCGCACTTGAGTTCACTTCATCCGCCTCACGAAGCACGGCATCGCGGCCGTTGCATCCACCTCACTTTGCGAAGCGGTGTTTTCGACCCGCATTTCTTTTGTTATTGCTAAGATTAGGAAAACCAACCAAAAACCCCTCTTTGTGTTTGTTGAACGCTTGTGTAACAATCATCTCTGCGCGATTCGTTCACCCATCCTGCATTCCTCAAGAGACCGACATCCGGGGAATTTATTCTCCACAATTATTACTTGACAGCGACCGGTGCACTTGCCGACACGCATCAGAGTTCCACAGGTTCACCACCTGATAATGGAATGATGATGAAGATTTAGTTAATTTCCTTTTTCCTTTTAGGATTTGAATAAGGATGGTGTTGGTATGTACCTGATGGTAGGTCAAAGGTGTCCCTAAGATTTTCTGTAGAGATTGAAACAGGTGTTTCATGGATTGTTCCTGCAATCTCTCCAATTTTAGATATCTGTGCATTATTCATCAACTCAGTAAGTTCTACTTCCAGGAGTCTGCATCTTGTTGAGATGAGTTTATTCAGACCGACTTCAGTAAAAAGAGCTATAATGCTCTTTTAGTTTTCGGCGGCGGCTTTGAAGGAATCAAGATCAATGTCAAAACCAGAATTGATCTTGGGAGCCATTTTGGTCAGTGAGATAGAGAAAGAGATGACTGGTCTGAGAGAAATGAGAGATCAGAGAGCGTGTAGATTCCTAACTGAAGAGTGTATTTAAGTCAGGTGAAGCGTCGAAACGAGACATAACTCGAGGTTTATTCGGTACTACAGTAGATGGGACGAAAAATCATTATGTATTGCCGCTCATTTTTGTGAAGTCGACGTTATGTCGAATGGAACTTGACGCATGTTTCAGTATTGAGATGCTAGGGTTTCCAGTTGATGTATGCGTCGATTTTAACACTTGACGATGCGTCGATCAAGGAATCGACGTGACCTTTTTTTTTGAAAATTCTAGGTTTTTCTTGAGAGATTATTACTTCCTAATTCTATGGTTTTCTAAGTCAGCCTTGGACTAATTTTATACATGATTGGATTGATTGTGCCAACATTATTTGGCAATGTGGCCTGTTTATTACAGATATAACACCTGCTTGTCTTTAGATTATGGTAATTTGAGTTTAAAGAGGGATAAAGGTGTTGATTAGGATAAAATTGTTGTTTAGGATGGAAGTTTAGATTTGGATAGAGGTTTTGATTGGGATAGAAATTTTGATTAGGATGAATTGGTTCTAAATGAGGGTTAAGATAGAAAATTTTTGAAGGATAGATATGTCCTGAATTTAAGTTACTCTGAGATTTTATGCGTCGATAGGTATTCGACGTATGTTGAGAGTTACGTCGATTTATATTCGGCGCTTTCTCTAGATTGCGTCGATCTGGAATCGATGCATGGAAGTAGTTGCGTTGATTATAAGTCGACGCAATTTTATTCATGCGTCAATTTGAGGTCGAAGTTTTTGAGAGATCGCGTCGAGTAGAGTTCGACGTACTATCATTCATGCGTCGATATGAAGTCGACGCAAATGTGTCTTCACTGATTTTATTTTTCCCTTTTTCTGGTGGGAGATTTATTTCTTTATGAATTGTTTCTTTTGGCGTAGTTGCCTTCTCAGAATGCGTTTGTTCATCTTCTTCTGAATGGTATGATGATGATTCATCAAAATGGTTTATCTCCTTGAAGGTGAAGACTTCTTTATTTTGTGCTTCTTCTTCTAAGTTTGTTGATTTGATGGGTTTAGTAAATTTAACAGGGCTCATCCAAGCAGGTTTGGTAGATGGTATTGAACTGGTTGAAGGATCATCCCCTAGCCCCAGATTCTTATGTCTTATTGTTTGTATTTTAGTGATTTCTTTAAGTGTTTGGCTTCTGACTTTTATAGATTCTTCAAAAACTTTTGCCTGGGATACCTTATTCTTAAGAAGTTGATTTTCTATTTTAGCACTTTCTATTTCCTTTTCTGTTTTATAGATGTTACACCTTAGTTCATAATTTTTTGAACATGTATCCTCTATATTTCTCATATTAATTTGTTCTTTTAGATCATTAATTTCTTGTTTAGCTTTTAGTTGATCTAAACAGAATCTTTTAAAATCATTTTTGAAATCATCACATAGAAAATATATTTCATCAAAAATGCTCACCTCATCCTTATCCTCAGATTCCTCTATGAGAATAAGGCTATTTGCTTTTGTTATTGAATTTTCTTTTTCATCTTTAGAAGAGATGCTTCCTTCTGATCCTGTTTCACTCCATGATTCATCAACACATTCTTTTTCTGAGCTTCCAAGAGCCATTAAGCAGAGGTCTTCTTGCTTAGACTCTTCATTATCACTTTTAGATAAGGTGCTGTCTTCAGAATCTGTTTCACTCCAAGCTTCTGCAATGAAGCCTCTTTCTTTCTTCTTCTCCTTTCTCTTGAGATATTTCTTTTTCAGATCTTTCTTTTTCTCAGCATTTTCTGGACATTCTGGAGCAATATGTCCAGTTTTCCTGCAGGAGTAGCAAATAATTTCTGTGGTAGGAGTCTTATCATACATTGGTTTTGACTCTCCCCTTCTAGACCCATCTGTCCTGACCCATTTCTTGAATCTTCTGGCCAGGAGGCTGAATAATTCTTCTTCAGTAACATGGGTTTCTTCTTCTGTTGCTTTTAATGTAATGTTTCTATCTTTTGAGGAGGTTGGAGTGTTTTCCCTTCTTTCCTTCTCTTCTCTGGTTTTCAGAAGTTGCTCATAGGATTTGAGTTTTCCTAAGAGGGCATCTGTTGAGATTTCCTTTTTTCCTCTTGTATCTCTTAT
Source organism: Dactylorhiza incarnata (assembly GCA_033032865.1). Classification (NCBI taxonomy): domain Eukaryota; kingdom Viridiplantae; phylum Streptophyta; class Magnoliopsida; order Asparagales; family Orchidaceae; genus Dactylorhiza; species Dactylorhiza incarnata. Next base: position 762,663 of record JAWHQI010000415.1, on the reverse strand, counting down.
TGCCCATATTCTTGAGTCCCATGAACTTGGGAGACTCATTAATAATTTGTCATTGATCTATGTGAGAGAGATCTCTCTATCCAAGTTCCTTAATTGATTGATGATCAGATTGAATCTGTCATACATCTCAGATATGCTTTTTCATTCTTCTTTTGAAAGTTCTCATATTGGGAGATCAATAGAGCCTTCCTATCTTTCCTTTCATCAGCACTTCCTTCTAATATCTTTATAAGAGCCTCCCAGTTTTCTTTGGCTGATTCACAGTCAACAACCTTTTGAAAGATTTCATCTGAGAGGGTTGAGACAAGAATGTTCACAGCTTTTGCATCTCATGCTCTTGCCTTCTTCTCATCATCTGTCCACTCAGCCCTTGGGAAAAGTGTTTGAGTCACTTTACCACTTGAGTCCTTTCTATAAGGCTTGGGAGGACCTGTCAAAATAACATTAAATAATTCTTCATCAATAGAATTCATATAGATCCTAATTCTTGTTTTCCAAACTGCAAACTTTTCAAGATTGCACATTGGTGGTCTGGTGGAAGCATAATCTTTGATTTGTGCCATAATTTTTTTTTTAGAAATATATATATATATATATATGAGGTAGGATCTTTTTGATCAAGGAGTTACCCCTTTTTGATCAACCTCCCTCTGATAGCAATTGAAAGTGCACAGTTAACCTCACTAGAATTCTCTAGAGGGGGGGGGGGGGGGGGGGGTGAATAGAGATTTAAAAATATTTTGTGCAAAGTTAACAAATATATATATAATATTCACAGTTTTAAGCTTCCCACACACTAGCAAGAATTAAACAAATAAAGAAAGAAATAGCAAAAAGAAAATCACAGCACAACATAAAGAAATATAGTGGTTCCCCAAACTTTGGGTAGTCCACTCTTCTACCTCCCTTGGTAGGAATTCACTATCTTGCACTGAGTCTTTTGATAAGGAGACTCTTAGAACCAGTCTGAGTCTTTTGATAAGGAGACTCTTAGAACCACTATAACTGAATTTTTTGAAGAGAGATTCTTAAAACTCTTTTACACTATTGAAATTGAAATAAGAATAAGAATAATAATAAGAAGAAGAATAAGAAACAATTTGTGCAAGAAGGAATCTTCTTCCTAGCAAGAAGATTAGAAGCACAAGTATAGTGAATGTAATCTCTCTTCTATAGTGAGAAGGAGATTGTAGGCCTTTCTCTCTTTCAGTGAGAGATTTCAGAAATTTGCAGCAGTATGACTTCAGAAGGAAGAAGAAGAAGAATAAGGCTTTTTCTTCCTGCAGCACTCTTTCACTTTTCTCAATTTTCTCTTTATTTTCGCTAGGGAGCTTTTCCTCTTTTTCAAAAAATGGAGCGGATCACTTGTGCTTTTTCTTTGCCGACCTCCTTGTGTATTTATAGCTCTGTTTATTCAAAAATATTGCTATAGGAGAATAATCAATTAGCTCACAGAGAAATGGTAAGAGAGAAATCTTCCATAATTAATATTTCTGTAGAAGGAAAGAAGTCATTCAATTTTCAAATAACATCCATAATAATCTTAATCAAATTAGCCAAGAATCAATTAGAAGGAAAGATTTAATTCTGAACGGCTATAAGAGAATAATATAATTCCATAAATTCAGATCTACAGAAAGAAAGGAAAGAGATCTGTCGCGATTTTGAATGTCATAGAAATCGACGTGCGTCAATTAGAAATCAGAGTTACGTCGATTACGATTACGTCGAATTCTGTTTAGAGTTACTTCGACTCATTCTGAGAGGTACGTTGACTACACTTCAACGTTGCGTCGATTCCTATTCGACGCATATTTACTTAAACTAATTTTTCACTCTGAGAACTCATTTTCTACTCATTTCTAGGGGTTAAGATAAATCATTTCCCCAACAACATCTCTGCAGGATGTTGCTGTGCAGAGCTCCTATGGATCCAACATCAACTTGAAGACTACAATATGAAGATGACCAAAACACCCCTGTTTTGTGACTCCTCAAGTGTTATCTCAATTGCTAAGAATCATGTCTCACATAGCAGGACTAAGATATTGAGATCAGATATCAGTTCATTAGGGAGCATACAGAGAATGAAGATATCACTCTTGAGTTTGTACCCACAGACAAACAAGTTGCTGATATATTCACAAAGCCCCTAGATGAAGCTAAGTTTAACTTCTTCAAATTTCAATTGGGGTTCAAATTTCAATTGGGGATGTTAAACTTAGAATAACTTCTTTAACTTCTCTTTATTACTAATCATTTCCTCCTTAGAAACAGGTCAAGCTAGGTACTGAAGAAGTCTCTCACAAGGGCTGAACATGGGCTAAGTCAAACAAGAATATAAAGAAGCTTATCATCGAGACACCTCATCGTCAAGACGACACAATCTAGTATCTCAACAACATAAGGCCTATTTTGATGACAAAATGATCAGGTTGAAAAGCAGCATAATGACGATATGTTTCGACGACTCGCTGGCATATCGTCAAAACAGGACTCAGATACTTATCATGATATTATATCGCCTAATCTGGGTCATCAATCAGATCTTTAGTATGCACTATTAGGTACGCTCCTCCTCATCTACTCCACTATAAATAGAGTGAATGCTTAAGATAAAAATTACGCTCTCATTTTCCCTAAAGCCATTCCCATGACAAAACTTTGTTCCGCCTTCGACAACTGCCATTTCTCCCAATACTCCTGCCATGGCTCCCAAGAAAGAAGAAATTTTAGTGGTCTCAGGTTATGAGCTCCAGTGAAGAGGCTTCAACGCTTGTTTAGATGAAATTAGGTCAGTAATAGGACTGTTGGAGACTGCAGGCCTTGAATACCTGCTAAGTGCACCTTGCATTCTTCTCTACTGCGAACTACTGGAATTTTATGGGAATGCAAGACTCAACAGCTCTGTAGCCTTCGTGAAGTCTGTGGTTGCTCGTAAGAAAGAGAAGATCAACGTACAGAGCCTGGGAAAAATGTTGTATCTCCCTCGATTGACACCAGAAGAATTAGAGGTGGAAGTGTCCCCTAAAGACCTCCCAACAAGTTACAACTGGTGTGGATACTCAGGAAGGACTTACAGGTCTATTAAATGGGCAGACTTCAACTAGAGAGGAAAGCTTTTGGCTGATATCATTAACAAAGTTCTGCTCTGCAAGCCAGGTTCTCATGACTGGATTTCCAAGGAAATGTTTCAAGTGTTGAGCCGAGTAATACTCTCCAAAAGGACAGACTGGAGGGAGCTCCTGTTTCACAAGCTTAAGAGCACTTTGCAGAACCCATCCTTTGGATGAGTTCTAAGCATCTACCTACTAAACTCCCTTGGGGAAGTGCTCACCAGGAAGATGGGAGTGCCCTTACACTACTCCAAGAGGCTAGACTCCAAGATGCTGGACAGATGGGATAGATCAATCTCCAAAGGACCTCAGACCTCCTTTTTTGTTCAGCATAAGAAATACAAAAAGGATGGCAATAAGGCTGCCTTAGAGGAGGAAGAGACATCCAGTAGCTCTGAAGAGGGAAGAGCCCAAACTCAGCAGACCCCTGCACAAATTGAGGGGAAGACTCCCCTGCCCCCGACGACCTCAAAGAAAGAAGCAGCACCTGCTAGCAATGAGGTGCCTAAAGAAAGAAGAAGCCTAATTTCAGCAAGTGCTTCAGTTGAGGGGGAGACCCATTCTGGGTATTCAGCTCAAGACACTGAGAAGGGTGAGGGGGAGACCCATTTGGGAATGGAAGCACCAGATTAAAATATCCCCTGGATATCATCCTAGACACACCATCTGGTAGTCCAAGACAAGTGCCAGTAGCATTTGCAAATCTTGAGCCCTCCATTGGGCTAGAACTAATTCTGGTCAGCAAGATAGTACTAACAGAAGAACCTACGCCACTAAAGGTTCCCAGTCCTAAGAAATCCATGGTTCAGATAGAAGATTATCCATCTGACAGTGGCCATGAAGAAACCCCAGCAGAGAGAACTGCCCCTGAGGTTGAAGAGAATACTGCTGAACCATCTTCTGCTCAAACAGGATCCATGTTTCACATGATCTTCAGTTTACTCAACGCTCAACGACAAAGGATGGAAGCATTCATTTTACAAACTGTAGATGGATTGCGGCAGGAAATGAAGGCTGAGCTGCGCACAGTACAGAGGGAGATACTTCATCTCAATACCCAATATACTCACTTCTTTCACTTAGTTGCACCAGCAATGGAACGGGTTGGTGAAGAGGTCAACAGAGTCGGACATCAAACTCATGAGATCCTACGGAATTAGCTGACATTCGTAAGAAATATGGAGGATGTATTTGAGGAAGTAGAGGCATCCATCCATGCTTACAAAGATCTTGTTCTGAACAACATAAATGCGAATACAACCACTCTGGATGCCCATCTACTGGAAGTCAGAAATAATCTAGATGCAATTGAACAACAAATTCATGAAAGACTACTTTCAGTTTAGGAAAAACTTGCTAACAGGGTTATTGAAGAAGTCCTAAAGGTGGAGAAGGTAGTGATAAGTGCAGGCTCACATCAAGCAATGTGGACTGCAAGTCAATTCAAGCAAACACTGCAGAAGTCTCCCGCAGAGTATGGATTAGCTGAACCATCAGAAAGCACTAACTCAGGAGAATACATCATTGAATTTGGAGAATCTGCCACTTCAAGGAAGAGAAAAAGAATTCAGAGTAGGAAGTATAGACATAAGAGGTTAAAGGAAATTGAATAAGATCCACAAGCAGGAATGTGGAGCCATACCTCCAAGGAGATAATTTCAGAGAGCTGGATAGAATTTGGATATCCTCAGGAGTGCACTGAAAGAGTGTATTATTCAGTTGACTAGAATAGCCATATCAAGCAATTGGGGAAGAGGAGAACTCACAAGATGACATTCCCCCATGGCCCTCCTCCATCTCCAAAGAAAATTCCCAAGCCTATCCACTTCCATGAAAGGAAGAAGAGAAAGGGCATGGGCAACAACAACAGAGTTTGAATGCCAACATCAGAGGATGTTTTTGTCTAAATACAGTATGGGCAAATTATTGCTAATTATTATCTTAAAACTTTCACTTTGTTTATGTGATGCTGTGTTGATAAATCAAAGTTAGATTTAATTGAATCCTATTACTTTTTCTATGTATGACACTTATCATTGAATGAGCTATGACTTCTTCAAATAGTGGGAGATTATTGGGAACAGGGCCCAACAATGTTCCTGATTTGAAGAAGTGCTCAGGTCAATGATAAGATCATTACGTATTTGATGGTGTGTTCAGTTTATGCGTGCAGAAGCTAAACATTATGTCCATTACTTCTCAAAACTTCACTAAGTACAATATCATCGAGAAGCACTGGACATATCGTCGAAAAGCTCTCGTACATTATCGAGAATGAATATAGAGATAGCTGAAGGATCACGACAGTTATCGTCGAAATGTCATGGACAAATCAACGATATCATCGTAATGTACAAGAAGATTCAATCAAGATAAATATCGCCGTGTCAATCTATATCACATGACAATATCGTTGAAAGCCTTACAGAATTTAGGAATGTCGACGACATCGTCAAAAGGAAGTCTTGTCACTGAGAAGACTAATAAAGAACTTCTAAAGACAGCCGATAGTAGAAGAATGGATTGTCGTCGAAATGATCAAAAGCAATATCGTCGAGAAGTAAGAATGAACAAAACGACATCGTCAAAAAGACACTATGCTCTCGACGACATCGTTGAGAAGATCTCAAATCAACATCAAGTTTATGACGACATCCTTCAAATAACCTTCACTTCATTGTAAAGTAAAATTCAGCTGAGATATCTCGTATCGTCGAGATATGGTCCTATGAAGAAGACTTGAAGATTTACACAAGTCAAAGGTAGATCGTCGTATCAGCAAGTATTGTAGCCAAAATGTTGACAACATCGTCTAAACATTGAATATGTCGTTGAGACGGGTCGAGATAATTCAAATCGCGCTGTCTGCATTTAATGCCGCCACCTGATGGTCCAATCAGCGCATGCTGTTAAGGAATGGGCCACTGACACTTAAGGTACTTTCTATGAGACCGTTAGCCGGCTCCTCAGAGGTATAAATATGATAAGTGTCTGCCCTAATAAATTACAGAGAATTCACGCAAGCATTTTGATAGAACAGTAATACGGTTGCGTGAAGAAGGAACAAGAACCAGAGAACGACAAAATCCTCATCAAGTTCTCCAAGTTTTAGCCTAGCAAATTTGACTGACAAGAAGTGTTCTAGAGAGGATTGAGTGGAAACCTATGTTGTCCAAGGAAAGATCAAAAGCATTCTCTTCAACCCTGAGAAGCAAATCTTCATCCGGCTAAAGAAAGTTCTTGTACCTTTTCCTTTGTTTCTTGTAGGGCTTGAGGGTCTGATACTTGTAGGGCTTGAGGGCTTGAGACTTGTAGGGATTGAGGGCGTGAGACTTGTAGGGCTTGAGGGCCTGAGACTTGTAGGGCTTGAGGGCCTGAGCTTTGTAGGGCTTGAGGGCCTAAGCTTTGTAGGGCTTGCGGGCCTGAGCTGTAGGATCTGTTCTAGATCTTATTGTAGGGCTTGAGGGCCTAAGTATTTGGTGGTGTTTGCCGACCCTAGCACACTACTAGAAAGGCGCAGAGGGAGAGTGGACTACTCAAGACACCCTATCTTGAGGAACCACTATACATCTGTTGTTTTTGTGTGTGATATTTCTGCGACTGCTTGGTATTCTGTGATAGTTTAGTTTAAACTTTTGTCCATAAAATCAAAGAACATGCATATCACCTAACCCCCCTCTATGTGATAGTTCCATGACTAAAAGATTACTAATAGAAACATCAAGAATTATTTTTAACTGACTATGTCCCCATCTACATGATTTGTACTAGTATTACATAGTTAGTACTTAATTCATAATGAGACAACAAATAATCTTTATATGGATTCTATCATGTTGTAGTAACATATGAGATAACGATAGAGAATTTTAAAACATAATCCATTAGCAGTTGATTGAATCACATGTTATATTCATTTTCTATCTTGACGTTAATTGTGTTGTCAAACATTTAAAAAATATCACAATCTTTTCCGCATTTGAAAATTTTGTTGTAGCAATATGGTCCTATTAAAATGCATCAGACATAATATATTCTTCGCTGAGAGAAAACAAACTTGAGTGCATTCATTAATACAATCTCCTGGTCGGTGACGAAAATATTTGGCAAAATTGTTTTAGTAAACATGCACTTAAAACACTGCAAATCCCAAAGGCAACTAGCCCCTATCTTATTATATAAAATGCAAAGGATAAGAAGAATGTCTTATTTATCAAAGTAATACTAATAATGCAAAACAAAGATAATCAATAGTGATTGGTCTTGTATGTGCAGTAAACTAAGAAAGTATTTGAAAATATATTACTTAATTTAACTGCAATTGGATTAGAAAAATATTGACTCTCTAAGTGATTAGTAATATCATTAAGTTTATTGTAATTGTTTTAACCGGAATTACTAATGCACTTGTACAAAAAATGAATCGGAGTACCATCCACCAATTCATTTATATAGATATTTTACTTTTCGTTATAAATTGTTCTCATATATGTAATGTTCGAAGGATTTATCTTCTTCAACGCTTACAATATCATTCTAAATTTCACGTCTGCATTATACTTATCATCATTAATCATTTGTTCACTCTTATCTAGTCTCCCAACATATGTATGTGCTTCATGATGAACTACCTCGTGGTTATGAATCTCAGATATAACATCAATTTTCCATTCATCAATACTTTCTCTACGACCTCTAATATCAAACTTTTACCCACAATACATAGAACTAGATTTTGTAAATTTCTTTTAATCTAACCTTTCTTATTTTACTATCTCAAGGAAAACTGGATCGATCACAACCTAGAATAATTGTATAATGCAAATCCCCCAAACTCATTTTTATCTACAAATACAAATGCCAATAATTTCAAATCCCCCAAACTCATTTTTATCTACAAATTGCAAACCAACATTACAACATTAACAAAAATAGTAAAAATGCTTGTAAATGGAAACAAATCTTCAAATTTCATCATGGAATCTAAAGTTAATACTTTGGGAGATCAACAATAGTTCTTTACACTTTAAAATTTGTGAGTAAATTGATACCAATTATGATAACTTTTAATTTAAATTCTTAAATTTTCAAGATAACTATACAAATGATGCTTCCAAATAGAAAAAAGGCTATTTTTCATGTAATCTTAAGCAAATACCTTGGAGATCCAACAATGTTCCATAAAACTTCAAAATATGGGAGCAAACCAAAACTCTAGATGAAAAAAATTCAGAAACCCTCATTTATCAAGGAAAAACAAAATAAAAAAAATAATCTAAATGGATAATCTTCATTTGGCTTAGAAGGTAAGAATCAGTCAATGGGGGCATACGATTAACAAAGAGATGCAAAATTATGCCAAAAATGATGAAATCATACTAAAAATCTCCACTTTATGGCTTCTAACAAGTCACTACAAGGAAGGGTTGACGACATTTTTGGCATTTTTAGCAATCCGCAGTGAGAGACAGGGTTGGGCGATATATGGCGCAATGAGCGAACGCAAGAAGGGGGTCGAACAAGAGGCGGAAATCGAAGGGGGTTTGTGATTAGAGGAGGAAAATCAGTACGTTTATGTTTTATTTTAGGCTTTCGTGGGATGCGAATATCGCATCATGGGATGCAATAATAAATCCCCTAAATATATATTAGTCTTATATAATTAATATGATATATTACTAAGACATTGGAAGATAATTGATATGATATTTTACCTTATCTCTAAATTGATATGAAATCTTTTAATATCTCTTAATTTAGGGGAAATTTTGTATCTTATGTCATTCTTCCAATTGGACTTGGAATTAGAAAGCCTTGACAAATTTGGGAGGCAGAGATCGTTTGTTAAACTCCAGGGTGTGTGGTGGGATCTTTGACGATCTCCAACCACCTTCATTGTTCACCAGCTAGTAAGGCCAACCCCGACCATGGACAGTTTAGTGTCCAACATTATGATTTTAAAAAAACATGGTATCTTATAAAGGGATAAAATTGAATTATCATAAAATAATTTGGCCGATTTTATCATTTTCCACATATTTCTTACGGAAGGGACACTTTTGTAAATTGGGGAAACTTAGAGGGGATGTAAATATAATTTCAAAAGATAGAGGGGTGCAACCTGTAATTATGTAAACTCCCAGGGGCGGTCCCGGTAATTAACCATTTAATATATTTATTGCTCAGTTGCACCCTCGATACATCTTGGAGTCGAGTGCAGAGTCTTTGGAGGTGGAGTTGTATCAAAAGGTTCATTTTGTTATAAAATAGAACATTCGTCAAAATAATCTAAAATGATTTTCGAGCTTCATACAGCTTATGATTTTCCATAATTACGATGAGCGATGAACATAATCAGAAGATGAACTGTTACTCCCCCTTCTCGTCTCCTTAATGATGGAATTTCAATCTCTAGTCTTACTTCTAGGCTTTGATGTAGAGAGTGTGTAGAGAGGTAGAGATATGATTATACTCTTCAAAAATATAACATCAAAGGGTGCCTACCATTATGGTATCTCAATGAAAATTTATATCTCTTAACTTGAGAATCAACTCTTCATTAAAAGACGCATGTAAGGCGAGGCTGACAAAGGGTAGTCTGATAAGACAATTACCAAAATACCCCTATAGGAGGCAAGCTCACAGTAAGTTTGCATCCGTAGACACCTCATCAGGAATCACCATCACCTCCTTGGGATCTTAGACCAGCTCGCCCCCACTTGTTGTCAACCATTGTGACACCGCATAGGGGCGGGTCCCACCTATGGACTGTAAGACCCCCTTTTTTTGCTGCAAAACCGGGTCTTATGCCCAGATCTGCCGTTTGCGGTGACACCATCACTCAGGAAGGTCGCCACTACAAAACGCCGATTCTGTCGGCCATATCAATCACAGAAAGAGAAGTACAACTGAAGACAAGTTCACAAATCACATGCTATATGGATATCATGAAATAATAACATCCACATGCAGTAACTGAATAAAAGATAGTAAATATAAAGGGCCCATGCCCTGTACATCATTTCCTCACCACAGTATCACTCGCGGAAGCAAAAACTACTGAAGACACTCACGGATCCTATGACTGGCGCTTTCATGCTAGACTGGCCCACCTCCATAGCCACCTGCCTATGGTGGTGCTCCATCTCCTCGATCACCTAAAATGAGATGGTCTACCGACCGTTAATCAAAAAGACTAAGCCTCGTTTCCCCCCCCCCCCCCCCCCCCATCCATCTCCCAGTGGCCCTAAGCACCGAGCAGGAGGACGAAGCGGAGGACATCAAGAGGTATAAAACAAAGCAGATGGCATGGCTTAGCTACAGGAATAACTACCACTACACAGGTGTATATATATAATTGAAGCAACAAACAATAAGTAAGCAGGATAAAGAATAAGTAAAGAACAGTAAAGTAAGCAGATAAAGATATATATATAATAGAAAAGTAACTATTAAAATATAGGAATGCCCATACAAACCTATAGACCAAGGGGTCGTTTAGCAGGGTCTATCATATAAAAAGTCCCATACCGATTTATACAATAGGGGTAGGGGTTGAAATGCATTGCTTATGCCATGACATGCAGAGTTATGCAGTTTAATGCTATGTTCATACAAGTGCAACTCACACACCTCGACTCTACGCGCACAGACCTTTAGTTCCCCCTTTTTGGAGCTAGCAAAACTCTAAGGATACTCCGGTAGTGGCAAACAGAAGCGGTGGGTTGGGCCTCGCCCACCTCTAGGTTGGTATCTGGACTACCTAACCTAGACCTATAGTACGCCTCAATGCTAAGAACACAATAGTGGAGCTCTTGCATACTCTTGCAGGCCAATCCACCTGACTTTTCTTGGTAAGGTGTAATCCACACTCACCCAGCCCAAGTATCAACGTCGGTGCAATGACCGTCAATACTAAAGACCCACCACCTTAAGCACATACATTCATGAATCCTATTTATATCTCCAAGCCACATGCTCCCTGGACTAACCCGCCCGTCACAATAACCTTCCTAGCCACTGGCTCACCAGGCTAACCTGTTTGTACCTACAAACAATGAGCTTACTGCTCATATGGACAAACTAAGAAGCCTCCTATAACCACGGGGTGTGAGGTGAGTGCATTAGTAAATTAGTCTTGCATAACAGTTTTACTCCAATGATTTTGGGTTTATCCTGGACTTCCCGAGGTCTACCCTGTGAGGGGCTCACATCGGTACTAGGAGGTGCGATGGGATGATAACCCAAACCTCCCTTTCCAAGACACTTAATGTTATTGATAACTACCCATAGGAAAACCCCTCTTATCATTACACTTGGATTAACCTGAAGGAACTTATGACTCTCTAAGGAAAAGACGATCTTTCGTTGATCCCGAGCACAACCTTGCCCTTTAGTCTCTCAGGTACACTCAACATATAGACTCCTATTGGTGACCTCAAACCTTCTCAACTAGATTTGGTACTTCATCTACCTTCCATTCCCACCTAGTGGGCTACTAGTTATGCTAACTCTATAGTTTCAACTATACGCAGACCAAATGAGCTATCTCAGTTGCATGAGAGGAGGTAATCCAAATACTCATCTGAATGATCTAAGATTATTACTGGGAGTCTATCTTGATATTATAAGACTAAATCTAGAAGGTCATAATTTTCCTTATTTATTTGGCATTTATTATAATTTCTCCAACATTGGCCAAGTATGAAATTGAACATGAAGTGTATGATCTTCTTATGATTTGGCCTATACAAATTTATGGAAAATCTACGATATCAAAATAATGTCAAATGCAGAATATCACAATTTTACAGTAAGGTATTAGCCTCTAATTTAATATTGAATAATTATCCAAAATTGGAGGCTAATGAAGGAACCACCATAAATACTTATCCAAAAATTAGGGTAAAATTACCAGACCTCTATAATGATCAGAAAAGTTTCTTGACTGAGTTTTATAATTTTTCAAAATCATTTAGTCGCATAAATAAATATTTCATACTGATAAATTCAAAATCCAAACTAGGGCACTTTGTGAAGTAACCTACTGATAAATTCTTCCAAAAATCATACAAAAATTCACAGAGCTTTCTAATGCCCTAAAATGCCCTGTTACCAAGTTTCACAATTTTTCCAGAGAATAAAAAACCCTTAAGTAATTTTTCTGACAAATCATTCACATAAAGGGTTTGTGAAAGAAGTACCATATAGATCATACTAAAAATCACAACAAAATTACCAGAGAACTTTAACACTAACACAAGCTAGCTGGCAAGGCTTCATGATCATCCTAGGTTATATGAACATTTAATTCTTTTTAATATAGAGGTGCCTTAAATAATTCTTAATTAAATCTGAAGGATTAAAAGACTCCAAAAATTCCAAAGAAATTACCTAGGGCTTGAAACAACCCTTTGAACATCTCTACCAAATTTTAGGTCAATCCATGGGCATATGAGCCTATGTCCTTCAATGGGTTCAGTATATAACCCTAAGGTTAGACCTAGGGTTCTAGGGTACAATTACTCCAAATTACCCCAAATCTTGGGAGGAGGTATTTTATGTGATTTTAACTCAGTGGCCAAGGTCTCACATCAGTTTGATGAGATTTGACCACTTAACCCAACAAGTGCACTTTTGACCTTTTACCCTTAGTTTGACCAATTTGGGATAGTTAAATACCCAACCAAATTAATTCCAAATGGGATGAAATTTTTACCAGAGACCTAATATTTCCCTAAGGACTACCCACCAAAATTTGGTGGTGTTTGGAGGTCTCTAGACCCTATAATTAATTAATACATGGATTATTAAATTGTTGTAAGACCTTAGAAAAATATCCTCCAAAAATTCTCATTTTTGGATATGTTAAGGGTGTGGGTGCAAACGGCCTATGTTTCAATTTTCAAGACATTTGGATGGCTGGATTGATGTGGGCACACAAATCAAGCTCTGGTCAACTCTATGTACAGGTTTCACCATTTTGAGTACTGCAGTCAAAAAAGTGGGCCAAATTGGCTCAAATCAATTTTAAATAAAGTAGACATCAGGGGCTACAAGTTTCGTGTATATCACTTTTCTAGTAGAGGGCTCTAAGTATTTTCTATAATTATTTCTAACTACTGCCAGCATATGGACAGAAAAAGGAATATCAAATATATTGTTACATAAACTTGCACAGATCTTAAAGCACAAATGAAGGGCATCCCTTCATCTTCTCCAATCAGCCAACGACCACGGTTGGGCCGTCCTGTAGCAACTTGGGAGGTGATTTACCGGCCCCCTAGAAGCTCTCCCGGTCGGCCAATGCCTCCACCACCTCCATTGAGGTGGCGACCGACGATGTACGGTAGTTGGCCGGCCGGAGGCGGCCAGAATCAGGAATTTAAACAAGGGAAGAAAGCTTGAACACAAGCTTCGGCCATGCCGATCCAAGACAATTTGGCCCCAAATCTAGTGGACAAAATGATAATATCTACCCACTAAGAAATAGATGAGAGGGGAGGACCTAATTTGCGGCTTGTAGTTGTGTCGATCGCCGGTCCTCCATGGTTGGCCGAGAACTCTTGTGTGCCATGCCGGTAGGTGCTTAGGTAGGAGAATTCTTCTAGAAAAATGGGGGAAACTCATTCCCTCCACTCCTTGAGCCCTTTTATAGACCCAAATTCTGGTGGGGAGGAGATGATTCTTGGGATTCCTCCATTAACACCATTCATGGTGAAAATTTTGGCCATCTCCAAAGGTCACCCATTTCACCCTTCTTAAAAGTTGGAAAACCTCTTAATATTCTTCGAATTGATAGGGGGAATGAACACCCATCAATTGGGAGGACTTTTGGACTCCCTTGGCCATGAATTTGGCCAGCAAAATGAGTCCTGTTCGCTTCCCGTCGATTTAGCTACCGCTGGTGGTAGTACTAGCGCCAACGCTAACGTCTCGACGGCGTAATGCTCGCCGGTTCCGCAACCGCCAGGCGCTATCGCTACCGCTAGCGCTATCTCCTGCGCTAGCATTTCGACGGTATTTGGTTCATCTCAGCGGTTTAGTGTTCGTCTCAATGATCCACCTAAACCACCACTACCGCCAGCGCTAGCCACTAGCGCTGGCGCTAGCACCGCATTCAATACACCCCCTTCTTTCTATGGTTGGATAATTGGGATATTACGAGGGGACCACCTTACTGGGTTAGACACATCATGGTGGGGTCATGGGTCACGGTGATGCCCTAAGACCAACCTTAGGCTTGGTAACTGGAAATCACAATCCGCAGAGCATGGTGATTTTTGCCTCGATCCTAAGCTCTTATGTTCTCTTTGCGCATCCTAGGGTTTTGTCATAACCTAGTCATGACAAAACCTTCCTAGGGGTCTAGTCGTTTGGGGGATGTTACAAATCCCAATACATAAAAATAAAAATTTCATCCCCGAAATTCAGGTTAAGCCTGCGGGGTTTCTAACGCAAGTGCTCGAATGTAACATCCCTAGAGAATTTAAATTATACCTGGTGCGAAGAGATCCGGATACCTCTACTACATCAGGTCTAGTGGATCCCAGGTGTGCTCCTCCCGTCCATGATTCCTTCATAGGACCTTGACTAGCGGAACCTTCTTGAGTCGCAAGACTCGTATCTCCGTGTCATCTATCCAGACCGGATCCAGGTGAACCAATCGACCAGTAGCTACTGGCCCATTTGTAGTAGATATCTGCTGCTCTGGCCATAGTAGATAACTACTAAGGGAGGAGATGTGGAAGATGTCGTGCAATCCTGCTAGCTCCGGCGGCAGCTCTAGTCGTTATGCTAGTGGGTCGATCGGCTCCAGGATCCTGGAAGGCCCCATATACCTAGGACTGAGCTTCCTCCGTCTGCGTACCCGCGAGACTCCATGCTTCAGACGTATCTTTGGAAACACCCGATATCCAACCTGGAAATCTAATGCATGATGTCGCGCATCGTAATACTTGACCTTCCTGCTCTGGGCTTCCAGCATCCTGTCTCAGATCAGTCTCACCCGAGCATCAGTATCCTCAACAAACTCCGAGCCGAGTGCCTTAGGATCCTCATCCTGGATCTAAGAAAATGTGGTCCTGCACCTCCATCCGTATAAAGCCTCGTAGGGTGCCCTAGCCTAGTGACTAATGATGTACGAGAACTCGACCAATGACATTAGTCTCTCCATGGCTCCCCGTGGTACAAAATGCATAGACGTAGAAGATCCTCCAAGGTCCGGTTTGTACGCTCCATTTGCCCATCCGTCTGTTGGTGGAATGTAGTGCTGAATGTCAATCGGGTGCCCAGGTAAACCTGCACCGCTCTCCACTCCCTCGATGTAAATCATCCATACCGATCCGATACGATCGTCCTAGGCACGCCGTGGTATCGGAAAAACTGCTCCACAAACCTCCGTACCAAATCACTGACCGGAGCATCCTTCCCGACTAGAATGAATCTGGCCACCTTCGACAATCTGTCGACAATCACCCATATTGAGTCATTCCCCGCATGTGATCGGGTAAGTCCATGTATAAATTCCATCGCGATGTCGTCGAACATCCACTCTGGCACCGGGAGTGGCTGTAATAATCTGGCTGGGTTCTTGCATTCCGCCTTCACGAGTTGGCAAGACGCGCAGTGGGTCACAAAATAAATGATATCCCTCTTCATGCCCGGCCAGTACATGGTCCTCTTCAAGTCCGCCATCATCTTGGTGATACCCTGGTGCACCGAATACCTACTACAGTAAGCCTCTGTCATGATGTCATCCCGAATCTGGCCCCCTGCTGGTATATATACTCAGCCTCTAAAACTCAGCAGGCCGTCCTTCTACGAGTAGTCACCAGCCGTGCCTGCCTCCAAGGCCCAAAATATCGGCTCCAACTTAGCATCCTGTCTCTCCCCATCCCTAATACGGTCTCGTATATCGTCCGTGGTACACATCACCGCCAGGTACTCCTCGTATTGCTCCGGATCATCCTCAGATACTAAGGAGATCTGCATGTCCTCGAGCATCCGTACCAGCTCCATGGCCATCAGCTGGGGCTCCGCTCCGGATGGGGTAGCTCTCCTGCTCAGTGCATCGGCCACCACATTCGCCTTCCCTGGGTGGTAATGCATCGTGTACTGGTAGTCGGATAAGAACTCTACCCAGTGTCTCTGTCGAATGTTCAGCTCCTTTTGCATATCTACGTACTTTAAATTATTGTGATCTGAAAATATGTCACAGTGGATGCCATAAAGGTAGTGCCGCCAGATATTCAGAGCGAATATGACCGCTCCCATCTCCAAGTCATGCACCGGGTAGTTCCGCTCATGATTCTTCAACTGTCGGGAGGCGTATGCTATCACATGCCCATTCTGCATCAGAACAACACCCATCCCCTGGTATGACGCATCCATGTACACCTGGAATCCTTCCTTCCCCGATGGAAGGGCAAGGATGGGAGCCGTTGTAAGCCGGCCCTTCAGCTCCTGGAAGGCCGCCTCGCACTGCGGCGTTAAAATGAATGCGATATCCTTCTTCGTCAAGGATGTGAGCGGGAGGGCTATTTGGGAAAACCCCTGTACAAACTTTCGATAATAACCGACAAGTCCTAGGAAACTCCGCACATCGGTGGCCATCTTCAGTGGTGGCCAATTCGATACTGCCTAGATCTTTGCTGGATCCACTGCTAGTCCAGCTCCACTGATAATGTGACCCAGGAAGGCCACCTCATGTAAGACCCCCCTCCCGGAACACACGACATGGCTGAGGGGAGTCTTATGCCCAGGACAGCCGCCTTGCGGGAGCGCCAGCACACGAGCTAGCCTCCCCCACAAGACGCCTATCCTGCTGGCCAAACCAACTGAACAGTGCCAACCCATCAATCAAGTAAAAGCAAGAAGACATATAAGATATTCACATAAGTAAGAGTCCAAATAAATACAAAAGAACAAGAAGCTTCGAGAGCTCCCGCAACAGTATCAGAGTATCAGACTAAATGCCCCAAGGGCTACAACTCAAACTGTGCTCACATCTGCCGTTAACGGCAACCAAGGTACCATAGTCACCACCCTGCACACCTGACCTGTCTGGCCTCCTCCAGCATCGTGCGTCGCTGCTCTAGGTTGCACTCCTAAAAAGAGGGACGTAGCAACCGTTAGTCACAAAGACTAAGTGGCTTCACATCCGCTCCCCCGATGACTCCAAGACACCGGGCGGAAGGAAAGGACGGAAAGCTGCAATATAAGCAATAATATACAAAATAGGTGACATGAATGGTTGTATATACACGTCGGTTATATAAGTACCCAAGTACTTGCAATAACTCTAACTAACAGGTACAAATACATGCAAGTACTAGTAACAGAAAGAAGTAAGCAGAATATCAATATCGTACTAGTAACAGAAAGGGGTAAGCAAGTACTAGTAATAAGAAAGCATGAGCAGAGTATCAATAAACCGAATTAAACTTAACTTATAAGGATGCCCATAAAAGCTTATAAGTAAAGGATCTGAACATGATGGTAACTCATCATATAAAGGTGCCCATACAAGTTTATATGATGAGGATCCAATGCGGTGCAATGCAATGATTATGAAGGATGAATGCAATGCATATGATATGAAGACTCACCCATGCAATGTTGCTATGTCGACATAGACCTTTAGTTCTCACTTTTTGAGTGGTAGCTAACCGCTCAGGCATCTCCCATCGTGGCCAGACGGAGACAGTGAAACGATCTCCTCCACTACTAGGAGGGTATGAACACTACCAGTCCTAGGCCTCTGTACGCCTCAACGCTAAGAACACACAGCGGAGACTCTGCGTACTGCTCGACGCTAAGAACACACAGCGGAGCCTCCAATGACACAGAAGGGGACTTGGGTAGGTGAGCACTAAGAGTCCAACCCAACTAGTCTAGAGTCTACTGCCGGCTTCTGTCGGTGTCACGACTAGCAAGCCCGTAGACCCGCCACAAGTAATCCTCCCCAGCGGGGTCCATTTGTATCCGTGTATCAACATACACCAGGACTTCTAATCCAAGTCCTTCTATACAAACCGTGTATCTACGTACACCAGGACTTCTAATCCAAGTCCTTCTAACCAATCCGTGTATCTACGTACACCAGGACTTCTAATCCAAGTCCTTCTAAACAATCCGTGTATCTACGTACACTAGGACTTATAATCCAAGTCCTTCTAACCAATCCGTGTATCTACGTACACCAGGACTTCTAATCCAAGTCCTTCTAAACAATCCGTGTATCTACGTACACCAGGACTTCTAATCCAAGTCCTTCTATCCAATCTGTATATTCGCGTACACTAGGATTTCTAATCCAAGTCCTTCTAAACAATCCGTGTATCTACGTACACTAGGACTTCTAATCCAAGTCCTTCTAAACAATCCGTGTATCTACGTACACCAGGACTTCTAATCCAAGTCCTTCTAAACAATTCGTGTATCTACGTATACCGGGACTTCTAATCCAAGTCCTTCTAAACAATCCATGTATCTACGTACACCAGGACTTCTAATCCAAGTCCTTCTAAATAATCCATGTATCTACGTACACCAGGACTTCTAATCCAAGTCCTTCTAAACAATCTGTGTATCTACGTACACCAGGACTTCTAATCCAAGTCCTTCTAAACAATCTGTGTATCTATGTACACCAGGACTTCTAATCCAAATCCTTCTAAACAATCCGTGTATCTACGTACACCGGGACTTCTAATCCAAATCCTTCTAAACAATCCGTGTATCTACGTACACTAGGACTTCTAATCCAAGTGGCTATTTTTTTGTTACATAATATACAATAAAAGACAAACCTATTTAACATAGCATGATCCATCATCTTCCCCAAACATGAAGATCATTTCACCCCCTTTTAAAATCCCTAAATATCATTCCCCTCACTCTCCCACAACGACCATGGGTTTGCCCCAAATCAAATCCCATCTCTTCCTTTTGAAGAGAAGAAATGATCCCTAGAACCTCGCGGCGAACGATGCCCTAATTTTGAGGTTTCGGCTTGGTCTTCCTAAGGAAACACCATTAAAGCTCACACGAGAAGCTCTCTTGAGCCTTCATCTCTCCTATTGTGATCTAAGAGGCTAGCACCAAGGGAGAGGGGAGGAAGTCACCTGATTTACGGCCGACGTTCGCGGTTGTCTCCTCTGCGGCATGGCGACAGTTGGCCAAGACTGATTAGAGGGTCCTGATCCACAGAAATATACAACATGTAGTCAGTCAACATTACCCAAACTAAAAAGGGAAATAGCACAGAAAATCTGGACTGCTTAAGGGCAGACAAACAGCAAACAACCTTAATGAAATAGAACCAAAACATGTACAGATGTACTATAGAAGATCATCCCTATTCCCCATTCTCTGATTCACTCCACAATAACCAATAGAGAAGGAAAGTAATAGCAGCCTAACAAGATAGAAACCCTCAAATTGCTTACAAGATTTTGTCCAAATCTCCTACAGCAATACTATCATTCCATTTCTCCAAATGCTCACTCATGCAACAAGCTCAACAGAATATAGAAACAAGTAGCAGCAGGCCAACATGAGTATTTACTCCAGAATACCCCAACTTTTGAGTTAAGACAAATACAAAGAGGGATGGAGATTTATTAACTCACAGTGCATAAAAATCCCCCCAATTAACACAAATCAAAGCATGTATAAGACCAAATTTCTCCGCTCTATATGCAACTTACCCACGTTTTGCATTTTTAATTGCTGTAACAATATCAGTTGTAACAGTACCAAGCTAGGTCAAGCTTATAAAGAAGAAGAAAACCCCAAATTCTGTTTTGCAAGTAAGAGCAAGGCACACCATACGGCCTACTAAAATCAACCCAAGAACAACTCCCTGATGAATATTTAGTAAACAAAGCCATAAAAGTAAACCTTATTCCGTCGCCAAAAGGAAGAGGAATGGGGGAAAAAGAGGAGGGCTTATAGTGAAAATCCTTTCATAGCCTGCCGCTAGGGTAAAGATCTACGCACAAAGCCTGTAACCCGCCGGCCAGGGTAGAGAAGAGAGGAGGAATTGAGCGCCATCTGCGAGCCCTAAGAGACGGCGGCAAGAACTGGAGAGGGAGTCAAGCGGTGGTTTCAGGAATTTTTTTATCGAAAGTGAAGCTCGGCTAAGTCTTAAAGAACCGGTCCACCCACTCTAGTCATCGCTCATCCTAACTGGAATTAAATTCTCTTCATACAGCCCTTCCTTATTAGCACACCAATTCCAGCTGCCAAAATGTGATATTAGCACCCCCCATTTCAGCTATTCGCAAACCAAATCAATTTCAAACTCCTCTATCGTCACACCAAGGTGCACCCCTTTTCAATTAATATTAGCAGTTACTATATGGAACTCCAACTCAAACAAGCCGGTCCAGCACAACCATCCCAAATCTTTACCAGTACCACATATATATATATTTATATAGTTTGCCAACATATAGAATATAGGAAAAACTCATATTCTGCTAAAAATGTCGTGCGCCGCAAAGCATCAAAGAAATTCATACTCAACTGGCAATGCTACGCCTAGTTGACACTGATTTATATTTTCATCATAGGGGCCTAGCGCACTGGGATATAATCCAATTTTACAGCGACGACCAAGCTGCATGTCATTGTAATGAGAGCATGTACAAATAACATCCAATTACCCGGTACATCACTAGCCTAATAAATGAAGAGATAAGCCCCCGTATCTCTTCGACTGAGTTTCTTCTACCACCAATATAACACATTCGTCCCACAATGAGCCTTCTCTGGATCCAAATTCTTATCATATCTCTTCCATATGAAACCTTCTACATAAATAGAAGTGAGAGGTATCCACATACAGTATAAAAGACATGCGTGGTGGACTCTTACTAAGATGATAATAGACTACAGGCACCAATCTCATTGAGATTGCCCTAATGTTTTGGGTAAGGTGATAATATTAATCCATATCTGAGATAGTAATCTCAGGGTGTGAGTCTCTAGCATCTACACTCACGTTAAACTCTTCCCTTAATCATTTGCGGTCACTTATTGCTTGGCCACATCATCCCCAAGATCGGTATAAGGTTAGGGTATGTCACGACATATCCTGCTAAGTCTTACAAATGGTATCAGCTTGCAACGATCCTGAGATAAAGAAGTCCATTAAACCACTAGGCCACCCTGTTTGCTAAATCAGTTTGAGGACAAACTGATGCAGCGGAAGTGGTGGTGTGCCCATGTGTGATTCACATTAAGTATGTCCACTTTTTCCTGTAGAAAGTGCCAACCTAAGCCAAACTCGTACCCTTACGTATAGATGCTGGCCCATTCCGAGACAATAATTTCCATTCCCATTCCAACAATTAGAGTTGGTCTGGCATAGGATTATGCCAACCAAACTAGGATACCACTTTGGTCGACTTAGCAAGATATGTCGTGACATACCCTAACCTTATACCGATCTCGGGGATGATGTGGCCAAGAAATAAGTGACCGCAGATGATTAAGGGAAGAGTTTAACGTGAGTGTAGATGCTAGAGACTCACACCCTGAGATTTCTATCTCAGATATGGATTAATATTATCACCTTACCCAAAACATTAGGGCAATCTCAATGAGATTGGTGCCTGTAGTCTATTATCATCTTAGTAAGAGACCACCAAGCGTGTCTCTTATACTGTATGTGGATACCTCTCACTCCTATTTATGTAGAAGGTTTCATATGGAAGAGATATGATAAGAATTCGGATCCAGAGAAGGCTCATTGTGGGACGAATGTGTTATATTGGTGGTAGAAGAAACTCATTCGAAGAGATACGGGGGCTTATCTCTTCGTCTATTGGGCTAGTTATGTACCGGGTAATTGGATGTTATTTGTACATGCTCTCATTACAATGAGATGCAGCTTGGTCGTCGCCGTAAAATTTGAATTTCTACATCACGGCTAATATATAAGTGCATCGTCACGGCGATCGATAGGGTAAGAACTCTAAGTCGAGGAAGATATGCCCCTAAGGTTTGTGCCCATACGTGAGATGAATGTACCATATGGGCGGTGGATGAAATTTAGTCCAAAAATGTATGGGGGGCTTGTCCCTTCGTTTATTGGCCTAGCAGATGGGCCAATTGGGATTCTACCAGGAGCCAAAAATCTTTGTGGCCTGCTTCACTTAGCCTTGCTACAATGAGTTTTTCCCATTTAAGTCGTTACAAGCCATTGAAATTGGAATTTGGCACTCCTTGATGAATGAGTTCATCTTAAGCAAGGGGGATGATTGAACACCATGTTTTGGTTTACGGTGAGTTCACTCCCAGAGTAATAGAGGTGAGTACCTTAAGGATGAGCAGATCTTCACTCTAAATGAAGACTATGCAGAGAAGTAAACTGTAACGTAGCGTTGTAATGTCTCTCAAGGATCAAAGGTCGATCTGACGACCGCATGACAAATTTTGGGGGACGCCTTAAAGTTTGTTAAGTGGGAATTGTATCGATTGCTGATCAAAGAGGTGTATTTACAAGCGTCCAATTAAAGATAAAGAATACGAAATTGTAGCACCCGTGGTGCTAAGGCATTGTTACGTGATTTGTTAAGTCGACAAATTCATACAATTGCATTATAATTACGTGTAGTACCCAGTTGGGGGTGTTGATTTCATTTGGGCTGCTATATATATATATTCTAGTTGGTCTTTATTTAGGGGCTGACTTTGTAGTTCAGTCTGGAATTATGTTGGGCTGCTTCTTAAGTATTGTTCTAATTGGGGGGGGGGGGGGGGGCGGGGGGGGGGGGGGGGGGGGCTGCAGTTATATAACTTCATTAGGGCTCATATCTTTATATATATAAGTATGTGTGTGCTGATAGCAAATCTTGGACCTCTCTTGCTATTGAACCATGGGCTCCTACTTTTGGTGGGGCTGTTTGTTGGGTTCATTTTGGGCCCTTCTGATTATGTCTCGGCTAAATCATGTGCTGCCATACTCTTCCCTTGTTATTCTCTGCACTTGTCGTTGTTGGAAATTCGATTGGGGTCCCGGATAGGTATTCATACCAATAATTAGAAGACGGATAGTTGTCGGATCCTAGTTAAACAAAGGACTAATTCTGATCAACTAAAGTTTAGATAGCTCCGTTTCTACATATTATGGCCTGCCTCAGCTCTAGTTGGTTTTAATTCTGAATATATATTTATACACTTGTTAGAAGGTGCGGTTGGTTTTGCAGCTAAGTTTCATGGAGCCTTGTTTGCAAATCCTTATCGGTGTGAGGAACCAGATCTTAATTCCCTGGGAATTTCATTTCTAATTCCTGGCGAGTCCGGGGAATTAGAGGCCAAGCTCTCTGGGAATTTCCCTTGCTAGTTCTCGATGACTTTGCGAGGATGGCAATTTGTTAAATTTGAAGGTTAAGTGGATGGAATTTGGTTTTTTTTTACTTGTTCCAGTGACCGGCAGCTTTGTACTCATAGTAACAGAAAGTATCGAATACTATTATTTAATTTATAAGCTTTTTCCATCAATAACTGAGCTAGCTTTTCATCTTTTCCGATAATTGTCCAGTGAACTACAGTACAACTGGTAGCACCTATGGTATTTAAATTCTCTTTATACTTTAAAAGCATTTCCACCATTTTAAAGTCACCTATTATATCTGCCTCATGGGTTGGTGTTTGACCAGTTGCACCTTGTACATCTACCTCAGCCCCAATAGATCCAAGAGTTTCGGCTACTTCAGTTTGGTGTAGGTTTGTTGGCTGCCTCTTATGTGCTTATCTCTATTTGGGGGCTGCTTCTTTCCTTGTCATTAGGGGTTGCTGCTATGTTATTCTGTTGGGGCTGTTCTACCTTCTTCTCTTATTTTATTGAAGTTGTTTGCTTATGATTATGGGTTGCTATAGGAGCTGTTGTTTTAGCTGGGGCTTCCCTATTGTTTTCTTTCTTTCTTGTGGGGCTGCTGTCGTTTGTTACAAGGGGCTGCTGTGCTGAAACCTGCTGCTGTTTGTTTGTTGGGGACTGCTTCTATCTTCTCCTTATCCAATTAAGGCTACTGTTTATTTATTGGGCTGCTTCTTATACCTGTCTAATTGGGTGCTGCTTCTATTACTTGGTTGAATTTGGGGCTGCTGGCTTATAATCTGAATTTTGGGTTGCTACTGTTTTAATTAGAGGGCTGTTGTTTTTTTTATTAGAGGGGCTGCTTTATATGGATTTAAAGTGGCTGCTTTATTTGAGTTCATTGGGGGTGCTCTATATTCTAATGGCTCCTATAGCTTCATACTTATAGTGTTATATTTGCTATGTGGCAGTTAAACACCTTGGTTATTCGGCCCTGGGTATAGGAGATTACGATGGTCAAGTTGGGCAATCGTTTAAATGTTGGCTAAATTTCAAAACCATTCATAGCCTCGCTTGCAGTTTAACTGTTGAGATCTTTATTTGTTTTTGTACTAAACCACACTGCGGCTTCAAATGAGTTGGGTTAGTTTTGGTTGGCTTCAGCTTTGGTGGGTTGGAGGTGTTTAGACCCTAAATTCCCCAGAAATTTCGCTTCCTAACTCCCGATGGCTAAGGGAATTAGGTGTTAAATTTCCTGGGAATTTCCCCTGCTAGTTATCGGTGACTCAGCGAGGCTAGCAGTTGATTGAGAAGAGTATGTGTGGGATTCTTGTGGCTTCCTTTCAGCATTTTTGGAACATTAAGACCCTATTCCCCTATCTTAAACATAAGACCCTCCTAACCTCAACTTAAATTTCGGGGATGAAATTGTTTCTTCGTTTATTGGATTTGTAACATCCCAGTGTGCGATAGGCCCCTATGATGAAAATATAAATCAGTGTCAACTAGGCGTAGCATTGCCAGTTGAGTATGAATTTCTTTGATGCTTTGCGGCGCTCGATATTTTTAGCAGAATATGAGTTTTTCCTATATTCTATATGTTGGCAAACTATATAAATATATATGTGTGTTACTGGTAAAGATTTGGGATGGTTGTGCTGGACCGGCTTGTTTGAGTTGGAGTTCCATATAGTAACTGCTAATATTAATTGAAAAGGGGTGCACCTTGGTGTGCCGATAGAGGAGTTTGAAGTTGATTTGGTTTGCGAATAGCTGAAGTGGGGGTGCTAATAGCACATTTTGGCAGCTGGAATTGGTGTGCTAGGATGAGCGGTGACTAGAGTGGGTGGACCGGCTGTTTAAGACTTAGCCGAGCTTCACTTTCGATAAAAAAATCCCGAAACCACCGCTTGACTCCCTCTCCAGTTCTTGCCTCCCTCTCTCAGGGCTCGCAGATTGCGCTCGATTCCTCCTTTCTTCTCTACCCTGGCCGGCGGGTTAAAGGCTTTGCGCGTAGATCTTTACCCTAGCGGCAGACTAAGAAAGGATTTTTCACTGTAAGCCCTCCTCTTTTTCCCACCTTCCTCTTCCTTTTGGCGACGGAATAGGGTTTACTTTTATGGCTTTGTTTACTAAATCTTCATCAGGGAGTTGTTCTTGGGTTGATTTTAGTTGGCCGTATGGTGTACCTTGCTCTTACTTGCAAAATAGAATTTGGGGTTTTTTCTTCTTTATAAGCTTGGCCTAGCTTGGTACTGTTACAACTGATATTGTTACAGCAATTAAAAATGCAAAACGTGGGTAAGTTCCATATAGAGCGGAGAAATCTGGTATTATACATGCTTTGATTTGGGTTAATTGGGGGGATTTTTATGCACTGTGAGTTAATAAATCTCCATCCCTCTTTGTATTTGTCTTAACTCAAAAGTTGGGGTATTCTGGAGTAAATACTTATGTTGGCCGGCTGCTACTTGTTTCTATATTCTGTTGAGCTTGTTGCTTGAGTGAGTATTTAGAGGAATGGAATTATAGTATTGCTGTAGGAGATTTGGGCAAAATCTTGTAAGCAATTTGAGGGTTTCTATCTTGTTAGGCTGCTATTACTTTCCTTCTCTATTGGTTATTGTGGAGTGAATCAGAGAATGGGGAAGAGGGATGATCTTATATAGTACATCGGTACATGTTTTGGTTCTATTTCATTAAGGTTGTTTGATGTTTGTCTGCCCTTAAGCATCCAGATTTTCTGTGCTATTTCCCTTTTTAGTTTGGGTAATGTTGACTGATTACATGTTGTATATTTCTGTGGATCAGGACCCTCTAATCAGTCTTGGCCAACTGTCGCCATGCCGCGGAGGAGACAACCGCGAACTTCGGCCGAAAATCAGGTGACTTCCTCCCCTCTCCCTTGGTGCTAGCCTCTTAGATCACAATAGGAGAGATGAAGGATCAAGAGAGCTTCTCGTGTGAGATTTAATGGAGTTTCCTTAGGAAGACCAAGCCGGAACCTCAAAATTAGGGCATCGTTCGCCGCGAGGTTCTAGGAATCATATCTTCTCTTCAAAAGGAAGAGATGGGATTTGATTTGGGGCAAACCCATGGTCGTTGTGGGAGAGTGAGGGGAATGATATTTTGGGATTTTAAAAGGGGGTGAAATGATCTTCATGTTTGGGGAAGATGATGGATCATGCTCTGTTAAATAGGTTTGTATTTTATTGTATATTATGTAACAAGGTTGAAAATAGCCGCTTGGATTAGAAGTCCTAGTGTACGTAGATACACGGATTGTTTAGAAGGAGTTGGATTAGAAGTCCTGGTGTACGTAGATACACGGATTGTTTAGAAGGACTTGCATTAGAAGTCCTGGTGTACGTAGATACACGGATTGTTTAGAAGGACTTGGATTAGAAGTCCTGGTGTACGTAGATACACGGATTGTTTAGAAGGACTTGGATTAGAAGTCCTGGTGTACGTAGATACACAGATTGTTTAGAAGGACTTGGATTAGAAGTCCCGGTGTACGTAGATACACGGATTGTTTCGAAGGACTTAGATTAGAAGTCATGGTGTACGTAGATACACGGATTGTTTAGAAGGACTGGGATTAGAAGTCCTAGTGTACGTAGATACACGGATTGTTTAGAAGGACTTGGATTAGAAGTCCTGGTGTACGTAGATACACGGATTGGTTAGAAGGACTTGGATTAGAAGTCCTGGTGTACATAGATACACAGATTGTTTAGAAGGACTTGGATTAGAAGTCCTGGTGTACGTAGATACACGAATTGCTTAGAAGGGCTTGGATTAGAAGTCCTAGTGTACGTAGATACACGGATTGTTTAGAAAGACTTGGATTTGAAGTCCTGGTGTACGTAGATACACGGATTGGGTAGAAGGATTTGGATTAGAAGTCCTGGTGTACGTAGATACTCGGTTTGTATAGAAGGACTTGGATTAGAAGTCCTGGTGTATGTTGATACACGGATACAAATGGACCCAGCTGGGGAGGATTAGTTGTGGCGGGTCTACGGGCTTGCTAGTCGTGACACCGATAGAAGTCGGCAGTAGACTCTAGACCGATTGGGTTGGACTCTTGGTGCTCACCTACCCAAGTCCCCTTCTGTGTCATTGGAGGCTCCGCTGTGTGTTCTTAGCGTCAAGCAGTACGCAGGGTCTCCGCTGTGTGTTCTTAGCGTCGAGGCATACAGAGGCCTAGGACTGGTAGTGTTCATACCCTCCTAGTAGTGCAGGAGCTCGTTCCACTGTCTCCGTCTGGCCACAATGGGAGATGCCTGAGCGGTTAGCTACCACTCAAAAAGCGAGAACTAAAGGTCTATGTCGACATAGCAACATTGCATGGGTGAGTCTTCATATCATAATCATTGCATTGCATTCATCCTTCATAATCATTGCATTGCACCGCATTAGATCCTCATCAAATAAACTTGTATGGGAACCTTTATATGATGAGTTACCTTCATGTTCAGATCCTTAACTTATAAGGTTGTATGGGCATCCTTATAAGTTAAGTTCAATTCAGTATATTGATACTCTGCTCATGCTTTCTTATTACTAGTACTTGCTTACTCCTTTCTGTTACTAGTACGATATTGATACACTGCTTACTTCTTTCTGTTACTAGTACTTGCATGTATTTGTACCTGTTAGTTAGACTTATTGCATGTACTTGGGTACTTATACAACCGACGTGTAAATACAACCATTCCTGTCACCTGTTTTGTATATTATTGCTTATATTGCAGCTTTCTGTCCTTTCCTTCCGCCCGGTGCCTTGGAGTCGCCGGGGGAGCAGATGTGAAGCCACTTAGTCTTTATGACTAACGGTTGCTACGTCCCTCTTTTTAGGAGCGCACCCTGGAGCAGCGGCGCACGATGCTGGAGGAGGCCAGACAGGTCAGGTGTGCAGGGTTGGTGACTATGGTACCTTTGTTGTCGTTAATGCAGATGTGAGTACAGTTTGAGATGTAGCCCTTGGGGCATTTAGTCTGATACTCTGATACTGTTGCAGGAGCTCTCGGAGCTTCTTGTTCTTTTGTATTTATTTGGACTCTTACTTATGTGAATATCTTATATGGCTTCTTGCTTTTACTTGATTGATGGGTTGGCATTGTTCAGTTGGTTTGGCCGGCAGGATAGGCGTCTTGTGGGGGAGGCTAGCTCGTGTGCTGGCGCTCCCGCAAGGTGGCTGTCCTGGGCATAAGACTCCCCTCGGCCGTGTCGTATGTTCCGGGAGGGGGGTCTTACACCTCATTCAACCAACAATGACATTTGCTGAACTTCGCGTATAAACTGTGCTCCCGAAGTTTCTTTAATGTCAGCGCCAAATGACATGCATGCTCCTCCTCCGTCCTCGAGTAAATGAGAATACTGTCGATGAACACAATGACAAAGATGTCGAGATATGGCTCGAACACCTAGTTCATCAGACTCATAAATGCCGACGACACGTTTGTGAGCCCGAAGGGCATCACAGTGAACTCAAATAGTCCGTATCGGTTGCTGAAAGCCATCTTCAGGATGTCCTACTCCTGAATCCGCAACTGATAATATCTTGACCTCAAATCTAGCTTCAAGAAGTAGTGGGCTCCCTCTAGCTGGTCAAATAGCTCATCTATCCTCAGCAATGGGTATGTGTTTCACACCGTCAGCCTGTTCAGAGCTCTGTAGTCGATGCACAGTCTGAGGGTCCCATCCTTCTTCTTTACGAATAGCACCGGAGCTCCCCAAGGCGAGGAACTCGGTCTGACGAACCCTGATTCCACAAGCTTCTGCAGCTCTCTCTGAAACTCCACTAGCTCCTTTGGGACCATCCGATAAGGAGCTCTAGATACCGGCTTAGCCCCCGACACCAATTGGATCTGAAAGTCCTTCTCGCGGTGCGGTGGAAGCCGTGACAACTTCTCCGGGAATACATCGGCAAAATCCCATACTAATGGAATACTGGCGATTGAGTCCTTCGCCTCGATTGCCTCAAACATCACTTGATATACTTCGTCTCCCTGTAGATGGGCCTTCGCGGCCTGAATAGATGATAATAAGAGACGGGAGGGGGTCTGATACCTTCGACTACTACTTTCGTGTCCTCATGCTTTAGGACAATCCTCCTTGCCGGGCAGTCAATCCTTGCCTGGTTCCCGTGTAGCCAGTTCATGCTCAGGATCAGGTCGAAGTCTTTCATCTTCAAGAACGTCGTCGGTGCTTCGAACAACTTTCCTCCAATTTCCATGTTCATATTGCACTTTGCGTTCGTTACTATCTCTGATCCGTCCAAAAATCGCACCCTCCTGTGGATGCCCTCGAAGTGTTGGACCTGATCCAGATCGTCTACAAATTCTTCTGAGACGAACGAGTGTGAGGCACCCGTATCGAATAAAGTGTATGCGGGCTTGCCGCAGACGAGCACTATACCTGAGTGATTTTTTCTTCGTTTGGTTCAATGCTAAGGTAAAGCTAAGGTTTGCAATGTACTAATAATTATATATAACAAGCATTTAAGTACCAGTGATGACCCTTGCCGGGTTCCGGGGCTGTGCTAGGTCTAGGGCGTACATCTGATCCCTATTCTATTTCCGGTCTCCACCCTTGAATCCATGACCTCGTCCACGTCCTCGGCCCCCGAAATGCTGGGGCGGTGGTTCAGCCTGTACTGCTGGTGGTGCATTCCTCTGAGGGAAGTTCCTCCGAATGTGCCCTGACTGGTGGCACTGGTAGCACTCTTGTGGGGGAGGTGGCCCACCTCCTCCTATCCTCGGCATCTCCTGCATCTGTAGAGCCTGAGGAGAGAATGCTGACGATAACCTTCTGGCCGCCTAACCTGCAAACACAATAAATAGTCAACAATCTTTAGACTGCGCCACCTCAAAGTTGAGACCGGCACAATCAATCCACACTAGGTTCTTCCAGTTCTTGCTTATGAATGGCTACCCCTGCCCCTCTATTTTTAGGCAAATGAACGGATGTCGTCACCGCCACGTAGGGATATGGTCACCTTCCTTATTGAAGCACGCGGTCTATAGATCCAGACCCAAGGTCACGATATGACCTTTATTATACTTAAGCAACTATCAATTAAGACAGCTCGCTTAATCCAAATCGGCAGACCGCCCGGTCTTTTATAGGAGAAGAATAATATGAGCATCTGACCAGATCATGAATAGACCGCCAGAACCAGGCTCATACAGCCCATCCGGTCTCCCATAAGATCGGAACCACAGCAGACCGCAAGAGCGATCTCAAGCAGACCGAAGTACAAGACCACTGAAGCGACCTCCAATACTAGACCACCCAGTCTCGAATCGAACAGAACACTTGGACTCAAACGGCAAACCAACACAGGCCGCCAACACCAGAGACTCGCAGACTCAATAACCAGATCGCCACACCCGAGCTCGCGCGGTCTCTGCGGTCTCCGTAATCTGACCGCCCAGATACTTCTCTTCCACTTCAAAAATTTAACACTCCCCCTTAAAGTGGGAAGTAGAAAATAGCCCAAGTAGACTCCTCAACCGAACAAATGGTCCCTTCGACAACGCCTTCATGAAGATGTACGATACATTAGCATTGCTCTGCAAATGCTCAACCATAAGAGATCCCTCCAACACCTTCTCCCGAATGAAATGATGTTTAATCTCTATGTGCTTGGTTCGCGCGTGAAAAACTGGATTGTTCCCAGTTTGATGACACTCTCATTGTAACCCTGAATCATAGTAGGACTTCGCACCTCACCGTGAATGTCCTCCACAAGCCTCCTAAGCCATATGGCTTCTTGATCTGCCAAAGCTGAAGCTTTGTATTTCGCTTCCGTGGTAGAGACAGACATAGAATCATGCTTCTTGCTGCACCATGATATAGCTATAGAGCCTGTCATAAAGACATATCCAGAAGTCGATCTCCGATCATCTGAATCTCCTCCATAATCAGCATCCATGTATCCATGTAAGCAAATGCATGAGTTCTTCCATAGAAGAGACCCAAATCTAAGGTGGACTTCACGTACTTTAGAATGCTCCTAGCCGCCAAAAGATGAGGTTTCCGAGGCTCAGCCATAAACCGACTCACTCGGCCAACCGCATAAGAGATATTCGACCCCGTGATCGTCAAGTAAATCAAACTTCCGACCAAAGATCGAAACACCAAAGGATCAAAAAGTACCTTCCCCTCATCAAGTCGAAGAGTCATACCAACCTCCAGTTGAGTAGAGCTGCTCTTCCCCCATTCCATGCCGAATCGCATCACAATTCGATCTGCATAGCCCTTCTTGGAAAAAAGCATACCGCCCTCTTTCCTCTCCACTTTGAGTCCAAGGAAATGGTGGAGCTCACCCAACTCCTTCATCTCAAATCTGATAGCTAACTCAGCTCGGAGTCTAGCTACCTCCACTTCAGAATTCCCCGTGATGATCATATCTTCAATGTATAGCAGCACCAAGACCTGAAGCACGCCCGTCTTTTTTACGAATAAGATCTGTTAAATTTTTGAAGTGGAAGTGGATCTGTCCGGGCGGTCTATTTTTTGGAGACCGCAGAGACCACGCGACCTGTTCTGCGGTTTGCCTCTAGAATCCGCGAGCTCGGTTTGGCGACCTGGCTGGTGTGGTCGCGCATCTCTGGTGTTGGCGGCCTGTGTTGGGTCTGCTGGTCTTGCCCAAGTATCCATGTTCTGGTTTAGACCGGATAGTCTCATCTGCGGGTTGCATGAGCTTGTTCTGGCGGTCTGTTCCTAGTCGGTCAGATGCTCATGTCTATTTTTACAAGAGACCGGGCGGTCTGACGGGATGTCTTGGCGAGCTGTCTTTCTTGGACAGTTGTGCCTTAGCTGTAATAAGGTCTTGAAGAGACCGCGCGGTCTGGTTCTGGAGACCGCGTGCTTCTATAAGGAAGGTGACCGTATCCCTTAGGGTGGTGACGACATTCGTTCGTTTGCCTATAAATAGGGGTGTCGGGGTTGTCATAACAACGCAAGAACTGTAAGAACCAAAGTTGGCTTGATTGTGCCAGTCTCTTTCTGAGGTCGCGCGGTTTGAGGTTTTTGTCTGACCTATTTGTTTGTTTGCAGGTTAGCGACTAGCAGTTACCGTCAGCATTCTCCTTTCTTCCAGCTTTGAATAAACCAGTTCGGCAGCGGACTATCTGCACGGATTGTGTTTAGGTGTTCTTGGATTGTGCAGTGGACTCAGTTGATCAGGCTGTCTTAAGTGATCAGGTGGTCTTGAGTTGAGGTCTGCAGTAGGAAGCAATTCTTCGTCAAGTGTTCGTGGGTTCTTCTATGGTCTTGAGACCGTGCGGTCCGGGCGATCAAGAAGTGCGGACAGGTGTTTTTTTCAGCAGTTGAATAAAGCAGCAAGTGTGCGGTCTATGGTTGCGGTCTGACAGGTGCAGCTTGTGCTCTGTTCGCGCGGTATCAGGATTAACCGTGCGGCTTGTCTGCTTGAGCGGTCTGGCGGTCTGTGCTTTGACAATTTGCTGGCGGCTTGTTTTTGTGTCTTGTGCATCTCTCCTTCGTAATTCTTATGAATCATGTCTCGCCATGTATGTCTCGAGTTATAAAGAGATAGTAAATAATAAGGGCACTATTCTGCTTTGCCATTTTCATTGATTGTCACGCTTGTAGATAGTGTGAAGAGTTCCGCATTTTTACTTCACTTCGACCTGTAAATATTTTAACATGGTATCAGAGGCAGGTTTTTGAGCAGTAATCAGCGTTTTCTTCTGCTTGGATTTCTGCAAGTCGGTTGTCAATCAGTGGATAACAATGGAAGGAGGATATGCAAGAGGTCTTGGTATTGATCTCCTTACGCAGACTAACTTTAAGAAGTGGAAGCTTTGCATGGAGAGCTATCTGCTTGGCGAGGACTTATGGAGTTGGTAGGAGGAGAAGCAAGACAAGTTATTGTTCCTGCTGAGGGGATTGCTGAGCTCGTGAAGGCTTGGAAGAGAACAAATGCGAAGGCTGAGTTCACTCTCAAGCGAGCTATCATTCCGGAGTTGTTTGCCACATCATCGGGTGTAGGTCAGCTGCTGAAATCTGGACAACCCTGGATGGCTTGTTCAATAAGAAGAATGTAGCTCGGCTACAGTTCTTGGAAAATGAGTTGGCGAAAGCAACTCAGGGAGACTTGTCCATTTCGATGTTCTTCTTGAAAATGAAGAACCTTTGCGCAGAGATATCGGCATTGGACCTGGATGATCCTATCTCAGAAGCGAAGCTAAAGAGGCATATAATCCATGGATTACGGAGGGAGTATGTGGCCTTTGTTACTTCTGTTCAAGGCTGGGCCAATCAGCCATCGTTGCTAGAGCTAGAGAACTTGCTTGCGTCTCAAGAGAGTTTGGCTAAGCAAATTGCGGGGATGTAAGTCTCTGGGTGAGAAGAAGAGGTTCTTTTTTCTGGAAAGAAGAAGCGTTAGGACAAGAAGAAGAAGTCATCTAGTAACGATGGTCCGTCTACTTCATATCAGCAAGAGAGGAGTTATGCTCTTAAGTCTGAAGGGAAGAAGAAGGAAGGACTAAGATGTTTCAGGTGCAACAAGCTGGATCATTTCAAAAGGGACTGCAAGGTCAATCTTCATTCAGGGCATGATGCAGGAAAGGAGGAGGTTAGTTCCAATGTTGAAGGTAGTTGGGGTGGTGGATGTGCTTTCATGAAGGGCACTTGTGTTTGGGCATTAACTTCCATCAACTATCAGGATGTTTGGATAATGGACTCGGGTTGTGGTCATCACTTAACTGGAGATGAGTCGAAGTTATCTTCTTTGCAGGCATATACAGGTAATGATACTATCATTACTGCTGATGATACTATACATGCAGTATAGAAGGAGGGTGTAGTTTCTTTGAACGATGATAGAGGCACTCTTACGTTGAAGAGTGTCTATCATGTTCCGGGGATGAAGAAAAACCTCATCTCGGTGACCAACACTGTGGATGCGGGCTATCACGTTCTGTTTGGTCCAACTGAAGTGAAGTTTCTTCAAAACGTGTCAGCAGTGGAGGCTGAAGTCACTCATGTCAGCAAAAGGGTGAAGGACTTGTTTGTGTTATCAACAAGTTCCTATGTTGATAAGATGAGGACTAATGATAGCGATGCTATCTGGCATGAAAGACTTGGACATGTTGGGATTGACAAGTTGAAAGCAATGGAAGGGAGAGGCCTTGTGAGAGGTCTGCCTAGTTTTTCATCCTTTGGCAAAGGTCATGTTTCTGCAGGATGTCAGTATGGTAAGGCTCAACGTCTTCTATTTGACAAATCACAAAGCAGATGTAAAGCACCATTGGAGTGTATTCATGGTGATCTGTTCGGAGCTACCATAACTGTCAGTCTTGGAGGCAGCAGGTATATGCTAGTTCTAATTGATGACTTCACTAGATATACTTGGGTATATTTTCTGAAGGAGAAGTCAGAAGTGTTCGCGAGGTTTGTGGAGTTCAAGGAGCTAGTGGACGCTCGGCTCAACCTGTGGGTTAAGAGGTTGAGAACTGACAATGGAGGGGAGTTTACCTCCAAAGCGTTCTTTAACTTCTGCAGGAAGCATGACATCCAGAGATAGCTTTCTTGTGCTCACACTCCACAATAGAATGGCATTGCAGAGCGGAAGATCCGTCATCTGACGGAGACCTGCAAATGTTGGCTTCATGCTAAGAGTATCCCAAAGTCCTTCTAGGCAGAGGGAATGTCTTGTACGGCCTATATCATCAATCAGATGCCTCTCAGTCCCATCAACATGAAGACCCTCATGAGTTGATGTTCAAGATAAAGCCTTCAGTGGAACACCTTCGAGTGTTTGGTTCTACCTGCTATGTGCATGTTCATGATGCCCTCAGAATGAAGCTAGATGCGAAAGCAAGGAAGCTAGTCTTCGTCGGTTATGATGACCAGAAGAAGGGCTGGAGATGCATGGATCCTGAGACACGGAGAGTTGTGGTCTCAAGGGATGTGGTATTCGACGAACTGACGTCATACCAGGGTAGCTCTTCTATTGAGTTACAAGGAAGCAGGGTAGATGGTGGACCAGGTGAAGCTACAAAGGAGGTTCTGGTGGAGTTGTCTGTTTCTCCAGGTGCTCCTGGTGCTTCTAGCTCTAGGTTAGGTGCTTCAGGTTCTTGAAGCAGGGGGAGCGATGCTCCAAGTCTACCTGAGAGGAGAGCTAGTTCAGAACAAGTAGCTGAAGAGGTGGATCAGAGTAAAGCTTTGAGGAGGTCCAAAATCACCATTATTCCACCAGATCGGTTTACGGGGGGAAACTTGGTGAGCTTCATCGCATGTTTCTTCGCAGGTCCCCTGGATGAGAGAGAGCCATCTTATAATGAAAATCCCATTGGAGTCAAGGAGTGGGATGGAGCCATGGATGAAGAGATGGCTGCCCTCAGGAAGAATGAGACTTGGGACTTGGTTCCTAAGGTTGAGGGTGTTACTCCGGTGACTTGCAAGTGGGTTTTCGAGCTGAAGAAGAAGGCTGATGGAAGTATTGAGCGGTACAAGCCTCGCCTTGTAGCTCGAGGTTTCTCTCAGAAGTATGGGGAGGATTATGAAGAAATGTTCAGCCCCGTTGCCAAGATGACTTCGGTTCGAGTGGTGATCGCATTGGCAGCTTGCCAAGGGTGGAAGATTTGGCAACTCGACGTGAAGAATGCTTTCTTATACGGCGAGATTGACAAGGATATCTTCATGGATCAGCCACCTGCTTATGTTTCCGAAGAACACCCAAGACATGTTTGCAAGCTCAAGAAGGCTCTTTACGGATTGAAGCAGGCGCCTCGGGCGTGCTATGGCAAGATTGCAGAATACCTCCAGTTCTACGGATTCTTTGCTTCTGATTCTGATTCGAGCTTATTCGTAAAGAAGACGGTGGAGCTTTAGGTCTTGGTGCTGCTATACATTGACGATATGATCGTCACGGGGAATTCTGAAGTGGAGGTAGCTAGGCTTCATGCTGAGCTAGCTAACAGATTTGAGATGAAGGATTTGGGTGAGCTCCACCATTTCCTTCGACTCGAAGTGGAGAGAAAAGAGGGCAGAATGCTTGTTTCCCAAAAGGGGTATGCAGAACAAATTGTGAAGCGATTTGACATGGAAGGGGGGAAGAGCAGCTCTACTCCACTGGAGGTTGGTATTCATCTTCGACGTGATGAGGGGAAGGTTCATTCTGATCCTTTAGTATTCCAGTCTTTGGTCGGAAGTCAGATATATTTGACGATCACGAGGTCGGATATTGCTTATGCGGTTGGTCGGGTGAGTTGGTATATGGCAGAGCCACGAAAGCCTCATCTGGTGGCGGCGAGGAGCATTTTGAAGTATGTCAAGACCACCTATGATTTGGTTCTCTTCTACAGGAAGGAATCAGGCTTTTTCTGACACGGATACATGGATGCTGATTATGGAGGAGATTCAGATGATCGTAGATCGACTTCTGTATACGTCTTTATGACAAGCTCTACAGCTATATCATGGTGCAGTAAGAAGCAGGATTCTAGGTTTGTCTCTACCATGGAAGCGGAATACAAAGCTTCGGCTTTGGCAGCTCAGGAAGCCATCTGTTTTAGGAGGCTTGTGGAGGACATTCATAGGGAGGTGCATGGTCCTACTCTGCTTCAGGGTGACAATGAGAGTGCCCTCAAATTGGTGAACAATCCAGTTTGTCATGCACGAACCAAGCATACTGAGATTCAACACCATTTCATTCGGGAGAAGGTGTTGGAGGGATCTCTTATTGTTGAGCATGTGCGGAGCAAGGAGAATGTTGCTGATGTACAACCCTTTATTCGCCTAGTGGGCCCCCGGGACCAAAGGTGTCTTTTATACTTTATTTTAGCATGATCCCAAGCAGGGAGAGAGGGGGCGAGCGGTGGAGGCAGAGGCCTCCCGCTCGACCAGCCCGTGTGGGGGACGAGCCGGAGGTGGGCGACCTCCCGGGCTCGCCCCCGCCCCAGAAGGGGGCGAGTCCAGGCAGCCGGCCTCGTGGGCTCGCCCCCACCCCAAGTAGTAGTGGGGGGCGAAACCAAGGCGGGCAGCCTTGCGGTATCACCTCCGCCCCAGCAAAGGGGCGAGCCGAGGCAGCCGGCCTCGCGGGCTCGCCCCCGCCCCCAGCAGTAGTGGGGAGCGAGACCAAGGAGGGCGGCCTTGCGGTCTCTCCCCCACCCCAGCACGGGGGAGCCGAGCCAGCCAGCCTTGCGGGCTCGCCCCCGCCCAAGCTAGTGGGCGAGCTAAGGCAAACAGCCTCGCGGGCTCGCCCCAGCCCCCAGCAATAGTGGGGGGCGAGACCAAGGCGGGTGGCCTTGCGGTCTCGCCCCTGCCCCAGTAAGGGGCGAGCCGAGGCATCCAACATTGCAGGCTCGCCCCCACCCCAGCAGGGGGGCGTGCCGAGGCATCCGGCCTCGCGGGCTCGCCCCCGTCCCCAGTAGTAGTGGGGGGCGAGACCAAGGCGGGCGGCCTTGCGGTCTCGCCCCCGCCCTAGCTGGGGGCGAGCCGAGGCAGCCGGCCTCGCGGTCTCGCCCCCGCCCCAGCAAGAGGGGCGAGAGGAGGAGGGGCGGCCTGCCCCCTCTCTCCCCAGCTCTAGTAAGGAGGGATGGTCTGCGTTTAGTGCCTAGGAATGGCGGGATTTGGCTGTTTGCAGGCCAAATCCGAGGGTGTTTTGGTAATCTCGTAGGCCAGATTATGGTTATTGGAAGACCAAGTTCAAAATCCTATAAATAGGACCAAGGGGGCACCTTTGAAGAGAGCTCTCTATCTCTCTTTTGGCCTCTCTCTCCCCAAGTCTCTTTAGTGGGTGAGGAGAGCCTCCAAAGGTGCCCAAGATTAGCATTGGATTGGGAGGGGAAGCATTCTAAGATCTTTTGGGTGTGCGGTGGGACCTCCTCGCTAAGCCCTTGGTCTCATTCCTAGTTCCTTAGCCTCTTAGCCTAGAGCTCTCCCTTGGGATAAGTAAGTGCGAGGTCACTCCCCAACTAGTTAAGGCCCCGAACTCCACAGAGACTAAGTCTTGTTCTCAAGTCTTGGTTT
Source organism: Dactylorhiza incarnata (assembly GCA_033032865.1). Lineage (NCBI taxonomy): Eukaryota > Viridiplantae > Streptophyta > Magnoliopsida > Asparagales > Orchidaceae > Dactylorhiza > Dactylorhiza incarnata. The sequence goes on along the minus strand of JAWHQI010000415.1, from coordinate 724,206 downwards.
CAACATTATGGTGCGGTGAGCGTGGAGATTGACCAGCACAAGAAATTCTCAAGACTGAGCTCCATGGCTGGAGGTGGAGGAGGATCCAACCCAGGCCACTCGCAGCCCCCGGTGGCTGGAGTGACGTTGGAGATGTTTGAAAATTTCAAGCGGGAGGTCCTGCATACCTTGCAGGTAGCTTTCGCCACGATAGGCGAAGGCAGGAGAGGAAGTGGTCCAGAGGTCCCGCCTCAGCAGGTGGGCAAAAGCACCCCCGACCAGCAATCCAGGAAGGAGGTACCCAAAGGGGGTAGTGGGGAGGTGCCATACCCCCACTCGCCCAGCCCCAAGGGGGCGAATGGGAAGGTGCCATCGCCCCCACTTGCCCAGCCCCAAGGGTGCGAGTGGGGAGGTGTCATGCCCCCACTCGCCCAGCCCCAAGGTGGCGAGTGGGGAGGTGTCATGCACCCACTCGCCCAGCCCCAAGGGGGCGAGTGGGGAGGTGCCATGCCTCCACTCGCCCAGCACCAAGGGGCGAGTGGGGAGGTGTCATGCCCCCACTCGCCCAGCCCTAAGCGGGCATGTGGGGAGGCGGCAAACCCCCACTCGCCCAGCCCCAAAGGGGGGCGAGCAAGGGAATACTTTGTGTGAGTTGCTCCTCTCGACCCCGATTCCACAGGGGTTCGGAGGGCCGGAGATGTCTTACTACTCTGGCAAGGATGACCCAGTCCTGCACCTGCAGTGGTTTGAGGACATGTTCTCCATCAGGCCCATGTCGGACGCTTTCAAGCACCGACTCTTCGCGACCACTTTGAAGGAGAAGGTGAGGGATTGGTTCCACCAACTCCTCGGTGGGTCTATCTCTGCCTTCGAAGACTTAAGTCAAGGTTTCCTGCTACACTTGTTGACGTCTAGGAAATGGAAGAGGGATGCCGATGCACTCTTCAAGATCAAGCAAGAGCCGAGGGGGTCACTGGCTCACTACGTGGATAGGTTCCAGGAAGAGGTTTTGCTCACCCAAGAGGTGCCCGGGTTCACCCTCCAGCTCGCCTTCAAAGTTGGGCTATGGGAAGGGTTCTTCAAGTTGGGCTTAAAGCGGAAGGCCCTGGTATCCTTCGAGGAATTGATGGAAAGGGCAGCGGAAGAAATCGACAGTGAGAAGGCCAACCGGGAGTTCACATGAAGGTTGGCCAAACTGAGTGAGCCAGAGGCGAGGCAGCAGGAAAGGGGCATGGGAGATCCTGAAGGAGAGTTTGCCCAAGAAGAAGGGAACTTCCAAAGGGAGAGTCCCGACCCCCCGAGGTGGAGGCAGGGGCCGAGGACACGCCCTCCACTGCCTCAGCAAACCATGGCGATCGGCCAAATAAGAAGAAGGAATCGCACGGGAGGAAGAGGGGGCATCCGAGTGGAGTTACCTTACTGTGACTTCCATCAGGAGGAAGGTCACACGATGTTCACCTGCCCACAGTTTCTGGAGATGAGGGCCAAAGGTCAACAGGGGCAGCGATAGGAATAGAACAATCTCCAAGAGTGAGCATTCTGAGCGAACTTTGCATATGCAATTTCTTAGTTATAATCAATTTAATCTCCGATTGGTCACGCTAAAATGTATTAGGCCAAGTATTTTTTCCCCTCGGATGGTTCCGCTGACCGGGCTCTCTCTAGGCGGCATGACAGGTTGACCTCCCAGGCAGGGTAAGTATTTTTCCCCTCGGATGGTTCCGCTGACCGGGATCTCTCTTGACGACAGGGCAGGTTGACCTCCCATGGAGGCTAAGCATTTTTTCCCTCAGATGGTTCCGCTGACCGGGCTCTCTCTAGCCGGCAGGGCAGGTTGACCTCCTAGGGAGGCTAAGCATTTTTCCCCTCGGATGGTTCCGCTGACCGGGCTCTCTATAGCCGGCAGGGCAGGTTGACCTCCCAAGGAGGGTAAGTACTTTTCCCCTTGGATGGTTCCGCTGATCAGTCTCTCTCTAGACGGCAGGGCAGGTTGACCTCGAGGGAGGCTAAGCATTTTTCGCCTCGGACGGTTCCACTAACCGGGCTCTTTCTAGCCGGCAGGGTAGGTTGACCTCCCAGGGAGGTTAAGTATTTTTCCTCTCGGAGGGTTCCGCTGTCCGGGCTCTCACTAGCCGGCAGGGCAGGTTGACCTCCCAGGGAGAGTAAGTATTTTTTTCACCGAGGTGGCTCCGCTAGCCGGGCTCTCACTAGCTGGCAGGGCAGGATGAGCCTCTCTGGGAGTTTTGAGTTAATTTTCACAGGGACGATGTGGAGTCTTCTCAGTTTCACTTAGAGCCACTCGCCAAATATGCAGGGTTGGACTTTTCTTTCCGAGCGTGTACCCCGCCCGAAATGAACGGGGATTGTGTATAACCCTGTATTTGCCGAGTGGGCCCCCGGGACCCAAATGGTCTTTAGGACCTTATTTTAGCATGATCCCAAGCTGGAGGTGAGCCGGAGGTGGGCGACCTCCCAGGCTCGCCCCAGCCCCAGCAGGGGGGTGAGCCGAGGTAGCCGGCCTCGCGGGCTCGCCCCTGCCCCCAGCAGTAGTGGGGGGCAAGACCAAGGTAGGCGACCTTGCAGTCTCTCCCCCGCCCCAGCAGGGGGCGAGCCGAGGCAGCCGGCATCACGGGCTCGCCCCCGCCCCCAGCAGTAGTGGGGGCGAGACCAAGGTGGGATGCCTTGCGGCCTCGCTCCCTCCCCAGCAAGGGGGCGAGCTGAGGCAGCCGGCCTTGCGGGCTCGCCCCCGCCACAGCAAGGGGGCGAGCTACGGCAACCGGCCTTGTGGGCTCACCCCCACCCCTAGTAGTAGTGGGGGCGAGACCAAGGCGGGCGGCCTTGCGGTCTCGCCCCTGCCCTAGCAGGGGGGCGAGCCGAGGCAGCCAGCCTTGCGGGCTCGCCCCCGCCCCAGCAGGGGGGGCGAGTCGAGGCAGCCGGCCTCGCGGGCTCACCCCCGCCCCAGCAGTAGTGGGGGGCAAGACCAAGGCGGGCGGCCTTGCAGTCTCGCCCCCGCCCCCGCAGGGGTACGAGCTGAGGAAATCGGCCTCTTGGTCTTGCTCCCTCCCCAACAAGGGTAGCGAGAGGAGGGGCACCCTGCCCCCTCTCGCTCGAGCTCCAGTAAGGATGGGTGGTCTACGATTAGTGCCTCGGAATGGCGGGATTTGGCTGTTTGCAGAATTTGAGGGTGTTTTGGTAATCTCGTAGGCCAGATTGTGTCGATTGGCAGACCAAGTTCAAAATCCTATAAATAGGACCATGGGGGCACCTTTGAAGAGAGCTCTCTCTCTCTCTCTCTCTCTCTCTCTCTCTCTTTTGGCCTCTCTCTCCCCAAGTCTCTTTAGTGGGTGAGGAGAGCCTCCAAAGGTGCCCAAGCTTAGCATTAGCTTGGGAGGGGAAGCACTCTAAGATCTTCCGGGTGTGTGGTGGGACCTCCTCGCTAAGCTCTTGGTCTCATTCCTAGTTCCTTTGCCTCTTAGCCTAGATCTCTCCCTTGGGATAATTAAGTGTGAGGTCACCACCCAACTTGTTGAGGGACCGAACTCCATAGAGACTAAGCCTTGTTCTCAAGTCTAGGTTTCAATAGCTGACATATTCACAAAGCCATTGTCAAAGGAACTGTTTACATGGTTGAGGAGGTTACTTGGGCTGACTTCCACTTCCCACTTCAAGGGGGAGTGTTAAATTTTTGAAGTGGAAGTGAATCTGTCCGGGCGGTCTATTTTTTGGAGACCGCAGAGACCGCGCGACCTATTCTGCGGTTTGCCTCTAGAATCCACGAGCTCGGTGTGGCGACCTGGCTGGTCTGGTCGCGCGTCTCTAGAGTTGGCGGCCTGCGTTGGGTCTGCTGGTCTTGCCAAAGTATCCGTGTTCTGGTTTAGATCGGATGGTCTCATCTGCGGGTTGCATGAGCTTGTTCTGGCGGTCTATTCCTAGTTGGTCAGATGCTCATGTCTGTTCTTACAAGAGATCGTGCGGTCTGCCGGGTTGTCTTGGCAAGCTATCTTTCCTGGATAGTTGTGCCTTAGCTGTAATAAGGTCTTGAAGAGACCGCGCGGTCTGGTTTTGGAGACCGCGTGCTTCTATAAGGAAGGTGACCATATACCTTGGGGTGGTGATGCTATCCGTTCATTTGCCTATAAATAGGGGTGTCAGGGTTGCCATAACAATCCAAGAACCGTAAGAGCCAAAGTTGTGTAGATTTTGTCGGTCTCTTACTGTGGTCACGCGGTTTGATGTTTTTGTCTGACAGGTTTGTTTGTTTGCAGGTTAGCGGCTAGCAGCTACCGTCAGCATTCTTCTTTCTTCCATCTTTGAATAAACCAGTTCGGCAGCGGTCTGTCTGTACGGACTGTGTTTAGGTGTTCTTGGACTGTGCAGCGGACTCTGTTGATCAGGCGGTCTTAAGTGATCAGGTGGTCTTGAGTTGCGGTCTGCAGCAGGAAGCAGTTCTTCGTCAAGTGTTCGCGGGTTCTTCTGTGATCTTGAGACCGTGCGGTCTGGGCGATCAAGAAGTGCGGACAGGTGTTTTTTTTTCAGCAGTTGAATAAAGCAGCACGTGTGCGGTCTGTGGTGCCGGTCTGACAGGTGCGGCTTGTGCTCTGTTTGCACGGTCTCATGATTAACCGTGGGACTTGCCTGTTCGAGCGGTCTGGTGGTCTATGCTTTGACAATTCATTGATGGTTTGTTTTTATGTCTTGTGCTTCTCTCCTTCGTGATTCTTATGAATCGTGTCTCGCCATGTATGTCTCGAGTTGTAAATATATAGTAAATAACAAGAGCACTATTCTTCTTTGCCATTGTCATTGATTGTCACGCTTGTAGATTGTGTTAAGTGTTCCGCATTTTTACTTCACACCTGGCATCTAAATATTTTAACAAGCTCGAATCAGAATCAGAAGCAAAATATCAAAAGAACTGGCGGTATTCTACGATCTTACCATACCACGCCCGAGCCGCCTGCTTCAAGCCGTAAAGAGCCTTCTTGAGCTTACACACATATCTTGGGTGTTCTTTGGAAACATAACCAGGTGGTAGATCCATGAAGATATCTTTGACAATCTTGTCGTATAAGAAGGCATTCTTAACATCAAGTTGCCAAATCTTCCATCCCTGGCAAGCTGCCAACGCGATCACCACCCGAACCGAAGTCATCTTGGCAACATGGCTACATGTTTTGTCATAATCCTCCCCATACTTCTGAGAGAATCCTCAAGCTAAAGGTTTCCTTTCTTTCACATCTAGATTCGTTCTAAGAGCATCAGGAACATGCACGTAGCAGGTAGATCCGAACACTTGAAAGTGTTCCATGCTTGGTTTCTCCTTGAACATCAACTCATGAGGAGTCTTCATGTTGATAGGACTGAGAGGCATCCGATTGATGACATAGGCCATACAAGACATTCCCTCTGCCCAGAAGGACTTTGGAATACTCTTCGCATGAAACCAACATTTGCAGGACTCCGTCAGATGATGGATCTTCCGCATAAGTTCAGGAACGAGAGAGCTATCTCCGGATTTCATGCTTCCTGCATAAGTTCAGGAACACATTTGAGGTGAACTCCCCTCCATTGCCGGTTCTGAACTTCTTGATCCGCAGGTTAAGCCGACTTTCCACTAGCTCCTTGAGTTCCACAAACCTCTCAAAAGCTTCTGACTTCTCCTTAAGAAAATATACCCAAGTATATCTGGTGATGTCATCAATCAAGACCAGCATATACCTGCTACCTCCAAGACTGGCAGTGGCGGTAGGTCCAAACAGATCACCATGAATACACTCCAATGGTGTTTTGCATCTACTTTGTGATTTGTCAAATGTAAGATGTTGAGCCTTACCAAATTGGCAACCTGCACTAACGTGATCTTCACCGAAGGATGACAAACTAGGCAAGCCTCTTACAAGGCCTCTTCCCATCATAGCTTTCAATTTGTCCATCCCAACATGTCCAAGTCTTTCATGCCAGATAGCATCACTATCGTTAGCCCTCATCTTATCAACATAGGAGCTTGTTGATAGAAAAAACCAGTCCTTCACCCATCTCGCTACATGAGTAACCTCAGCCTTCACGGCTGAAACATTTCGGAGAAATTTCACTTATGTTGGACCAAACAGAACGTGATAGCCAACATCAACAGCATTGGTCACTGAGAAGAGGTTCTTCTTCATTCCCGGCACATCATAAACACTCCTCAAGGTGAGTGGACCTCTATCACTGCCTAAAGAGACAACACACTCCTTCTCTACTGCATGCACATATTCATCGGCTGTAATAATTGCATCATTACCTGAGTATGTCTGCAAAGAAGAGAACTTTGACTCATCCCCAGTGGGGTGATGACCACACCCTGAGTCCACAATCCAATCATCCTGATAGTTGATGGAAGACAATGCCCGAACACAAGTGCCCGTCATGAAAGCACCTCCACCACCCCAACTACCTAAAGCATTGGAACCAGCCTCCTCTTTTCCTGCAGCATGCCCTGGCTATAGATTGACTTTGCAGTCTCTTTTGAAGTGATCAAGCTTATTTCACATGTAACATCTCGGCCCTTCCTTCTTCTTCCCATCAGACTTAGGAGCATAACTCCTCTCCTGCTGATATGAAGTAGATGGACCATCGTTACCAGATGACTTCTTCGTCTTATCCCATCTCTTCTTCTTGCCCGAATACAGAACCTCACTATCTTCTCCAGAGATAGATATCCCACATCTGCTTTGCCAAACTCTCTTGAGAAGCAAGCAAGTTCTCCAGCTCTAGCAACGACGGCTGATTGGCCCAACCTTGAATAAGTGACAAAGGCCATATTCTCCCTCTGCAAGCCGCAGATTATGCGCCTCTTCAACCTTACTTCTGAGATAGGTTCATCTGGGTCCAAAGCTGATATCTCCGCACAAAGGCTCTTCATCTTCAAGAAGAAAGTTGAGATAGACAAATCTCCCTGAGTTGCTTTCGCCAACTCATTTTCAAGAAACTGTAGCCGAGCTACATTCTTTTTGTTGAACCAATTATGTGGTCAAACAGCTCCGGAATGATAGCATGCTTGAGTGTGGACTCTACCTTAGCATTTGTTCTCTTCCATGCTTTCATCATCTCAGCATTCCCCTAAGCAGCTACAACAGCTTGTCTAGCATCTCCTCCGACTACCTCTCATAAATCTTCACCAAGAAGATAGCTCTCCATGCACGACTTCCACTTCTTGAAGTTTGTCTGCGTAAGGAGCTCAATTCCGAGACCTCTTGTATAACCTCCTTCCATTGCTTATCACACTGGTTAACAACCTTTCTAAGACTGAAGTAGGATTCTGTGGCTGATCACTGCTTCAAACCTCCTCTGATACCATGTTAAAATTTCGGAGTAGGGATCGAAGACAACATCGGAAGACTTCAATTCAATTCAAAATAGTTAACTAATGACAATGAAGGCAAGAGAATCTCAATTGAATACTATCTTATTACAATGCGTTGCATATATGGCGAGACATGAATTATAAGAGCAAACATAGATGAGAACAAGCAACACAAAACTCTGGCGACCAAAAAATTGAGACCGCCCGAACTTAGCAGGATCATCAGCTTCCCTTGAGATCGCGCGAACAGGACAGTTCGACGACCTGTGAACTGCCAGAGCGCTGAAAGCTCAGACCGCACGAACTGCACTTTATTGCAACTGCTGAAACAAAATTAATTACACTTCTTGATCGCCCAGGCCATACGGTCTCAAGATCATAGAAGCAACCCGCGAACACTAGAAGAAGAACTGCTCACTGCTGCAAGACCACACTCAAGATTGCCTAACCACTTAAGGTCGCCTGATTAACTGAGCCCGCAGCAGACAGATCCAAGAACCATCAAACACAGACCGCCCAGACAGACCGCTAGCGAGCTGGTTTATTAAAAGCTAGAAAGATAAGAAGAATACTGACGGAAACCTTCTGCCCGCCTAACCTGCGAACACAACAAACAGTCAACAATTTTCAGACCGCGCGACCTCAAAGATGAGACCGACACAATCAATCCACACTAGGTTCTTACAGTTCTTTCTATTGAATGGCTTCCCCTGCCCCTCTATTTATAGGCAAACGAACGGATGTCGTCACCGCCACAGAGGGATATGGTCACCTTCCTTATTGAAGCATGTAGTCTCTAGATCCAGACCGCGCGGCCATGATAGGACATTTATTATACTTAAGCAACTGCCAATTAAGATAGCTCGCTTATTACAAACTGGCAGACCGCCTGGTCTCTTACAGGAGAAGAAAAATATAAGCATCTGAACAAATCGTGAACAGACCGCCAGAACCCAGCTCATACAACCCGTCTGGTCTCCCAGAAGATCGAAACCACAGCAGACCGCAAGAGAGATCTCAAGCAGACCAAAGTACAAGACCGCCGAAGCGACCTCCAGTACTAGACCGCCCGGTCTTGAACCGAATAGAACACTTGGGCACAAACGACAAACCAACACATGCCTTGACGAGGTGATATTTCAGTTGGGTCATGATGTCGGCTTTCTAGAAATCTACCTTGATGAGGCGATATTGTTACATGTACTCTTACTTATTTATACATTCCCCCCAACCTCCAAGGTTGATCAAAATTTGATTCTTTGAAGGTAATTGGTACATCTCTTGACAATTTGCAACTACTCTTTACATAAGAGGAGTCATCGTGCATTAACATGTCATGACTTCATCTCATGTGTGGGTACAATCCTTAGGAGCATACATCCCTCGTCTTAGGGTTCTTACCCAATAAATCCCTGTATCAACGCACTTGTATATCAGCCGTGATATAGAAAATCAAATTTTTACAGCCGTGATATAGAAAATCAAATTAATGCCCTTTTTAATATAGACTATTCATCATCTTCCTCCACAAGAATTTAGGCCATTTCACCCTCTCTCCTCCAATACTCCCTCCATAGACTGTGGTTCTCCACGAAATCAAATCCTATCTCTTCCTTTTGAAGAGAAGAAGTGATTGAAGGAACTTTTGCGGCAATCGGTGCCCTGAAAAGAAAGATTCGGCTTGGTCTTTTCCTAGGAAGCTCCATTAGCTCACAAGCCAAGCTCTTTTGAGCTCAACACCTCTCCTAATTTTTCTACGATCTAGCACCAAGGGAGAGTTGTCAGAAGTCACCTGATTTCCGGCCGACGATCGCGGTTGTCTCCTCGGAGGCATGGCGGGGTTCGGCCGAGCTTAAATCTTTCTCCAAGCTTGCTCTTTCAAGAACCCTAAGTTTAACTCTCTCAAGGTGTGAGGAAGAAGATAAAGAAAAGAAGAAGAAGATGAATAGGGGTCTCTGATTAGGAGAGTTCATCCCACTTGAGTTAGGAGAGAAGGAAGAGAGAGAGAGATTGCATTAGTGAGCATTAATTGCAATCCACTTTCCATGCCTTATGTTGGAACTTCACCACTAGGTGACAACTGATTATTGGCTTTTAATTCCACAATCAACTTATTTTTAGGCGATTGAGGCCACCCACCGTGGAAAAAATCACGTGCACTTATTCGACCGCTACCGCTGGCGCTAGCTGAAGCTACCGTCGGCGCTAGCTTGCTTCTACCAATCCTTTGCCATTAGCTTTCTAGCTTCAACGGGTGAGGGTTACACCCACTCCTGGAGATAAGGGCACATCCATGGCACCATTAAGACCTCAAGACTCCTACCTAGCCCAAGCATCTCCAAGTGACTCGTGTCACTCGAGGGGTCTAGTTTGAATTTGGATGTTAAATAAAGTCTCAGACACTGACGACGTACATGTGTCATTGGATCCTGTACCATATATCCAACGGACCTGATTATCTTAAAAACCACAAATCAATCATTGACCCACAGTGGATTGGAGTTGAATCCTCTATGGAGCTGCAATAGAGAACCTATCAGGCTCGATCTTAGTCGTGGACTGCGTCATGATCTGTGTTGGGTTCACTTTTATAATAACAAATTATTCAACTTATTTGAGTGCCCTAATATCGGCAGATCTAAGTGATCCTTATATGAAAGTTGTGTGAAAGTTTACAAGGAATCTAAATATATTTTTTGTAATTTTTTTATAAAATCATTTACTAATTTTAATAATCAAAACAATGGATTTTAGTTTAATGTTAATTATTTTTGAGCTTAAAATAATTATAGAAATTGAAAGGGAAATTTTAGCTCCCGGCCTTTAAGGAAAAGTTATTTATTTTTATATAACAAAATATATAAAAATATGAAAATTATGTGGTTTAGTTTGCAAAATTTGAACTCCTCTAGTCATTTAAAGTTCGCCTTATTTCTTCGAATAATTTAAAATAATCAAACGACTCATGACACCTTAGGAGAAGTGTTTATTTTACCATAGAAAGTCTATACTAAAAAATATCGGGCTCAATCTACGAAGCAAAGCCCTCGACTAAAAACACTAATAAATGGTTTACATAAAAGAACCCGTCTCTTAATTTATGAACCCTCATTAAATTAATTAGACCTCAAACATTTAAGATTTTATGATATGCCTCCTCAAAACGGAGTTAAAATCTTTGGTCATCTCGAACAAGCTGCGAATGACAACTTTGCTCTCCTTGCCCAAAAGGATGAGAACTATATGCCCTTTTGGCGATGAACACAAGGCTTGAGCTACAATGAACGCATGGGACATTAGAACCTTATGAAACGTCAGAACTGAACAAAACTATAAGGATGCCTCGACGCTCCTTATTTATTGAACTGCCGGCCTATAATATTATAACATTCATAAACTATTATATAACCTAATAGATTGCTTCATTTACTTACTTATTTAGAGTTAACCCAAAGATGGGAAATTCCTCCAAAATTAACCATAATTGTTGTCTGACTTCGATCGACATGCATATTATTACATTATAAGGAACTGAAGCAGTGCAATCAAGTTTGATGTTATAAGTGATAGTTTATATAGGTGTAGTCAATAATACTTAGAGGGGGGGGGGGGGGGGGGGGGTGAATAGGTTCTACTTATTTTCTTTGTTTAAACCTAATGTTTCTAGCTGCAGAAAATACAAGCACAGAAAACACACAAGGATGTATAGAGGTTCCTCAAGACAGGGTGTCTTGAGTAGTCCTCTTTCCCCCTTCACCTTTCTAACAATGAGTTAGACAAGGCCACAAACTCCAATCCCGGGTCCTTGAGCTTACACCACAAGTTCCTCAGAACTTCTCAGATCAAGAGTGATCCTACCTTAGGCACAGCAGCCCTACACTCAGGCTCAGCAGCCCTACACCTCAGGCTCAACAACCCTACACCTCAGGCTCAACAGCCCTACACCTCAGGCTCAACAACCCTACAGCTCAGAGTTATGAACTCCTACCACTCAGAAATCCCACAGATTTCCTACCTCAGACCTATCAAGAAGTCCTACCACTCAAGCTGTCAACACAGCTTTACACACATGCTCAACAGCCTTTTACTCAGGCAACAATGCCTTACAAAGATGTAATAGAGTTTGAGTTAGATACAAAAGACAACAGGATTTACTCTTAGGTCTTCTGGATCCTTTCTTCAGATCTGAAAACAATAGCTTCAGATTTGTATCCCCTTGATCTTCTCCTTCAGCAAAGCAGAAGATCAACCTGCCCTTCTTGAGTTTGTACAGGAAGAGCTAACTAATCTCCCTTAGAAGATTAACTTCAGCTGCAGAGAATAACTTCAACTGGCTGAATCGAAAATGCTCGATTGCGGCATGTAGAAAAAGCTTCTCAATAGAACAGTACTTCTTGATATGCCCTAACATCTTCTTTTATACCCCCAGAAGGTTTCAACGGCTATATCGATCCTCCTGACACAGTATGGGGCTGACTGGACTTGCTTTTCCCTCTCAAATGTCATTTGCGCCAAAAGCAGATCCCGTCAAAACATTTGGATCTGTCTCAGCGGTTGGGCTAAGACAGCATCCAGTCTCAGCGATTGGGCTGAGACAGCTTCCAGTCTCAGCGGCAGCTCCAGTCTCCTTCTCAGCGGTTGCTCCAGTCTCCTTCTCAGTGGATCCGCTGAGACGACTCCTCGTCTCAGCGGTTCTGACCCATCGTCTCAGCGGTTATGCTGAGACAGATCTTCATCTCCTTGTAGATGAATCCTTCTTATCTAAGGCCATGTTTGGCCCTTCCTTTTGAGACACCTGTGCCTGTATATCCTACACAAGTATAGCATTGTTAAATACAATATGTCCTTTACATTGAGAGTGATGCCTCTTCAAATCAAGGTAATATTGAGGGCAATATTCCCAACAATCTCCCCCTATTTGAAGAAGGCAGAACATCCCCAATGCTAAGGTCCATTAACAATAAAACTTTTATCACATAAAAAGGACCTAACATCCTAAGCATAAGCATTTGCACTGGCCCTTTCTCCCCTTTCTCCAGCATTGGTACTGGACTTATCTCCCCCTTTCTGGCTTTTTCAACCTTAACTTACTATCTCCCCCTTCACTTGTTATGTATAGAGAGATAACATCTATAGATCCTTTTGGGATCAACCTGTAGGCTAACCTATATAGTCTGAGCATTTGCTAACTACCCCTTAACCTGAGTAAGGAGTTTACTCCCCCTCTATTGGAGAACTATTTTCTGTAATAGCTGATCCATTTCAATCTGAACATTCCATTTAAGCTACTGAATACTAGAGATAATAAATACATAGTACATATATCAATAGTAACAAACACAATATTATGATCAGAATATGAAATTTCATTTCACTTTAAATGTTCAGTACAGATATATAAAAGAAAATTCAACTTATAGTTTTTCTAAGATACCAGTACATTCAATCCAAAAAAATGTCAAGACTAGTTTTTCTAAGATTGACCCTTGGAAGAGCTTTCTCCATCTGTAGGTTTTCTTTTCCTAGCTTCAGCAGCAGCCTTTAGCTTCTCCTTTACTTTGAAGTACAGGAGTGGCTTGGGAAGATATCTGGAGGGAATTCTTAAAGGATTTTCCCTTCTTACCAAATTTTCTTTGAGAATCCTTTCCCTTAAAGATTCCCTTTCAAGGTGTTTGATCCACTCAGCAGCTGAATAGACATGGTCAATGTCTTTCATTGGATTTCCATGGCTCACCTAGGTATTGACAACAATTGTGTCCAACTCCAGATTGTCATCTTCATAGAGTGGATCCTCTAATCTTTCCATTCTCTTTTGTGCCATGTATTCTTCAGCAGTTTGAATACCCTCTACCCTTCTCCTCTTTGCTGCTCTCTCATCAGCAATCAGATTTGATTGACTTTGGAAGTCAAAGTCTTCATCTCTGCTAGGGTTCAAGATTGGCAGATTCAAAGCAATTCTTGTTCCTTGCAACACCTTTAAGCTTGACTCCCATTGATTATCAGTTACCTTTCTGGCCATGGTTAGGATATTTTCTTGAATAGCGCTGGAAGCATTGTTGACCACTTCCACCATTTGCTTGCTGGCTTCTTCTTGATTGGAGAGTATCAGTTTGTGGGAGGACTCCATGTTGTTATATAGGTGTATGTGAGCTCCTTTCAGCTTAGCATGAAGATTGAGTATCTTCTCCTCTCCTTCTTTGCTATGTTCCACTATCTTCTTCTCAATTTCAGAATGTTGATCCAATATGGATTGAGAGAGAGTTTGTAAGGAGCTGTCCACATCATCCAAAATGCATTCCTTTGCCTTGTCAATGTGGGACTTGACTTGGCTGCTTGATGTGTTGACCACTTGTGCCATTCTGGCAACAGCTTTTTCCCAGACATTCTCATTTTTGTCAAGATGATTCTTTACATATGTGATGTCCTTTGTGGAATCCCCTTGATGGTCTGCAATATTCTTCAGAACTGTGTGTTGGGCAGCAACAGTATTTTTGGCCATTTCAAACCATCTTGTCATCTGCAGAAGGATATGATCTGATGCAGTTTTGACATCATTGACCTGGGCATTGAGCTCAGTTCTCACTTCAGCCACTCTGGAGTCCATTCTCTGCTCACTGGCCTGAATCTCCTGAGTCAATGCAGCTCTTATTGTATGCAATTCATTCCTTATCTGGGTAGATACATCCTGGATCTTCTCAGCAACAATCTCTTTCATATACAACATTTGACCCTCAATCATTGTTTGTATTGAGTTTATTAGGTCAGATGTGTCCAGAGCTGCAACTGTCCTTTCCTGGGGTAGTTCCTTTTCAACCATCTCTTCAGCTCCACTCTGAGCATTAGCCCTCTCATTTTCAGGGATCTGCTCCCCCTCAGATGGGGCATTGGGTGATACCAATTCCTAGTGATGTTCTCCCCCACTAGCATACCCACCTCCTCCTTCATAGGCAGGGCTATGCTCCCCCTCACTTGGGGCATCCTTAGGAGGAGAATTTTGTCTAAGGACACCTGAAAAATGATTGATGAATTAGACACCTAGACTGTGCTATTGATAGAGAAAAGGGACCTAACTGAAATCCTAATTTACCATGGATAGGTGAGTTGGGAATTTCATCTTCAGCATGATGAACAGCTGGATTAGCATTCATCTGGGTTGGCTCAGGATTGGGCACAACACTTCCTTGGGGCTACTCATTTGTTCTGGGGACCTCTTTATTATCAATGTTCATTGGGTTGCTGGCAGATCTATGATCAGACCCATGACTATCTTCATTGTTAGACCCAGCTGACTTTGAGGATGAATTTGATTTCTGCTGGGATACTTCTTTCTTCTTTTCCTTTGCCACAGATGGCTGGCTCATAGGGAGCACTCTGGAGAATCTATCCAGAGTCTTAATGTCCATTCTTTTGAGGTAATGGAGATTTGACCCCTTGGAGTTTGCAAAGGTCTCTGAATAACTATTCTGTAGGTACAGAGATAGTATTCTTCCCATATTGGGGGCTTGTAGAGATTCCTTTATCCTTTGAAAGATGACTTCTCCCCATGAGGTTCTCTTGGATAGAATTATCCATGTCATTAATTCAAACATGAACTGTGAGACAGTGTCATGTGAACCAGGCTTGCATAGGATAGCTTTGCCCACAATATCAGACAACAGCTTCCCCTGTTGATTGAAGAACTTCCTTCTTAGACAACTGGTCTTAGTTTCACTGTATCCTGTCCACTTTAGGGCAGTCTGCTTGTCCTTTTCAGATATCTCTTCCTCTTCAGTTTTACTGCAGGGAGTTAATTTTAGCCCCTTCTCCAACCTTTTAGCAGTAATCTTTATCTTCTCACTTCCTATCTTGGACATCAGGATGGTTTTGGATGGAGACAGTTTGACATGGTTAAACCATTCCAGAACTTCAGCTTTGAGAATGCAGCATGGTTCAGACAGCATGTGCTCCAGAACTTGAGCTTCCATTAGATGAATCACTTGTCGTATTTCTTCATAGGCATGAGAGAATCCATTTCTTACTATTTCATACCCCTCGAGGAGATCTTTCGAGCTTTTTGGCGCCATGGAAGCAGAGAATCGATGCGCTGAGACGGAAGACAGGATGAATCATCTTGACGGCTAAGGGTTTGGCTTTGTGGTGTGGTTTTAGGTTACAGTGTGTCTATTTATAGAATTTTAGTTCCGTTTTTATTAACCCTAGGCTTTTAGACTTAATTACCTTATTGTGTTAAGGAGTTTTGGGTTAATTATCATATTTTATATTGAACATACCCCGTCTCAGCGGTTCAGCTGAGACGGAGACCTAGGCCGCTGGGATAGTAAAGTGTCAACCGCTGGGACAGTTTGCTCATCTCAGCGGTTCAGCTGGGACAGTTAACTGTCAACGGCTGGGACAGTTTCCTCATCTCAGCGGTTCAGCTGGGATTTTTCTCAGCTGATTCAGCTGAACATACTCCTTCATTTTAGCTGATCATAGGGTTTAGACCTAATATAGATATTTTGGCATAAGCTGGGTCCTAGTCATGTCACTAAGTTGTAGTGTACAGTAATGTAAAGTTTGATAATTCACCATTCATAATCAACAATAGTGACAGCTATTACTCATATATTTACAACTATTCTACACTAAGCATGCCAAGATCAATTTTGAAAGCATTGAATTTGGATTCATCCAGTGGCTTTGTAAAGATATCAGCTACTTGTTTGTTAGTGGGGACAAATTCAAGACAGATATCTTTACTTTCTACATGTTCTCTAATAAAATGATATCTAATCTCTATATGCTTAGTCCTGCTATGAGAGACAGGATTTTTAGCAATAGAGATTGCACTAGATGAGTCACAATACAAAGGAGAATCCCTTACCTTGAGGTTGTAATCCTCCAACTGATGCTGTGTCCAAAGGAGTTGTGCACAACAGCTACCTGCAGCAATGTATTCAGACTCAGATGTGGATATTGCCACACTAGTTTGTTTCTTGCTGCTCCAAGATATTAATCTTCTCCCTAGGAATTGACAAGTACCACTTGTACTCTTCCTGTCTTCTTTGCAACATGCAAAATCTGCATCTGAAAAGCCTGTTAGTTCAAAGTCATTGTTCTTAGGGTACCACAGGCCAAGATGCAAGCTGCCCTTAAGGTATCTCAGAATCCTCTTCACAGAGGTGTAGTGAGATTCCTTAGGACAGGCTTGATACCTAGCACAAACACATGTAGCATACATAATGTCTGTCCTACTAGCAGTCAAGTATAATAGGGATCCAATGATACATCTGTACATGGACTCATCAAAGGCCTTTCCCTTTTCATCCTTGTCTAATGATACATTTGACCCCATGGGTGTTCTCATGGTGGAGGCTGATTCCATCCCAAATTTCTTGATGAGCTCCTTAGTGTACTCTGCCTGAGAGATGAAAATTCCATCATCAGACTGTTTCACTTGGAGCCCAAGGAAATATTTGAGCTCACCCATACTGCTCATTTCAAACTCCCCCTGCATTAGATTGGCAAATCTCTTACAGAGGTTGTCATCAGTAGACCCAAAGATTATGTCATCAACATAGATTTGGACTAAGAGACACTTGCCCCTTGTTTCCCTAAGAAACAATGTGCTATCAATCTTTCCCCTCATGAACTTATTCTTGAGGAGAAAGTTGGACAAAGTCTCATACCAAGCTCTTGGAGCTTGCTTGAGACCATATAGTGCTTTCCTAAGAAGATAAACATGAGAAGTTAGGGTTGGATGCACAAAACCTGAGGGTTGTTCAACATATACCTCTTCCTTCAGGTCTCCATTTAGAAATGCTGATTTGACATCCATCTGGTAGACTTTGAACCTCTTGTGGGCAGCATAGGCCAGGAATAGCCTAATTGCTTCCAACCTTTTAACTGGTGCAAAGGTTTGATCAAAGTCTATACCTTCCTCTTGCTTGTATCCTTTGGCTACCAATCTGGCCTTGTTCTTGATGATTGTACCATTCTCATCAAGCTTGTTCCTGTATACCCATTTAGTCCCAATCACATTGTGTCCCTGAGGGCTTGACACCAGCTTCCATACTTTGCATCTCTTGAATTGTAGGAGCTCTTCTTGCATTGCTTCAATCCAGAATGTGTCTTGATTGGCCTCTTCAAACTTCTTGGGCTCCATTTGAGAGAGGAAGCTCAAGAATAGTGCTTCATTATGAGCTCTGCTTCTTATCAATATGCCTTGAGTATGATCCCCAATTATTAGCTCTCTTGGATGATCTCTCAGGTGCCTTGCAGCAGCAGGAAGAGGGTCCTCTGGTGGCTGTGTTTGTTCAATTGGTTCAGCTATGAATTCATCTTGTACCTCTTCTTCTTCTTCTTCAGGAATTGCAGCAGCTGTCTGTGTGTTGCTGCTGCTGGGCTTGTCTTGGACAGTCAACTCATGCATCCCTTCTTCATTTCCTGTCACAATAGAAGAACTAGACCATTCTTTGTAGAGAAGGCTGGTCTCATCAAATACAACATGCATAGATTCTTCTACAACATGGGTTTTCTTGTTATAAACTCTATAAGCTCTACTATGTGAGCTATACCCAAAAAGAACTCCCACATTGCATTTTTCTGCAAACTTTGTTAGCTGAGATTTTCCATTATTTAAAATGTAGCATTTGCAACCAAAGATCCCAAAGTAGGAAATTGTAGGTTGTTTGCCTTTCAGAATCTTATAAGGGGTTTTCCCAAGGACCTTATTGATGGAGGCTCTATTGAGAACATAACAGGCTGTATTGACTGCCACAGCCCGGAAGTATTCTGGGAGTGAGGAGTCACTAAGCAATGTTCTCCCAGCTTCTATCAAGGTCCTATTCCTCCTCTCATCCACACCATTTTGCTGTGGAGTCCTTGGGGAGGAGAACTCTTGGGTGATACCAAATTCTTGACAAAATTTTGTCATGGATTCAGATTGAAATTCTGTACCATGGTCAGTTCTAGTCCTGACCACATTACATAGTAGATCATTCTGAATGGCCTTGACATAATTTATAAAGACATGTAAGGTATCTGACTTCTTCTTAAGGAAGAATAACCATGTATACTTTGAATGATCATCTACAATTACTAAAGTATACAACTTCCGACCTAAGCTCTGAATTGGCAAAGAACCAAACAAGTCCATGTGCAATAGGTATAACACCTTTTAGTATCCTTGGAGCCAATACTTTTAAAGGTGACCCTAGTTTGCTTACCCATTTGGCAAGCATGACAGGGACCACTTTTAACATATTTTAGTTTAGGACTATTTCTAACAAGGTCTTTAGAAAATAATCTATACATTGTCTTATAGTTAATGTGGGCAAGTCTGTTGTGCCATTGGACACAAAGTGACTCACTTTCATTAGCTACAAGACACACAGAGGAGATAGAATAATTGCAAATGAAGTCTAAGCAATAAACATTTCCACTCCTAGTGCCTGAGAGAATGGCCTCCAAGTCATTAGACTTTTTGATCAAGCACTTGTCATTGTGGAATTCAATGACATAGCCTAAGTCACATAGTTGGCTTATGCTTACAAGGTTGTGTTGCAACCCTTCAACATAAGCTACCCTTGTGATTGAGACTATGCCATTGGAAATCATACCATATCCTTTGGTGACTCCCTTTTCAGATCCACCAAAGATAACTTTGGGTCCATTCTTCACTGGATGGTAATCCTTTAGAAGATCCTTAGTTCCTGTCATGTGCCTTGAGCACCCACTGTCCAAGTACCATATTTGGTTGAGACTGGTACTTGAACTAACCTGCAACACAAAATTTAGTGTACCTTAGGGCCCCAACTGACTTTGGGTCCTAGGTTCATGTTAACACCATAGGGAATATTCCTAGAGAGGGCTGGTTTGGCTTGAGGTTCAGTCCTTGCCTTTAGCACCTTGGAGTTGTGTCAACAATCAATTGCAAAGTGTCCCACCTTGCCACAGCACCAACAATCATGAATATTGTATCTCCTTTTCTGAACAGTTTTTTGAGTTGGTACAGCACTTTGTACATGTTCAGCAGAAGGGATATCAGCATTCTTCCTATTTCTTTCAACAATAATCTGACTGAAGGATAATCTGTGGATAGTCTTGCTGCTCTTTGTTCTGATGGCCTCAGTTTGCATTGACTTGGAAGTCATACAAGATCTGATGGAATCAGACACTGGGCAACAGGTCTTGTCAACAGATTTGATAGCAGTCTTGCTTTTTGCTGAAGCAGATTTGGAAGAGCTTGCTTCCATGTTCTTGACTGAAGGTGCTGAGACACCAAACACAAATGGTCCAGGTTGGACCATTTGTATTTCCTCATGTGGAGCTTTCATTGCACTCAATCCCATGCCCTTTCTATTTCCATAGCTATGAGCATTCTTGCTCAAGTTATAGGAACTTCCATTTAGTAAGTGACCATGAATACTTTCTTGGTCATACTTGTTTGAGGGCATCAAGACCTTCACAAAGGAGGTCTTAGATTCTTTTGAGTCCTTGACCTTTCCCTTAGTGTGGCTAGTAGCTGCCTCTTTGTTGAAACCAACACCTCTCATGTTATGGGAGTTGAAGGTGTCAATAATAGGCAGCACTGTCTTGGGCTTGGAGAACTTAGCCACCAGAATCCTCTCCTTGAGAAGCTTTTCTTCAAGATCCTTAATGATCTTGTTCTTGTGGCTTATGGTGCCCACATGGATGATTGACATTTCCCTTAGCTTGCCAATCTCCTTGCTCATTAGAGCTAGTTGGGTAGCATGCTCAATGAACTCAGATTTTGATTGCTTTAGGGAAGCAATTTCTTGGGCTTGCCTCTTGGCCAGCTTTTTGCTCTTTTTTAGAGCTTCCAGGAGTGCACCATATTCATCAATCAATTGATTGACATCCTCCTCAGAATATGATTCACCTCCAACTTTAGATGGAGGAGATTCAGATGCTGGACCTGTTTCATAATCAGAAGAAGAAGAAATGTAGTGTATCAATACCTGCTCATGTTCTGGATTGCTGTGGCTGTCCTCATTTTCAGTTATAGCCATCAGCCCATGGTCATCAAGAGTGACCTCATCCTCCTCTTCATCACTATCTGAATGTGATAGAGGGGCCCTAATTCCTATCCTGGTAGCAGGATAGTCTTCTTCCTCCTGATCAGCAAACAACCCTAAGTAGGCTTCCTCCTCACCATCTGAATCTGAAGATGAAGATTCGGACTCACTCCAGCTCTTGCTTTTCTTAGCTAGGAAGGATTTTTCTCCCTTCCTCTCCTTCTGGTGATGAGGCTTCTTGTCACCTCTTTCTTTTCTCTTGACTGGACAGTCAGCAATGACATGTCCAGGCTTACTACATCAATAGCAAATTATGTTAGTTGAAACATGTTTACTAGTTTTAGAGTCATACCTGTCCCCTTTGGGATGTTGCCTCTCAGATCTGTAATGATCCTTCTTGGGATGAGAAGAGGAGGAAGGTTTGTTCTTCCATTGTTTCCTTTTGATCATCTTCTTGAACTGCCTTGTGAAGGAAACAAACTCCTCATCAGAAGAGGTGCTGTCAGATTTGCTTCTCTCAGATTTCTCAGATTCAGCAGCCTTCCTTGGAGGTGACTGCACTCTAGCCTTGTTCTTCTTAGAGCTTTCAGCTTTGAGAGCAACAGATATCTCCCTTGTGTGAGCTTTGGAGGAAGAGTCCTCCTCCTTTCTTGCAGAAAGCTCCATCTCATATGAGAGCAGTTTCCCAAACAGTGTATGGGTGGGGGTTTCTCCAAGTCTTGTCCCTTCCCTGATTGCACAGATTTTAGTGTCCCATTCTCTAGTTAGAGATCTAAGGAACTTATCATTGAGTTCATAATCTGTGAACACCCTTCCATAGGTTCTTAGTTCATTTACAATCCTAAAGAACCTTTCATAGTACATGGAGATATTCTCCTGGCCCAGCTGTCTGAAGGCTTCATACTCCTGATTGAGGAGTGACTTTCTATCATCCCTTACTTCAGCTGTTCCCTCCATATAGACAACCAATGTGTCCCACATTTCCTTGGCAGTTTGGCAGTGTACCAAGTTCTGAAATGTAGTGTCATCAATGTCATTTACTATTATGTTTTGGGCTCTCTTGTCCATAGTGTACAGTGCTATCTCATCATTGGTCAGTTCAGAAAATACCTAAAGTACTTTTCTAGTAGGGTCAATAGTGGAGACTTTCTCAATGGTATAAGGACCATTTTTGACAGTCAAAAAGATCCTTGGGTCTGATGCTTCCATGAATAGCCTTGCCCTTTGCTTCCATATCCCAAAGTTTTCTTTGGAGCATATGGGAAACTTCATTGACCCCAACTCCTTCTTCATTGCACTGTTGGCCATTAGATTTCATATTTGACTACTCCTGTATAGGATCTGATTAGACTGTTAAGTCTTTTTGATCAACCTGCCTCTGATACCACTTGATAGTTTATATAGATGTAGTCAATAATACCTAGAGGGGGGGGGGGGTGAATAGGTTCTACTTATTTTCTTTGTTTAAACCTAATGTTTCTAGCTGTAGAAAATACAAGCACAGAAAACACATAAGGATGTATAGAGGTTCCTCAAGACAGGGTGTCTTGAGTAGTCCTCTTTCCCCCTTCACCTTTCTAATAATGAGTTAGACAAGGCCACAAACTCCACTCTCGGCTCCTTGAGCTTACACCACAAGTTCCTCAGAACTTCTCAGATCAAGAGTGATCCTACCTCAGGCACAACAGCCCTACACTCAGGCTCAGCAGCCCTACACCTCAGGCTCAATAGCCCTACACCTCAGGCTCAACAGCCCTACACCTCAGGCTCAACAGCCATACAGCTCAGAGTTATGAACTCCTACCACTCAGAAATCCCACAGATTTCCTACCTCAGACCTATCAAGAAGTACTACCACTCAAGCTGTCAACACAACTTTACACACAGGCTCAACAACCTTTTACTCAGGCAACAATGCCTTACAAAGATGTAATAGAGTTTGAGTTAGATACAAAAGACAAAAGGATTTACTCTTAGGTCTTCTGGATCCTTTCTTCAGATCTGAAAACAATAGCTTCAGATTTGTATCCCCTTGATCTTCTCCTTCAGCAAAGTAGAAGATCAACTTGCCCTTCTTGAGTTTGTACAGGAAGAGCTAACTAATCTCCCTTAGAAGATTAACTTCAGTTGCAGAGAATGACTTCAACTGGCTGAATCGCGAATGCTCGATTGCGGCGTGTAGCAAAAGCTTCTCAATAGAACAGTACTTCTTGATGTGCCCTAACATCTTCTTTTATACCCCCAGAAGGTTTCAACGACTATATCGATCCTCCTGACACAGTATGGGGCTGATTGGACTTGATTTTCCCTCTCAAATGTCATTTGCGCCAAAAGCAGATCCCGTCAAAACATTTGGATCTGTCTTAGCGGTTGGGCTGTGACAGCATCCAGTCTCAGCGGTTGGGCTGAGACAGCTTCCAGTCTCAGCGGCAGCTCCAGTCTCCTTCTCAGTGGTTGCTCCAGTCTCCTTCTCAGTGGATCTGCTGAGACGGCTCCTCGTCTCAGCGGTTCTGACCCATCGTCTCAGCGGTTATGCTGAGACAGATCTTCATCTCCTTGTAGATGAATCCTTCTTATCTAAGGTCATGTTTGACCCTTCCTTTTGAGACACCTGTGCCTGTATATCCTACACAAGTATAGCTTTGTTAAATACAATATGTCCTTAGCATTGAGAGTGATGCCTCTTCAAATCAAGGTAATATTGAGGGAAATATTCCCAACAATAAGTACTTTCCCGAACTAAAAGGTATGTTTAGTAGGGCAAGCGATCACAAGATTTTATTACCAGTTTATGCACCAGGTTCAATTCTTGCAAAAATAATGCATCTTATCATATATACATTGCAACATGGAGTGTGATTGTTATGGCGGGTCGATCATGTAAGACCCCACCCCGGGTTCTTACGACGAGATATCCGATGTGGTATTATGCCCAGAACTGTCACCTTACGGTGACGCCAACACACGGGTTAGTCTCCACTGCAAGACGTCGATCCTACCAGCAAGAATGATCAACAAGGCCAACATGAGAAAAGAAGCAAGCTATAAAAGAGAAGTCCACATTCACACAAATATATATATATATATCAAAAGAGATACAAGAGTTCATCAATGAGTACTAAATGAAAGAGATAAGGGCTTATGCCCGGTACATGTCCAAAATGTAAGAACACTATCTCTCACTCTAACAAATGCGAAAGCTACTCAATACTCACAACTGCCTGTAGATGGATGGTAGTAGTGTGCTACGACTGCTCCTCAAGTCTATCCACCCCATCCTGCTGGTCTTGCTGCTACTCCGGCTACTCATACACTTGGTGTTACGGCCGCATCCGACCATTAGTCAAAAAGACTAAGTCATTTTATCCTAGCCTCCCCCCGCGACTCCTATGCACCGGGTGGCAGGATGGAAAAGGAGGACAACAAAGCAGTATAGAAAAAGAGTGACGTGCTCTAACTAGCAAATATGCATATATAAACTATGACGGTGTATAAAAGCTATGTTAGAAGTTCTATATATACTAGAGTAATAGTAAAGAACAATAATGAAAAAGTGTGGCGCAGTAAGTAAAAAAAGTAAAGAACAACTACACAACCATCACAGAAGCGTACCTTAACTTATGTGAACGACCATACAAACTTATAAGTTAAGATTTTCGGTAATTAACTCATCATATAAAATAGTCCATACTAATTTATATGATGAGGATCTGTAAATATGTATGCTGTATGAATGTTATGCGATGCAATGTAATGTATTATGTTATTGTTCATGCAAGTGCAACTCACCCACATGACTTTGTGCGCACAGACGCTTTTCAGAGATAGCTAGTCTCTCAGGTACTACCGTCGTGGCTACGGAAGCAGTGGATCGGGTCCTCCACTCTTAGGCGGTATGCACACTACCAAACCTAGACCTTACGTACGCATTTGTACACATCCTAGGTGCACCTCTTGAGTTTCTATGTACTCTTGTTGGAATCCACCGGTCTTTTATGATCGGGTGTGGGTTATTAGGTATTGTCCTCCATACCGCAGTAAAAATAATCTACTGGACCACTAAACAACTACACCTCATCAGAGTCAACGTACTTCCATCGGTGTACCGACTGCTCCAGTACCGAAGACCCGCCACTAATATGTTCATGCAAAGTACTACCTCAACCAACCGAGCCTCCAGCTCGCAGGACTAACTAGTCCTCCAAAACCAACTACATCCCTTAACACGAGACGATGTTTATTAGTATCATTATTCACCTACTTAATCTAATCTTTCTTAGTATTTAGTTACACTTAGAGATTTGAGGTGAATCTTGGAATTCCTGAGAACTACCCGGTGAAGAGCTCGCAATGGCACTAGGAGGTATGATGTGCTGACATCTCAAACCTCCCATTCTCAAGATATTTAAATCTTGTTGGCTACCCTTCTCGAAAACCCTCTCTCAATGTTACTCTTACAAATCTAGGATAGACTTATAACTTCTTATACACTGTATGTGGTGCAACCCCAAGATATACTAATCTATATGCTCCCAGATTACTTCCTGAGGTACACATGATCATGTCAATCTCCTACAATCATAGTTCTAGTTTTATCAAAATTCCAAGTGTTATTGATGGTCAAATCCATGGTTCTCATTTTTACTAAATGCAGACCAAGTTCAAGTATTGCACAAAATATATCTCCTATGAATCAACTATCAAAAATATGAGGCCAATTGATCTCTAATTTATTCCAGAGATTCATCATGTCTGTAAATCAGATTTACCAGATTATCATACATTTATAAATTAATTTGGCCATATGATAATATTTGATAATATATAACAACTTCCAAGTTTATACATGAAGTACTAAATTGTGATGTCCAAATATTCCAAGCAAATTAGCAGATGTTTATTATGACATAAAAATAAGCCTAACAGAGAATCATAATTTTACAGAATAATATGACCATTAATATCCCATAAATACATTTGGAGAATTTCCAATATTGAACATGAGCTATATTATTTATTCATCCAAAAATTTAATTAATTTTCTAGAGATAAATATTACTCTAACAAGTAACTAACAAAAATATTGGAATTTTCTAGGTTAATGTAACCTTAATTATTTCCTATATTCACATGTGAGGAAAATCCAAATAAATGCAAAAAACAGAGAAATTTTGTTCAAAAATTCTCCATAAATTTTCAGAGATAAATATTACTCTAACAAGTGACTATCCAGAATATTGGAAATTTCTCAGGTAATTTAACCATGATTATTTCCTAAATTCACATGTGAGGTAAATCCAAATAAATATAATAATCAGAGAGAATTATGTTCAATAATTCTCAATAAATTTCCAGAGGTGTGTTATGACCTTATAATACATGTGATAGAGATTTTGATTTTTCGTAACTGATTTGGTCACAAATATTTCATTAAGTTAAATGTGTGACAAATGAAATGTTTACTTAAACTATAGGAAATAATATTCCAAAAATCCCCATTAATTTCCAAAAGGTTCATCATGTTCTCAAAAGTGTCTAGCCAGAGTCTTAGAATTTTCTAAATTATTTTGATCATAAACATTTCACATATATTTAAATGTGACAAATGCTTCTAATAATATTTCACCGGAAAAATCATACCCAAAAATTTCCATTAAATTCACAGATGTGTATTTTGACCTAACAAATCAAGTGACAGAGAATTGGATTTTCCTAAATGATTTAGTTATATTTATTTCATTCACTTAAAAGTGTGACACACACATTATAAATGAAATACTTAGGGAATTAAAGTCCATAAATCCCAAATTCTCCAGGGGTGATATATTCCATCATAATACATGCATGGTCAAAATCATGTTGACATGCAACAAGCCATTTGGGAAAAATACACCGAATAATAATATACTTTTATGTTAAATGTACCTCATTTCCAATCATACAAAGTTCATGCAAGTGCAATTCACCCACATGCAAAAAGACAAATGGGTCCAAAAATTTTACCATTGGCATATAGTGACCTATATTACAATCAACCAGAAATTTTGGTCACTTTGTGGTTGTCTAGCCACCTATATATGCTTAATTAAGTTTATGTATAAACTATAGAAAAATGTTACCCAAAAATTCTGATTTTTGTTTGGAAACTCTATCAAGGTACCCTCTCATGCATGGCCAAAATTTCAGCCCCAATGCAATGAGTATACCCTTAGGAATTTACAAAATAAGGTCTAGGCACCTTTAGGACACATCCCAATATAATAGAGATTCTGGGGGTTGTAGGGCACCAATCCAAGTGATTTAAAATTCCTTGGAAAGTTAAGACCAGTGGATACAACTTTCATATTTAGCACTTAACCTAGATCCGCCTCTAAGTAGCTTAAAATGATCTTGAACCTACTATCCAAAGTGTGACAGAATTCGTTTAAATCATATGGTCTACAGATAGTAGATCTTGCACGAATCCTAAAGCAGATCCATCGGCTGCTGGGTTTTCTCTTCCTCCAGCCAATGACACAGATCTACATGAGCTAGGCCGACTTTGATGGCCATTTCTGGGCCACCCACTGGCCTGTACGGCAGGCCACCACCACCACCTCCATTAAGGTGGTGTCGTCAACTAGTGGAGACAAGGCGGCATGAAGCCGCCTCTTCGGCGATCCTGAGCAAGGAATAAAGCTCTGTAAAATCTCATTAAATCCTCATGGAATCGGGCTCAATTGAGCCTGATTTCTCTCCTAATTGATCTAGGATGCTAGCACAGAGGGAGTGGAGGAGAAACGAACCGTTAATGGGGCTTGTCATAGGGTATTTCTCGGGCAAGCCATGGATGTCATTTTATCCGACGAGCTTGCTCAAAATCCAAATTCTCCACCGAATTCTCTGAACCAAAGCTCGATCTCAACTCCTCTCAGGCTATTGAAGCTAATGGTTAGGCTAATTTTGGCTGAGAGAGGTTATATCATGAAATGTCATTGATGTATGTGTTGGAACATTGTCTTCCGCATCTCCTAGGTTTGAGAATAACAAATCCTATGTGTATTTGATCTTGTGTGTTAAAGTGTGCAGGAAAACAAAGTCCATATGACTCAAGGATAACATAAGAAGGTTGCCCCCAAATTTGAGCCATCAAATCCAACACTCCCAATAGCGCCGACGTTGGTACCTAGCGCCCGGCGCTAGCAATGATAAGCGCAATTCTGGGAGCACATATAGAAGGAGATAGTACCTGGCGATAGCCGATAGCGCAGGCGGTAGCGCGAAGCACAGAAGGCAAGAGAGAAATGTTTCCTCGGATTGAAGATTCTGCCGCGCAGAATATGTCCTAATATGGGATAGCGCCGACGGTAGCACTAGCGCAGGCGCTAGCGCTGAGATTATAAATAGGACCCCTCTTCTCTCATTCTACACAGACATCACAGAGAGAGATTGAGTGCTAGAATTCCAGAGGCTGCCTTGACCGAAAGTTGATGTCCTACCAAAGTTCTGCAAACTTCTGAAGGAGAATCTCTTCACGCCGGATCTAAACGACGTCCACTTCTACAATGCTTATTCTACAGCGGATCTTCGTCTCCAACTTCAGAAGTTCTTCAAGAGAGAGTTTTAATTATTTTCATTTCATATTTCTTGTAAACGGTTAGAGAAATTGCCTCGTGTTGGCGACTAGGTCTGGGTAGGACTTAGAGTGGAAATTTGCCTCGTGCTGGCGACTAGATCTAGTTAGGTCTAAGGGGTTCTCAAGGCCATATCCGGGGAAGGATTGGCTAGAGCGGCTTGAGGTCGATTCCGGGAAGGATAGGCTAGGGCCACCGGTTCGTGGGGATGCGAGTCGGGATAGAAAACAAAAAGAGTTTACTATTATTTGCCATGGATTTCTAGCGTTATAGAAATCAACTTTTGTAAAACCTTATTTCATATTAATAAAATATGACTCTACTTTATTTCAATTGTTTTACTTGATTTCTTATCTTCTTAATCACGCATTATTTAAAAGATTTTCAACATATAACATAAGTTTTTGAAAACCCTTATTCACCCCCCTCTAAGGGCGCCTACCTATCCAACAAGTGGTATCAGAGCGGTTTTATTCCAATCGGCTTAACAACTGGGAATAATGGCGTCTCATGATCTCGCTTTTTCGGAGCGTC
Source organism: Dactylorhiza incarnata (assembly GCA_033032865.1). NCBI lineage: Eukaryota > Viridiplantae > Streptophyta > Magnoliopsida > Asparagales > Orchidaceae > Dactylorhiza > Dactylorhiza incarnata. Next base: position 695,716 of record JAWHQI010000415.1, on the reverse strand, counting down.
AAGGAGTTAGTCGACCACCTCTCTTTACTGGGTCAGATTTCAACTATTAGAAAAATCGAATGATGTGTTTTCTTATGACCATGGATGTAGAAGTATGGAACATGGTAGAAGTTCGGTACTCTCCTCCTACAACTATAGTGGGAGAGGCGACATTACTAAAACCAAAAGATAAATTGGATGATAACGAAAAACTAAGGTGTAAAAATAATGCAAAAGAAATGAATGCTTTATATTGCGCCTTAAATAGGACTGAGTTTAATAGAATTTCTGCATGCATAACTGCTTATGATATTTGGAATCAATTGGAAGTTACTCATGAAGGTACATCACAGGTGAAAGATGCAAAGCTATTCCAATTGGAATCTGAATGTGAAAAATTCAGGATGGATACCGAAGAGGACATCAACTCGATGTACACTCGCTTCACCAAGATCATCAACGCTTCAAAGGCACTTGGAAAGATCTACTCAGATGGGGACTTGGTGAGGAAAATTCTTCGCTCTATACCTCCAAGGTTCAATCTGAAGGTGACAGCCATCTCGGAGTCGCACAACTTAAGAATGCTCCAGATCGAGAACCTTATTGGGAATCTCAAAACCCATGAGGTAGAACTCCAGATTCAACATGATGAATACAACAAAGAGCCAAAGAAGAAAGCGCTAGCACTAAAATCAAAGAAGGAGAGCATCGAAGATGATGATGAAGATGAAGAAGGTCTCCTGGTGAAAAACTTCAGGAAGTTCATCAGGAATCCGGAAAGAAGGAACACATTTTGGAAATACTTCCAAAAGGATGCTCGACGAAAGGGATCTTCCTCTTCATCAAGGAAAGGAAAAGGAAGAGAAGATGAAGAAGAAAGACCACCACCGGAGTGATACCACTGCAGAAAGACCGAGTACATTCGGAGCCAGTGCCCGAAGTATCAAAAGGAGCAAAAAGAACAATACAAAGCAAAAGAGAAAAAGAAAGTACTGAAAGCCGCTACTTGGGATGATTCTTCCTCTGAAGATTCAAACAAGTTTGAGTCAAGTAACGAGGAGGAAGCAAACTTATGTTTAATGGCAAAAAGCACTGATTACGACACCAGTGTTCTTAGTGACACTGAGGTAACTCCTCCTACTTTCGAAAAACTCTATGATGAATTTGTTTTAACTTGTCAATCCTATGATCAAAGTATAAAAGATAATATTATATTAAATCAAAAATGAATCTATTATCAAAGAAAGTCATAAGCTCACAAAAAAATTGATTTCCCTTGAAAAGAGAAAGGTTTCATGCCAAGAGTGTGAGCACTCTTTATTTAAGACAAAAGAACTTGAAGTTTCTCTTTCTAAGGCCCTCTCACAAAACAAAATCATTGCAAAAGAAAAGGGGGACTTAGAGAAAAAACTAAAAACCTCTCTTTTACAAATTGAAAATAACAAAAAGGGCTTTGAAAATAAATGTGTTATGATTGTACAAGAAAATACTTTTCTTAAAAAACAAAATCATGACCTCAATATAGCCATAAAAAAATTCGGGATTTGTCAAAAATCCTTGGATATGATTTTGAGAAACCAATGTTATGGTTCTGGAAATTTTGGGGTCGGATATCAAAGTGAGCCCTACCGCCCGGCGCTAGCCACTAACGCCGGTGGTAGCTCAACAGTTAAAAAATCTCCTGTTTTTTTCTAAAGATCAAACATCATCCAACAAGAACAATGTAGAAATTCAGAAAAGGGTCTCAACCCCCATTATTTCGTATGCAAATTGTCTTAAGTTTGGACACACGTCTAGCTCTTGTAGGAATATAAAACAACGATCATTAAAACAAATCTGGGTACCTAAGAAATCCACTTACTCTATGGGTGGTACCTCTTGGGTATCTGGATCTTTACTCTCATCTTCTCTCTAGATTTGCAGGAAGGCTAAGGAAACGGAGGACGTGTGGTACTTGAACTCAGGCTGCTCCAAGCACATGACAGGCAACAAAGCAAAATTCCTTAGCCTACAAAAGAAGAACGGAGGGATCGTAACGTTTGGTGATAACGGTAAAGGAAGGATCATGGGAGTAGGTACAGTGGGTAACGAATCCTTTCTTATCTCAAATGTTCTTTATGTAAAAGGATTAAAACATAACTTAATATCTATAAGTCAACTGTGTGATAAAGGATTAGATGTATTATTTGAATCATCCACTAATCATTGCAAAATATTTAATCCTAAAACAAAAGATGTGTTACTAACTACACCTAGAATTCACAATGTTTACATAGTTTAATTTCATGATCTTTCTAAATCATCTATAAAATGCTTTATAACAAAAAATGATGAATTAGAACTATGGCATAGATGTTTAGGTCACGCTAGTACAAAGCTTATTTTAAAACTAGCAAAAAAGGAATTGATTAGAGGATTGCCTAAATTGAATGGAAATTTATCTTCACTATGTTCTCCATGCCAAAAAGGAAAATTTACAAAATCATCTTTTAAAAGCAAAAAAAAAAATTCTACTTCAAAACCATTGCAATTAATTCATATGGATCTCTTTGGTCCCGTTAACACCGCAAGTCTTGGTGATAGAATATATACTTTCGTTCTAATAGATGATTTCTCAAGATATTGTTGGACTTTATTTCTCTCTTCCAAATCTGATGCATTTTGCGAATTCTCAAAATTATGTACTCGTATTCAAAATGAACTAGATTTAAAAATAAAATGCATTCGCTCAGATCATGGAGGTGGATTAAAAAATGAAAATTTTAAATCTTTTTGTGAAATGCTAGGTATTGAGCATGTGTTCTCCACTCCACGCACACCTCAACAAAATGGTGTTGTAGAAAGGAAAAATAGGACAATCCAAGAACTAGAACGCACCATGTTATCTGAATATAAATTACCTAAGTCTTTTTAGGCCGAAGCCGTAAGCACATCATGCTATGTAATGAATAGAGTCATGCTTCGCCCATCACTAAATCTCACACCGTATGAACTATATTATCAAAAGAAACCTAACGCATCACATTTTAAAATATTTGGTTGTAAATGTTTTATTCTTAATAAAAAAGATTCTTTAGGAAAATTTGATGAAAAATGTGATGAAGGAATATTTCTTGGATATTCTTCAACCAGTAAAGCCTATAGAATATTTAACAAAAGATAGAGCAAGGTTGAAGAGTTTATTAATGTTAAATTTGATGAATTTATTCCGTGTGCAGAAAGGCTTCCTACAGGTACAAATGATGAACCTTTGCCATCTTCTTCAAACTCTTATATAAGATAATATTGATTACTTGGCAAATGTTATATTATTCATCTTTATGTTCAAAACTCTGATCTATTTCAATGAAAAGTATTCAAAAACTCCTTATCATTTCCTTCTCACTAAAAGCTCGATCATGCCTTTATCTTATTATCAAACTACTAGGTGGTGCCTCCTTACCCACTTTTGCTAATAACAAAAGGGGGAGAACTAACATGATAAATATAATCCGCTATCAAAATAGAAAACTAGCATGATTAATTAAGATGATAGCTTACATATTAGGGGAGCATTCACTTAGGGGGAGCATGTATTTAGGGGGAGAAATTCTAAATGCTAAATTGATAATTATCCTAAGTCATCACTCTCTCACACACACAAGTAAGTTTCATCATGCTTATATATTAATGCTCTGATTTATCATTAATGGATTTGTTATTATCAAAAGGGGGAGTTTGTTGGAACATGGTCTTCCGCATCTCCTAGGTTTGAGAATAACAAATCCTATGTGTATTTGATCTTGTGTGTTTAAGTGTGCAGGAAAACATAGTCCATATGACTCAAGGATAACATAAGAAGGTTGCCCCCAAATTTGAGCCATCAAATCCAACACTCCCACTAGCACCGGCGGTGGTACCTAGCGCCCGACGCTAGCAATGATAAGCGCAATTCCGGGAGGACATATAGAAGGAGATAGCGCCTGGCGATAGCCGATAGCGCAGGCGGTAGCACGGAGCACAGAAGGCAATAGAGAAATGTTTCCTCGGATTGAAGATTCCGCCGCGCAAAATATGTCCTAATATGGGATAGCGCCGACGGTAGCACTAGTGCAGGAGCTAGCGCTGAGGTTATAAATAGGACCCCTCTTCTCTCGTTCCACACAGACATCACAGAGAGAGATTGAGTGCTAGAATTCCAGAGGCTGCCTTGGCCGAAAGTTGATGTCCTACCAAAGTTCTGCAAACTTCTGAAGGAGAATCTCTTCACGCTGGATCCAAACGACATCCGCTTCTACAACGCTTATTCTACATCGGATCTTTGTCTCCAACTTCAGAAGTTCTTCAAGAGGGAGTTTTAATTATTTTCATTTCATATTTCTTGTAAACGGTTAGAGAAATCGCCTCGTGTTGGCGACTAGGTCTGGGTAGGACTTAGGGCGGAAATTCACCTCGTGTTAGCGACTAGATCTAGGTTAGGTCTACAGGGTGCTCAAGGCCATATCTAGGGAAGGATTGGCTAGAGTGGCTTGAGGCCGATTCCAGGAAGGATAGGCTAGGGCCACCGGTTCGTGGGGATGCGAGTCGGGATAGAAAAAAAAGAGTTTACTATTATTCGCCATGGATTTCTATCGTTATAGAAATCATCTTTCGTAAAACCTTATTTCATATTAATAAAACATGTCTCTACTTAATTTCAATTATTTTACTTGAATTCTTATCTTCTTAATCACGCATTATTTAAAAGATTTTCAACATATAACATAAGTTTTTGAAAACCCTTATTCACCCCCCCCCCCCTCTAAGGGCGCCTACCGATCCAACAGTATGGTCGGCCAAGCATAGAATGTTTCACCAAATTGCCACTTAGCATGGGGAGAAGCTAGAATCTGGCTGAGAACTTCACGAGGGTTTCAATTGAAGGCTTGGAAAGGGGAATGGGAGTGCTACGTGGCCTCCATCCCCATTTCCCTCTTATCCTCGGATGAAAATTGCGGATTTTCCAATTTTGCCACCTTGCATGTTATCACATGCTAATTTCAGTGGGAGTGAAGGGTAATTTAACCCTTGGCCTGCAGAATGGGCTAACCTTGAGGGACTTTTCCCATTGGTATTGCCTTGGGCTCTTTTTCCCCTCTTTGGGCTTAAGTTTGATCATGGTTGACTTTAGGGTTGACTTGGTCAATTTGATTAGTTGATGATGAGTCCTGATTATATACACATATTTGGACTCATCTAGGCCTGTTTTTTAGTCGTTTCACTGCACTTTAGCCCTGTTTCAGCTCATATTTGTCTTTCTATGCTAGGTGCACTTCTTGGCCTAATTTGGTGTGTTTTATGCTTATTCCCTTTTGATAGCCTTATCGTTTTGTTGAGTGCCACTTTCAGTGGCCTGATTAGCATTTCTGTAGAAACAGGAGTCGTGCAGGTGTTCCTGGTAAAATTCTGTACAGGAACACTGCGCACGATCACTGGTTCGATTGCGCACGACCACTAGTCGTGCGCCGCTGATCGTGTGCACTTAACCCTTTTTTTCTGAGTTCTGTCTCGGACAGTGCGCACGACCACCTGCGATAGTGCGCACGACCACCGGTCGGCGCCACTGTTCGTGCACACTTAACATCAATTTCATGAGTTCTGTTTCGACCAGTGCGCACGACTACCTACGATAGTGCGCACGACCACCGGTCGTGCGCCTCTGGTCGTGCGAACATAGTATTTTATAAATTTCTTACTTTGCAGGCTCCACCCAGGCAGGCGCACGATCACAGAATTCCAGCGCGCACGACCACTGGTCGTGCGCCAATGACCGTGCGCAGTATTTATTCCAGCGCCTATATAAAGTCCTGATCCGCAGATTAGGGATACGGGGGGTTCCGGGAGCGCGATTTACCGTCCGTACGCCGCCATTTTCCACTTCCAGCCACCTCCACCTCATCTTCTCCGCAAGGGGAAGTCATCTCCAGCCATTCTAAGCAATCCTCCATCGTCCGGGAGCATTCTCCACCCTCCGCAAGCACTCAAGCAAGCCATCTCCAGTTCGGTCCGGTGAAATGAATAGTCATCCTGAGGTAGAAGACGACGGAAGCACGTGGAGAGGTCGTGACAGTCTCTCAACGCCGGAAGCACAGTCCGCCCGAGTCTGGAGGTAGCTTGACAAACTACCATTCCGGCCGTGAACGGTCGCTAGTCTTCGTCTATTGGTTGATTTCTTCCTCCCCCTTTTGTTGTACTTCTTTGAATCATTTAAACTTGAATATCATGATGTTTAGTTTAAATGCAATGGTTGTTTCTTATCCGTTCTTCAGTATTTGCTTGTGATACGTCTCACCTTCACTCACTCACTCACGCACTCATCGTGTTCGATTCGCGTTAGCAAGAGCTAACAGCGATTTGCAAAGAGGTGTTTGCGACCCTCACTCCCCGCACTAGTGATCACTTCATTCGCATGCGCACCGTCCATCCACCTCACGAAGCTCGGCATCGCGGCCGTTGCATCCATCTCACCTTGTGAAGCGGTGATTTTGACCCGCATTTCTTTTATTGTTGTTAACGGTAGGAAACCAAATCAAAACCCCACTTTCTGTGATTGTTCCCGCTTGTGTAACAATTGTTACACAACGCAATTTGTTCACCCAACCTGCATTCCTCAAGAGACCGACACTCGGGATCCTATTCCCAACATTTATTACTTGCGCGACCGGTGCACTTGCCGAACATCGCATCAAGTTTTTGGCGCCGTTGTCGGGGAATGTTCAGGCGTGTAACGTCTTAAGTTGTGAACTTCTGTTACAAGAGCAGCTGTTTTTGACTTTCTTTGCTTTGTTTTCTTTTGGTTGAGATTGTGCATGCAGAGACAAGCCGCGGGGGAACTTGTACCCTTTGATCCCGAGATCGAATGGACCGCTCGCGCACGAAGGTGCGCAGCAGCCGTACAAGCGGTAATGGGTGACAACGTAAACCCAGATGATGCTGAACCAAGAGTACCCAATGTGGAGCAGCACCATCCTGGAGATGAGCAAGAGGTAGTTAGACCTCGGCCCTGAACGATGAGAGATTATACCACTCCGTTAGCTGGGAGTGTGTATCCTAGGTTTGGTCCCAACATTATGAACAACCAGTTTGAGATCAAACCTGCGATCTTGAACATCATCCGGAACAATGCTCAGTTTTCCGGGATGGCCGGTGAAGATCCACACCTGCACCTGGCAGAGTTTTCTGATATCTGCGGAACCTTCCGCTACGCTGGGATTCCTGACGATACAGTCAAGCTGCGACTGTTCCCCTTCTCACTTCGCGACAAGGCCAAGGTGTGGCTCCATTCCATTCCTCCTGGGACCGCTGCGACTTGGGATGTTCTCGCCTCCAAGTTCTTGGCCAAATTCCACCCCGTTGATAAAATTGTGAGCCTGCAGCGGGAGATCGCTACCTTTCGCCAAGCTGACCAAGAGACCCTTGCCGAGGCGTGGGAGCGCCTTAATGATCTTCTCCGCCGCTGCCTGAACCACGAGCTCCAAACTTGGAACATGGTAGAGACATTCTACTTCGCGATCGAGCCCAACTACCGGGCGATGATTGATGCTGCTGCGGGTGGTACTCTAATGAACCATACTCCAGAGGAGGCTCTTCGAATTCTGCGAGACACCGCCTCCCACAGCACATTTTGGACTGCCGGGAGGAATGCACCAAGAAGCGCCCGTGGTCTCTTCATGGTTGATTCACTCCCGCCTACATCCGCACCGGCTGCTGTCATTACGTGTGAAGGATGTGGAGGCGGTGGACACCACGTGTATGAATGTTCGGGCAATGATTTATCAGGTGACTTCTCGCACTTTTCCTTAAATGAATCTGTTAATTTTGTTGGTAATCAACCTAAGGGGGTGCCATTTAATAACACGTATCATCCGGGAGTGAGAAGTCACCCAAACTTCTCATGGAACCCCAACGCATCTGGCCAACGATGGGCACCGGGGCAGCATCAAAACGATGCCTACGCCTCCGGGAGCAAAACAAGGCCACCTCACCCGGAATATAACCAAGGCCCCCCAGCTCCCAAAAAGAGTAACTTGGAGGAGATGATGGAAAAATTTATGCAAGCGGCTAACTCAAACATGGTTAACCAAACCGCCTCCATGCGGAACTTGGAAACACAGCTGGGCCAATTGGCCCAAGTGCTCACCGAGCGGTCGCATGGAACTCTCCCTAGTAACACCGAAAAAAATCCAATAGACCAAGGGAAGAGTCTTGGCGATGCGGAAGTGGGTCAGCCGCTTGAGTTAGTAATCTCCTGTTCCATTAATAAAATAGAAACTAAGGCTTTGTGTGATTCCGGCTCCTCCCACAATGTCAATGCTTTGCAAGACGTTGATAAATTGCAACTTGAAATTAACACGGAGGACCGGAAATCTCTTGTGCTTGCAAATGGCGCCATCATACAATCGGAAGGGGAAGTTAAAAATGTAGAGGTTATAGTTGAGGGGACAATGGTGGTTGCTGATTTTCAAGTGTTAGGACCCCGGGAGAATCACTCCATCCCTATCTTGGGTGTACCGTTCTTAAAAGAGAGCGGTGCCACCCTTGATTTTTCTGTGGGTTGTGTCCTCCTACCCAATAAGGTGCTTTTGTCCACTTGCCCCAAGACTATAACTGAAACATCCATTTGCCCCCTCCTTTTATTTTTGATGAATCACTGAGTTGCGCAGGGGATAAGAAAGATTATGGATCATCTGAAGGAGAAAAGGAAGAGTACCAGTCAAGCGGAGAGGAAAAAGTAGATGCTCGGAGAAACTATAATTCCAAGAGGGAGGAGGACGGCAGTCCTGAACATTTTGAGCTGAACTTGATTCGGGATGACATCCCATTATTCTCTTGCAATGAATCATGTAATAAACTAGTTAAGCATTCCATCTCTTGGGCTGATCCGGTCGTCACTGCGGCGACGGAAGTGACGTCACCCACTACTAAGTTGAGAGAATCTGAAAACATTCAACGTTGGCAGTCTCCGACTGTCGCTAAACTTAAACAAGAGAAGCGTTTGCGCGATGCGCGCTCTGCTGCTCTCCGTGGAAAGAGGGCGGAGGTTAGGGGAACACTGGGTGACACCAGTGTTGGCCCTAAAGCCTTCACCTCCCGCCTTCAAGCTTTGGGAGACGGGCACCATAAAAGCGCCTACAACTGATTTTCTTTTTATCTCTTATTTTGTGAAACTCTCTCTTTCATGCACTTTTTATTTAATTTCTGTGCTCTGTAAACAATTATAATACAGGTATTTGGTCCAGCTTAAGGACATAAAATAAAAGCGCTGCTGGGAGATAACCCAGATTTGCTGATTTCTGTTTTTCTAACATGTTTCAATTCAGTTTTTATACATTTTTGCTTTTGTTTTGCGGAGCTCACCCACCTTGCAGGTATTCATTGCACATCTTATAAGGTGGTGGTTGTGATTCTTCGTATGGTGGTGGGGCGGCCTCGGTCAGTCACGCGTCTTCTGGTATGCTCACTAGCTGAGCATGGGGTAACCTCTCTCCCTTTCTCTTTCTGATTTTCATTTTAATATCATGTGATGTACTTCTTAGGTTAAGTCTGGGGGAGAGCTAGTATGTGTTACCCAATGCACGTGCACACTGCATATGCATACTAGAAGCTTTTATTGATTTATTTTGTTTAGATCATTGCATCACACACCACTTGCAACCACTTGAGCGCGTGCTTAGCTGTGTGTGTGCCGCGAGTTAAACTCATTTCTTGAGCAAGATTCGGGCAAATCATCGTGCTGACTTAGGATTGTGAAACGGAGTAAAATGTTGACTCCTGCAGTGTCCTAGTCGAGTGCTCTCGTTTCATGTAGAATTTTGAGTAGATTTAATTTTTCTGTATGATTATAGTTTTATATTTTTCTATTTGCGTCAATACTGTTATTCTACTCAAAAATGGTGAATTCGGTGTGAATCAAACGGTATCTTAGGGATGTGTGTAGCCGGGCATTAGGTTTGCATTGCTCGAATCGGGAGGATGGATAGTCTTTTTCGTTGGCTAAGAACTTGCCCCAAGCTATTCTCGAAGCATGGGTATAGGTTAGTTCAGTGCACGAACGTGATGTAGGACTTCATCTTGGCCCGGTTGAGCTTTGTTCCAATCCTAATGTCTTATCCTCGTTAGCCCCATTGTGCCTACCCCTTCTTTTGATTCAGCTCCACCATTATTTCACCAAAGCCTCATAGTCGATCCTAGTCGCGCACCCAAGTCGAGCTTTAGTATTTTATATATTCATTCAGGGTGTTGATGTGGTGAATATTTTTGTGAAAATGTGGATGTGCTTCAATGTTTAATCTGCTGATTTTGTTGTGAAAAGAAAAGAAAAAAAATAGAAAAGAGAAAAAGAAAATTGAAAAAAAATGGATAAAGAAAGAAAAAGTTTAATTGAAAATAATTGTTGATTTGTATTTGGGAATGGGCAGTGCACACACCCATTGTTAAAAAGTTAAGTCTGGGGGTGTGGTGTACTCGCATATATTTGGGTTAGCGGATAGATTATTTTTTTGTTTATGCTAGCTCATTTGGGTTTGGTGCGTAGCCTCCATGTTTATCCTTGTTTACCTCACTGAAACCCAAGCCCCATCTTCACCTAAAGTCCTACTGATTCGTGAGTGAGCCAAACCAGTGCCGTGGAGAGAGTGCGAACAGGCAAGCCTATGGTCACCGACATTGGTGGATTCCTTTGGAGGTTGTCCTGAGCCCCGATCTTTGGCAATGCTCACCTTTGCGATTAGTTTAATTTCTCCCTACGCGTGACCAGATGATTCGCCGTGATTCTATTTTTGAGTAGTAATAAATTTTTGATACGCATTTGAGAAAAGTACAAACTGTTATGCATACTTAGAAATTTCCTCTGTTATATTTTTATGCGTGCGAGCACGCGACTTCGCATGGTACTCGGTGTCGCAATTTCTCTGTCTGCTAGTTGTTTTTCCCCGTCTTCTTAGATTTTGTTTGCTCGGGACGTGCAAACAGGTAAGTCTGGGGGTGTGATGAGTCCTGATCATATACACATATTTGGACTCATCTATGCCGGTTTTCTAGTCGTTTCACTGCACTTTAGCCCTGTTTCAGCTCATATTTGTCTTTCTATGCTAGGTGCACTTCTTGGCCTAATTTGGTGTGTTTATGCTTATTCCCTTTTGATAGCCTTATCATTTTGTTGAGTGCCACTTTTAGTGGCCTGATTAGCATTTCTGTAGAAACAGGAGTCGTGCAGGTGTTCCTGGTAAAATTCTGTACAGGAACACTGCGCACGATCACTGGTTCGATTGCGCACGACCACTGGTCGTGCGCCGCTGATCGTGTGCACTTAACCCTTTTTTTTCTGAGTTCTGTCTTGGACAGTGCGCACAACCACCTGCGATAGTGCGCACGACCACCGGTCGTGCGCCACTGTTCGTGCGCACTTAACATCAATTTCATGAGTTCTGTTTCGACCAGTGCGCACGACCACCTACGATAGTGCGCACGACCACCGGTCGTGCGCCTCTGGTCGTGCGAACATGGTATTTTAGAAATTTCTTACTTTGCAGGCTCCACCCAGGCAGGCGCACGATCACAGAATTCCAGCGCGCACGACCACTGGTCGTGCGCCAATGACCGTGCGCAGTATTTATTCCAGCGCCTATATAAAGTCCTGATCCGCAGATTAGGGATACGGGGGGTTCCGGGAGCGCGATTTACCGTCCGTACGCCGCCGTTTTCCACTTCCAGCCACCTCCACCTCATCTTCTCCGCAAGGTAAAGTCATCTCCAGCCATTCTAAGCAATCCTCCATTGTCCGGGAGCATTCTCCACCCTCCGCAAGCACTCAAGCAAGCCATCTCCAGTTCGTTTCGGTGAAAAGAATAGTCATCCTGAGGTAGAAGACGACGGAAGCACGTGGAGAGGTCGTGACAGTCTCTCAACGCCGGAAGCACAGTCCGCCCGAGTCCGGAGGTAGCTTGACAAACTACCATTCCGACCGTGAACGGCCGCTAGTCTTCGTCCATTGGTTGATTTCTTCCTCCCCCTTTTGTTGTACTTCTTTGAATCATTTAAACTTGAATATCATGATGTTTAGTTTAAATGCAATGGTTGTTTCTTATCTGTTCTTCAGTATTTGCTTGTGATACGTCTCACCTTCACTCACTCACTCACTCACGCACTCATCGTGTTCGATTCGCGTTAGCAAGAGCTAACGACGATTTGCAAAGAGGTGTTTGCGACCCTCACTCCCCGCACTAGTGATCACTTCATTCGCATGCGCACCGTCCATCCGCCTCACGAAGCTCGGCATCGCGGTCGTTGCATCCATCTCACCTTGTGAAGCGGTGATTTTGACCCGCATTTCTTTTATTGTTGTTAACGGTTTGAAACCAAATCAAAACCCCACTTTCTGTGATTGTTCCCACTTGTGTAACAATTGTCACACAACGCAATTCGTTCACCCAATCTGCATTCCTCAAGAGACCGACACTCGGGGATCCTATTCCCAACATTTATTACTTGCGCGATCGGTGCACTTGCCGAACATCGCATCAGTTGACTAGACCTATATGTTGTTGGTGAGTCATATGACCCCCTCCAATGTTGGTTGGGCCATGGTGGGGCCTTGATTGGGCTAATTGAACCATTTAGGTATGATTTTGACCTAAATTCACCTAAGTTTTGACTTTGGTCAAATTGGATCAATTAGTTGACCCAATGTTGGGGCTTCTGGTCAATTGAACCTCTATTAGAGTTTGGAATGTAGTGGTGTGGTCAATTTGACCATTTGAAGCCTAATTGAGCCAATTTGGGTTTAATTGGGCTATATTGACATAGAGTTGACTTTTGTGATTTCCGTGAAATTGGTTGAGCTCAATTGAATATTTCTACCCTAATGGTCTACCTTATTGGTTAGGAAGATATTTGTGTGGTCAGTTTGGCCAATTGAAGCTCAATTGAGCCAAATTAGGGTAAGTTGACATATGCTGACTTTGGTTAATTTGACTAGCTTGGTTGACCAATTCATGAAGTGAATGGTCAATTGCCTCCCACATATTGTCAAGGATGTGGTGGTGGAGTCAATTTGAGTTTGTGAGTTCAAGTGGAAGTGATTTGACCTTGGTTGACTTGTGCTCATTTGTGTGCACTAGGTGAGATTACCTTGTCTTGTTGAGACATAGGATCACATACTTGTCCTAACTCACAATTCATGCCCTAGCACTATCAAGGGATCTTGTAGGAATAAGGATATTACATGTCATGCCCCATGAGTTGTTTGATACCAGAATGGGAAGATTGATGACTGTAAAGCACTAAAATGTGTGGGAACCTGGGGGATTGCTCTAGCTTAGGACTTGCTGTTGAGTGTTAGCATCTCGATGGGTCGCTCTACTAGTTGGACAGTTATTAGCATCACTAGTAAGCGAGGATGTTTTCTACATCTTAGAGTACACCATGATGTACACAAGGGCATGTGTACTATGGTACGAAACTTACCTAGAAGTTGAGAGACCACGTGGTTAGTTACCCTGCTGGAAGCAAATGTCAAACTATGTCGACATATGGAGTTGAAATGGTCCATGAGTACTTGCCACGTATGTTGATTTACTAAATGCTCATTATAATTAACTGCAATTAATTACATACATATTTATGATGTTGCCTTTATTTCTAAGTACTTGCCTTATTACTTACTTTATTTTCAGCATATATCAACTGCTTAATTACATGTCAATTTAGTTAACTGCTTAAATTATCTTGTGCTTTAATTTATTATAAATCTATTGCAAAGGTTCGCTCTCATCACCAAGCCTTTGGGTTTCGGGGAGGATTGATAAATCCACTAGTTGTTGACTAATATTTTGTTGAAACCCATTTTTAGGAGCCGCCCTAGTGTGAGGGCTTGATGGAGCTTGAGGACATACCTGCTTTAGAGATTGCTCCCTCCTTAGTTGCTATTACTACTCCGCCACTAATGTACAGAGATGTGAGATACTAGCTAATGACACATAGTTGGTCTCTTTTGTACTTTTTGATCATGTCTGATTTGGGCCGCATGTATGACCCCGGGCAGCTATGTATTATCTATGACTACAACCTTACTTTATGCATGTGGTTTTCTGGGTTAACCTTTTGCTATATAAATAAATGAAATTGGTTGTGATGATGACTAGCCTTAGAAGGCAATCATTATGCAGTTGAAGGGCGAGCCTGTATACCTGCTGCCTGGATATCATAGGATGGACACCATGGACATAAGGCCCCCTTGGCCCTAATCATGTTTGGGGGAGGGAAATCTTACACCTTACATCTTTCTTTATTGATTTCAGAGAACTAGAAAAGGATTTAAAGGGATTTGAACTTTCCATTGGATGTGTATTTATAATATCTTTCCAACGCACACAAAGTGTCAAATTTATAATATCTTTCCAACGCACCAAAGTGTTAAAAGGAGATCAAAAACCAGTTGAGTTAAATCTGCGTCGAAAAGAAATCGACGCATCTTCAATTAAAATTCGAAGTAACTTCGAATAAAAGTAAAGATAACTCAGACTGGCAGTCGATGCTTCATTGGAAGTCGCGCAATATTGAATGGTATTCAATGCAGAAGTCAGAGTTTGAAGTCTACATTATTTGTCTCGATAGATACGTCGATAAGAAATCGATGCAACGTCAATAGCAGAGTTCAATTCAAAGCTGAGGAAGAATTCAAAGCTTTTTCTAATATAATTCAAAGGTGTGTCAATATGAAGACAGAAGTTATTTGATGCAACGTCGAATACAGTTAAATAATTTAAAACTTCCTGGAATAGATTCTGATGATTATTCAGAAGGTATAAATAGAAGATATTTGAAATATTACGGGTCGCACATGCACAAGAAGAGAGAATAGTTCAAGAGATTCAAAAGTGATGAAATTAGAAGATTATTGACGGGCTGTCAACATAGATAGAAAGAGAGGAATAATTCTCCTTAGACAATTCAACTGGAGAAGGATCAAAAAACAAAATCATTCAATCCCAATTCAATTGAATCGACGGAAGAATGGATACATACATAATTCAAAAAATAAGCTATGAATAATTCTTCTACTTCTCCTTTGGCTGATCTCTCTCTCTCTCAGCCTACACGACAGATCTTTGTACAACATTTCATCTTCTACAAGCTGGAGAAAGCTTCTTCTTCCTCCATCTCTGAAAGAAGCTAACAAAGGATACAGAGATCAAGATTGGATCAGTGCTTATAATCCTTGCATCTTCTTCTAAGCAAGGGTTCATTCTCTGATAAAGGATCCAAAACACTTAGTGCCTAGAATCCTCAGTGAGTGCTGAAAGAGAATTCAAATTAGAAGATTACACTTCATCTTCTTCTTCTTCTTCTTCTTCTTCTTCTTCTTCTTTTGTTTACTCTATTTCTCATTTCTGTAAATTGAGTAAAGAGTCTTAAGAATCTCTTTTCAAAGGATTCAGTTTGGTTCAAGATCTCCTTATCAAACGATCTAGTTTGGTTCTAAGAGTCTTCTTATCAATGACTCGGTCCTTGGTTCTAAGAGTCTCCTTATTAAAAGACTCAATGGTTCTAAGAGTCTCCTTATCAAAAGTCTCAGACACGGTGATAGTGAATTCCTACCAAGGCGGCAGAAGAGTGGATATACCCATAATTTTGGGGAACCACTATAGGTTTTGTGTCTTCTGTGTTTGTGAATTTTCTGTGCTTGTCTCTTGACTATTTCTATTATTTTGTGATTATATTTATCCTTATTGGAATCATGTATGTCTCATAATTAGGATTGATTATCTATGCACTTATTAGTAAAAAGTTTTTAAATATCTATTCACTCCCCCCCCCCCCCTCTAGAGAATACTCAGGAGAGTCACTGTGCACTTTCAATTAGTAGTAGAGGGAGGTTGATCAGAAAAAGGTTAGCACCTTGATCAAAAGATCCCCTCACACATATTTTTATATTTCAAAAGAATTTTAAGAAAATGAGATCTAAGAACTATGCATCCATTAGACCATCAGTGTGTAATCTGAATAAGTTTACACTCTGGAAGGTTAGAATAAAATTATACATGAATTCTATTGATGAGGACATCTTTAATGTTGTGTTGTCTGATCCTCCAATGCCTTACAGAAAGGATGTTAGTGGGACCTCAACACAAGAACTAGTTCCCAGAGCTGAGTGGACTGAAGCTGAAAAGAAAGTAAAAGTCTGTGAGGCTAAGGCTATGAATATATTGGTATCAACTATGTCAGATGACATATTTCAAAAAGTGGCTGAATGCCAATCTGCAAAAGAAATTTGGGATTCACTATCCAGATTAGTTGAATGAAGTCTTGATGAAAGAAAGGACAAGAAGTCCCTTCTCATAGCCCAATATGTGAATTTTCAGAAGAAATTTGAAGAAAGTGTTGCTGAAATGTATGAAAGGTTTATCAACATAATCAATGAGCTCAAAGAACTGGACAAGGAGATCTCATTGACTAAGATTAATAATAAGTTGCTCATGTGCTTCCCAAGCACTTTGGACTCAAGGATTTGGGTCATCAGAGAGTCCAGATGTCACAGAAAGATCTCCACAGATGCCCTACTTGACAAGCTTAAGTCTTATGAAATATTACTAAAAAGTAGAGCTGAGACAGAAGCAAATGAGAAATTCTCAACTCCAATATAAAGGACCATTGCATTAAAGGCAGCTGAAGGAGAGATTTCAACCTCTAAAGAAGAGATATTTAATCTCTTGGCTAGAAGGTTCAAAAGGTGGGTCAAAACTGAAGACTCTAGAAGAAGGGATAGGAGCTCAATCAAGCCATGGTTTGATAAGAATCTCAAACAAGAGGTCATTTGCTTTGCCTATAGAAAGCCAGGTCACATTGCTCCTGAATGTCTAGAAGAGTAGAAGGACAAAAGCAGTAAGAAGGAATACAAGAAGCAGTCCTTCAAGAAGAAAGGTAGAGGTTTCGTAGCTGAAACCTAGAGTGACTCAGAATCTGAGTCAAGTTTCTCATCTGAAAGTGATAAATAAGCTTCTACTGAAGAAGCCTGCCTGATGGATTTGGAAGATTCCTCCAAGGAAGATCAGGTATCTCTCTTCGATGACTTTGATTTCTCTTCAGATGAATTCAAAAAAAATTGTAAAGAATTTTGCAATGATTATCTAAAAGCTCAAAAGAAATTAAAATTCTTTGAAAAAAATTAGAAGATCTTAAGGAAGATGATATATATTATGATAATTATGAATTAAGGGGTGAGGTACATAAGAAGGAAACAGAAATTAATAAATTAACTGCTAAAAATTTAACATTAAAGAAAGAGCTTGCAAATGCAAAGGCCTTTGAAGATTCACTCAATGGGAGGAGTCAAAAGCTAAAAGATACCACAGAAAATCTCTCTATGAGATTTAAATATCTTGGATTAGGAGCAGATCCTTCAGTTAGTAATATAGCTTCTAGCAAACCTGCTTGGGAGAGTCAGGTAGTATTTATTAGATCCAGTGAGAATCAATTAAATGACAATATTGAATCTTGTGAAGAACTGAATAATAATCATGATAAAGTCATTGTATTTAATAGGGTACACATTAATGATCAAAAAGGAATTCTAGGCAAACATCCTCTAAAAAAATAAATCAATAACAATCAAACTTTTAATAAAAGGAATTATGCATTGAATAGAACTCGACGCAACTTTAAAGATGCGGTGAATGCAACCCAATGGAGTTCTGCAAGTGCTTCGACATCAACTCGAAGCAGGTATAAAGGCGTGTTGAATCACACTCAACGCAACCAGCATTCTGCATCAACTTAATATTGACCCAAATATACAGACACGTCGAATTACTTTCG
Organism: Dactylorhiza incarnata; assembly: GCA_033032865.1. NCBI lineage: Eukaryota > Viridiplantae > Streptophyta > Magnoliopsida > Asparagales > Orchidaceae > Dactylorhiza > Dactylorhiza incarnata. The sequence goes on along the minus strand of JAWHQI010000415.1, from coordinate 677,905 downwards.
ACACAACCCTAGAGATGCGACGACTTCTTCTCAATGTATGTTTCCAGAAAATGTTTTAAATAAATCTAGATTTCCTTCTCTCACTTCTCACTTCAATTCTAAATTTATTATTGTTCCAAAATTAGACACAAGGTAAAACATTATTGGTATAATAAACTAGCACTTCTTCAGCTTAAGGGGTATCCTAAAAGACCAACATATTCTTTCATAACTCCTTATGATGGTAGAAGAAAGGGACCCCAACAAGTGAGGGTCCATGCTAATGTTTAAATTTATGTGCATAAAAGAGACTGTTCTACCAAAAACCAGTAGTGGTACTTGGACAGTGTATGCTCCATGCATATGACTAGAGTAAAATATGTGCTGGAAAACTACAAGGCAAAGGAAGGCCCTAATGTAATTTTTGATAACTCTCACTCTGGCCAGACCAAATGATATGGTGTGCTCAAAGTTGAAGAAATCTCCTTTTCTAAGGTAGCTTATGTTGAAGGTGTTCAACATAACCTAATTAGCACTAGTCAATTATATGATGGTGAATACATGGTTGTATTCACTAAATCATTATGCCATATTGATAGTTCATTAACTAATCAAATAGTATTAACTGTCCTTAGAAAAGGTAAAGTGTATGTAGTAGATTTCAACTACTCTAAATCTGAAATTTGCTTTTTTTAATTCTAACTTAAAAAATAATGAATTATGGCATAGGAGACTTAGTCATTTAAACTTTAAAACAATAGCTAAGCTATCAAAGCACAATCTAGTAAGAGGCTTACCAAATGGTAAGTTCAAAAAGGATCATCCTTGTAGAGCCTGCCAATTAGGAAAATGGACAAAATTTTCATTCAAACCAATTGGTAAGAATGATTCCGCTAGAATCCTTTATCTATTGCACATGGATCTCTTTGGTCCTATCTCCACTCAAAGCTTAGCATGAAAGTATTATACCTTAGTTATTATAGATGACTTCTCTAGATTAAGTTGTGTGTTCTTTCTAAAAGCCAACTTTGAAACTTTCAAGATCCTCCCAAGATTCATTAGACAGATTCAATCTGAATTAAATACTCAGGTTACTTTGATCAAGAGTGATCATGGAACAGAGTTTGAGAATTAGTTAATTTGTAGATTCTGTGAGGATGAAGGGATAAGGGAAAGCTTTTCAGCTCCTAGAACCCCCTAAAAAAATACGGTTGTTGAAAAGAAAAATAGAACTCTAATTGAATCAGGAAGGACATTATTGGTTGAATCCAATTTTCCAAAGTCTTTCTGGGCTGAGGCAGTGAATACAAGCAACTATGTTCTGAATAGGAGTCTCATCCACAAGACTGAGTTAAAAACTCCCTTGAGCTATTGAAAGGAAAGACATCTATATTCACATACTTTAGGATATTTGGGTGTACTTGCTTTATTTAAGCAATAGAAAGAGCCAATTTACCAAATTCGGCAAGAAGGTTGATGATGGAATATTCTTGGGATACTCTTCATCAAGCAAGGTCTATAGGTGTTATAATAAGAGGACTCTAAAAATTGAAGAGTCAATGCATGTAGTATTTGATGAAACTAACATGTTTTCTGAGGGGAAGGAAACGTCCACCAATGTTACATTGCATGAAGAAGATCAACTTCCAGATCAAGTTAAAGGTTGAGTATTATGAATCACGCATCAGGCTGTCACGAAAAAGGAAAACAACAAACTGATAGTGAATCAGATGAAGACTTTGTTGAAAATGATGATGCCATCAATGAACCTAGTTCACTACAACAAGACACTATTCAACAGGAAGAAAATGATGCTACCACAGCAAATAAAGAAGAAAAAATCAATGAGAATATGTATCCACTAAACAGTTTAACCAGAGCTAGAATAACTCTAAAGGATCACCCTCCTTCTCAAGTTATAGGAGACACGTCTATTGGAGTGAAGACCAGACATCAACTCATAAATGAGTCCATGTTGCAGTGCTTCCTCTCCCAATATGAACCTAAGAAGTTTGAACAAGCAGACAATGACCCTCACTAGATAGCTGCCATGCAAGAGGAGCTTGCATAATTTGAAAGAAATAAAGTCTGTACTTTAGTGGAATGGCCAAGGAACTACCCAATTATTGGAACAAAATTGGTTTATAAAAACAAGATGGATTCAAATGGAATTATAGTAAGAAATATCGCCAGACTAGTTGCTCAAGGATACAGACAAGAAGACAGAATTGACTACAACCAGACCTTTGCTCTAGTGGCTAGACTGGAAGCAATTAGGATGTTTCTTGCTTATGCTGATAATAAGAAAATCAAGGTATATCAGATGGATGTGAAGAGTGCATTTTTGAATGGAACTCTCAGGAAGAAGTATTTGTGGAGCAGACACCAGGTTTTGTCAATCCAGCTCTTCCCTCTTTTGTTTATAGGATAGATAAAGCACTGTATGGTCGCAAGCAAGCTCCAAGATCTTGGTATGATACCTTGTCCACCTTTCTTCTAGAACACTCCTTTGTAATATGCAAGGTGGATAAAACACTTTTCACTAGAGCACATAAAAAGCAGTTACTTCTATTACAAATATATGTAGATAACATAATATTTAGCTCAATAGACCAAGGTCTTTGGAAAAGTTTTGCTGGCCTAATATAGTCTAAGTTTGAGATTAGTAGCACGGGGAATTATCCTACTTTCTTGGCCTTCAAGTAAAGCAAAGTGCAGATGACATTTTCATATCCCAAATCCAAATACACTAAAGAGCTTATCAAGAGATTTGGGATAGAAAATGCCTCTTCCATGAAAACCCCCATGGCTACCAATATTGTACTTGATAGAGATGAAAAGGGTAAGTTATTTGATCAAAATACTTACAGAGCAACCATTGTCTCACTTCTTTATCTTACAACTAGCGGGCCAGACATAATGTTTACTACTTCTATATGTGCTAGATTTCAGGTTGACCCCAAGGAATTTCACATGAGTTCTGTAAAAAGAGTACTCAGATATCTAAAGGGTACACCTGAACTTGGCTTATGGTATCCCATAGAGTCTGGATTTGAGCTAGTAGGCTACTTAGATGCAGATTGTGTTGGTGTAGGCTTGATAGAAAGAGCACCTCAAGAACTTGTCAATTCCTGGGTGCTAGACTGATTTCCTGGTTTAGCAAAAAGCAAACCTCAGTCTCCACTTCTACTGTTGAAGCTGAGTATATAGATTTAGGAAGTTGCTGCTCACAAATTTTGTGAATACAAAATCAGTTGTTGGATTACAACTTGACTCTTGATAACTCCACAATATTATGTGACAGTTCTACGGCTATTTCTATAGCTTCCAAATCTGTTCTCCACAGTAGAACTATGCACATAGAGATAAGGCACCACTTTCTCAGAGATAATGTAGACAAGGGTAAGATCTCTCTTCAATACATTCCCACTGATAATCAAAGAGTTGATATATTCACTAAGCCACTTGATGAAAGCAAGCACAATTTCTTCATCAATGCATTGGGAATGCTTGATGTAGCTCTCTAGGTCACTTTATTATCTAGTAAAACCTATTTCCATAGAAAGGTATTGTTGGGAAAAACAACAAAAACTTTGAGAAAAAATATAAATATTCATTTAAAGCAGCGTTGAATACAAATCAACGCATTGTTGATTTCCACTCAATGTCAGCTTCGAGTGCTATTTGGGATAGTTCATTCGAATAGCACTCGACCCAGCGTTGAGTTCCTATCAATGAATGCTCTGACTCAATAGTTGTTGCTTTTATTCGAAGTCACGTCGATTTCCACTCGACGCAACATAAACTTTTCGAGGACGTGCAGACTTTGCTTCTAGAAGCTACTTCAACCTTATTTGGCATGCTGAATCAACTAATTTTCGATGTTGCCTCGAGTACAACCCTAAGTTATGATGAATCGTCTTCTAAAAGGAACACAGTCATTAGAATTCATTGTGCTTTCGAATTCTCTCCCTCGTGCTCTCCTGTTTTCTTATTTTTCTACTCTTGTCTTCTCTCTTCTTTGCTGGTACACACAGGCAATCAATGGCCTCTAATAGAGGCATCCTTGAAGAAATTGACTTGGCTTTGGAGACATTATTGTCTAAGTTCTCCTATTTATACATGGATTTTTCAGAAGACTGCTATTGGACATTATCTGAACAACATCACAGGTTGAGGAATATCTCCGCTCAAACGAGAGTAATCAAGAAGGAACTGCGATTGTCGGCGTTGCCTGTTGAGGTCTTTATCTCCTTCTTCAATGATATTAAGTAGGGGGAGAAGGGTGACAGCAGGACTTGACCTGATTCAGTTTATACTGATATTGAGCATCAATACCAATACTCCTTGTATGTCTCTGAAGGAGAATCGACAATCATTTCTCAACTCCTCTTTACACCTGCACTATTGATACCAAAAATGTACCAAGTCCACACTTGCTCAAGCTGAAGAATGAGGGGGGTAACTGTTGAGCAGTCGGCTACTTTGAGCCATGAGTGAAAAGTGAGAGAGGGAGAAAAGAGATGGCCGCGAGCAAGCGGTGAGACCATATCTACCCATCGCGATGAATTCCTCTCTTATGGCGGGCAATGCTATTGATATAAAGTATGTATTACAACGGAGATTACATTTAGATGCAAAGAAAAAAATAGTACATGGACTGAAGAAAAGAGTTGGCGATCAAGGAGGAGGTCGCTGAGATCGACATGAGAAGAAGGAGACCACCGAGATCGATGAGAGGAGGTGAGATCACCTAGCAAAGGCGAGATCTCCTGGCACTGTAGTCTAAAAAACTTGAGACCGCTCAGGTCACAAGTCGAGGGCTGGAAACTCCCTGAAGTCCCCTTTTCTGGTACCTCTGTCCCTTTATTTATAGACACGAGGGCCTGCCAAAACGGGTAGGTCCAGGAATGTCGGGCTTCCTAGGGTTCACACAACTGCACGGTCGCGCAGTCTTGCTGTACGCTGACCACCTGCACCTTGAAGATGTGCCGAAGATTAGATAGGTGGTATGGGCAGTCTCCGAAAAGAGTGACCGCTGGGACTGCTAAGACCACCAGGGATGGCTGAGAATGTCGGGACTGCTGAGACCGCTCAGGCTGGCTGAGTTCGCCGGTACTACTGAGACCGCTCGGGATGGATAAGACCACCGGGACTACTGAGACCTCCTGGGATGGCTGAGACCGCTGGGACTGCTGAGACCGATGGGACTATTGAGACCGCCCGGGCTGGCTGGGACCGATGGGACTGCTAATACCGCCCGGGCTTGCTGAGACCGTCGGGACTGCTGAGACCGCTGGGACTGCTGAGACCGCTTGGGCTGGCTGAGAATGCTAGGACTGCTGTGACTGCCAAGCTGGGTGAGACCGCCAAGACTACAGAGACAGCCCAGGCTGGCTGAGACCGCCAGGACTGCTGAGACTGCCTAGGCTGGCTGAGACCACTGGGACTGCTGAGACCGCCCAGGCAAGCTGAGACCGTCGGGAATACTGAGACTACCCAGGATGGCTGACACTGCTGGGAATCCTGAGACCGCACGGGATGGCTGAGACCGATGGGACTGCTGAGACCTCCTAGTTTGGCTGAGATCGTCGGGACTGCTGAGACTGCCTAGACTGGCTGAGACCGTCCGGATTGCTGAGACCGCTCGGGCTGGCTGAGATGGCCAGGAATACTGAGATTGCCCAATCTGGCTGAGACCGCCGGGACTATTGAGACCGGCCAAGATGGCTAAGACCGCCGGGAATGTTGAGACCGCCTGGTTCGCCTTGGGTGGATCGCCAATTTCTGGGTAAACATGCATCATCTTCTCCAAACAGATTCATGCCTGCAATTCAAGGGAGTCTTTAGTTCAGGGGGAGTCTAATCTGTTCTCAAATGATGATGACTATTGGATAAGTTTGAAAGAAATTGCAGTATGGACTGAGTTACCAATTATTGAGAACACAGAAATAAAACCTGCCTCTGAAGAATCAACAACCATATCTCATGTTTTGCTTCCTCCTGCTCCTGCTCATGTTCTACTTCCTCCTACTCTTGCTCCTACTCGTGTTCTGCTTCCTCCTGCCTCTGTTCTGCCAGTCCCAGTACCAGCTCCTAGACAAGTTCAAAGGGAAAGGAATACATTTATAGGAAGGCAATTTGGGAGGCAAATATCTAACTGGGAGAAGTATTTTAAAGAACAAAGAAAATAGTACAAAAAGGACAGGCCATATTATAAAACCTATGAGAAAGTCCAAGTTGCTGAAAATCAAATGAAGGTATATACTGATCCAAATCTTGACAAAGCCATAGATGAGATTAGAGAAAGGGATCATGTTGGGTATTATGCCTTCAATATCTCTATATTTGAAGAAGAAACACAAGTATAGATAAGTCAAGTTGTTTTTGATATTGTATTTAAGTTCATGATTTGACAGATACATCAAAGCTATATCACTAGTATATAGAGGATAAAAGTAATGAAATTCAACCAAGTAAAATATCGTCTCAAGACTCAGCAGAGGAATCGTGGAGAAAAGTATCATATCGTCAAAACAGTTTCGATGATATCATCTTGATAAAAGCACATCGTCTTGAAGGATGAAGAAAGCTTGTCGTAGATAAAGCCAAGTTCAGATGACGATGACATCGTCTTGAAGTACGCCTATCATGGAGAAAGCTAAGTTCATATCTCGATGATATCGTCTTGAAGAGAACTAATAGCAGAGAAAGATCAAGTCTAGATGTTTCGACGACGTAATCATCAAGAAGAAGTAATATCGTTGAGATATTACATAAAGCCTTGAAGAAGGATGTATGTCGACTTAATGGAATCATACTACTTTGAAGATCGGAGACATATTGCATATAAGAAAGTATCTCGGCGATATCGTCTAGAAGAAGCAATCTCATTGAGATAACCAGCCAAGTACTGAAGTAGAAAGTATATCGACGACATCGTCGTGAAGAATATCTGTTGATCAAGACGATATCATCTTGAAGGAACAATTTCGTCTTGACAGGTTGCAGAGCTGCATTTAATGCGCAGACATTCTTGGAAGTGAATAATCAGGGAATGCGTATGCCGCCTATCTTGCGCACAAATCAAGGAGTCATAAATGAAATATTCACTGCAGAATATGGCCGTTGTTTGTCCAGAATTCCCGTGACCACTTTTCCAATCACAAAGGATCCTTCCAGCGGTCTCAAAATTGAGAGACCGCCCAGATCGCCTGATCTTCCTCCAGCGGTCAAGCCTCTACTAGATTGCCGGACAGCGCAGTCTGGCCCCTTCTTTCCTTTTTGTTATTAACACCCCCTTTCCTCTGCCCCGACTCTTTTGTACCCAGGGTAGCCCATAATTTCTAGATCTGCCCGTTTGGGCAGCCTCTGCGTCTATAAATAGAGGGGTAAGGGTACCTGAAAAGGGACTTTTGCTTCGAGCCTCCAGCTTATAATCTGTGTAAGCGGTCTCGAATTCTGTCACTTTTCTACCTCTCACCCTAGCCTGTTTTAGACCCCCCCCCCTCGGTAATCCATTTTTGAGATCAATCAAAGAAGTTCTCTTCAGAGGTCTCTTTTCTGACACCCTTCATCCTAAGTAACCAGCACTCTGCAGCCCCTTCCCTCTTCTCTTATAGTGTGAGTTTTTGGAGGTACGTTTTTTGTCCCAACAGAACGAGCATGCAACCTTCAGATTGGAGTGTTTAGGTGAAATCAGCAGACCTTCAAGATGTCAGATCGCAGGCACTATTCTCGACAGTCTCCCAGCGGTCGCCCCTCAAACAATCCGACTTCCATAGAAGATTTGGAGTGTCATTTTGAGCTTAGCGTCGAGCAAGCTCTTCGAGAGGACACCCTAGCTTGCCAAGAGACCGCCCGGGCTTAGCAAGAGTCTACCAGGCAGTTTGAAGTATTGAGTCAGACCTTAGCAGCGATCTCTTAGAGGATTCTCCCCCAACCGAGTCAGGTCGCCACCACAGACCGCTTGGATGGCGATCACCCCTTCGATCAGGCGATCTACCAGCTCGCATCTCCTGCGCGACCTCAAGCAGAGGAGTTCGCAGCTCATCAAAATTTCTTCAGAGCAGCAGCCCAGGGACCTCCCGCTCAGACCTTAAATTTCCAGGAGGATTATGCCTATCCCCCAGCCCCTGCTTTTGCCTTTCCTGCTTCTTTTGACGCTGTTGAAGCAGAGGAGCCTTCTCCCTTTACTGATAGAGTTTGTTGGGAGTCAATTCCCAGTTACTAAAGAGAGCCTCGTTTGCCCATGTTTACGGGGAAAATGACCCAGTTTCCCATCTTCAGGCTTTTGAGTTTGTTGTTTCTCTAAGGACTCTATCCGATGTTGTGAAGTGCAAGCTTTTGATCACTTCTTTTGACGGGCAAGCCCGAGAGTGGTTCTACAAGCTTCCTTCCCAATCCATCCCGAGCTTTGCCGTCATGAGAAATGAGCTTCTTCTGGCATTCGCAACCTATAAGAAGAGGAAGAGTGGACCCGCGGCCCTCTTTAAGATCAAGCAGGAGGAAGGCGAGACTTTAGCTCGCTTTATTGATCGGTTCCAGAAGGAAATTCTTGGAATAAGGGATGTAGATCCCTCTCTCTACATGATGGCCCTGATCAATGGCTTGCAAGAGGGACCTCTCAAGTTTGAGGTCATGACTAGGGAGCCCAGCTCGTATCAAGAGCTGATTAGTATTACCAACCACCACATAGTGGGGGTGATCAATAACCCTATCTATGTTTCTAATCTGACGAGTAAAGCCGTCCAGAAAGGCTTGGCAGGTTTCTATCCAGCCCCGCCATCCTCCAAACTGCCTCGTCAAGAGTTCTAGACCTCTTATCAAAAGGGAAAGAACTCCTGTAATTACCACCCTCATCAGGGAAATCAGCAGTTCCAGCCTAAAGGGTCGTCGCTGCCAACCCCGGCTGCCCCAATTCAGCAATCCACACCAGTTCACCAAATCCAGTATTCTCAGCCACCTTTGCCAACCCCATCTTAGCCACTCTTCAATGATTCTCAAGAATCCTTCACCAACCTTGGCATCTCCATGAGTGAAGTGGTTCAGGTTCTTCAAAAGCAGCCTTTCTACAAAAGGCATGCCCCGATCATCTCTGATCCAAGAACACCATAGGGAAAGGGAAAGGCCTGATTCCTGGAATTGTGAAGTTGGTAAAATTCATAGTCGTTGAAGCTCCTAGCAGCTACAATGCAATCCTTGGAAAGTTGGTCCTGAATGAATACCAGGTAATAATTTCAACATATCATCAGGCTATGAAGTTTGCTCTGAATGATAAATAATATCGGATTAGGAGTGATCCAAGGAAGTCTAGAGAATGCTATGTCAGGACGGTCAATAGGATCGAATCATTTCCTCTCCGAGATTTTCCGCAAGATGATTACTTTAGATCTTATTTTGAGATATATCTACACAGTATCGGTAGCAAGATGGATCACCTGAATTTCTGGAGGCTTGTCATATTCAATCCTATGATCTGAGAACACTTGAATTCAAAAGTTTTTTAGAAAAACATACTTGACTTAGTAGTTCCTTGAAAGAAGCCCTTGAAAGAAGCCCTTGGAAGAAGTTCTTCGCGATTTCTTCCCAGCAAAGAATAGTGATGAGATAGAATGCCACATTATTTTTTGTTTCATATACCTCCCATTTGTTTGTAGTTTCTTGCATCTTTTCTTTTTTTAGCTTCATTTGTAATAGCTAAAAGAGAATGACTGAGTACTTTGATAAAACATCAGAGTCAACAAGTTTACTGTTGGTAATTTAGTCTTCAAAAAGACGGATGCAGCAACAAGATTTGACAGTTGAAAAGCACAAATAATAGCTGGATAGGTTCATTTATTATGAAAAATATTAAGAATAACACATATCAACTCCAGGCTTTTGAAGGAAAGTGGCTATCTCGCACTTGGAGCGGAGATAATCTCAAGCTTTGCTATTCTTAAAAGCTCATGTTTTTTCTTTCCTTATCTTTTTTAAAGTATTAGGATAATGTGGATGTAAACTTTGTTTCATGCATGTTGGAAAGAAAAGTCTTGAAATATATAGGCTAAGATCCTACCAAGAGAGGTATCAACGGGTCCAACTTCATTCCCCCTCGACTTGAAGCTTGAGATGTAAAACTGCCAGGACAACATGTAGCGGGGAGATTTCGCGTCTGTGAGCAGCAGCTCGCCAAGCTCGTGCAGAGGAGCTTTAGTATACCGGGTCCTTACTGATTTCTGACACACCTCAGCATCAAGGGAATTCTAGGTGAATGTTCAGCTCTGTCATGCATTATAGGACACGTTACAGTCTTGATGATCTTTCCGGGAAAAGCAATGTCGGTGTAACCTCCACGGTATGACCACACCTGCCTTATGGATCGTCTTGTTCTGTGACCCTCGAATGCTCATTGGTGTGAGGATAGCCAAGAGGAGGTTGGTTGTATGATTTTAAATGGTCTTTCATGGAAAGCAATGTCGGTATAGCCTCCGCGGCATAACCACACCTGCCTTTTTTGACCATTCTGAGATATTATTCTCTATATCTCTCTCTTTGAAAGTGTTGGAATTATGATGGTCTCTTGAGGAAAGCAATGCTGGCATGGTCGCACCTCTCATTTAGATCATTACAAATTATATCCATCAAGCTCTTATTATAAAGGGGCGGGCTTAGGTTTTTGAAGACCGCGGATTTTCAGTATTGGATCATGTTGAGCATGGGGCAGTCTGAAGTAATAGAGACCGTCGCCTAAAAGTCTTCAAGACCTTAATTTTCAAATGGCCGAGCTTTACATGTTTATGTTTCCAAGCCAAGCAAGAGACGGTCTGAATCATTGGAAGATCGCCATTCTTGCTCTCATTAAAGGCTATTTAGGAATCACGTGGATTATGACTTTTTATCTCTAATGATCTTGCAGATTCAAGATCGCCAGTTTTAAAGGCAGCCTGTGAAATATTGAAGATCACATTCTATGATTATTTATTTGAGAATCAGCATCAACGAATTTTCACTCTTTATCTTGACGAGTGTTCAAAGTCAAAGATCGCAAAAGTGATAAGCGGCCTCGTGAAGATATATTATAGCCAGAGATCGCCAGCCATAACCAATATTGTTTATCCTCAGCGATCTTATTATCTCATTCTTGTTTGACTAATTGTTATCGACCTTCATGTCAACTGGTCTGGAAAATAAAGATCGTGGATTCAACTTGTTTATCTTATAAATATGGGAGATCGCTGGTTATCATAAAAGATACTTTCTAAATATCTAAGGAATGGCCTAAAGAATTAAAGATCGTGGATTATCTATTAAAGGACCGTATTTTTCAAGGAGCGGTCTCAATCATGGAAGATCATATCTTATGTTCCTGTTCGAAGTTATTAGGGATCATTAACTATGAATTGACATCATCTTATCAGATCTAAAAATCCGTAGACCGCAAATGTGATAAGCGGTCTCGTAAAGGTATATTATAATAAGAGTCCGCCAATCTTAACAAATCTCACCTATTTTCAGCTCTCGTGATTTTGTTCTTGCTTAATTAGAACTGATACTTCACCTTTCGGTAATGCGATATGAAGGATATGAGATTGTCGTTAATGAATCACTCAGTATGCAATGTACAAGGTAATTATATCGAGCTAGGTAACATCTGGGGCATTAATATCGAATGCCAGATCTATATTATTACAACGAGATCGCGAATAGTACAGTCGACATTTAAACGAAAGGTATAAAAAAGACATTCATTCGCAGAGGGGGCAAAGGTATACCAATCTTTTTTTCTTTTTTCTTTTCTTTTTCTAATGTTTGTTACATCAGGTCGCGCGGCCACAAAATTCGCAGACGCAAAAACTAAAAATTACAAGTGGATCTATTATCCTCTTGATCTTTTGGGAGATCGCTCGTCATCTGAAGAAGAGTCAGTCTCATCTGAAGACTCTCCTGAATCTCCGGGAGGAACTTAAGACCCTGAGCTTGAGTCCACGACAAAACTTGTATCATTACCAACAACATACTGGCTCCCGCTCGCTTCATCACAATTCCCTTCAATATCAACATCTGCTTCCTCTTCTTCTCCCTCAGCGGTGGCCTCATCAGTCTTGATCGACTGTTCGTCTATTACTCTCACAACGTCAGCGAAAAGATCGGCAAATTTGATATCTTTGAACTCTTCAGTAAGACCGCCGCGGTTGTGAAGCTCTAAAATCTCCTACTCTGCGGTCTCCTTTATAAGATGCATCAAAGCACTCTGGAATTCAGGATTGTCTGGATCATACGCTGCTTCTTTTGATTGCGGCAAAAGGAAATTTTTAGATCGCGCGGTCACATAAAAGAAGCTAATTACCTCAAGTAAAAGTTCTTACTTTTTGCTCCTCATGCAGAATCTCGATTTCTTTCAGGGCTCTTCGCAAATACCGCCCCATGTGGTGATTCAAGACCGTGCTCCTGGCGGTCGCTTGAGCGCAGGCGTCAGGAAGCATTTCTGTCTCAAAATTATATATTTCTTGGAGATTTTCTTCCCATATAAGTGAAAGTGCACAGTGTGCCTCTGAGAATCCTCTAGAGGGGGCGTGAATAGAGATTTAGAATTATTTCTATCCTATTTGTGCAAACACAATAAAACTTAAGTACTATGCTCCAACAAATACTCACACAGAATATAACAGTGCTGAATGTAAAGCAAGAAAAATAGTAAAAGTTATCTAGTTATATAAGCTATAAGGGACAGCACAAAAAATAAGCAATCCAAAAGACACAAAGATTTTTAATAGAGGTTCCCCAAAATGGGGGTACTCCCCTCTTCTACCACCTGGTAGGAATGCACCAACTGTGCCTGAGTCTTTTGGTAAGGAGACTCTTAGAACCACTTATCTTTTGATAAGGAGATCATGAACCACCAGATCTTTTTATAAGGAGATCTTGAACCACCAGATCTTTTGATAAGGAGATCTTAAACGACTGAATCCTTTGGAAGAGGGATTCTCAATACTTTTTACAGTTGGGAATGAGAAGGAGAAAGAAAGGGAAAGGAAGAAGAATTTTATTTTCAGAATTCTTATGAAGCCTGTATAAAGAACACCATCTTTAATCTTTCACTGGATCTGCTAATGATGAACTCCTGCTTATGATGGTGATAATTTGCAGGAGCTATGTTTGTCAGATCCTTTTTCTTCTTTTTGCTTGAACTTTGGCTGCAATATGATTGTGATGATGAGCAGCCTTGTTCTGTTCTGAGAGAGAGAGGGAGAGCATCAGTTCTATCTTCTCTGCATATGTTCTCTATTAGGGTTCCTGAGCAGGAGGAGGAAGGGGAAGCCCTAATAGAACAGTATAGCCAATTTTGATCAATACTTGATGAGTCCTGATCATATACACTTTTATGGACTCATCTGGGCCGTTTTTCTAGTCATTCCACATCACTTTAGCCTTGTTTTAGCTTATATTTGTTATCACTTGCTATGTGCACTTCTAGGCCCATTTTGGTGTGATTTCATGCTTTTCTTCATTAGTAGTTTTCATGCTCCGTTAAGTTCCACTTTCAGTGGCTAGACTCGTGGTTGTACGCTAGAACAGGAGTCGTGCAGTTGTTCCCGGTGCAATTCTGCACAGGAACACTGCGCACGATCGTCGGTTCTATTGCGCACGACCACTGGTCGTGCGCCACTGATCGTGTGCACTTAACCCTTTTTTCATGAGTTCTGTTTGGTGCAGTGCGCACGACCACGAACGCCAGTGCGCACGACCACCGGTCGTGCGCCACTGCTCGTGCGCACTTACCATTTAATTTCCGAGTTCTGTTTGCTGTAGTGCGCACGACCATCAACTCCAGTGCGCACGACCACCGGTCGTGCGCCACTGGTCGTGCGAACATGTTATTTCATAATTTCTGTCTTTGCAGGTTCCGTCCAGGCAGAGCGCACGATCATCGAATTCTAGTGCGCACGACCACTGGTCGTGCGCCACTGACCGTGCGCACTGTTTAATTCCAGCGCCTATAAATTCCCTGCTCGCGATTTAGGTCAGACCGCCCGCCGTATTCCGCCGTTTTCTGCTCCAGTTCGTCTGACTTCGCCCCTCCATCGCCGCCCACCATCTAGAGGTGCTCCGGGCTTGATCTTCACGCCAATCTTGAGCCGGAGTTTCCTCTCGGCCTCCTCCTTCATCCAAGAGCTCCAAAGGAAGACCTAGCCTCCATTGCCATCAAGCAAGAGGAAGTTTGCAACCTCAACCGGATCGTGACACGAAGAAGACGGGTCCATTGGAGAGTCGTGACAGCTCTCTCTACCCCGGACGTAGTTGCGGACCGAGCTTGGACGCGGATTAACAACCCGGCGATTCCAACCGTGAATCTACAACGAGACTTTGGATTCGGTCGATTTCTTGCCTTATTCTTCTCTTATTGATTGTTGTAATAGCTAGATCTATATATTTTGATGAAGTTGCACTTAGACTTGCTTCTATTTATATAGATTTCATGTTTGTGTGAAATGCTTTTGTGGTCTATGTGTTTATGAGGAGCGCCACCATCCATTTTCCACTTCACCACCGCGTTCGTATGCCGCACTAGCAATTGCTAGTGGGTTCTTATCGAAGAGGTGCTTGCGACCCTCATTCCGTTAGCCTACTCGCCCATCCGCCTACCGAAGCGTGGCATAGCGGCCCGTGTATTCCATCCCGCCTAACGAAGCAGCGCGCTCAAGGCCTGGATAGTTCGATCCGTTTGCCTACTCGTCCATCCGCCCTTACAAAGTAGCGCGTTCAAGGCCTACGTAGTCATCCATCCCGCCAAGCGAAGCACTGCATAGCGGCATTGCATAGGAGTAGTTATAGTTGTTTTCTTTTATTTTCCAAAAGCCAAATCACCCAGTTTCCGCATTCCATCCGACTCAAGGACTTCGATCTCAAGTCCTTCCTCGAACATTAACTCCACCTTACTGTGTTCCTTAAGAGATTCGATACTCGGGGATTACTCCTCGTTTTATATTACTTGAACGATCGGTACACTACCGTTTCGTGTCGCAGTCGAGCTACCGCCTATAGCGGTGTGCAGGATTTGCGCATCAATACTCTGGTTTTCTCTTTCCTTTCTTCCCATTTATTGTCCCTGTTCAATTTGAATTTTGTTTCCTTTTCTGGTAAGTCCTAAAAAGGTATTTTTGTCTGGTCAATTACTCTTTTCCCTCCTTCTTTAATTCACGACTCACCCACCAACAATAAGCTTCCAAGAAAGCTTTTCTCTGTCCTTTGTTAATTCTTCATTCTATTTGAGGCAATTAAGGAGTCGTTGGGGAACGGTCTTGAGTGAGGTGGGCCATGAGAGAGGATCCAAAAATGACATCTGAAAAGGTTTCCATTTCAGACTATATTCGACGTAGCGTCGAGTTCTCTTCCTCTCTTATCGACGCACCTTCGAGTTCTTATGGGAGTAGCTTTGAATTCATCCTTGCTCTCATTGAACTCTACTAGTCGATGTTGCGTCGATATCTTATTGACGTAACCGTCGAGTTGAGGATTTGGCTCTGAACTCAATTATCTGTGCCGAGATGAAGTCAACGTTGCGTCGACTTTAGATGGCTTCGATAGATATTTCCTTCTTCATTGAGTTGAAGTAGACTTTGTGACGACTTCTCAAGATACTTCGACAAATCCATGGCCACTACGTCGATATCTACTCGACGTAAAGTCGACTTGATATACTTTAATAGAAGGGGTGAGTTTCTTGAACTTCTAGTCAGAGTACCGTCGACAATAACTCTATGTTGCGTCAATTTCTATTCGACGCAAATGATAACTTTGCCCAAATTTTGCTTCTTTTGATCTGGTCTTGACACCCTAGGTTGAGTGTGACATCCTCAGACATCTAATGACTAGATTAACCTTACTATACAATGGGTAATTCAACCTAAGAGATAAAATCACTTATTAGGTAATTTGTTAAGTTAAATCAAAGGGGTTTTTTCCCAACAATCTCCTCCTATTTATCTTAACAAATTTTACAGTTTGTATAAAGTGATTTTACACATTTCTTTGCATAAAACAAAAATACATACAAGACAGTATAAACATTAGAAAGTGATAGACTGTAATCATAAGTCATTTCATTCAATTGTCAAGATCACCATAGCTATTTTATTTTATTTTTGTAGGAGGTATAGAACTTTACATGTTACCTGAGCTTAAGAATCCTTCTCAGAAGTTCTTCTTTTCCATGAGAATACTTTTGTACCCACCTTCCTTTGTGCCATCTTCAGAGGCTCATCATCATCTTCAGTAGTAATGTCTTTGGGAATCTCCCTCTGAGAGTGTGCATTCACTTCAGCCTGCTGGACAGCTTCCTGAGCAATCTTAGCTACTTCATCTAGTAAACCTTCATTCCGAGACTCACCCTGAACCACTACTGTACTTACAGCTGCCATTTCAATATCCAAATTCCTTTGAACATCTGGAGCAAGCTCCCCCTAATTTGCTACATCTATTTGCTCCTCATTCATCATATCTGGGAGTTTCCCCTCATTTGTCAGATACTGGTTTTCTGGCTTATTTCCTTTTTCTGGAAGCTCTGGAACTGGCTCCCCCTGGATATGTGGACTTTGAAAGGTGGTCACTTTATCTGGAGCAGGAGCTTCATTATCCTCACCTTTATCCTGTCCATTCAAATCTAGGACATGTCATTCTTCCTCCAAAATGTTCTCCCCCTTCTTAACCTTACTGGCCAGAGAGGTTAAGAATTCCTTTGTGACCATGGAGGAAGATACAAAATCCTTGAGTCATTGGAAGGATCTTGTCGAATCTAATAATACAGCCTCCATTTGAGAGTACTTCCTGTCAAATTTCTTTGCTTTAGAGGCCACCAGGTCTGCAAATGTGGAGGAGGCAAGGCCAACTGCTTTGGAGATTATTTGCTCAAGGTTAATTGAGGGTTTGGAGGAGGTAAATGGAGGGAAATCTTCTTGGATAGGTGAGAGAGCATGATAGATTTCAGGTGAGACATGAATAGGTGGAGGAGGTGGAGCAAATGTGGATGGTAGCTGATGAGGAATTTGAGGAGATGGCTCTGGGGCTGAAGAGGATTGGTGTTATTGTTGTTGTTGTTCTTGAGAAGAATGTTGAGCTGGAGCTTCATCCTGATGGAGGTCTGAAGTAGTGTTCAGTGGAGTTGGAGAGAAAGGAGGAGGAATATCATCCCTTGGGGGATCTGGTATTTGCCTCTCAGAATTTTGAGGAGGAGGAGAGGGAGGAGGAGGAGAGGGAGGAGGTGAAGCTGGAGCTTGACCAGGCTTCAAGATTTTCTTGGTCCACTTGGAGAATATTCCTATACTGATTCTTTTCCTTGGTAGAATTGGCACTCCCTTTGACTTGCACACTGCTGGGTAGTGGTGGAGAAATACTTGGCTCATGACTCTTATATATGCATTTTCTTTGTGGGCATATTTATGTCCATTCATCCTTAGGAGGCATTTCCCCCAATTTATCCTTTTCTTCAGAACTAGAGCTCCCATTATTTGAAGTTGTTGCTTTGGAGTAGCATCATGTGCTGATATTTTACATAGCAACACCTTCCCTACAAGGTCTACAAGGAACCTATATTCTTCCCTAAGTTCAATCTTCTATAGATTGATGGGCTTATCTTTCTTAAACTGCATAATATTCAGGGCCCTCTTGGTCTCATCCCATGATAATTCATCTGACTCATTTCCAGGAAGAAGATCATACGTTTGTTTCAATATTTCCTCTGTTATCAGTATATCTGTGTCACAAACTCTTCCCTTGAGGGAACCATCCTCTCCTATCTGAACACTGTCTTTAATCTCAGTTAGTTCAATATTCAAGATCTTGCATCTAGTGGATATCAGCTTGGTTAATCCAGCATCTTAAAACAGACCAAGAATGGCCTTGAAGCTTTCGGCCGCTACACCGAACGAATCTATGTCCACATCGAATTCAGAGTTCACTTTTGGTGGAGCAATCAGATTAATGGTACCTGCAATAACACAGAGAAAACGAGAGAGAGGGGCGCGGGAGAGCTGGAGATCAAGAGAGCAAGAGAGCAGGAGTGCAAGAAGAGAAGAATTCGAAAGCCCAATGATCTCAAAGCTGAAGTTTCTTAAAAGAAGACGATTCATCGCAACTTAGGGTTTATGTCGACGAACCGTCGATAAGGATTAGTATTTGGCGTGCAAAAATAAGCCGAGAATGCTCCTAGAAGCATTTTTGAGCACGCAGTAATATCAACATTGCGTCGAATAACATTCGACGTAATCCAATCAACGTAACAACATTCTTGAAATTGTTCAACATCCCTTAAGTTGACGTAGTCCTATCGACGTTACGTCGATTGTCAATCGATGCAACCTCGACTCTGATCGGTGACCAATAAAACGACGTATGTGTCGATAAGAACTTAACGTTGCGTCGAGATCAATTCGAACTATCCACTCTGAATGGTTCGTGATGCTACCATCGAGTAGAAGTCGATGGTACATTGACTTCTATTCGATGCACCTATGAGTGAATAGTACCATTTCCTTAGAAAATTCTTGTTATTTTTCCCAGCAATTACATTTATTGAAAATTGATTCTAATATCAATTTTATAAACTTTTAAGGAAAATTCAAGGTAAGGATAACTCCCTTGGATAAAGTTTGTTCCTTATTCATGTCCTATATCTTTCTCCCCACTCCATATTCTCCTGAGTGGGACTCTACCTAATCCTGCACAAGTAGTTCAAACATTAGAAGGGACCCAGGTTACCTTGGGTCCTTTGCTTTTACAATTGTATGGTTCAATGAAGGAATAGAAGGGTCTTTCATGATACCATTCTGGATGAAAAGGAATGGGTTTCCCAAACCTATTATTTTGATACTTGAAATGAGTATAGAATGTATCTAAATAAAGAAGGTCTGCAGAATATCTTATTATCCTAGGTTTTGATTTTACCCTTTGATTGTATCCTTTTTCTGCTTTCTTCTTCTCTTGAGATTTCTTTCCTTTGTTGAGATTTATTTTCTTATATCTAGATGTTTTCTTTGGTGTATTGACTTCCTGGTCCTTAGTATTTTCATTGTCCTTACATGATTCATAGTCACTATGTCTAACAAATGGTACTGAATTTTTTCATGCAGGTTTCCTAGGTGCTTCTGTATTAGTAGAGGGCTCTGCTCCTAACCCTAGGTGATTAAATGTCATGGAGAGATTTTCTGTGATGTCTTTGAGCTTCTGACTCCTCCCATTGAGTGATTCCTCAAAGGCCTTTACCTTTGCTAACTCTTCTTTTAGATTTATGTTTTCTTATCTAAGTTTAATCAATTCTAACTCTTTATTATTAATTTCATTTGTTATGGTTTGATTTATTAGGTGCATTTCATCTTTATTAAGGTTCTCTAATTCAGCTCTAGCTATGTCTAATTCTTTTTTTACCCTAAGATAATCAATGCAGAAATCTTTAAAACGGGATTTAAACTCTTCTGAGCTAAAATCAAATTCATCAAAAACTGATACTTGATCCTCTTCATCATCTGATGGCATCTCAAGTGTCATCAAGCAAGCTGCTTTTGTTGCTGCTTCATCATCACTTTCAGATGATGAGGAGCTTAATTTTGCTTCAGAATCACTCCAGGTTTCAGCAATGAAACCCTTGGCTTTCTTCTAGTCTTTCCCTTTGAAAAACTTCTTCTTTATCTTCTCCTCTTTGTTACTGCTTCTGTCCCTTTGTTCTTGTGGGCACTCTGGAGCAATGTGCCATGGTTTGCTGCATGTATAGCAGATAATCTCATTCTTTGGAGTTTTATCATACCTGGGCCTTGAGTCCCTTTCTCTCCCCCATGAGTCTTCTATCTTGACCCATTTCTTGAATCTCCTTGCTAGGAGATTGAACATTTTATCTTCAGGAGTGGAGGTCTCTCCTTCAGTAGCTTTCTGAGCAAGGCTCCTTTGGATTGGAGTTGGAGTAGTTTCCATCTCTTCTGACTTAGCCCTATTCTTTAGTTGCATCTCATATGACTTAAGCTTTCCTAGCAAAGCTTCAGTTGAGATCTCTCTGTGGCACCTGGACTCTCAGATTGCCCAGATTCTTGAATCCCATGAGATGGGGAAGCACTTGAGGATTTTATCATTAATTTCAGTCAAGGAAATCTCCTTGTACAAGCCTCTGAGCTCATTAATAATAATACTGAATCTATCATACATATCAGCAACAAATTCTTCAGCTTTCTTCTGAAAGTTCTCATACTGGGATATGAGAAGGGACTCTCTGTCCTTTCTTTCATTAGCACTTCCTTCCACCATTGTGGTGAGTGAATCCCGAATCTCTTTTGCTGATTTACATTCAGCAACCTTTTGTAAAAGGTCATCTGACATTGTTGATACCAGAATGTTCATGGCCTTGGCATCACATGCCTTGACCTTCTTCTCAGCCTCTATCCATTCCTTTCTTGGGACAGGCTCAGTTGTTGAGGATTCTCCTGCCTTTTGTCTAACTGGATCTGGAGGACCTGTGAGAAGAACATTATAGATGTCTTCATCAATGGAATTCATATAAAGCCTTATTCTGGCCTTCCAGAGTGTGAACTTATTAAAGTTACACACTGGGGGTCTTGTGGAAGCATAATTCTTAGTACTCATTTTCTTTAAAAAATATTATTTGTAATAAAGATAAATAAGTGTAGGAGGTGTTTTTGATCAAGGTGTTAACCATTTAATAATCAATCTCCCTCTAATACCAATTGAAAGTGCATAGTGTGCCTCTGAGAATCCTCTAGAGGGGAGGTGAATAGAGATTTAAAATTATTTCTATCCTATTTGTGCCATCACAATAAAACCTAAGTACTATGCTCCAACAAATACTCACACAGAATAAAACAGTGCTGAATGTAAAGCAAGAAAAATATTAAAAGTTATCTAGTTATCTAAGTTATAAGGGACAGCACAAAAAATATGCAATCCAGAAGACACAAATATTTGTTATAGTGGTTCCCCAAAATGTGGGTACTCTCCCCTCTTCTACCACCTGGTAGGAATGCACCAACTGTGCCTGAGTCTTTTGGTAAGGAGACTCTTAGAACCACTGATCTTTTGATAAGGAGATCATGAACCACCAGATCTTTTGATAAGGAGATCTTGAACTACCAGATCTTTTGATAAGGAGATCTTGAACCACTGAATCCTTTGGAAGAGAGATTCTCAAAACTCTATACAGTTGGGAATGAGAAAGAGAAAGAAAGGGATAGGAAGAAGAATTCTGTTTTCAGAATTCTTATGAAGCATGTATAAAGAACAACTTCTTTAATCTTTCACTCGATCTGCTAATGATGAACTCCTGCTTATGATGGTGATAATTTGTAGGAGCTATGCTTGTCAGATCCTTTTTCTTCTTTCTGATATAACTCTGGCTTCTATATGATTGTGATGATGAGCAGCCTTATTCTGTTCTGAGAGAGAGAGGGAGAGCAGCAGTTCTATCTTCTCTGTATATGTTATCTATTAGGGTTCCTGAGCAGGAAGAGGAAGGGGAAGCCCTAATAGAACAGTATAGCCGATCGTGATCAATACTCTGGTTTTCTCTTTCCTTTCTTCACTTTTATTGTCCCTGTTCAATTTGAATTTTGTTTCCTTTTCTGGTAAGTGCTGAAAAGGTATTTTTGTCTGGACAATTACTCCTTTCCTTCCTTCTTTAATTCCCGACCCGTCCACCAACAATAAGCTTGTTTCCAAGAAAGCTTTTCTATGTCCTCTGTTAATTCTTCATTCTATTTGAGGCAATTAAGGAGTCATTGGGGAACGGTCTTGACTGAGGTGGGCCATTAGAGAGGGTCCGAAAATGACAACTGAAAAGGTTTCCTTTTCAGACTATATTCGACGTAGCGTCGAGTTCTCTTCCTCTCTTATCGACGCACATTCGAGTTCTTGTGGTAGCAGCTTTGAATTCATCCTTGCTCTAATTGAACTCTGCTAATCGACGTTGCATCGATATCTTATTGACATAACTGTCGAGTTGAGGATATGGCTCTGAACTCCATTATCTGCGTTGAGATGAAGTCGACATTGCGTCGACTTTAGATGGCTTCGACAAATACTTCCTTTTGCATTGAGTTAAAGTAGACGCTGCGTCGACTTCTTTAGATACTTCGACAAGTCCATAGCCCCTACGTCGATATCTACTCGACGTAACGTCGACTTGATCTACTTCGACAGAAGGGGTGAGTTGCTTGGACTTCTAGTCAGAGTACCATCGACAATAACTCGATGTTGCGTCGATTTCTATTAGACGCAAGTGATAACTTTGCACAAATTTTGCTTCTCTTGATCTGGTCTTGACACCCTAGGTTGAATGGGACATCCTAAGACATCTAATGACCAGATTACCCTTACTATACAATTGGTAATTCAAACTAAGAGATAAAATCACTTATTAGGTAATTTGTTAAGTTAAATCAAAGGGGTTTTCCCAACAATAAGGCCAAGGTGACCGTAAAGGCATGATGAGATAATTTTCTGCTCCAAAGAGGGAGATCGGTGGACACCTTCACGGATTTCCATTTGGCACCCCATCTGAGAAGGGGTTTTCGCTTGATATCCTTTTATTTTTTTCATGAAACCAGCTACAAAAAACTGATCGATGGCGGTCTCAGATATATTATCGACCCCAGCTGTCTCGCGCTCTTCTTCCCTTCATTTTCTTCTTTCCCTCTGAGTGAGCACCTCTTCAGCTGGTGCCACCGGGTCGGCTGTAGGGATCGCAAAGGTCGCTGAAAAAGGAAAGAGTCAGAAAAATCCAGAATTTATGGAAAGGACACGTGAGACCGCAAAGGAAATACTCACTTTCTTCAGGAGGAACCTCGGTGATCTTAGGCCAGATCGCTATATAGTGGAAGAGGTCCATCCGCTTGCCCGCCAGGAAGGCCAGAATGTCCAGCTCCTCTTTTGAGATCATCTTGTTTTTCCTAAAGACGCCTTCTGCTCTGGGAGATGGACGACTGCTCAGACCGCCGAGGTCGCCTTCAAAAATAAGGAACCTTTCTGTCCAGAAAGGAACCTTATTTGGAAGATTCAAAACTTTCACTCCTTCACATGAAAAATAAACTAACCCTTCAAATTCCTATTTCTTTTTTCCTTCTTTTAATACCTTTGCAGTGAAGGTCGCGCAGAATAGCGCCATCGTAAACTTAATTCTTTCTGACTGCATGTAATTAATAAAGGCATTGATGAGACCGATCGAGTTCGGGGGCAGCTGAGCGAGCACGAATCCAGTGTACTCCATCACTTCGAGAATTTACCAAGGAGGGGAAGGTTCAGCCCATAATCGAAGTGATCGATGGGAATCACGTATTTGTTCTCCTCTCCAAAATTTAATCCTTCTTCCTTCTTAGGCGGTCTCACCACGATCTGGTTTTGGACCATGTTCTTTGCTAGAAAGGACAGGTATTCATCTTTGGAAAGACGACTGGGTTTGTGAACAGCCTCCAAGAAGAATTTAGTAGAGGAAGCTTGCGCAGACACCATAATTACAGTTCACTGAGATCGGTGCTTAGGGCGCATTCGAAGAGTATGGAAAGAAAAATTCCAGGGCCAGCTATTTATAGAAATCCAAAGATATTTTCGTAATGATGACTTCTTCGGAGACCGCCCTGTAAAATTGCTCAGACCGATGGTATACCTGCATAAGGTCAAAAATATCGCCATATTTTCGGTCTCAATTGACAAAAGATCGCAGAGTCCCAAAGCATGATAAGTATAAAAATAAAGTAAAACAAGCAACACGCAATAACAAGAGATTGGCACCATGACATCACAGAGATCGCACAAATAAAAATTATTATCAACATATATATTACAACACGTTCAAATTGTTCAGGTTTTTTCAAAAGTTCAAGACCGCGTGGAGAAATAATATATCTCCTATTTAGACGCTTTCTCCCTACAAAAGCCGCAACATCCTGCATTTCATTCACGATGGTCAGAACGGACGCAAGACTATGATTGGCAGACATTGCAGCTCGATGAATTTTTGACATTTCTCTGTCCACCTGCTCCATAGGGATGACCATTATTTCTGAAGCTGGTCTCTCCTCCTCGAGATTGCCAGAAGTCCCCAACCTCATTGACATTTTTGTAAGACCACCTCTCAGGATGGCGACCTCAGTGGACAGTGCTGCAACATTTCCTTTGTGGTATTCAGCGTCCTTATCTACTTTCTGAAGCGCCCGAATGAGCTCAACATTCTTATGGTCGCACTCCTCGTGGACTCGTTTTTCATTAGCTCACAGTCTTTCTTCAAAATCGGCGGTCTTCACCCGAAGTTGATCGTCTCGAGCATGGAGTTGATCATTTTGCGATTGCTCCCGAATTAGCATGGAGCGGACATCCTCAAACATTGGCATAAGGATGTCAGCAAGCTGATCTGGAACAACCATCTCTTGCGGAAGGAGCTCTCCTTCCTTGGAAATCTCTGCGATCTCATTACCCACGATCAGAAAAGTTCGATAGTTAGCTCAACTACAAATAGTTCAAAAATAGAAGAGTTCACGTAAAGAGAATACTTGGAAAGAAATCAAGACTATGGGGATACAAAGTACTTTCGATATCTTTTGTGACCGCGGGTTCTGCGGTCAGCAAAAGGCGGTCTGATCCCCTTAAGCGCTCAAGGTCCATTCTTTCCAATTCCCTCTTTTGCAATTTCTCTCCTTTTTTCCTCCTTTTTAGCTCTGTGTTGCTAACCAAAAGTTCATTCATTTCAATGATGACAATCTCACGCCTTCTCTCTAGAGATCTTGGTCGAACAGCAGGCAGGGAAGGAATTCCAATGATTTTGCAACCATTGTTGCCTTACCAGTCTGCAAGGCAGAGACCGTCGATGCGCGATCTACCACCGCTTTGTTTATGTTGTCAATCTGAGTAGCAAAAGAGTTCGCAAGACCGCCAGAAAGTGCGGCTCTCTCCTTTCCAATCTGTCGAGCTCTCTCCTCATCAGAAATCGTTTTCTTTTCTTTCTCTGCGGCGAGCAGAATGGCTTTTCTTTCCTCTTCCTTCTTCTCTGCAGCGAGCAGAGCGGTCTTCTTCTCTTCTTCCTTCTTCTTCTCTGCAGCGAGCAGAGCGGTCTTCTTCTCTTCTTCCTTCTTCTTCTCTACAGCGAGCAAGCAGTTTTCTTCTCTTCTTCCTTCTTCTTCTCTACAGCGTGCAGAGCAGTTTTCTTCTCCTCTTCCTTCTTCTTCGCGGCAAGTAGAGCAGCCTTTTCCCTCTTTTCCTTCTCAGCTTCTGACTTTAATCTGGCTGCCTCTGCGGCGGTCTCCTTCTCCTTTTCAGTGATCTCCTTCTCCGCAACAACCGCTTGGAGACGTTCAAATTCAAAAGGGTCTGGCACCTGCAAGATCGAACTGGAGAAATTATTAGAAGAATCTTCAAAAAGATAGGCAATCAGCTCAGAGTTTGCTTCTCTTGAAAAAACTGAGATCCCAGAAGGGAGATAGAGACCGACCTCACTACTTGTCTTCCTAGAAGCATCCTCGAGATGTTTAAGGATGTTGTTTTCAGGAAGAGTGATCTCCTCGGGAGCGATCACACCTTTACTTTCTTTATTCTTCTTTTTCTTGGCAGGTTTAGCAGAGGAACTTAAGCTCTTTCTCTTTTTTGTCTTCGCAGCTTCTTCAGAATCAGCGATCTTCTACTTAATTTTCTTAGCCTCAATCTTCTTCTCATGCATGCCAGCCAAAATAGCTTCAGTTGAAGCGGTCTCGCTAGATGGGACAGTGGTCTGATTAAGGACCTCAATGATTTTCTGGCAATCAAAAGAAATTGACAGATCAGGAAAGTTCAGCACGGGGGGACCCGAAGAACTACTCGACAAATTGACAATGGTAGAGACCGGCAAAACCGTGCTCTTCGGCAAGTCGGGATGTTTCTTTGGGGAAGATCGAGTGGTCTCCTTCGATGTGTCCGCCTTATCCTGAGCCTAAGAATCCTTATCCATTTTCTTCATCTGGCTAGCAGTCTCCTTTTTCTTTGGCCAAGCCGATCCTAGTGATCGCTTGTTTAATCGAGATAGCACAAACACCATTGTGAAGATCATTTTTTGTATGATTTCAGGTGATCGCTTGAGGTTCAAGCTCGCTGGTCCTTCCAGAAGATTATGAATTCTGAAGCTCTGAAGCCATATTTATAGAGTCCAGCGCATTTATGGCGGTCGCGGTCTCAGCGGTCAAAAAGTACATTTCTGAAGTTCCAGAGCAACTTGAAAATATGCGGGGATAATATTTACCCGGAATTCCTGCAACCTCTTTTCTAGTCAGAAAGGATCCTTCGAGCGGTCTCAAAATTGAGAGACCACCCAGATCGCCTGCTCTTCCTCCAGCGGTCAAGCCTCTACCAGATCGCCGGACCGCGCGGTCTGGCCCCTTCTTTCCTTTTTGTTATTAGCACCCCCTTTCCTCTGCCCCGGTTCCCTGTTGTTTACCCGGAAAACCGCTTCTAGGGTTGGATCATTCTCGGACTGGGCGAACTGCTGGGTCAGGCCGCTGGGTTCCAGGATCAGTGGCTCTCAGTTCAGGGTAAACCAGGCCAGGTGGTCTGATGTCATTTTCGGACCGTCCCCAAGAGTGAACATCGTCAAGGGCCAAGGCAAGAAGGCTATCCGCGGTCTCGGGTAGGAGACCGTGCGGGTTGTGCCATAGAGACTCAAGGTTCAAGCCCGGAGAACAAGCCGCGGTTTAAGATCAGAGACTATCCGGGTTGCCTCGTGAAGATCAGCCAAGCCATGTCCAGAAGGCAGACCGTGGTCTCAGGCCAGAGGCCGCTCGGTCTGCATCCTTGACTTGGTCCCGGTGTCTTCAGCCTCAAGTCAGACAGGTCGGAAGAGCAAGCCGCGCGGCTTCTTTCTTTTTTCTTCTTTGTACATCCCGTCACCACCTGCCCGTTTCTCCTGTACCCGGGCAGGAGGTAATTATATCCCTGCCCATTCGGGCAGGCCCCCAAGCATATAAATAGGGGGCGGCACTGTTAACAAGAGGCACACACTCGAATCCAGGAGCTCGCTTGTTTGAGCTGCGGTCTCGAGTTTCCCGTCTTGCGGACTGTCTGATCGGCCGGCTTCTCTTTTCCTACATTTAAAATCGCTGTAACCGCTTCATTTTAATCAAAGGAAAGCCCGTCGCAGGAGTGGCATTTGCCGCGGCGGGCGAAGTCCGGCCTCGACCGCTGCTAGCGGTCCGAATTCTCTAGCCAAATAGTAACTGATAATCCGCAACCCTCGATTTCCTTCGGAGACGCACTTTTGAATCGAACAGAAACACGCGACCTTCAGATCGCGGACGGTCAGTGAAATCTTTGGTTCAGAATGTCAGACCGCCAGTTCCCTCCAAGAGACCGATCCGACCATAGCGATGACTCTTTGTGGGAAGCTCTGGAGAGAAAAAAGAGAGAAGCCGACCAGGCCCAGAAAGCAACTGATCAGCATCTGGACGCGATCAGTCAGGCTCTAACTCTGTTAACTGAGCGGTTAGCCCCCTAGCAGGCCGCGGCTAACCTGGCAGTAACTCCTGTCCTACCTCCTCCACCTCCATACCCATTTCAGCAAGTCGCCCATTCCCGACCACCACAAGAAGGTTCTGCGGCTCGGCAGAATTTTTACCAAGAGGTCGTGCACGGTATGCCGGCTCGGGTCCTCGACTTCCAAGGGGCGGCTTCTCAGGCCGCTCACTTTTCCTATACACCTGAGGTCGCCGCCTACCAATCCTACCCGGCTGGAGCCCCTGCCCGCTCCTATCAGGCGGCCTGTCCGCAAATGACCGCAGCAGAGATCCCCTACCACCCTGCTTTCCCTCTGTACGAGGATACCGAGGAATGTTCTCCCTTCACGGACGAAATCCGAGGAGAGCCGGCCCCAAATAACTTTCGAGAACCACGCCTGTCAAAATATAGTGGGGAGTCCGATTCGGCAATTCATCTCCAAGAATTTGAATCGGATGTTGCTCTGAGGACCATCACCGATGCAACTAAGTGTAAGCTCCTCGTAACGTCCTTTGATGGACAGGCCAGAGAATGGTTTTATGGACTGCATCCTCGATCCATTAGATGTTTTGCGGAATTGCGTAGAGAATTCCTGCTTCGATTCTCTACCTCTAAAAAGAGGAAGAACGGTCCGGCAGCCCTATTTGAGATACGGCAGCAAGAAAACGAAACGTGGGCCCGTTTTGTCGCCCATTTCCAAAGGGAGATAATGGAGGTGCAAAACGTCGATCCGGAATTGTATAGGGTCGCTTTGATGCATGGCCTTAGGGAGGGGCCGTTGAAATTTGAAGCCCAAATTAGGGAACCAAAGACATATCAAGAGATGATTAGTCTGGCTAATAAGTTTATCAGGGGAGAAAAGACTAATCCTGGTTATGTTGCCAAGTTGCTCAGCGACAATGATCAGTTTAGTTCCGCATCAACACATCAGCAACGCTACAATCATTCATCTCGGCCTGACTTCGAACCTCGTGCTCAGAGGGGAAGAAATCTCAAGCCTAAGCAACCATTTCTTGGCCATCAACGGTTTCAGGATCAGAAACCGCCGTTGGCCATCGCACCCACTCAACCCATGGGGGTTCCGCAAATAATGCCCGTGTATCTGCCGCAATACATCGCACAACCATCCCCAACTATCCCGTCCATCCGATATGATGAATCACAGGAGTCATTCACCCCTCTTAACGTCACCATGAACGAGGTCGTTCAAATTCTCCAAAAGAGGCCTGACTTCAAGAGGCCCCCTCCTTTGAAATCGGAAGTTTGCAATCGGAACCCAAACCTCTATTGTGAATATCACAAAGAGGAGGGGCATCAGACTAAGGATTGCCGGGCCCTCCGGTGGTTGATAGAAAAACTCCTGAAAGAGGGGAAGCTCCGAGGGTTGATTCGGCAAGAAACCCCGGTTGAACCACGAACCGAGAAGAAGAAGGAAGCGGTCGAAGTGACCTGGGAGTGTGCTGATGTAGAAGAGACAGGTTGTTATGGGGATATCCATCCTGCGACCGAATGTATAGAAGTGAATGATGTTGGTCCCCTTGGCAACGTCTATTGCATCCATGGTGGAGCAGGGGTAGAATCCTCTCGGAAATCTAGCATCGGGAGAGTTACAAAGCAGGAAGTGGTAGTCGCCTCCACTTCTGCTCCAGAAAGGGCAGTCGTTACTTTCGGCCAAGAAGATCTTCCCCCAAATGCAAATCCTTTCGATGATGCAGTAGTGATAAAAGCGGTTTTTGAGAACTACACCGTGCATAAAATTCTGGTTGATACCGGCAGCTCGGTTAATCTCATTTTCCGCCAAACATTTGAAGCCCTTAAGACTGGAAAGTCTTTGATCTCCACGGAAGGGCCCCTCTACGGCTTCTCGGGAGAAAAGAAAGAAGTGGAAGGGTGCGTGAAGCTTTTGGTGTCGCTGGGAGGTATAACGAAGCTGATAAACTTTGTAGTAGTGGAAGCCCCGAGCAGCTACTGTGCAATCTTCGGAAAACCAATCCTGAATGCTTACAAAGCAATTGTATCCACTTTTCATTTGGCTTTAAAATTCGCTGTCGAGGGGCGTCAATATCGGTTCCGAAGTGATCCAAAGGTTGCTCGTGAATGTTATGTGAAAATAGTTAATGTGATCACCGAGGCACCACTTCACAAGGTTCAGGATGACATCCATGAGGTATCCAAACTCCCTGAGGAGGCCGAGGAAAACGCAGAGCGGAGAGGGACGTATCTGGAACCTGCCCAGAAGACCCAAGAAATTCCTATTGCTGAAGAGGAAGGGAAGAAGCTGATCATCAATGCCGAGCTATCAGAAGAAGAGAAGGTTCAGTTAATCTCCTACCTATTGGAGAATCTAGACATCTTCGCCTGGTCGGCGGAAGATATGCCTGGAGTAGATCCAGATGTTGCGTGCCATCACCTCAACATCTCCCCTGAATTCAAGCCGATCCAACAAAAGAAGAGGGATGTAGCAACCAAGCTGGCGGTACCCATCAAAGAGGAAGTTGCAAAGCTTTTTAAAGCCAATTTCATTTCAAAAATCCAATACCCCACTTGGATGTTGAATGTAGTAATGGTGAAAAAATCTGGGGGAAAATGTCGTATGTGTGTAGATTTTACAAAGCTCAATAAAGCATGCCCCAAAGATTGTTATCCCTTGCCTCGGATAGATGTTTTAGTAGATTCTGCGGTGGGATATAATTTCATGAGCTTTCTAGATGCATTTTCTGGTTACTGATGAGTCCTGATCATATACACATTTATGGACTCATCCGGGCCGATTTTCTAGTCTTTGCACGTCACTTTAGACATGTTTTCATTCTTATTTAACACTCCATGCTAAGTGCACTTCTAGGCCCGTTTCGGTGTTATTTCTTGTTCATCTTTGTTACTAGTTGTCATGCTGTGTTAAGTGCCACCTTCAGTGGCCAGACTGGTGTCGTATGTTGGAACAGGAGTCGTGCAGGTGTTCCCGGTACAATTCTGTACAGGAACACTGCGCACGATTATTGGCTCCTTCGCGCACGACCACTGGTCGTGCGCCACTGATCGTGCGCACTTAACGCCTTTTTTATGAGTTCTGTCTGGCTTATCGCACGACCACTTATGACAGTGCGCACGACCACTAGTCGTGCTCCTTTGGTCGTGCGAACATTGTATTTTATAATTTCTGACCTTGCAGGCTCCGCCCAGTCAGGCGCACGATCACAGGATTCTAGTGCGCACGACTACTGGTCGTGCGCCAACGACCGTGCGCACTGTTTATTCCAGCGCCTATAAAATGCCCTGTTCGCGAATTAGGGCGGGATCCTCGCCGTTTTTCTCACCCTGCTCCGTCGTTCCACCGGATTTCGCCCCTCCATCGCCGCCCACCATCGGGAGGTGCTCCGGGCTTGTTCTTCACGCCAATCTTGAGTCGGAGCTTCCTCCCGGCCTCCTCCTTCATCCTAGCGCTCCAAAGGAAGACCTAGCCGCCATTACCATCAAGCAAGGGGAAGTTTGCAACCTCTACCGGATCGTGACACGAAGAAGACGGGCTCATTGGAGAGTAGTGACAGCTCTCTCTACCCCGGACGTAGTTGCGGACCGAGCTTGGACGCGGATTGACAACCCGGCGATTCCAACCGTGAATCTACAATGAGCCTTCGGATTCGGTCGATTTCGTGCCTTGTTCTTCTCTTATTGATGTGTATGTAGTTAGATCTGTGTATTAAGATGAAGTTGCACTTAAACTAATTTGTATTTCTATATATTTCATGTTTATGTGAAATGTTTGTTGTTTGAGTTGCTTGAGGTGCGCCCCATTCCATCCTCCATCCCGCCGTCACGTTCGTGTGCCGCACTAGCAATTGCTAGTGGCGTGCTTGTCGAAGAGGTGCCGACAACCCTCATTCCGTTAGCCTACTCGCCCATCCGCCTACCGAAGCGTGGCATAGCGGCCCGTGTATTCCATCCCGCCTAACGAAGCAGCGCGCTCAAGGCCTGCATAGTTCGATCCGTTAGCCTACTCGTCCATCCGCCCTTGCGACGCAGTGCGTTCAAGGCCTGCCTAGTCTCCATTCCGCCAAGCGAAGCATTGCATAGCGGCATTGCATAGGAGTAGTTGTAATATTTTATTTTATTATTCGCAAACCAAATCCCCCATTTCCGCATCCATCCGCTCTAAAGGACTTCAATCTCAAGTCCTTCCTCGATAATAAACTCCACCTTACTGTGTTCCTTTGAGATCGATACTTGGGGATTCATTCCCATTTTATATTACTTGAACGATCTGTACACTGCCGTTTCGTGCTGCAGTCTTACTACCGCCTTTAGCGGTGTGCTCAATAAAGCATGCCCCAAAGATTGTTATCCCTTGCCTCGGATAGATGTTTTAGTAGATTCCGCGGTGGGATATAATTTCATGAGCTTTCTAGATGCATTTTCTGGTTACCACCAGATTAAGATGCATAAACCCGATATCCCGCATACGTCCTTCATTACCAATGACGGATGTTATTGTTATCTTGTCATGCTCTTCGGACTCAAAAACGCGGGTGCGACATATCAGAGAATGATGGACACGGTTTTCAAAAAACAGAAAGGAAGAAATCTTGAAGTATACGTCGATGATCTTCTTCTAAAAAGTAAAACTTTTTCAATCCACCTGAAAGACCTTGTAGAGACGTTCGCTACTCTGCGGGGGTTCAAATTAAAACTAAATCCATTGAAATGCGTGTTTGGGGCAAACAAAGGGAAATTTCTCGGACATCTTCTCACCCCTGATGGCCTCGCACCAAATCCGGATAAGGTAAAAGCCATCCTAGATATGACCCCTCCTCGTAATCAGAAAGAGGTGCAACAACTTGGGGGGAGGCTGGCAGGATTGAGCCGATTCATTTCCAAGTCAGGGGATAAAAGCGCTCCATTCTTCAAGACGCTTAGGGGAGGATCTAAGTTTGAATGGAATGAAGAGTGCGATAATGCTTTCGAACAGTTGAAAAAGCAGTTAACTTCAACCCCTCTTCTTCAAAGCCCTCGCGAAGGGGAAACATTATTCTTGTACTTGGGGGTGGGCCCAGATGCAATAAGCTCTGTCCTGGTTCGGGAAGAGAAAAAGAAGCAATTTCCGATATATTATGTCAGCCACATCCTCAAGGATGCGGAGACTAGATATTCAATCCTGGAGAAATTAGCCTTGGCTTTGGTCATGTCATCACGAAGGCTCCGCCCCTATTTTCAGGCTCATCCTCTTCAGGTGGTTTCGGATCATCCACTAAGAAGTATCCTGGAGAAGCCAGATCATTCAGGAAGATTAGCAAAATGGGCAATCGAGCTGAGCGAGTTCGAAATATTGTACATTCCCAGAACGGCAATAAAGGCACAAGTATTGGCAGATTTCTTGGTAGACACGATGGAGTCTAATCCTGAACAGGTAGTACAATCTCCTTTGGCTTGGATTATTTATGTGGATGGGGCTTCTGGCAGAAACTCCGTGGGAGCCGGGGTAGTTCTGATCAGTCCAAATGGCATCAGGCTGGAGCAAGCTATCAAATTCTTCTTTTCAGTTACAAATAACCAGGCCGAATACGAAGCACTCTTGGCCGGCCTGAGACTCGCGAAGGAGCTTGGGATAGAACATGTTCATGTGAAAACTGATTCTCTTGTGATGGCTTCGCAGGTTCTAGGGAACTACGAAACAAGAGAACCGATATTAAGAAAGTATCTATTCCTAGCTAAGGAAGAAATCGTGAAATTCAAATCCTTCATCATCGAACAATTCCGAGAACACAGAATGAAGAGGCAGACGAATTGTCAAAGTTTGGTCTTCCATCAGGAGGGGTGACCTCGGAACTTTTTCATCCGGCAACGGAGGAAGAGGAGCTCATGCAGATCGATCAGCATCCTTCCTGGAAGGAACCTTATGAATTATTTCTGTCAAGAGGGGAGTTTCATCAATCGATCAAAGACAAAAGTAGATTCAGGAGAAAGGCGGCCTACTACTACTTAATAGCAGGAGTTTTGTATAGAAAAACTTTGATTTCTCCCTTAGCACGGTGTGTTTCAGAAGAAGAAGAGATCCCGATCATACTTCAGGAAGTTCATTCTGGGGAATGTGGTAGTCATTCAGGGGCAAAAACCTTAGAGTAAAGGATCCTGCGGCAAGGATATTTTTGGCCAACTATGAGAAAGGATGCTGAAGCATTTGCCAAGCGCTGTGTACAATGTCAGAAATTTGCTCCTCTTCAACATCTGCCCGCTCAATCTCTTAGGTCAATAACTACACCCTGGCCCTTCGCGGTTTGGGGGATGGAACTAGTCGGACCCTTTCCAATGGCTAGCGGCCAGCGCCGCTTTATCATAGTAATGATCGACTACTTCAGTAAGTGTATTGAGGCAAAAGCATTGGCAAAAACTACTACTCAAATTATCAAAAAATTCATCTGGGGAGAAATAGTCTGCCGACACGGAATCCCGCTGGCAATTGTCACTGATAATGGGCCGCAGTTCAATAATCCCGAGATGATAAAATTTTGCGATCAGGTTGGAATTGACCTTCGGTTTTCCTCAGTACATCATCCAAGGACCAACGGACAGTTAGAAGCAGCAAACAGGCGAATTCAGCAACTCCTGATGAAAAGAGTTTTGAATCAAAAAGGAAATTGGGCAGACCAACTTCCCTCCATCCTTTGGACTCTTCGCACTACCCCATCTTCAGCTACAGGGGAGACACCATTCAAATTATCTCATGGCTCGGAGGCTGTTGTTCCAGTAGAGTTTGAGGTGGTCACCCCAAGAGTTGTGTATGCCAAAGAGGGAGGAGAAGCATGGGTAGAATACAATGATGAGGCCATCAGGTATAGTCTGGATCTGATCGAAGAACTTCAGGACGAGGCGACAATCAGGCAGGAAGAAGTTAAGAGGAGGATGGCAAAATATTTTGACAAAAATATCAGGGTAAAGCAGTTTGCAGTTGGGGATTTGGTGTTGAAAAAGGTAGATGCTGCGGCCAGATCTGGTAATGTTGGAAAGGTGAATCCCAACTAGGCAGGGCCTTTTATTGTCAAAGAAGTATTAAAGAATGGGGCCTACCGCCTCCAAACCAGCGAAGGAGAAGACATCGCACGCACCTGGAGCGGTGACGATCTTAAATGATTTTATCCTTGAACTATCTCTTTCATTCTTTACGTTTCTTTTGGTATTAAATGAAAAGCCTTATACTGACACTTCTCCTTGTCTGATGGTTCTCTACATTATAAATACATATATACATATCTCACTCCCTGAACCTCTGAGATATCGCCAAATTCTGCTCGAACCCCCTCGGATTGTAGTCATAGCGTAAAACCCACCAAGACCATGTGATGCGGGGAGTTTTCGCACACATGTAGTGGTAGCTTGCCAATTCCGCTGCGGTGGTCTTCAGAACTTTGGATCCCGGCCGATATCTGACACACCCCTGCATCAAGGGAGGTCTAGGTGATTGTTAGCTCTATCATGCCCCGAAAGGGATATAGTTACAGCTTTGATGATCTTTCTGAGGAAAGCAATGTTTGCCGCCGAGGCCCACCTGCCCAACTGATCATCCTATCCTGTGACCATCGAATACTCTTAGGTACTCTCGAAACGGTGCCTAGTTGGGCCCACAACTGAGTTGATCTCTCTGAGGAAAGCAATGTTCGCCGCCGAGGCCGACCTGCCCAATTGATCAACTCGGCTTGTAACCCTAGGCAAGAGAGTAGATGAGTCGCTTACAGCTCTTATGACCACTTGAGGAAAGCAATGTTCGCCGCCGAGGCCCACCTGCCCACTTGGTCATCTGAGTCTGTACATGTTTTTTCTTTTTCTTTTTTCTACAGCTCTTATGACCCTTGAGGAAAGCAATGTTCGGTCTGATTGTGTATAAGTTAGGGTATTTCTGGACAATTAAATGGTTGCCCGGGTTGTATTCTAACCGGGTGGCCCTGTCAATCTTTTATAGGATGGGTATTTCTGGACAATTGCATGGTTGCTCGGGTTATATTCTAACCGGGCGGGTTTTTATCCATCCATTATAAGTTGGATATTTATGGAGCTAATTATATGACTGCCCGGATTGTGTTCTGACCGGGCGGGTTTATCTATCTCTCCATTCTATTGAATTGGATATTTCTGGATCTGAATATATTGCTCGGGTTGTATTCTAACCGGGCGGGCATTACCTATCTTTTACAATTAATTAAGTTGGATATCTCTAGATCTAAATATATGATCGCCCGAATTATGCTCTAACCAATCGAGTTGAGCTATTTCTTAGCAAAAGTTATCTCTAGATGCAGTGGATTACTCGCCAGGATAGAATTCAAACAGCGCAAAGTTATTATTCGTTATTTATATCGGCAGGGATAAAATATCTCTGAATGATAAGAAGTCGCCCGGTCTGAATTACAGTCGCATGAGTCTATCTGTTATGGTTCATACTATCAGAAATCAGACATCCTGAGACCTAAATGAGTAATCGCATGGTTTGAATATAGATCATCCAAGATCATCAAATCATCACTTATGCTCAGATCAGGATAACCGCACGGCTAGATCATAAAAAGCAAAAGGTAAAAAGAAAGAAAAGAGACAAGACATCAGCCACAAGTAAGTAACACTAGAAGGTCAATCAAACAGGTAAAATTTCTATTCAGTCTTCAAAATGTTTTAACAAAAATTTAACCGCCCGGCTAACAAAAAAAGACCGGCGATTATACAAAAATAAAATTAAAAACAAAGGCATTATTCTGCCGACTTCTTCTTCTTCTTCTTGACAGGAGAACTCGAGTCCACACCATCAACGTCAACGTCGGGCGAATAACCTTCACTTGACGTGGAAGAAGAATCCGATGAATCGCTACCACTAGACCGCCCGGTCTTACTAGCGGAGCCAGTTGTTCTAGAGGACAAGCTGTCCTCATCATCATCATCATCGCCGGCATCATCATCCGCGTCGACCTCCTCAGCGGCTCCACCACTTCCATCACCTCCTTGATGGAGTACAATCTCCCTGCCCGCATCGGCTTCAGCCTCCTCGCCCACCTTGGCTTTTCCCTTCTGCCTTCGGCTGATCTCATCAAGTTGAACCTTCAAAGCAGGGAAGAGGTCGGAGAAGGTAGTACCCCCGAATCCTTCGCACAGACCGCCCCAGTCTTTCATAAGACCCAAAGCTTTGTTGATCCCTTGGGCCACATGAGGCAACACCTCGTCTTGGAAGGCCGGGTTGGTCATCTCATATTGTTTCTGCAAAAAAAGAAAAAATAAATTAGGTTGCTCGGTCTGAACAAAAGAAGTCGCGTCATCATTTGTCAAACTCACCGCCACGACTTCTTGAAGCCGCGCATTCTCTTCTTTAAGCCGCACATTCTCCGCGACCTACTCCTCGTACTTCTTCTCCAGAAATTTCTGGACAGAAACCAGCCGCCTAAACGACAAGGCCATGAAGTGATTGGCCGCGAACCCCCATGCGCCGGCTTGCGCCGCTAGCCGGGGAAGCTCTTCTTCCGGAGTTTTCTTCAGCTTCTTCAAAGTCTTTCAACCATACATAGCGGCCCCGGCGGCTAGCGCATGGCGGTTAATCTTGTCACTTCCCCATGGAGGAAGTGCAGTGGATGCCCGGATGCGGCTCCCATCCCTATGCCAGAGGACAGTCAGGTTGCCCTGCAGGTCGGGCGGGTTTCCGCAGGAACGAAGAATCTCGTATTCATCAGGAGACGACGGGCCCTCTTCCTCTGATGATGGCGACCTGTTTTGCCGCTGCCTTTTCTCCCTCTGGGTCAAAACCGGGCCGGCCAGAGTGACCGACTCGTTCGCGGGGACGATGTGGGCAGCTGCAAGGTAAAATCAGAAGTTTAAACAAAGCAATCCGCGCGGTCATACGCAAGCGTTCTAGAAGAACTTACTGTGCTCGGGGAGGACATCCTCTAGCTCTGAGAACAGCGGGTTGTAATGATTGATGTCCAACCGCTCGTTCTCAAGAAACGTGAAGGTGTCCATCTCGATCTTTCCAACCTGGGGGATCTGGAAGGCCTCTTCCCCCCGAACTTGCGGGTTGGTTTGCAACAGCCCGAAGTTGCCTTCGAGCATTACGAACCGCTCCGACCAGTCAGAGACCTTGTTCGCCAGGTTAACGATTTTCAGTCCGTGGCAGCCAAAGTAGAGGTGCCCCCTGAAAGTTGAAGTCCCCAAGTCGGAGACAGCCCGCACCGAGAAGAACTTCCTGAATAGGTCAAGGGAAAAACTGGTTCGCTCGAACCGAAGGTAGGAAATGAAACTATATATGGAGGCGATGGAGTTCGGTGGAAGTTGGCCGGGTACAACCCCGTAATGGTCGAAAATGGCTATGACTTCAAGAGGCAGCGGAAATTTGAAGCCATATTCAAAATGGTCGACCGGGACGGCTATTTGGTGCGGATTGGAAGAGTTAATCCGATCGTCGCGCAAAGGAAGCCGCGCGAGCAGGTTACTCCCTGCCATGTGTTTTGCAATAAACTCATCCAGTTCGCTCTGGGTGAGTCCGCACTCTGGGTGGTCCGCCGAATGAAAGGCCAAGGCCGCATCCGCTCGGACGGCTTTAACCTTAACAGGCCGCTGCGACTTGTTCTTAGATCGCGCCATCTGGAAATCGTAAAAATGACTTCGAAAAGTCCCTACTTATAGATTTTTACGATCTGCAAATAGTAAAACTATGTCGCGGCTATTCATTCTAACCGCGCGGTCAATAGCCTGCATGGTTAGATTCACCAGAAAAACAAAAGAAGCAAAGGCATTCAGGAAAACAGGAGCAAGCATACATCGCAGATCGTGCGACCTATAATCAGTTCGAACAAAACACAGAAGAAACAGAACACAAAATACAGCGGTTAAACAAGAACACGCACGGGTTATTCAAATCAAAGACAAGATAGAAAGGAACATTGTCTAAACAAAGGCCAAATCAACAAGCCGCATTCATAATACAAATTGTTCTCGAAAGCCGGTCACGGCTGACGGTGTTCTGGGGAGACATCCTCTCTGTGAAGTCGCGCGACCTGGTCGCTGGTGGTATTTAGAAGGGAGTAAATCTGGCTGGTATGATAATGGAGGTGGTTTTTTGTGCTATGAAGCCGCCCGACATCCCTTTCAACCCGCGTAGCGGCAATCATGCGGGGGGTTGCGGTGGCCTCATCAATCATTGGATCAGCCGCCCGAACTGGGGGAGGATTTGAGCCCACCCCAACAGTCGGGCGGCTAACAACCTGCGTTCCATCATTCATACTTCGCCGGCCCGCAGCGACTTCCCTGGTTAATCGCAGGAATTTATCCTGGTAATATCTCGAGTCATCCTCGAACTTACCAGATGTTTTCTTCTCCTTCTCGAGTTGAGCGGTCAGAGTAGCGACTTGCGCCACCTTGGCTCTCTTCTCGGCCTCCAGTGCAGCCCGCGTGGCCTCCACCGCAGCTCGCGCGGCCTCAAGCTGAGTCTCCAGGCCATTCTCCCTTTCTGTCCTGGATTTCCTGTCAATCTCCACCTGCGCCTTCAGCGCCTCTTCAGCCTTCTTCCTCTCCATTCGCTCGGCCTCCAGAGCAGTCCGAGTGCCGGCCTCCCGGTCTTCCACCTCCTTCAAGCGGGCCCTCAGATTTGCCAGATCCTCCTCGAGATGCTCGAACAATTGCGGCCCTTCTTGCGAAGTCGTCACGCAGGTTGATATCGGGGGGACTAATGGAGGCAGGCTGGCCTCAAGGTCGCCCGGCTTCACAATCTGCTCCTTGCTATCTGCAAGAGGCCGCTCGGTTATGAGAAGTAAGAGCATACAAATACAAAAATAGACATGAATATAAGATCAATGCCTGGGCGCACAGGCCGCTTAGACTGTTCCGGGTCCATCCTCCGACGTTGCTCACGCCAGAGTCTCTCCATGCTCTGCCTAGCGGAAGAGGACCAGGCCGCTAAGGGAAAGAAGCTCGGCGGTGGGTTCAGTAATTTATTGCGACGAGGCCGCGGAATGAAGAAGCGGATAGCTTCATAATTCATGGGGCGCTTACCTGGCGCAAAAGGATCAGGCCGCAGCGGCTTGTTTAAAACCCGCTCCGCCCCTTCCTTCTTCACCATCATTATCTCCTCCCCGGTCATCACCGAGGGAACCTCCGCCTGCACTTTCAACACTTCTCTGAGTTCCCTCGCTCTTTCTTCGACATCCTGGGCGGTCCGGGCAGCAGCTTCTCGCTCTTCGGCCTCCGTCTGAGCGGTCTCCTCAGGCTGGGCTGTGTTATCTGTAATGGGGGCAGTTCGCTTTGAAGACATCGGGCTGTCAAGAAGTTTATCTCGCCCCATCAGCTTATCCATATCCTGAAAGATCCCATTAAGTGATAAGCTACTCGCCGAGTCCGGAAGCAGGTCGCCCGGTTTCGCATTAGGGGTAGCAGGCGAGTCATTTACCTTAGTGGATGGAGGAGTAACTAGGCCAAGCTCCTCTTTTAGTCGCGGATTGGTCTGGAGGAGGGACTCGGCTGGTTTCTTAAAAGCCGCACTTTCCTTGGATGCTAGTCTCTTGACCTTCTTGGTTATTCGCTCGGTCACTGACCCGGTCTTCTTCCTTTTCTTCTCTTTCTTACCCGGAGCTGGGCTAACTTCTTTGGGGGGACTGGGGTAGTCATCCACGGATAAAGGGGAACTCAGTTTGCCTGGCCTTGGAGAGTTAACCGCCTCCTCCCCCAAATCTCTGACTAGCAAGTGAGGATTCCCAGATGGGGTGATTTCCATGCCAAACGAGTCGGTCTCGCCGACCTTCTTCGAAGGGCTACCGGGGTCATCTTTTCCAGAAGGGGCGGCCTCCCCTTTGTTTAGCGGGCTAGCAGCCTGTTGGCCAAGGTATCTGGGAGGAATCAACGAGTCGCTGGGGGAGGCCCCGAACTGTCCGCTGCGGGCTCCGCGGGAGTCTTAA
Organism: Dactylorhiza incarnata; assembly: GCA_033032865.1. Lineage (NCBI taxonomy): Eukaryota > Viridiplantae > Streptophyta > Magnoliopsida > Asparagales > Orchidaceae > Dactylorhiza > Dactylorhiza incarnata. The sequence continues at coordinate 637,529 of JAWHQI010000415.1, read as the reverse complement.
GGGTTGTTGAGTCCACGACGGACTTAGGACTATCCGCCGCGGCTCTCTCAGCCCTCTTCCTCTTTTTCTGATCCTTTCGGTCCTGCTTTTCCTTCTCCTTTTTCGACTTCTCCGTCGATTCGCGCCTTTTACCTTCCACCTTCTTTTGATCTCCGGCGGGATCCACGCGGTCTACAACAGTGTCTAGGAAGTCCATTGTTGAAAAATTACCGGTCTTAAAAATTCTAACCGCAACTGGCGAGCAATATCCCGTGATTTCAGAAAAAACTCTGCAGAATGAATTCTCTGGCTCTCTTATAGAATTCAGGGCAAGTCGGATGCGGTCTCCCGGCTAAAGCTAATATTTTCGAAATTCTCTTGAGATTTGAAAATATGCGGGGATTATGTTTACCCGGAAAACCGCTTCTCGGGTTGGATCATTCTCGGACCGGGCGAACTGCTGGGTCAGGCCGCTGGGTTCCAGGATCAGTGGCTCTCAGTTCAGGGTAAACCAGGCCAGGTGGTCTGATGTCATTTTCGGACCGCCCCCAAGAGTGAAGGTCGTCAATGGCCAAGGCAAGAAGGCTATCCGCGGTCTCGGGTATGAGACCGCGCGGGTTGTGCCATAGAGACTCAAGGTTCAAGCCCGAAGAACAAGCCGCAGTTTCAGATCAGAGACTATCCGGGTTGCCTCGTGAAGATCAGCCAAGCCATGTCCAGAAGGAAGACCGTGGTCTCAGGCCAGAGGCCGCTCGGTCTGCATCCTTGACTTGGTCCCGGTGTCTTCAGCCTCAGGTAGACAGGTCGGAAGAGCAAGCCGCCAAGCCGCGCGGCTTCTTTCTTTTTTCTTCTTTGTACATCCCGTCACCACCTGCCCGTTTCTCCTGTACCTGGGCAGGAGGTAATTATATCCCTGCCCAATCGGGCAGGCCCCCAAGCCTATAAATAGGGGGCGGCACTATTCACAAGAGGCGCACACTCGAATCCAGGAGCTCGCTTGTTTGAGCTGCGGTCTCGAGTTTCCCGTCTTGCGGACTGTCTGACCGGCCGGCTTCTCTTTTCCTACATTTATAACTGCTGTAATCGCTTCATTTTAATCAAAGGAAAGCCCGTCGCAGGAGTGGCATTTGCCGCGGCGGGCGAAGTCCGGCCTCAACCGCTGCTAGCGGTCCGAATTCTCTAGCCAAATAGTAACTCATAATCCGCAACCCTCGATTTCCTTCGGAGACGCACTTTTGAATCGAACACCTGTACCCCGGGCAGCCCGTAATTTTTGGATCTGCCCATTTAGGCAGCCTCCGCGTCTATAAATAGAGGGGTATGGGTACCTGAAAAAGGACTTTTGCTTTGAGCCTCCAGCTTACAATCTGTTTAAGCGGTCTCAAATTCTGTCACTTTTCTACCTGTCACCCTGGCCTGTTTTAGACCCCCCCCCCCCCCCCCCCCCGTTGTAATCCATTTTTGAGATCAATCAAAGAAGTTCTCTTCAGAGGTCTCTTTTCTGACACCCTTCGTCCTAAGTAATCTGCACTCTGTAGCCCCTTCCCTCTTCTCTTATAGTGTGAGTTTTTGGAGGTACATGTTTTGTACCAACAACCGTTACACTGTAGTTAAGAAAGAGATTTATTATTTCTATTCTCTGCAAGTTCCAAGAAAGGCTAGTAATAATGACAAAGAATTTCCAATTCTGCAAAATGTTTTCAAACGAGAAATTGATTATGGAATAATCAATAAGGGGTTTTATGTAAGAGTGCAGAGGATATAAAGGAAGATAATTTTATTTACAACACATTTCTTCTTGACCAGAACTCTCTCAAGCTTTCACTCTCGAACATATTCTCTGAAGAGAAGAAGAAGACTTCATTGTTGCTGGGTTGTGAAGTTCTACAGAAGATTCTGAAGAATGGTTCATTGATCCACAAAATCCTTGGACTTAGAAGAAGAAGAAGAAGATCTGTTATTCAAGTGTTCATTTTCTGAAGTCTTCTCTTATACAATAACAATTTTGTATTACTTTGTAGGGCTCTTTGTGAGTCTGAGTTGGTAGGATCTAGTGAGAGATCTGAGTTGGTAGGCTTCTTGGTGAACCTGAGTCTGGTAGGATCTTGCTGAAGATCTGAGTTTGTAGGACTTATAAAGTTTGAGACTTGTACGGTTCCGTGTGAACCTGAGTTGTAAGATCTGAGTATAGTGAAAAGATCTGAGTTGGAGAAGTTGCCTAGTCTAGCACACTGCTAGATAGGTGTGAGGGACAATGGACTACCTCTAGACACATTGTCTTGCAGGGAACCACTATAAATCATTTTGTGTTTTCTGTGTTGCTTTTGTGCTGTGATTGATTTAATTTAAAGTAGCAAAGAAATTTTGAAAACACCTAATCCCCCCCCCCCCCCCCCCTTTAGGTGTAGATAATTGACAATCCATATCTTTCAGATCAATATGAATATGATGTCTCTCAAAGAGAAATTGAGGAAAATAGAACGAAGTTTATTGAAAGGCTCAAGAAAGGGAAACATGTAGTGGAAGAAGAGCAAATAAAAGAAGCAATCAAAATTCCAAGCACATTATATGATTCCTCAAAATATGCTAACAAGAATCCTCAAGCAAAAGTTCTGAAAGATAAAGGACAACTTCACAAAAGGGGTCTTGGATTTGATCAAAATGTAGAAGATCGGCCATTTCAAAAGAAAAGAAAGATTGTTTTCAAAACAACTCTGATTCCTGGCATCACACAATCAACCATCATAGTACCAGATCCTGAATCATATGAGCTAGACTTTATTGAAATAAATGAATTGAATGTTAAAATCATAAACCTTGGATTCAAGGTAAATGATGTCTATTATGATGCAGAAGATGGCATAGAAAAAATATACAAAGGGCATGATCGAATCCAGAAAAATCCAAAGAAGGCAAAACCAGCTAACTTCAAGTATGTGGAAACAATGTTCAGGAAAATCTATGAAGATCTATCTACATTCCTTAAAAAGAAAAAGTATAATGCTTCTTTGAGTAACTCATTCTGATGAACACAATATCTAGAATTCAGAAGTTTTTCATACCATCTCAGTTTATGTTGTCATTCTTTTAACATATGCTTTTATGTACATTCTTTTATTTTTCAATATGTTGAAATCACTTAAAAATGTGTAAATTTTGTTAAGATAAATAGGGGAGATTGTTAGGAAAAACATCATCTTGATTTATCTTATAAATTCTGTAAAAGTGATTTCATTCTTTAGGATTTATTACACATGTTGTACAGTGAGGGTTATATGGTATTTTGATGTCCTAGGATGACATACTCACCTTAGAGTATCAAAGCCTGGTCAAAAGGAGATCAAAAACTAGTTGAGTTAAATCTGCATCGAAAATAAGTCAACGCAGCTTTGACTAAAAGTCGAAGTAACTTCAAATAGAAGTAAAGATAACTCAGACTGGCAGTCGACGCTTCATTAAAAGTCGATGCAACATCGAATGGTATTCAACACTGAAGTCAGAGTTTGAAGTCTACATTCTTTGTCTCAACGGATACATAGATAAGGTATCATCGCAAAGTCGATAGTAGAGTTCAATTTAAAGCGGAGGAAGAATTTGATGTTGCTTATAATATAATTTAAAGGTGCGTCGATATGAAGGCAGAAGTTATTCGGTGCAATGTCGAATACAGACAAAGAATTGAAAACTTCTTGGAATAGATTCTGATGATTATTCAGAAGGTATATATGGAAGATATTTGAAATATAACGGGTCGCACATGTACAAGAAGAGAAAGAATAATTCCAAAGATTCAAAAGTGATGAAATTGGAAGATAATTGACAGGTTGTCAACATAGATAGAAAGAGAGCAATAATTCTCCTTGGACATTCCAACTAGAGAAGGATCAGAAAAGGAAAGTCATTCAATCTCAATATAATTGAATCGACAGAAGAATATATACATACATAATTCAAAAATAAGCTAAGAATAATTCTTCTACTTCTGCTTTGGATGATCTCTCTCTCTCTCTCTCAGCCTACATGATAGACCTTTGTACAACATTTCATCTTCTACAAGCTGCAGAAAGCTTCTTCTTCTTCCATCTCTGAAAGAAGCTAACAAATGATACAAAGATCAAGACTGGATCAGTACGTATAATCCTTGCATATTCTTCTAAGCAAGGATTCATTCTCTGATAAAGGATCCAGAACACTTAGTGCCTAAAATCCTGAGTGACTACTGAAAGAGGATTCAAATCAAAAGATTACACTTCATCTTCTTCTGCCTACTCTATTTCTCATTTTTGTAAATTGAGTAAAGAGTCTTAAGAATCCCTCTTCAAAAGATTCAATTTGGTTCAAGATCTTCTTATCAAGAGATCTGGTTTGGTTATAAAAGTCTCCTTATCAAAAGACTCGGTCCTTGGTTCTAAGAGTCTCCTTATCAAAAGACTCGGTGGTTCTAAGAGTCTCCTTATCAAAAGACTCGGACACTGTGATAATGAGTACCGACCAAGGGGGTAGAAGAGTGGATGTACCCATAATTTTGGGGAACCACTATAGCTTTTGTGTCTTCTATATATTTTTTGTGCTTGTTTCTTAATTATTTTTATTATTCTATGATTATATTTATTCTGATTAGATCCCTAAATGCCTAGTAATTAGGCTTGATTTTCTGTGCACTTATTTGTAGAAAGTTTTTTAAATCTCTATTCACCCCCGCCCCCCTCTAGAGAATACTCAGGGGAGCCACTGTGCACTTTCAATCTTTGATCACGATCAAATACAATTGATACTGGGACTCCATGTAGTGTTACAATATATTCAATATACTTTTGGGACAACTTAGACATTGATTCACCAACTTTAATGGGTAGAAAATGCACTGACTTGGTCAATCGACTGATGATAACCCAAATTATGTCATGATTTTGTGGTCTTCTTGGAAGGCCCACTACTAAATCCATTGAAATTTCTTCCCACTTCCATTTTGGAATATACAATGGCAATAGAAGATCCCCTGACCGCCAATGTTCTGTCTTAATTTGTTGACAGATTAAACATTTACTTACATATTATGCCACATCTTTCTTTAAGCCTGGCCACCAAAACATAGTTTTAAAATCATGATACATTTTGGTGGTACTTGGATGGATGGAATATCGTGATTGATGTGCTTCCCGTAATAACTTTTTTCATAGTTCTCTGCTATCACTGATGCTAATTTGATTATTACGTCATAGAAGACCATTTTCATCTATATATAACTTAGAGTGCTATCTTTTCCTAATCTTTTCCATCATCCTGACCTAATCTAGGCATTCTTGTTGTGCAATGTGCACTTCATTCCACCATTTAAGATAAATAATAAGTTGTGATAAGATTGTTTTTCCTCTGGCAACAATAACATCTATTCACAATTTCTCCATTTCAAAAAGTAAAGATAAATTTGGATCTTTTGTATGCAGTATAGATAAATTTGTTATTCAACTTAATGCACCTGCAACTACGTTTGCTTTTCCTGATGATATCAAATCTCTACATTATATTCTTAGTGTAGGGATACGATGCAACCAGCTGTATCAAAAGACCGGCTTGTTGGTCAAGGCGCCTATCGCTCCTTTATAGAATCAGCTATCCTCGGGCGGATCCACGGGGCAGTCAGTTATACCCACAGGGGATGCTTCGAATAGCACCGCAGCGCCGGGGGAAAATCTGGCACCACAACAATCCCCCCCTAAAAACAACCCCGGGTTTTCGAACTCGCGATCCCCTCTGATACCACTTGTAGAGATACGGTGCAACCATTTGCACCAAAAGACCGGCCTGTTTGTTAAGGTGCCTACCTCTCCTTTATAGAGTTGGCTATCCTCAGGCGGATCCACGGGGTAGTCAGTTAGACCCACGGGGGACACACCCTTCCGCTTCGAATAGCACCGCAGCGCCGGGGGCAATTCTGGCACCCCGACACTTAAATTAACTCCAAACATCATCATTAGTGCATATTTAATCCCTTCTGTTCAGCAAGATATTTTAATCTTGGATGGTCTGTAAATATCTAGATTTTTTTCTCCATATAAATAATATCGCCATACCTTAAGAGCAAAGACCATTGTAGTCGTTAGTTCAAGATCATGAACAAAATAATTCTTCTTATTGGGTTTTAATTATCTTGATACATAAGTGATTACCTTTCCATGTTGCATTAAGACACAACCAAGACCTTGATATGATGCATCACTATAAATTTGAATGTTTCCCAAATCATCTGGAATCGTGAGTATAAGTGATGATACTAGACATTTTTGTAGCTTTTAAAAACTCATTTCATATTTATCTGTCCATTCAAACTTCACAATCTCTTATGTGAGACGAGTTAATGGAATATCAATACGAGAAAATCCTTCTACAAACTTTTGATAATACCCTGACAGTTCTAAGAAGCTTCGGATTTCAGAAATATTCTTAGGTCGAGGCCAATCTATAATTACAGCTACTTTTTGAGGATCAACAATTACTCTTTGAGCACTAATAATATGACCCAAAAATATTATACTTTCCAACCAGAATTCACTCCCTGAAGATTCTAAGACTTCATGCAAGTGAGATATATGATTAGTTTTGGTCTTGAAATATATCAAAATATCATCTACGAAGATTATAACAAACTGATCTAAATATTGGTGCATAACTTGGTTCATCAATTTCATAAATGTTGTAGTGCATTTATTAATCTAGTTGGCAGCACGATAAATTCATAATGCCCATAATGAGTATGAAAAGTAGTCTTTAAAATGTCCAATGGTTTGATTTTTACTTGATGGTAACCCGATCTCAAATCTATTTTTGAAAATACTGCAGCTCATTGTAATTGATCAAATTAAATAAATCATATATTCTCAGTAGTGTGTATTTGTTTTTTATGGTCAATTTGTTTAGTTCCATATAATCAATACACATTTTCATGCCACCATCCTTATTCCTTGCAAAGAGTACATGAGCACCCCAAGGAGATGTACAAGGTCATATGAACCTTTTATTCAACAATTCCTGCAATTGTTTCTTTAATTGTTATAACTTTGATACGATTAATCGATATGGAGCTTTTGATATGAGAGTTGCTCCAGAGATCAAATAGATGGCAAATTATTCCTTACGATTTGGTTTTAATCATGGTAAATTTAGGAAAATATACCAGGATACTCATTTATTACAGGAATATCCTCCAATTTATCAATGTGTTTCTCAATATCAGAGATGTATGCCAAAAATGCATCACATTTTCTTGTTATCAAATGTAATGCTCATACTACCAATATTATTGGTATCCCAAATTTTTGTCTATAAAATATGATACCAGAAGAAGCAAGAGGATGGAGTGTCATCTTTTTCTTTCGATAATCGATGATTACTTGATGATAAGTTAAACAATCCATCACAAGAATCACATCAGATTTAGAGATAGGCAAGATAATTAAGTTGGCTTCAAACTTATGGTTCTTAATTATAATCTCTCATTTCAAATATGTGGTTACTTGTGTCTCTTCTCTCGTAGATAATATTACTACTAAAAGTATTTCTAATATTGATAATGGTGCATTCATCCTTTTATATGCAGTTCCAGATATAAATGAATCTGTGACACCTGTATCAAATAAAGTAGAAATAAAAATTCCCATATTTTCAAGTATACATGGGACCATATCTGAGGAGTTTCGAGCCTCATATTGAGAAATTGAATATAATATTGGTTGTGCAGGCTGAGTATTATGAGCAAATTATGTCTTGGGCTTCTGAGGTGGCCTTTCAAAATATCTTTTTTGCCCTTTGTAGATTGACCCACTTGATTGTTAGCATTTTGTGGTCAGAAATGTGTGATATGACCTGGTTAATTGCAAATGAAGCATCAATTTCTTTTACTATTCTTATAACATTGGCCTGTGTGACGCCTTTTACATTTTATGTATAATGGTAGGGTAAGGCCATTAAATCTCTTGACAGAATTGCCCCTTGATTATTTTCAGCAAATCTTTTGTTACTCTCCACTTTTCAAATTTTGATTATTGTTTGCTCTTTTTCCGTCATTTGAGCGGCTTCAATTAAGTCAGAGAAACTATGAAATATCATAGAAGCAATACTAGTACGAATAGAATCACATAAGCACTTTCGAAAAATATAACTTCAAAGTTCATCATTTGGGACCATATTTGGAATATATTTCACTGATGATGAGAATTTATACTCATATTTTGAGACTGTCAAAGATCTTTGATACAATCTTGTAAACTCGACCATCGGCGCCTTCTTAGCAGACGCTGGTAAAAAACATTTCTGGAAGGTAGTTACAAACTCTTCTCATGTGATTTATTCGCTTGATTTTTCCTCCAATTTTATTCTTGTGTAGCTCATCCACCAATCTTCTATACCACCATCTAACAAAAACTCCACTAAAGGTACTCGTCAATCTTCTGGACATTGAATAGCTATAAATATCTTTCTGACTTGTTGAAGCCAGGCTATTATGATGTCAGTATTTCGAGAATAATGAGGAGGTTTAATTTTTTGGAATATCTCTAATTAATGATTTATCGAAATGCACTCCTTAGTTAGATGAAGGTGATGTATTAGTGGAGTTACATGCCATATGATCCAATGCAGATAATAGGTGCATTATTGACTCCATATTATTAGTAAGAGGGATTGTCGATACATGTGGCACTTCTGTCGAATTTATATTGCCATTTCTTGAAGCCATTTTATTTGCCTAAAATTTATGACAAGAGATTAATATGTGTACACACAAATATATTCAAGAACTATATATACTAATTATGAGTGTATCCAAATCTATGATTTAAACCCAACTCTCATATTATTTCTTTTGGGTTCTAATTTTGGAGACTTGCACTGATACAAATAAGTCATACTTCGACCCAAAAACTCATAATTAATGAGTTGTGTATGTGAGATGTGGTGAAGGATCTTTTATGCATTCCAAAATTTATAAACAACTATTGCATATAAGAACCAAAAAAATCCTTTTATTTCAAACTTTACATTACTCATAAGACATGAAAATATGTACATATAGCATTATTCTCTTTCTCTCCCTTTATCTCTAGTGGTGCTCACATGAAGTACCTAAAATAATAATTTATAGGCAGTGAGTTCATCGACCACCTTTGTCGATATAATTTAAACACAAAATATGAAAAGAGTAGTGAAACAGTTGAAAGTAATATAAACATTAGTTGAGTAAGAATACAAATATTTGTTGGAATCCTTACATCACAGAAACCCAAATCTCTAAATTAATTTAGGTTTCATACTTAACTTGTTATTTCTTATCTAACTAGCTTATTAGCCAGCTAAGCGTAAGTTCAGGTGTCGCACTATGTACTGTTATACATAACTTTCCTTTCAAGGGGTACTTGTTCACCCCTAACCACTTTCCTAGACATCAATCGAGTAAGTTAAATTATGAAGTCACAAGCATAATAATTTAGTAATTATTATTTGTCCCAATCTTATTGGTGTCTACCCTGCTCAAGTTGACTACCTGATGTCCAATGGGTCTAACTTTAACTATTTTCCATTAGCATGTCGGTTGGCTTAATCAAAATGGCTCGGTCAATGCTCTTTGAAAGCGACACCTCACAACTACACACTGCCCAAAGTAAATTATAATGTATCTAGAGGAGCATATAACTCCCTTTCAGACATATTTAGCATCCCTCTCATGAACTATGAGGCGTTGCTTGGGGTGTCACCATATACACTACTCGTAACTCTAGGTGTTGCTCGGGGTGTCACCATATACAATATTGTGGAACGCAGCCCAGGGTGTAAACGGCAATCCATCACCATTAATTAATACTAGGCTGACCATAATTGCATCACGCAATCATTTTCAATAGTCTCATTGTTCATATGGCATAATATTCATGTGAGTATAATAAAAATCCTCATAAATTTTAATACAATTTTATTATGACTAGTTAATTATCTCTGCGAAAAAATTATATCATGTACTTCAATTATATGACACCTACCTCGATGTCGTCGCCTGAATTAAAGATGGATAGTATTTCAATGCTATTTAAGAATTTAGAACTTTGGTTTCAAAAATCATGACTTAGGCGGAACTTCAACACCAATCAAGACCAAAATCTTCATCTAGAAACTTCCTAACACTTAATACGGAGAAAACATATGCAAATGTTGTTATCCGAAGCACATATATATGTAAGAAAGGATGAGCAACATTTATATAAATTATACAGGGAAAGTAAGTTATGCATGATATGATGATGTAAAGATGAGTTCCAGTACATATGTTTATATGTTTTCCCCTTTGTCGATCGTAATAATAACTAGTTTTTGGGAGGCTTTATTCGCTCATGCCTCACCATTGTGGCCTAATGGTGATAGTAGGTCAGTCAAAATCAACTTTAGGGTGCAATAACACTACGAGTCAAGACCTTAACCACACCATCTTACTTTATTGATAGAGTATTTCACATTTCGTATTCATCGTTGTGCTAGTGGAATCATAACTATGGACTGAGTCCAACCTATGTAGGAATCTAGCCAATGATCTACTCTTATTTACCTAGAGTATGTCGTCCTACTCACTCGTTGATTAATGTGACTTATTCAGGAGAACTGACAAACCCACCAAATTATATCTATGCACCCATTCCCTCTTATATTCATGCATGAGGTATGGTTAATTAAAACTGAGATTGGAGAAGATGAAGGGATGCCCTTCGTTTGTGCTTTAAGATCTGTGCAAGTTTATGTAACAATATATTTGACATTCCTACTTTTGTCCCTATGATGGAAGTAGTTAGAAATAATTATAAAAAATACTTATAGCCCTCTACTGGAAAATTGATCAACACCAAACTTGTATCCCCTGATGTCTACTTTAATTTAAAATTTATTTGAGCTGATTTGGCCCACTGGTTTGACTACAACACTCAAATGGTGCAACCTATCCATAGAGTTGACCAGAGCTTGATTTGTGTACCCACATCAATCCAGCCATCCAAATGTCTTGAAAATTGAAACATAGGCCGTTTGCACCCACACCCTTCACATATCAAAAAATGAGAATTTTTGGAGGACATTTTTCTAAGGTTCTTACAACAATTTGATAATCCATGTATTAATTAATTATAGAGTCTAGAGACCTCCAAACACCACCAAATTTTGGTGGGTAGTCCTTAGGGTCATATTAGGTCTCTGGTAAAAATTTCATCCCATTTGGGATTAATTTGGTTGGGTATTTAACTATCCCAAATTGGTCAAACTAAGGGTAAAAGGTCAAAAGTGCACTTGTTGGGTTAAGTGGTCAAATCTCATCAAACAGATGTGAGACCTTGGCCACTGAGTTAAAATCACATAAAATACCTCCTCCCAAGATTTGGTGTAATTTGGAGTAATTGTACCATAGAACCGTAGGTCTATCCTTAGGGCTATATACTAAACCCATTGAAGGACATAGTCTCATATGTCCTTGGATTGACCTAAAATTTGGTAGAGGTTCAATGGGTGGTTTCAATCCCTAGGTAATTTCTTTGGATATTTTGGAGACATTTAATCCTTCAGGTTTAATTAAGAATTATTTAAGGCACCTCCTTATTAAAAGGAATTACATGTTCATATAACCTAGGATGATCATGAAACCTTGCCAGCTAGCTTGTGTTAGTGTTAAAGTTCTCTGGTAATTTTGTTGTGATTTTTAAGATGATCTATATGGTACATCTTTCACAAATCCTTTATATGAACGATTTGTGAGAAAATTTAATTAAGTGTTTATTATTCTCTGGAAAATTTGTGAAACTTGGTAACAGGGCATTTTAGGGCATTAAAAAGCTTTGTGATTTTTTGTATGATTTTTGGAAGCATTTATCAGTAAGTTACATCACAAAGTGCCCTAGTTTGGATTTTCTTGAAATATTTATTTATGCAACTAAATTATTTTGAAAAATTATAAAACTTAGTCAGTAAACTTTTCTGATCATTATAGAGGTCTGGTAATTTTAGCCTAATTTTTTTATAAGTATTTCTGGTAGTTCCTTTATTAGCCTCCAATTTTGGATAATTATTGTAAAATTGTGATATTCTGATCATTATAGAGGTCTGGTAATTTTACCCTAATTTTTGGATAAGTATTTCTGGTAGTTCCTTCATTAGCCTCCAATTTTGGATAATTATTGTAAAATTGTGATATTCTGTATTTGTTGTTATTTTGATATCATAGATTTTCCATAAATTTGTGTAGGCCATATCATAAGAAGAACTTACACTTCATGTTCAATTTCATACTTGGACAAGGTTGGAGAAATTATAATAAATGCCAAATAAATTAGGAAAATTATAAACTTCTTGATTTAGTCTTATAATATCATGATAGACTCCCAGAAATAATCTTAGGTCATTCAGATGATTATTTGGATTACCTCCTCTCATGCATCTCATATAGCTCATTTGGTCTGCGTATAGTAGAAATTGTAGAGTTAACATAACTAGTAGCCCACTAGGTGGGAATGGAAGGTAGATGAAGTACCTAATCTAGTTGAGAAGGTTTGAGGCCACCAATAGGAGTCTAGATGTTGAGTGTACCCGAGAGACTAAAGGGCAAGGTTGTGCTCGGGATCAACGAAAGATCGTCTTTTCCTTAGAGATTCATAAGTTGCTTAAGGTTAATCCAGGTGTAATGATAAGAGGGGTGTTCTTATGGGTAGTTACCAATAACATTAAGTGTCTTAGAAAGGGTGGTTTGGGCTATCATCTCATCGCACCTCCTAGTACCGCTGCGAGCCCCTCGCAGGGTAGACCTCGGGAAGTCCAAGATTAACCCTAAATCGTAGGAGTAAAACGGTTATGCAAGACTAATATACTAATACACTCACCACACACCCCATGGTTACGGCAGGCTTCTTAGTTTTGTCATACGAGCACTTGTCTCGGTGTTTGTAGGTACAAATGGGTTAGCCCGGTGAGATAGTGGCTCGGAAGGTTATTGTGATGGACGGGTTAGTCCGGGGAGCATGTGGCTCATAGATAAAAATAGGATTCATGAATGTATGTGCATAAGGTGGTGGGTCTTTAGTGTTGATGGTTGTTGCACCGACGTTGATACGTGGGCTCAGTGAGTGTGGATTGCACCCTACCAAGAAAAGTCTGGTGGATTGGCCAGCAAGAGTACGTAGGAGCTCCACTGTTTTGTTCTTAGCGTTGATGCGTACGATAGGTATATGCTAGGTAGTGTAGATACCAACCTAGATGTGGGCGAGGCCCAACCCACCGCTTCTGTTTGCCACTACGGGAGTATCCTGGGAGTTTTGCTAGCTCCAAAAAAGGGGAATTAAAGGTCTGCGCGCATAGAGTCGAGGTGTGTGAGTTGCACTTGTATGAACATAGCATTAAACTACATAACTCTATATGTCATTGCATAAGCATTGCATTTCAACCCCTACCCCTATCGTATAAATCGGTATGGGACATTTTATACGATAGGCCATGCTAAACGCCCCTTGGTATAAATTACTGGGGGATGGATGGAGGGAAACGAGGCTTAGTCTTTTTGACTAACGGTCGGTGGACCATCTCATTTTAGGGGATCAAGGAGACGCAGCACAACCATAGGCAGGTGCCGATGGAGGCAGGCCAGTCTAGCACGGGAGCGCCAGTCACAGGATTCGTGAGTGTCTTTAGTAGTTTTTGCTTCCGCGAGTGATTCTGTAGTGAGGAAATGATGTACAGGGCATGAGCCCTTTATATTTATTATCTTTAATTCAGTTACTGCATGCGGACGTTATTATTTCATGATATTTATATAGCATGTGATTTGTGGACTTGTCTTTAGTTGTACTTCTCTTTCTGTGATCAATATGGCCGGTAGAATCGACGTTTTGTAGTGGCAACCTTCCTGATTGATGGTGTCAGCGCAAAGCGGCGGTTCTGGGCATAAGACCCAGTTCTGCAGCAAAAAAAAGGGGGTCTTACAAACTGGTATCAGAGCAAACCTCGATCCGAAGAAAAGAAGTCCACAAAACCTGGGCCACCCCGCGCGAGCTTAGTTTGAGTACAAACTAACAACGGAAGCAATGGTGTGCCCATATGGGGAATCACATGAAAATAGTCCAATTTTAATTGAATTATCTTTAGCTTAATTTCCTTACGAGTGTCAATTTCCTTTTGTAGCCTGCGACGAACCCTACCCCGCAGCATGGAGTGCCTCCGACTCCAAACGTCATCCCACCGCCACCAGCTCCTACTCCTTTCTAGCAGACAGAGATGGGACACACACTGACGGTCATATTGAATGCATTTAGATCATAGCAGGCGCCGACTCCTCAGCCAAACCCTGGGGACTACTGGATGAGTGTCTTTTGAGGTCTCTCTCCTCCATCAAACCTCAGGACAAAGGCAGTCGTGTGGACTGAGGTGTGGGTAGACATCATGGAAGAGATGCTGGCATGGATTCAGTGCCCGGTAGAGATGGAGGTGCCACTGGTGGTCTCATGCTTGGATTCCCATGCAAAGAGATGGTGGAAGTCGATGTTGGACACCACCTATGCAGGATTAGAGGTTGCTGAAGTTTCCTGGGATGACTTCAAGGCAGCATTGCTGGAGCATTTCATGCCGCAGTCTGCAAGAGACGAGTTGGAGGACAGATTCCTGTAGTTGAGAGGGGAGCAGGACAGTTCTGGAGTACAACCGGGAGTTTACCCACCTGGCCCGATTTGCGGACTCGTATCAGCTGGATAATGCAGGATATGTAAAGAGGTTTTACAATGGACTCCATGACGAGCTGAGGCAGGCCCTCCTCTTTGTTTCTGATAGTAGTATGGCAAAGATCTTAGAGATGGCCAAGAAACTGGAGGCAGACCAGAACACCATTCGTGGAAGGAAGAGGCCGATCGAGGACCAGGGACGGGGTGGCATGAGAGACCAGCCGAGAGGTCGAGATGCTGGGGAAAGAAGGATAGAGAACCGACCCCGCCAGGAGGAGAGGCAAGAATCCTATTTTTCCAGCTTTGAATAAGCCAGCTCGCCAGTGGTCTATCTAGGCAGTCAGCAGAGGGCTCAGTTGATCATGCGACCTTAAGTGGTTAGACGATCTTGAGTGCGGTCTTAGATCAGTGAACAGTTCTTCTTCTATTGTTCACAGGTTGCTTCTGTGATCATGAGACCATGCGGTCTGGGCGATCAAAAAGTGCAAACAGTTCTGTTTCAGCAGTTGCAAGAAAGTGCAATTCGTGTGGTCTGAGCTTTCAGCGGTCTGGCAGTTCACAGGTCATCGACCTGTCCAGTTTGCGCGATCTCAGGGGAAGCCGACGATCCTGCTAAGTTAGGGCGGTCTCAGTTTTCTGGTCGCCAGACTTTTGTGTTGCTTGTTCTCATCTATGTTTACTCTTATAAATCATGTCTCGCCATTTATGCAATGCATTGTAATAAGATAGTATTCATTGTCACTGGTTAACTGTTTTGAATTGAATTGAAGTCTTCCGCTGTTGTCTTCGATCCATACTCTGAAATTTTAATACAGATTGCCGCAAAAGTTCCTTAAATCACTTTTTCTCTTCAAAAGGAAGAGATAGGATTCGATTTCGTGGAAATCCATGGTCTATGGAGGGAGTATTGGAGGAGAGAGAGGGTGAAATGGCTTAAATTCTTGTGGAGGAAGAAGATGAATAGTCTATATTAAAAAGGGCATTAATTATAAATATGGTAGTAGTTATTGAACATGAATCATATTTGAAATATACATAGTGATGGGGGTCCAACCATTAGGAAAAGAAAGAATATGTGTATATTTTGGAGCTGGGCTGTTAGTGAAGAAATTTGGAGGTGATTAACTAACGATCTGCTTCTTGTTCGTTAGCGCCCAATGGTAGCGCTAGCGCTGACGCTAGCATGTCTACGAGACGACGGGAAAGGATAACTTCCCGTCGACACTTATGATCGATGGGAAGGAGTGCAAGTCGAAATACTAGCGCCCGATGGTAGCCTTACCGCCGGTGCTAGCGAGTCGACGGGACAACGGGAAAGGATAACTTCCCGTCGACAATTAAGATCGACTGGAAGGAGTGCTAGTAGAAATACTAGCGCTCGGCGGTAGCCTTACCGCCAGCGCTAGCGAGTTGACGCAACGACGGAAAAGGATAACATCCCGTCGACACTTAAGATCGACGGGAAGGAGTGCTAGTAGAAATACTAGCGCCCGACGATAGCCTTACCAACGACGCTAGCAAGTCGACAGGACGACGGGAAAGGATAACTTCCTGTCGAAACTTAAGATCGGTGGGAAGGAGTGATAGTAGAAATACTAGCGCCCGACAGTAGACCTACTGCCGGCGCAAGCGAGTCGACGGGACGACAGGAAAGGATAACTTCATGTCGACACTTAATGTCGACAGGAAGGTGAGTCGACTGGATCTCCAGCGCCCGACGGTAGCGCTACTGCCGGCGCTAGCATCAGGTTCTCCTCCTTTGGTGTGGAAGGTGTTCCTGGATTCCCATGTCAATTGGGCGAGGCGTAGAGGAATGTTATGATTCTAAAATAGGACATTGTGATTCATAATTAGGGCAATAATTGATGAGACTTAAATTTGGGAGAGGTGTTCAAAATGACGGGTATGAGCTTTGTTAGAAGTTTCGTAGGATTCTGTTCTAAGATAATCTCGTGATTAAATATTATGTTGTAAAATTATTAAGTGAATATGTTTCCTTAGTGAATGGGCATATGATGATTGTTGACCCGGAAATCGGCGATCCTACCCTGGGAGGCCTCTTTTGCTACATTTTTGCAGATTATGTGCCCGAGAAGGATTAGACCTCACGCGAAGGCACTTTTTACACCCGAAGTGGTAAGAAGGGGCAGCCTCATCCTTCAAACCGCCCAAGTGGGGCGGCCTCTCCATTCAAACCGCCCAAGTGGGGCGGCCTCTCCATTCAAACCGCCCAGGTGGGGCGGCCTCTCCATTCAAACCGCCCAGGTGGGGCGGCTTCTCCCATCAAGTCGCCCAGGTGGGGTGGTCTCTCCCTTCAGATTGCGCGGGTAGGCGACCTCCTCCTTCAGTCCGTGCGGGTAGGCGGCCTCCTCCTTCAGACCGCGCGGGTTGGCGGCCTCCTCCTTCAGACCGCGCGGGTAGAACTCCAGTCACCGGCTCACCGGAGGTGACGACATCGACCCAGAGCCTATAAATAGGACCCTCGACCATGAAGAAAGGACAGGCAAGCTGGGGGCAAAACCGACGGCTAGAAACAGTCAGACCGCACCTTGCTGCGACCTGTCCGGGCGACCTGTCCGGGCGACCTATTCGGGCGACCTGTCCGGGCGACCTCAGCGACCTGTCCGGGCGACCTTAGCGACCTGTCCGGGCGACCTCGGCATACAGCCCGCGCGGCTTACTCTTTTCTTACCCGCAACTCTCTTGTATTCATTCAATTTTCCATGTACTAAACACAATGAGCTGTAATACAGATTATTAAATAAAGGGAAAGCCCGTCGCAGGAGTGGCATTTGCCGCGGTGGGCGAAGTCTGGCCTCACCGCAAGCTACCCGCCCTCTCTTCTTCTCTTCTCCCCTCTTCACTCGCGACTCAAGTAACCAGTTGCTCGCGGCCTCCTTTTTCCCCTATTTCCTCGACTAGATCGTGGAGGTGCCATTTTGGATTCAACAATGATCATAGTTGATATAAGCCCACTGTTGAAGTCCATCTCCTAGAGGGGAGGAAAGTAGAAATTCCTGGTTGTGCATTATGACTGAACGTGCTGTGGGCAATTATTATGAGGAGTGAAACATTACGATGAGCATCTGAATATAGAGTGTGGGGGAACATGTAGGAAATAATATTCATGTCACTTGATAATCTATGGGATGGTTTAGATTGGTGATAACCTCTCAGTAAAGTTGATAGCTTTAATCGTATTGAAACACGTTGCAATTTGTGCATGAGGATTGAATATTGGTGATAGGTTCTGTAACGCCCCTGATTTTCGTTAATTATTTTTACGTGCCCGCTGTGACGTAATTTTGGCGTAAGGGCGTTACGTCAGCTCGTCTAGTAGTGGGTTGAGCCTTAGCTTAGTTAAAGTATGTCTTGTAGACCGAGCGTGCGAGATTTCGCATCGTTTCGAGTTAAGGTAAAGATTTTGGGTGGGTATCAAGATTTTAGCTTCGGGAGGCTTTAGCCCGAGTTTGGCCCGTCGGAATTGAATTCTGGCTTCGCCGTTGGATTCGTAGCACCGTGTTTCAGTTAAGGTGCGAATTTCGTAGAAATCTGAGGTGATCTAGTTTCCCTCGCTATTTTAAGTAAATGGGGGAATTAATTAATTAATAAATTAATAAATTAGGTTTTTATGTAAAGCCTAATCTTCTTCCCCTATTCATCTTCTTCCTCCCTCGATCAAATCAGCCGCCGAGCAAAAGGGCGAGTGCGGAGCTTCGAGGAGCGTTCGATCGGCGATTTCTAGGGCTGTAGTAGTCGGAATCGCGTTTGGAGAGTAGATTTAGAAAGCTCTCGGCGAGATCTTCGTTCTAGCGGTAAGCTTTTCCCGTTTTATGGCATTTTTGGAGTTAGGGTAGTGACCTAACCCCTTCTTTCGACCCGAAAAGTTTCAGGAATCTGTGCTCGTGTGTTTCCCTAGCCGATCCATAGCTTTCGGAGCGAAGATCTTCGAGTTTGCAAGGTTTAAGGCAAGTGGCTTCCTCCTCCTCTTTGTTTGGTTAAGTCGTGGTTTTCCTTTCTCCTGATAGATGCTTGGTGAACTGTGGGCTCGTGTTTCGAGCGTCTTGTTTGATAGATAGAAAACCCTAATCTTCCCCTATCCGTAGTGTCAGAAATTTCCTCCCGGAAGGCACCACCGTTCCCTAATTTTATCCGTTGATTGTCCTTCTCGAGAAGTCTTGGTAGTTTTCGAGAAGTTGTTTTAGCCAAGTTTTTGAGAAGACCCCTTGACCTCTCGAGAAATGCTTGATTTCTCGAGAACTTTTCCCCGATGGAACCCCTATACTTCTCGAGAAATCCCTTGTCCTCTCTCGAGAAATCCCTTGAGCTCTCGAGAAATCCCCTGATCCCTCTCGAGAAATCCCTTGTCCTCTCTCGAGAAATCCCTGCCTTCCTCTCGAGAAATCAAATTCCATCTCTCGAGAAATCCTTTTATCTCTCGAGAAGTTCCTTGTAGTTTTCGAGAAGTCCTAAATTTTGATGTGTTTTGGTGTGGTTTCTGGTGGTGGGATTTCAAAATTTTGGACGGGGCTCTGCCCCGCACCCCGCAAGGGCTCTGCCCCTAAGACCCCGCAAGGGGCGCGGCCCCTTGGAACCCCGCCCGGAACGCATGTGATTTCGTTGAGTTTTTGTGTTTGAATCTCGTGTCCCCTCGGGTGTACTTGGATGATTGCCAGTGACCCTTCGGTGCTCCTGATCTCGAATCCCTCTCGTTTGAACTTCTTTTTACTCGCTGTGGTCTGTTAACATTTGAGTTACTCTTATGGTTCTTATTGATCGATGTGTACTTTGCCTTGACCCTATTTCTTAGGGCCTTCCAGTGATTATCCTTTCGGGCAGCGTCCCGTGTTTAATTAAAAATTTAAGTAATAAGAACTACTGTCTTTAGCCTTACACAGTAGTTGTGTTTGGGGGACAGTGGGGGAAATGTTATAGCCTTGCACGGTAGTCGTGTTTGGGTGGTTGGGTCTAGTGGTACCCCCACCTGGTTTGGGGCTTTGGGTAGCGGAGGTAGTTAACCGCTCCCGTGTAATGTGAGCTGATCAGTCTCTTTAATTGATGAAACTAAATAAATGAACGTGTTGTTCCTCTTTTGGTATTTAGTGCACTTGATGCTTGTTGACTCTTTGTTTAGAGCTCTCTTTCGGTAAATTTGGCTTGGGTTGGTACCCCTTATGCCTTGCTTGTTTTTCTGCTAGTTTTCTGCCACTTGTAATTCCTTGCTGAGGCGTTCTTTGTTGTATTGAATGCCTCAGGTTCAGAGCCGTAGCGGCTAGTGGTGTAGCCTGAAGTTCAGAGTTTTAGTAGCTGTTCACCCCGCTGCTGCGAGGTAGTTGTTTTTAGTTACTTCTTGTGCTCAGACATACTAGTTGGTGCCGATGGGTTAGTGTCATGTTGTTGACGCCCATTGTGCCCCTTTTTATACTTTATAGTTTATTTGCCAGATTATGCCACTATCTTTAGATCTTGTGTATCTTACCCTCTGGGAATGATTTATGTTAGGTGCACTATAGTTATAAAATGGTTTTTATTCATCCTCATTGCATTCTTTCTAACAGAAACCCTTAACTTTAAAGTCGCCTAAAGGTATTTGCTACTCTTACAGTACGCCTAGTTATGTGCATATCATTTACTTCATGCTCCGTCGTTTGCATACATGTAGGACTTTAAGTAAACTAAATCAAGTATTTTCCGCTGCAATTATATATACTTTCTCGGTGGACTAGTTGATCCACGAACTGAGAGACACAGTTCTTATCTCAAAACCCCTAATAAATGATTTCAAATGATGACTTATCATATAATCATGTTTGTTTAGTTAAGTAATAGGTTCCCGCCTGAGCGTCTACAGTTGTCTCCTGTATGACGTGGCATCATGACGTGTATTTTCTCTTACTCTGATACTCTTAAATTCGGAGAAAATGCGGGTTGTGACAGTTGGTATCAGAGGGAGGTTGTTCGACAAGTTGGTCGGGCAACAAATTCTGATATAGTTTAGTAGTTGTTTGATTTCATTACACACACACACCGAAGTGTCATCAGTACGTCTTGGCCGAAGCATGAACACTACACTCATAGCATGATAAGAAGTATACCGGGCATATTATGTAGTATGGGATGCATAATATGTGTTTGTATGTGGATCCACCATAGGTTGCAACATGTGACGGTTATGTAGTATGGGATGCATAACCATCATCACCTGGATGCCCATTAGCACATTTTCTCTTTCGTTACATGCAATATTATGTAGTATGGGATGCATAATATTACATGTGTACGCCGCTCATAACATGCATTAAGGCCTTTATTAGAATGCATAGCACAACATACTTTACATAGCATTGCATAAGCACACGTGCGAAGTTAAAGACTTATATGATGACACACGTACACACATGATTTCAAAAGGAATAGAAATTTCATGCATTCATGCCCTTTACACATGAGACTAGTGGGACGATGTAGTATCATTCCCGAGATTTGCACATCATCATGAAAATATCCCAGAGAAAGGTAGTGGAAATGGCAAGTAACTGTACATGTATGTTCTGAAACAAGCAGTGTAGTTCTAGTGTAAGGTTAAGTTTTAATTAGAGGTGTATGCGTGTTAGCAGAAATGGCGCGCAAGCGAGTCGCGACTAGGTCGACTCCCCAGTCGGAGGGTGAGTCTTCGGGTGCGCAGAGTGAAGCCTTGATCGAGAGTCTGCGCTAGAGCAATGAGACTCTGGCTAGGCAGATGGTTGCGATGCAGTCGCAGGTCGAAGCGTTGTTGGTTGCCGGTGCAAGGCAGCAATCCATAGTGCAGGCCCCAGTAGTAGGACAGACTGTACCTACCCCTCCTGCTCCCTTGGTACCCCCAGTAGCGATACCACCGGAAATGAATTTTATTACGCATTTTCAAAGGTTGGGACCTCCTACGTTTGACGGAAGAGCAGATTTCATGGTATTAGATGACTAGTTTGTTGCCATTGAGGATATGTTTTCGTACTCAGGAATCTCTGCAGACCAAAAGGTGATGGTCGCCGCTTACCAGCTGAAAGGACTTGCTAAGAGCTGGTGGATTAGGGAGAGGGAAAATCTCGTAGGTGGATGTTCGTGGGAGTCGTTCAAGGCGATGGTGTTAAAGAAATTCCTGCCGTTGGTCGAGCAAGCCGTTTAATGAATAATATTCTGCACCTGAAGCAAAGACAACTCACGGTTAGTGAGTATGAGATCGAGTTCAGTAAGTTGAGCAGCTTTGCTCCAGATTTAGTGGCTTCTGAGGCAGGAAGGATGAAGCGATTTCTCGGAGGTCTTCGTAGCGATATTCAGCAGTTGGCGAGTGCTTATAGATCTGAAAGTTATGCTGAAGTGGTAGAAGCAGCACTAAAAGTCGAGGCTATCGACAACGCCAAGAATCAGGGTGCTCTAATGAAAAAGGACAAGAGGAAAGTCGAAGAGGGGGAACCCCCAAGGTATCTAGCCCGGCTCCAAAGAAAAGGAGTGGAGAGGTGTGTAGCTTCTGTGGCCGCCCGGCCATCCAGTGGAGAAATGTTTCAAGAGGAAGGGAGCTCAGAAGCAACAGCGAGTGCTAGCAATCCAGGGCGCTCCGAAGGGTGAGGTGCTCTGCCAGTTGTGCAAGCAGAAAGGGCATGATGTGGCCCAGTGTTGGAACAAAGATAAAGTCTGCTTCCAGTGCAAGCAGAAGGGGCACATGAAGTTCCAATGCCCGCTGATTCAACCCCCGTTGCAGCCTGTTCCGCTTCGAACCTTGCCTCCGCCGCAGCATCAGGATAAAGGAAGAGGAAAGCTGAACGTGTTAACCCAGGAGCAAGCGCAGTCTTCGACCCAAGTGATCGCAGGTTAGACCTTAAGACAAATGTTTAGTCTTGTTTCCTTTTTAGTTCGCTGTATTAGACTAGTTTCTCTTCGCGCTTATAGGAAGATTTAAGGTAAAGAATCGTTGGGCGCGTGTTCTATTCGATTCGGGTGCTACCCATTCGTTCGTAGCAAGGGCCTTCGTTGAGCGTCACCGTTTGACCCCTGAGCTGGGAAACGATTCGTTCCTCGTTAAGTTCCCTTCTGGTGATCTGGTGTCCTCGAACCAGTGCGTCCGAAGTTGCCCCGTTCTCTTAGGAGATTTCTTGGCTGCTGCTGATCTCAAAGTGTTGGACTTAGAAGACTTTGACGTAATATTGGGTATGGACTGGTTGTCCAGTTATGATGCGGTCATCCGATGCAAGGAAAAGCGTCTGGACTTCGTGATGGACAACGGTCAACCCATGAGTGTTTTTGGTTCTCCGTACCAGAGTTCTTCGATAATTTCTGCGGTATGTGCTCGGAAACTGTTAATTTCCGGTTGTTTGGCTTACCTTGTTTCTGTAGTAGAAGCTGTTGGTGGTTCGCCGTGTATCGAGGATATTCTGGTGGTGCGAGAGTTCCCCGATGTCTTCCCTGCTAATCTCCCTGGTCTCCCGCCCGTTAGAGATGTGGAGTTCGTCATTGATCTTGAGCCTGGTACTCGTCCTATTGCTAAGGCACCGTACCGTATGGCCCCGCGCGAGTTAGAAGAGTTGCGAACTCAGTTAGATGAGTTGTTGCAGTGTGGTTTCATTAGGCCAAGTTCTTCTCCCTGGGGTGCTCCAGTTTTATTCGTGAAAAAGAAGGACGGTTCCATGAGATTGTGCATAGACTATAGAGAATTAAACAAAGTGACCATCAAGAACAGGTATCCGTTGCCAAGGATAGATGATCTGTTTGATCAGTTGCGTGGTAGCACGGTGTTTTCGAAGATTGATCTTCGATCAGGCTACCATCAGTTGAGGATCCATGAGTCGGACGTTCCCCGGACTGCCTTTCGTTCTCGTTATGGCCATTTTGAATTTCTAGTCATGTCATTTGGTTTGACAAATGCACCCTCTGCATTTATGGACATGATGAACCGCGTGTTCAAGGATTTTCTGGACCTTTTTGTGGTGGTATTCATAGATGATGTGCTGGTTTATTCTAGAAGTGCTGAGGAGCATGCTACGCATTTGCGCTTAGTATTGTCTACTCTTAGAGAGCACAAGTTGTATGCAAAGTTGAGTAAGTGCGAATTCTGGCTTTCGCAAGTGTCTTTCCTGGGTCATGTGGTAAACAAAGATGGAATTACTGTAGACCCCGCTAAGATTTCTGCCGTATTGGATTGGAAGACGCCTTCGACGCCTAAGGAGATAAGGAGTTTCTTAGGGTTGGCCGGGTACTACAGGAGATTTGTCCAAGGATTTTCATTGCTGTCCGCACCCTTGACTAAGCTTACCCAGAAGAATACTGCTTTTGTTTGGAGCGATAAGTGCGAAGAGGCCTTTCTGTAATTGAAGAGGCGTTTGTGTAGTGCTCCGGTGTTGGTCTTGCCGATCGAAGGAGTCGAGTATGCAGTTTATGTAGACGCATCTCACATTGGACTGGGATGTGTGTTGATGCAAGAAGGGAAGGTGATTTCTTATGGGTCTAGACAATTGAAGGTTCATGAAAAGAATTACCCTACGCATGACTTAGAATTCGCCGCAGTAATCTATGCTTTGAAGCTTTGGAGACACCTGTTATATGGAGTGTCATGCAAGATTTTCACGGATCATAAAAGTCTGAAGTATGTCTTCACCCAGAAGGAGCTGAATCTGCGCCAGCGGAGGTGGTTGGAGTATGTGGCGGATTATGAAGTAGATATTTTGTACCATCCGGGTAAGGCTAATGTGGTGGCCGATGCCCTGAGCCGGAAAACCGCGCATATCTTCAATCTCTCAGTGCAGTCCTTAGTAGAGGAGTTTATGTTGATAGATATCTCAGTCGGTAGTTGTACCACACCCTCGAGCTTAGAGGCTGAAGAGCCTTCTTGGATTGCCCTTACTAGGATGCATCAGAAGGAAGATCCTGACTTGCAGCATCTTCGAAGTAGAACTGAAAAAGGAGAATTGCCAGATTTTTCGATCGATGATAAGGATACTTTGAGGTACCGAGGTAGATATTGCGTCCCCGCGTTGGAAGAACTTCGGACAAAGATCTGTAGCGAGGCACATGATTCTAAGGTTTCCTACCATCCTGGTTCCACGAAAATGTATAAAGATCTGAAGCAGATCGTTTGGTGGTCAGGTATGAAGAATGATATAGCAAAATATGTGTCAGAATATTTAACTTGTCAGCGCGTGAAAGCAGATCATAAGAGGCCTGGAGGTAAGTTGAACCTGTTAGATATTCCAAGCTGGAAGTGGGAGAGTATTTCGATGGACTTCATTACCGGTTTGCCGAGATCTCCCAGTGGTCACGACTCGGTGTGGGTTATAGTAGATCGCTTGACAAAGTGTGCTCACTTTGTGCCCTTTAAGATTGGATACTCGATGGAGAAAATAGCAGAACTGTATTTGGATGAAGTTATCAGATTGCATGGTGTGCCTGTGAGCATTGTGTCGGACCGAGACTCGAGGTACACGTCTCGTTTCTGGCAGAGTTTGCAGGGAGCCTTGGGTACTGACCTTAGGTACTCTACCGCTTATCATCCCCAGACCAATGGTCAGACAGAAAGAGTTAATCAGATTTTGGAAGATATAATAAGGTGCTATATCTTAGATCATGGTGGAGCTTGGGATAAGCGGCTTGGATTGATGGAGTTCGCCTATAACAACAGTTATCAAGAAAGCCTACAAATGGCCCCGTTTGAGGCTCTGTATGGGAGGCGTTGTCGGACTCCGTTGTTTTGGGCCGAGGTAGGTGAGAGTCCTTTGCTAGGCCCAGAGGCTTTGGAAGAGATGAATGTTGCTGTGACTCATATCCGCGAGAAGCTCCACATTGCTCAGGAGCGGTATGAGAAGTATGCGAATCGAAGAAGAGTGGATTTAGAGTTTGCCGTTGGAGACAGGGTATTCTTGAAAGTTTCTCCGATGCCAGGTGTTAAGAGGTTTGGAAGGAACAAAAAGTTGGATCCCCAGTATGTGGGACCTTTTCAGATTGTTGAGCGCATCGGAGTGTCAGCGTATAGATTGGATTTGACTGCTTCCTTTCCTAATGTTCACGATGTGTTTCACGTGAGCCAGCTGAGGAAGTGTTTGCGTAGCGATCGGCTTGTTCTTGATTCGGTGCCAGTTTTGCAGCCCAATCTTTCGTATGTCGAAGAACCTGTCCGAATCTTGGAGACTCAGGAGCGTGTGTTGCGAAAGAAGACGATCCCGATGGTTAAGGTTCTTTGGAAGAATCAGGGTGTCGAAAGCACGACGTGGGAGCTGGAGTCTGCCATGAGAGAGACTCACCCTAGCCTCTTCTCTAAGATTTCGGGTAAATCTTCTGTCAGTTAATCTTTTAAATTTGATTTTGTATCTTTCTTGATCTTCAGATTCCAAGTTTCGGGACGAAACTTCCTTTTAGGGGGAGTGACTGTAACGCCCCTGATTTTCGTTAATTATTTTTACGTGCCCGCTGTGACGTAATTTTGGCGTAAGGGCGTTACGTCAGCTCGTCTAGTAGTGGGTTGAGCCTTAGCTTAGTTAAAGTATGTCTTGTAGACCGAGCGTGCGAGATTTCGTATCGTTTCGAGTTAAGGTAAAGATTTTGGGTGGGTATCAAGATTTTAGCTTCGGGAGGCTTTAGCCTGAGTTTGGCCCGTCGGAATTGAATTCTGATTTCGCCGTTGGATTCGTAGCGCCGTGTTTCAGTTAAGGTGCGAATTTCGTAGAAATCTGAGGTGATCTAGTTTCCCTCGCGGTTTTAAGTAAATGGGGGAATTAATTAATTAATAAATTAATAAATTAGGTTTTTATGTAAAGCCTAAAAATCTTCTTCCCCTATTCATCTTCTTCCTCCCTCGATCAAATCAGCCGCCGAGCGAAAGGGCGAGTGCGGAGCTTCGAGGAGCGTTCGATCGGCGATTTCTAGGGCTGTAGTAGTCGGAATCGCGTTTGGAGAGTAGATTTAGAAAGCTCTCGGCGAGATCTTCGTTCTAGCGGTAAGCTTTTCCCGTTTTATGGAATTTTTGGTGTTAGGGTAGTGGCCTAACCCCTTCTTTCGACCCGAAATGTTTCAAGAATTTGTGCTCGTGTGTTTCCCTAGCCGATCCATAGCTTTCGGAGCGGAGATCTTCGAGTTTGCAAGGTTTAAGGCAAGTGGCTTCCTCCTCCTCTTTGTTTGGTTAAGTCGTGGTTTTCCTTTCTCCTGATAGATGCTTGGTGAACTGTGGGCTCGTGTTTCGAGCGTCTTGTTTGATAGATAGAAAACCCTAATCTTCCCCTATCCGTAGTGTCAGAAATTTCCTCCCGGAAGGCACCACCGTTCCCTAATTTTATCCGTTGATTGTCCTTCTCGAGAAGTCTTGGTAGTTTTCGAGAAGTTGTTTTAGCCAAGTTTTTGAGAAGACCCCTTGACCTCTCGAGAAATGCTTGATTTCTCGAGAACTTTTCCCCGATGGAACCCCTATACTTCTCGAGAAATCCCTTGTCCTCTCTCGAGAAATCCCTTGAGCTCTCGAGAAATCCCCTGATCCCTCTCGAGAAATCCCTTGTCCTCTCTCGAGAAATCCCTGCCTTCCTCTCGAGAAATCAAATTCCATCTCTCGAGAAATCCTTTTATCTCTCGAGAAGTTCCTTGTAGTTTTCGAGAAGTCCTAAATTTTGATGTGTTTTTGTGTGGTTTCTGGTGGTGGGATTTCTAAATTTTCGACGGGGCTCTGCCCCGCACCCCGCAAGAGCTCTGCCCCTAAGACCCCGCCAGGGGCGCGGCCCCTTGGAACCCCGCCCAGAATGCATGTGATTTCGTTGAGTTTTTTGTGTTTGAATCTCGTGTCCCCTCGGATGTACTTGGATGATTGCCAGTGACCCTTCGGTGCTCCTGATCTCGAATCCCTCTCGTTTAAACTTCTTTTTACTCGCTGTGGTCTGTTAACATTTGAGTTACTCTTATGGTTCTTATTGATCGATGTGTACTTTTCCTTGACCCTATTTCTTAGGGCCTTCCAGTGATTATCCTTTCTGGCAGCGTCCCGTGTTTAATTAAAAATTTAAGTAATAAGAACTACTGTCTTTAGCCTTACACAGTAGTTGTGTTTGGGGGACAGTGGGGGAAATGTTATAGCCTTGCACGGTAGTCGTGTTTGGGTGGTTGGGTCTAGTGGTACCCCCACTTGGTTTTGGGCTTTGGGTAGCGGAGGTAGTTAACCGCTCCCGTGTAATGTGAGCTGATCAGTCTCTTTAATTGATGAAACTAAATAAATGAACGTGTTGTTCCTCTTTTGGTATTTAGTGCACTTGATGCTTGTTGACTCTTTGTTTAGAGCTCTCTTTCGGTAAATTTGGCTTGGGTTGGTACCCCTTATGCCTTGCTTGTTTTTCTGCTAGTTTTCTGCCACTTGTAATTCCTTGCTGAGGCGTTCTTTGTTGTATTGAATGCCTCAGGTTCAGAGCCGTAGCGGCTAGTGGTGTAGCCTGAAGTTCAGAGTTTTAGTAGCTGTTCACCCCGCTGCTGCGAGGTAGTTGTTTTTAGTTACTTCTTGTGCTCAGACATACTAGTTGGTGCCGATGGGTTAGTGTCATGTTGTTGACGCCCATTGTGCCCCTTTTTATACTTTATAGTTTATTTGCCAGATTATGCCACTATCTTTAGATCTTGTGTATCTTACCCTCTGGGAATGATTTATGTTAGGTGCACTATAGTTATAAAATGGTTTTTCTTCATCCTCATTGCATTCTTTCTAACTGAAACCCTTAACTTTAAAGTCGCCTAAAGGTATTTTCTACTCTTACAGTACGCCTAGTTATGTGCATATCATTTACTTCATGCTCCGTCGTTTGCATACATGTAGGACTTTAAGTAAACTAAATCAAGTACTTTCCACTGCAATTATATATACTTTCTCAGTGGACTAGTTGATCCACGAACTGAGAGACACAGTTCTTATCTCAAAACCCCTAATAAATGATTTCAAATGATGACTTATCATATAATCATGTTTGTTTAGTTAAGTAATAGGTTCCCGCCTGAGCGTCTACAGTTGTCTCCTGTATGACGTGGCATCATGACGTGTATTTTCTCTTACTCTGATACTCTTAAATTAGGAGAAAATGCGGGTTGTGACAGGTTCGAGCTTACTTATTTAGTAAAATATGTATATGACACCGTAAACACAAGTAGTCTTGTAGGGTATCATAGAGTAATTTCCATGTTATGCGCACGCCACTACACAAGAGTTATGATAACTCGGTATGGGTAGCACTGATGGCTTGGGGTGGATTATAAGATATGGTTATATCTTATGGTGAAATGTTAAGGACCCGGTGGTTGTGGGCCTTGGATGCTAATTAGCATCGGCATTGATGGTATAAGGAGAAGTGTAATAAGACTCCCTCATGAGTCCTTGGGTGCTTGATAGCACAGATTATGCATGGGAATTACAAGAATGTGCATGGTTTACACATGGTAGTGTAATGATCTTGGTTGAAGGATTGCTTGTGGCAGATCTACGGGCTCACCAGTCATCACACCGACGAGAGCTGGCAGATTGATCTCGGTCGGTTGGGCTGTGCTCTTTGTGTTTACTTCCAAAGACCCCTTCCGTGCCTAGCGACCGGTTGGCCTGTGCTCTTGGTGCATGTTTACTTCCCAAGACCCTTTCTGAGTCCAGTACACAGGTGCTCCGCTGTTGTGTTCTTAGCGTCGAGCGTACATAAGGCCTAGGTCTGGTAGTGTGCATACCCACCTAGTGGTGGAGAATCTCATTCCACTGCCACCGTCTGGCCACGATGGGGGGCGCCAGAGTGGTTAGCTACCCTCGAAAAGTGGGAACTGCAGGTCTATGTCGACATAGCAAATATGCATGGGTAAGTCATCAAATCATAATCATTGCATTGTATTCATCCTTTCATGATCATAACATTGCACCGGATTGGATCCTCATCATATAAACTTGTATGGGCACCTTTATATGATGAGTTACTTATTGTTCCAAACGACCCTTAACATATAAGCTTGCATGGGCATCCTTATAAGTTAAGTCCAATCCAGTTATCTATATACTCTGTTTGCTTTTACACTGTTACTGACCATACAACCTGTTAGATGTACATTTTATACATTTGATATACTGCTGCGATTATATCTTCCACTGTCACCTGCTCTTGCTACTACTGTTTATAATGCAGCTTCTCTTCATTCCCTTCTGCCCGGTGCCTTGGAGTCATCGGTGGACAGGATGTGAAGCTACTTAGTCTGTATGACTAACGATTGTTACACCACTATTTTAGGAGCACACCCAGGTGGATCAGCAATGTTCGACGCCAGACGATAGCCCGGCAAGGATGGCAGGGCCTGTGACTACGACACCTTTGCTACCGTCAGTGACAGCTGTGAGCGAGTGTTTGAGATGTAGCCTTAGGGAAAGTTTGTACTCTGATGTTTAACAGGAGCTTATATAGCTACCTGTCCTTTTGTACTGTAATGGACATTATTACTTAGTTGTGAATAAATGGCTTCTATGTTTTTGTATTATAGATGGGTTGGCATGATGATATTTGAGAATAACCGGCAGGATAGGCGTCTTGTAGAGGGGCTAGCCCGTCTGCTGGAACTTCCGCAAGGCGGCTGTCCTGGGCATAGGACTCCCCTCGGCTGTGTCTTGTGTTCTGGGAGGGGGTCCTACAAATGGTATCAGCTTGCAATGATCCTGAGATAAAGAAGTATATTAAACAACTTGGCCACCCCTCCTAGCTAAATCAGTTTGAGGACAAACTGATGTAGCGAAAGCTGTGGTGTGCCCATGTGGGATTCACATTAAGTATGTCCACTAACCCTTAGAACTAGTGCCAACCTAACTAGGACACCACATTATTCAAATTGACCAAGACGTTTTGTGGCGTATCCTAGTCAAAAGTCGACCTCGGGTATGGATTTGGTTGAGACATGAGGACACACAAAGTGATTATGGGAAGAGTTTAATGTGAGAGTAGATTTTCATGTCTTACACTATAATGCGCAACTTGGCTTATTGAGAGATATTACCACCTCTTACCCAGATTAATAGGTTATCTAGAGGAAAAGTTAATGCCCAGAAACTATTATTGAAGTACTAGGAGACTCGTAAGCCTAACCGTGTTTCCGATAACCTGACACTTCCCATTTTTGTTGTATTAAAGCAATCACCATGACGAATACCAGAGGTCGAATAAGAATTTGAATCCAGAATAGGCCTATTCTTGATTTGGTCACATGT
This sequence comes from Dactylorhiza incarnata, assembly GCA_033032865.1. Classification (NCBI taxonomy): domain Eukaryota; kingdom Viridiplantae; phylum Streptophyta; class Magnoliopsida; order Asparagales; family Orchidaceae; genus Dactylorhiza; species Dactylorhiza incarnata. The sequence continues at coordinate 606,617 of JAWHQI010000415.1, read as the reverse complement.
TGACCTTGAAAAGGGTGTCGTGAATAGTAACCCTCATAAGTGTGTGCACATGTAGGGTGATTGTACCATGTTGGTGGTTGAAGAGATTCAGCCCATGAATTAAGGGGGGCTGATCTCTTCGTTTATTGGGCTAGTGACCTACCGACTAGAGATTTCACAGGGAATTGCAAATCTTCACAATTTTCAACACTGGAAAGTGGTAATCCTTGAACAATTAATTCATCTTGAGCAGGGTGAACTGCTAACACCATGTTTTTGATCAAGAGAAAATTTCATTATCAGAATAAGAAAATAGAACGTTCCAAGGATAGTAAGCTAACCCTTGGGGGTATGCATCTGTATTTGTCTACACGTAGACTTTTGATAACATAATCGTCTTGGACTTGATGAAATTTTGTACATACAAGAGGATATAATAAAATTTTGTATATGGACGATAGGTATGATGATGACAATATTTAAGTAGTTATATAGACGTGGTAACGTGAGACTAGGAAATTAAAACAACATTAATCCTTGAGGTTTCGACCTAGAGAGAGGCTATGCATGCCTGAGGTACGAATAACATGAACTTACGTTTTGAATTCCTCTCCGAATAATTACCCAAGGATTTGGGGGTTGTTACATATCACCGTACCTGCCTTAGGAAGAGCTCCAGATTGGCGAAGTTGCTGGGAGAGCATGATTCCCTTAAGTTTAGAAGTTTAATTGATAATCGTTCGTGATGAAGATAACACGATTAGTATGACTCATTTGATGGTTTGACATCTCAACTTTATCTTAAAATAAACATGTCTTGAATGATCATTGGCGAAGATGGTAGGGCGCTTGGAATTGATTGGATTTAGTTTATCATATTGGGAATTATGCCTTACTTTGGTCGTCTGCATAACCCGTGTCGAAGAGAAATCATCTCGAACCTTATACCTTGGTTCATGACAAGTCCAAACATATATAAAGTGTACCGGTTGATTGGATGTTATTTACACATGCTTTCATTACCATGAGATACAACTTGGCCGTCGCCGTAAAAATTTGATTTTCTATATCACGCTGATATACAAGTGCGTCGATACAGGGATTTATAGGGGAAGAACCCTAAGTCGAGGGATGTATTCCCCTAAGGATTGTGCCCATACATGAGGTGAAGTCATGACATGTTAATGCACTATGACTCCTCTTATGTAAAGAGCAGTTGCAAATTGTCAAGAGATGTAACAATTGCCTCCAAAGCATCAAACTTTGGTTGGGGAGAATGTACAAATAAGTAAGAGTACGTGTAACAATATCGCCTTGACATGGTAGATTTCTAGAGAGCCGGTATCATGACCCACTATTTAATAAGGGTTAGGTTCACAGTTGAAATATCCTTTAAATAAAATGTCTAAATCGCAAAAGAAATTGGCGCGACTTCTAAGTTCGGTGCAAGTCCAAGTAGGACCTAGATTAGACAAGTAGTATTAGACTCAGGTCCTCTTGTTCTTAGAAGGGAACGAGGTGATTATAACCCATGCAAGGCATGGAGTCAAGATTCACCTCCTATTTGCTATATTGACCATGGTTCGTACTATTATCAAGTCAAGTTGCTAAATTTCAAAGGTCGAAAAAAATAATGATTTTTGGAATCATTGAAAACGAAATTTTACTAAGCTTGAATTTTAAGGCAACAACATTATGTTCAAGAGTTGGTGGATTGAAAGGGAATAATGTCCTGGCAAGTGAGGTAGTGTGATTGCGGGGCTTGACCATTATGTGAATTAGAAGTCAAGCGGTAAACATCCATGATGTTTGACAATTTTAATTATCTTGCCATGACATGGTATTGGAATGTAAGGACACTGGAAAATGTAAAACCTGGTAGGCATCATGTAATGTCTACGAGGTGCGTAAGATAAATATATATAATCCTTTGGATATGGATCTGATGATTTCAAGAATCAAAGCGCACTTGTTCGACGATATTATGATCATCCTTGTTCAGTTTCAGAATTGCTGAACCTAACATATCACTAACAACGTGAGTAGTCCTAAAGGAATTATAGAGAGTAATCCTATGACTTACACAATTCACCGCGTTAGAGTTATGACAACTTACTAGGGGCAGCGTTGTCGGTTTGGAGTAGTTGGTGGGATATGGTTATATCCGGTGGAAATCGAGTAAGGACTTGGCGGAAGTCCTTGAGTGCTTGTTAGAACGACTTGGTCATGAGAATTACATGTGCGTGTATGAATGGTAAATGATTGTATCGACCACTTGCTCGTGCATACTTGAGGGAGATACAAAACTTGATCATGATGAGTAGAGTTACAAGTCCCTACCTATACAAAACAACGGCGGTCTTCATGCTGGTGAGAGACATTCAAGCATTTTCTTGTACATAATTTTGATTACGACTCTCGTGGAGAATTATAAAGGTACACTTGGGAAAATTTGGGGCGATGCACGATGCAATGTGGATCTGTAATGCCACACACAAGGGTTAAGTGTGAGTCAGGACATACTAAATTAATAACCTCATCAAGTGTACCCGAATTGGATTTACATAGTCCGACCTTCAATCCACATAGCCCCAACCTAAATTTCGGGGACAAAATTGTTTCTTCATCTATTGGATTTGTAACATCCCAATTCAAACTAGATCCCTCGAGTGACATGAGTCACTTGGAGATGCTTGTGCTAGGTAGGAGTCTTGAGGTCTTAATCGTGTCAGGGATGTGCCCTTATCTCCAGGAGTGGGTGTAACCCTCACCCCTTGAAGCTAGAAAGCAAATGGCAAAGGATTGGTAGAAGCGAGCTAGCGCCGACGGTGGCTTCAGCTAGCGCCGACAGTTGTGGCCGAATCAGTGCACGTGATTTCTTCCATGGTGGGTGGCCTTATTTGCCTAAAACTATGTTGATGGTGGAATTAAAAGCCAATAATCAGTTGACACCTAGTGGTGGAGTTCCAACATAAGGCATGAAAAGTGGGTTGTAATTAATGCTCACAAATGCAATCTCTCTCTCACTCTTCCTTCTCTCCTAACTCAAATGGGTTGAACTCTCCTAATCAGAGAGCTCTATTCATCTTCTTCTTTTCATTATCTTCTTCGTCACACCTTAAGAGAGAGTTAAACTTAGGGTTCTCAGAAGAGCAAGCTTGGAGAAGGATTTGAGCTCGTCCGAACCCCGCCATGCCGCCGAGGACACAACAGCGATCGTCGGCCGGAAAACAGGTGACTTCCGACCCTTCTCCATTGGTGCTAGATCTTAGAGAAAATTAGGAGAGGTGTTGAGCTCAAAAGAGCTTGGCTTGTGAGCTAATGGAGCTTCCTAGGAAAATACCAAGCCGGACTTTCTTTTCAGGGCACCGATTGCCCAAAAGTTCCTTCAATCAGTTCTTCTCTTCAAAAGGAAGAGATAGGATTTGATTTCGTGGAAATCCATGGTCTATGGAGGGAGTATTGGAGGAGAGAGGGTGAAACGGCCTAAATTCTTGCGGAGGAAGATGATGAATAGTCTATATTAAAAAGGGCTTTAATTATTAATATGGTAGCAATTATTGAACTTGAATCATATTGGATATATAAATTATGCAACCTCGAGTTTGCCTGAGTAGGTAAGGCCCGAAGATTAGTGACTTGGGCTAGGAGAGGAAATCTCGCCATTGAGGGGTTGCGAGAGTTGGGGGATACGGGCCGAGGGGAGCTCGCAGGAAGGCATGCGAGACCCGGCCTCTGCTAAAATTTTTGAAAGACCGTTTAGGAGTAAGCAGGAGTTGTATCAACAAGAGTTATAGCCAAACAACCACAATGCCAAAACAGCAACACAAGAAATCTTTATTGAAACAGAACTGCTTTACAATGCGAGGTATACATGGCGAGACATGATTCATCATAATCACGGAGACGAGAAGAACAAAACACACCAAAAAAAAGGCAAAGCTGGCGGCTAGACAAGATCAGACCGCACAAGCCGCACTACTCCAGAACTCGCCCGACTTGCCCTGAGATCGCACAAACAGAAACCGGACAGATTGCCAGCACTGCAAGACCGCACCTCAGACCGCACGAACTGGAGATTATTGGAACAAAGAACTGAAGCTGTTGCCAGACTGCAACTCAGACCGCCTAACCGCTGAAGGTCGCCTGATCACTGAGCTTGCTACGAACAGCATAAGAACACAATAACCTAGTTCGCTGACAGACCGCAGACGAACTGTTTATTTAAGCCACCGGAAATCACCAAGGAAGGAGACCGCACCCTGCTGACCGCAAACAGTTCTTGTTATTGGAATGACAGGCCATGCACCCCTATTTATAGGCGGGTGGACGGATGTCGTCACCGCACAAACCGGGATACAGTCACCACCCATCAGATCGCGAACGGTCTCAAAAGACAGACCGCGCGAACAGACTTCTTGGACGATCACCCGACCAAGAAGCATATCAGCAGACAAGATCGCGCACAAGCCGCGCGAACATGAGACCGCGCACAATTCGTGCGGTCTCAACAACGCTCCTTCCTTAGATCATCAGGAGCAAGCAAGAACCATCTGGCCGACTTCACTCAAGTCGTCAGATCGCCATGATAGACCTCCCGGGTAGACAGCCAAAAATGAACAACCCGCCCGGTCTCCCAACAAGGGAGCCAGGCAAACAGAAGAACTCCTTGGGAACAACCCGCATCAGGTCGCCAACGACCAAACCCAAGAAGCAAGCTAGCCGATCTCACCAGATCGCCAGAACCAAACCGCCAGAGCACCAGCGTAGACCGCGCGGTCTCTGCGGTCTCCAGCCTCCAGACCGGTCGGACTCCCTTCCACTTCACTTTAACAATTTCAACACTCCCCCTTGAAGTGGGAAGTGGAAACTAGCCCGAGCAACTCCCTTAACCGTGTAAACGGTCCCTTCTCCAACGGCTTTGTGAAGATGTCTGCGACATTGTCCGCACTCCGAACATGCTCGACCATAAGAGATCCTCCCAACACCTTTTCACGAATGAAATGGTGCTCAATCTCTATATGTTTGGTCCTCGCGTGACAGACTGGATTGTTAACCAGCTTAAGAGCACTCTCATTGTCCCCGCGTAGCATAGTGGGACCTCGAACCTCCTGGTGAACGTCCTCTAACAACCTCCTGAGCCAAACGGCTTCCTGAGCTGCCAAGGCCGAAGCCTTGTACTCCGCTTCTGTGGTAGATACAGACACCGAGTCTTGCTTCTTGCTGCGCCAAGAAATAGCTGTGGGACCCATCATAAAGACATAACCAGACGTTGATCTCCGATCATCCACGTCTGCCCCATAATCAGCATCCATGAAACCATGCACCTCCAAGCTTGACCCTCTCCTATAAAGGAGATCCAAATCAGAGGTCGACTTCAAATACTTCAAGATGCCTTTTGCCGCCAGGAAATGAGGTTTCCGTGGTTCCTCCATGTACCGACTCACTTTGCCAACTGCATAAGCAATATCAGGCCTCGTGATGGTCAAATAGATCAAGCTCCCAACCAGAGCTTGGAAAACCAACGGTTCAGATAGAACTCTTCCCTCATCCTTCCGAAGCTTATGATGTTGCTCCAGAGGTATAGAGCTGCTCTTCCCTTCCTCCATGCCGAATCGTTGAACAATCCGCTCCGCATAGCCAGCCTGAGAAATGAGCACTCCGCTCTCCCGCCTCTGCACCTCGAGTCCAAGGAAATGGTGAAGCTCCCCCAGATCCTTCATCTCGAATCTGATAGCAAGCTCAACCCTGAGTCTTGCAACAGCTTCCTTCGAGTTTCCGATGACAATCATGTCATCCACATACAGCAGCACAATCACCCGAAGCACCCCCTCCTTCTTGATGAACAAGCTAGAATCAGAGTCTGAAGCAACGAATCCGCAGAATAAGAGATACTCTGCAATCTTCCCGTACCACGCCCGAGGCGCTTGCTTCAACCCATACAGGGCCTTCTTCAATTTACAAACATAGTCCGGATACTCCTTCGAGATGAAGCCTTGCGGTTGGATCATGAAAATATCCTTGTCAATCTCGCCGTATAAGAAGGCATTCTTCACGTCGAGTTGCCAAATCTCCCAACCACTCGAAGCCGCCAAGGCAATAACAAATCGAACCGAAGTCATCTTTGCCCCTGGACTAAACATCTCATCATAATCTTCTCCGTACTGCTGTGAAAAACCACGAGCTACAAGGCGAGCCTTGTACCGCTCGATGCTGCCGTCAGCTTTCTTCTTCAGCTTGAAAACCCACTTGCAAGTGACAGGAGTGGTGCCCTTGGGCTTGGGCACAAGAGACCAGGTCTCATTCTTCTCGAGAGCTACCATCTCTTCTTGCATAGCAATGTCCCACTCCTTCATGCCTCTGGCCTTTTCAAAGCTCGACGGCTCCCTTTCATCTAAGGGACCAGCAAAGAAACATGAAACAAAGTTCACCATGTTTCCTCCTGTGTATCGGTCTGGTGGTTGAATAGTCCTCTTCGACCTCCTAAGAGGTTGACCCTGACTAACCACCTCCTCAGCTGCTTCTTCAGACCTAGCTCCTCTTCCAGAAGAATTTGGAGCATCGCTCCCCCTGCTTCCAGAACCTGAAGCTTCCGCCTCTGAGCTAGACACAGCTGGAGCTCCTGGTGAAACAGGCAACTCCACTTGAAGATTTCCGGCAGCTTTTCCTCCTTCATCAACCCTGCTCTCTGGTAGCTCAATTCCTGAACTCCCCTTGTAAGAAGTCACTTCATCGAACACCACATCCCGAGAAACAATTGACCTCCGTGTCTCAGGATCCATGCATCTCCATCCCTTCTTCCGCTCATCATACCCAACAAAGACTAGCTTCCTTGCTTTCGCATCTAGCTTTGTCCGAAGAGCATCAGGAATTTGCACATAGCAGGTTGATCCAAACACCCGAAGGTGTGCAATGCTCGGCTTCTCCTTGAACATTAGTTCGTGAGGGGTCTTCATGTTGATAGGACTCAGAGGCAATCTGTTGATGACATAAGCTGCACAAGACATTCCCTCCGCCCAGAAGGACTTTGGGATACTCTTGGCATGAAGCCAGCATTTGCAAGTTTCCGTCAGATGACGGATCTTCCTCTCGGCAATGCCATTCTGCTGTGGAGTATGGGCACAAGTGAGCTCTCTCTGAACGCCGTGTTTCCTGCAAAAACTTGAGAACTCACCAGAGGTGAACTCCCCACCATTGTCAGTTCTCAATTTCTTCACCCGCAGGCCTAGACGACCTTCCACCAGCTCTTTGAACTCCACAAACTTAGCAAAGGCTTCTGACTTCTCTTTCAAGAAATACACCCAGACATATCTGGTGTAATCGTCAATCAACACCAACATATATCTATTGCCTCCAAGGCTTGGGGTGGCGGTCGGTCCCATCAAATCACCGTGGATGCACTCCAACAGCACTTTGCACCTTGTTTGCGATTTGTCAAATGGAAGTCGACGAGACTTACCAAACTGACATCCTTCGCAGACATGACCGTCTCCATAGGAGGACAATCTAGGCAAGCCATTGACAAGGCCCCTTACCGCCATAGCCTTCAATTTGTCCATGCCTACATGCCCCAACCTTTCATGCCAGATGGCCGCGCCATCATTGGTCCTCATTTTATCAACATAGGTACTTGTCGATAAAACGAACAAGTCCTTCACCCGTTTGCCGACATGAATAACATCTCCCTTTATCTCCGGTTGAGTTTTGAGAAACTTCACTTCTGTTGGGCCAAACAGAACGTGATAACCGGCATCGACCGCATTGGTCACAGAGAAGAGATTTTTATTCATACCAGGCATGTGATAAACACTCCTCAACGTGAGTGGACCCTTATCACTGCTCAGAGAGACGACTCCTTCGTGCTCTACTGGATGAATAGAATTATCAGCCGTAATGATAGCATTGTTACCTGAGTAAGGCGCCAAAGAAGAGAACTTTGATCCATCCCCGGTGAGATGATGCCCACACCCTGAATCAACAATCCAGTCCTCATCATAATTGATGAAAGCCAAGGCCTTAACGGGATCGCCGTTATATTAGACGCAAAGGCTCCTCCCCATCCAACTTCACCAGACTTTGGCATCTCCTTCTCCACTGCATGTCCCGGCTGAAGATTCACCCGGCAATCTTTCTTGAAGTGCCCGGTCTTATTGCATCTAAAGCACCTCGGTCCCTCTCCTTTCTTCTTTCCATAAGACTTAGGAGCATAGCCCCTATCTTGCTGACCTGAAGTGGAGGGTCCATCATGACCCGGCTTCTTTTCCCATTTCTTCTTCTTCTTCCCAGAAAACATCACATCACTTTCTCCCCCGGAGATTGAAACCCCTGCCATCTGTCTTGCTAAACTTTCTTGCGAAGCAAGAAGGTTCTCCAGCTCCAACAACGACGGTTGATTTGCCCAACCCTGAACAGAAGTCACAAAAGCAAGATACTCCTTCCGCAACCCGCGGATGATATGCCTCTTCAGTTTTGCCTCAGCAATTGGCTCATCAGGGACCAATGCAGAAATCTCTGCCGTGAGGTTCTTCATCTTGAGGAAGAAGGTAGAAACAGAAAGATCACCTTGAGAGGCTTTCGCCAACTCATTTTCAAGATACTGTAGCCTCGCTACATTCTTCTTATTGAACAACCCATCCAAGGATGTCCAAATCTCAGCAGCAGATTTACATCCAATGATGTGATCAAACAGCTCCGGTGAGATAGCCCTCTTGAGAGTGAACTCTGCCTTAGCATTCGTCCTCCTCGAAAGTCTCACCTCTGCCATATTATCTCCTGCTGGAAACACCTCTTGTGTGTCTTCTCCGCCAACTACCTCCCATAGATCCTCGCCAAGCAAGTAACTCTCCATACATGACTTCCACTTTTTAAAATTAGTCGATGTGAGGAGTTCAATAACAAGACCTCTTGCGTATCCACCTTCCATGGCAATCTATGTGGTCTCTTCTTCACAAAGACGATGGCAACTCTAGTTGATCACTGCTTATCCACTCCAGAAACCTCCCTCTGATACCATGTTAAAATTTTTGAAAGACCGTTTAGGAGTAAGCAGGAGTTGTATCAACAAGAGTTATAGCCAAACAACCACAATGCCAAAACAGCAACACAAGAAATCTTTATTGAAATAGAACTGCTTTACAATGCGAGGTATACATGGCGAGACATGATTCATCAGAATCACAGAGACGAGAAGAACAAAACACACCAAAAAAGGCAAAGCTGGCGGCTAGACAAGCTCAGACCGCACAAGCCGCACTACTCCAGAACTCGCCCGACTTGCCCTGAGATCGCACGAACAGAAACCGGACAGATTGCCAGCACTGCAAGACCGCACCTCAGACCGCACGAACTGGAGCTTATTGGAACAAAGAACTGAAGTTGTTGCCAGACCGTAACTCAGACCGCCTAACCGCTGAAGGTCGCCTAATCACTGAGCTTGCTACGAACAGCATAAGAACACAATAACCCAGTTCGCTGACAGACCGCAGACGAACTGTTTATTTAAGCCACCAGAAATCACCAAGGAAGGAGACCGCACCCTGCTGACCGCAAACAGTTCTTGTTATTGGAATGACGGGCCATGCACCCCTATTTATAGGCGGGTGGATGGATGTCGTCACCGCACAAACCGGGATACAGTCACCACCCATCAGATCGCGAACGGTCTCAAAAGACAGACCGCGCGAACAGACTTCTTGGACGATCACCCGACCAAGAAGCATATCAGCAGACAAGATCGCGCACAAGCCGCGCGAACATGAGACCGCGCACAATCCGTGCGGTCTCAACAACGCTCCTTCCTTAGATCATCAGGAGCAAGCAAGAACCATCTGGCCGACTTCATTCAAGTCGTCAGATCGCCATGATAGACTGCCCGGGTAGACAGACAAAAATGAACAACCCGCCCGGTCTCCCAACAAGGGAGCCAGGCAAACAGAAGAACTCCTTGGGAACAACCCGCATCAGGTCGCCAACGACCAAACCCAAGAAGCAAGCTAGCCGATCTCACTAGATCGCCAAAACCAAACCTCCAGAGCACCAGCGCAGACCGCGCGGTCTCTGCGGTCTCCAGCCTCCAGACCGGCCGGACGCCCTTCCACTTCACTTCAAAAATTTCAACAGCCTCGGTGGATGTCGCCAGAAGGAGGGTGAACGAGGCCTTCGCAGAGCGCTCGCCTAGGAGAGGTTTCGCGAGCCATACTCGCGAGGAGACTCGCGGGAGCTCTCGCGAGTAGCCTTCTGGCAAGCCACTTGCCTATAGGCTAAGGAGGCGAAATTCCCCCTCTGCCCCTGGTGGTCCGCCGTTAGCCCCTCCAAACAGCAGAGTTTGGTTGTTAGCAAGCCAAATTGGGGTACATTTAGTAAAACCAAAAGGCGGAATTCCGCTGTTAACAGACCACGAACAAAAAACTATAAATAGACCTTAAAGGGCACCTTGGGAGAGGAGTCCAATCTCAGTATTCTGAGCTTCTTCTTCACTTGGTTACTTTGGTTTAGCTCTCCAGCTCTCCAAGGTGCCCAAGTCTCAGCTTTGGCTTGGGAGGGGAAGCGCTCAACGATCTTCTGGGTTTGTGGTGGGACCTCCTGGCTGCGACCAAGGTCTAAGTCTAGTTCTGAATCTCCAGTCTGCTCTTTCTGAGGGATCAGTAAGGGCTGGCTGCCCCTCAACTCGTTGAGGGCCCGAGCTTCACAAGAGACCGAGAAATCGGTTTCAACATTTTGGTGCAGTGAGTGTGGAGTGTGGCTGGTCCAAGAAAGTTCCTAGGAAGGGACATGGCAGGAGATGAAGAGCAGGGCGAGGTGTTTTGCGGGTCACCCCCGGTGATGATGCCAAGGATGTTCTCAGACTTCAGGAGGGAAGTCCTCGATACCCTCGGGTTCATAGAAGCGAGTTTGCAACCCCGACGGCTCAGGTGTTCTATACTCCAACAGCGGTTGGCGAGAATGCCCCGGGAGGGAGGACTGGAAAGGAGATGGCCGGGGGGGGGGGGGGGGGGGGTCAGTGCAAGACCTGGAGGGGCGAGTGCTATTCGCCAGCCCGTCGAGCGAGGTGCCAGCGAGCACGGTGCTTGCGAGCATGGTGTAGGCGAGCATGGGGCAGGCGAGCGCGGCGCAGGAGAGCGTGGTCTGGTGGGCGTGGCGCCCGTAGGAGTGGCTTTGGTGAGTGTAGCTCTCGCGAGTATGTCCCCGACGGGCTCAAGCCTGGCGATAGAGCTCGAGGGGCGAGTGGGGCAGGAAAGAATGGAGGGAGGAGGGAGCCCCTTTTACGAGCTGGTTCTTTCCGCACCCATTCTAGAAGGGTTCAGGGAATGGGACAGGGTCTACTACCACGGCAGGGACGACCCTGTCCAGCATCTGCAGTCTTTCGAGGACTCTGTTTCTATCAGGCCGATGTCGGATGCCTTTAAGTGTCGGCTCTTCGCCGTCATCCTAAAATAGAAGGCCGGGGACTGGTTCCATCAACTCCCAGTTGGATCAATCTACGCATTTGAGGACTTGCGTAGAAGCTTTTTATTGCGGTTTTCGACTTCAAAGAAGAGGAAGAAGGACGTCGAGTCCCTCTTCAAGGTGAAGTAGGAGCCCAAGGAGTCGTTGGCTCACTATGCAGATCGATTTCAGGAGGTGGTATTGCTCACCCAGGAGGTGCCCCGGTTTGCTTTCCAGCTCGCATTCACGGTTGGGCTGAGGGAGAGTTTCTTCAAGATGGGATTGAAGAGGAAGGCCCCCGTCTCCTACGTGGAGTTGATGGAGAGGGTGGCGGAGGAAATCGAAAGTGAGGAGGCCAATCTGGAGATCACTAGGAGGCTAGCAAAACTCAGCGAGCCGGAGGTCAGGAAGCAGGAGGTGTGGAGAAGGGAAGAGCCCTGGGCCCCAGAGGGGGGGATGGAGGCAGCAGGGTGAAGGAATGCAAGGTCAGGGGAGAGGTTACGCCCTGGGAGGGGGTAACTTCCATGGGGGTCAGGGAAGACCCCTTCAGTTGGGATGGAGGCAAGGTCCAAGGCAGGTGCCTCCCCCGCCTCAGCAGGCCATGGCGATCAGGCGAGGGAGAGGGGGAAGAGGAAGGAGAGAAGGGGCAGGAGCAGAAGCAGGAGCGGGAAGGATAAGGGGGAATAGGGCGGCAGAAGCCTTGAGGGGAGAGGTGACGTTGCCATACTGTGACTTCCACGATGAGGAAGGTCACGCAACGGCCACTTGCCCAGAGTTTTTGGAGACGAAGAGGGCCAGAGTCCCAGCGCCGCGTCAGCAACAACAGGTGAGGATTTAGGAGGTCCTTCCTCGGGAGGATGAGTAGGAAAGGTGCGAGGATAGGAATAATTTGGGGACCCGAGGAGAGATCGGAGTGATCCACGGGGGAGTAGGGGTGGAGGCAACATGCAAGGCGAGCTTTCATACCATCTACCGCTGGAGCGTGGCTTCGACATCCATGGCCCCACCCCTGGCAGAAAAAATTACTTTCTCTCAAAGGGACATGCCGGGTCATGAGGACCCTTTCTGCGATGCGTTGGTCATCCAGACCACCATTGAGAACTTCATGGTGTCCCGGATCCTCGTGGACAATGGAAGCCCCGTCAACGTCATCTTCAAGAGGGCGTTCGATGAGATGAAGGTGGAGACCAATAGGTTGTTGGCCTAGGATGGCCCGTTGTTCGGGTTCTCCGGAGAGAGGAAGGAGGTAGAGGGGGGAGTTGGGCTCCATGTGGTCTTAGGCGGGCAATCCCGGAATTGCCTCTTTGTCATAGTAGATGCCCCCAGCAGCTATAGTGCCATCTTCAGACAACCGCTCATCAGTGCTTTCCGCTGCGTCCCCTCCACCTTCCACAAGTCTCTCAAATTTGACTCGAGAGAAGTTCAGATTCGGGTAAGAGGGGACCCAATGGTAGCAAGGCAGTGCTACGTGACGACAGTAAACACCATCTCCTGGATAGCTGAAGCTGAGAAATGGGATCAGGAGGTGGTGGAGCCGGCGGGTCTTAGAGAAGAAGTAGATGAGGAGAAGGAATTGGTAGAGGGTCAGGCCCATGAAGGAAGGGCGGAAGAGCTGATAGCGATCAGAGAAGATGGAAGGGAGGAGGAGGCCAAATCATTCACAAGCGGCGAGGGGAAGGAAGGAGATTGGGGAGAGCAGTCCCGACTGGAGGTTGCGGAGGAGGTCGTGGAGCTCGAGGTCACCACCCGGGCTGGGGTGGTGGAGAAGGTCTGAATCAGCGGATAGCTCGGCCTGGAGGAGCAGGAAAAAATCCTAGCCTGCGTGCAAAAGAATGTGGATGTCTTCGCCTGGAGCGCTGCGGAAATGCCCTGGATTGATGCGGACGTGGCATGCCACCGTCTTAACCTCGATCCCGGCTCTCGGCCTATCCGCCAAAAGAAGAGGGCCATCGCCGACAAGTTGGAAGGCCCCATCTGGGAGGAGGTAGCAAAACTTCTCCGAGCAGGTTTTGTATCGGAGATGCAGTATCCAGGCTGGGGTCTCCAATGTAGTTATGGTGAAAAAAGGGGGAGGTAAGTGGCTCATGTGTGTTGATTCTCACTACTCAATAAATCATGCCCCAAGGATTGATACCCCTTGCCTAGAATCGACGCGCTGGTTGATTCAGCCGTCAGTTTCTCTATAATGTCTTTTTTAGATGCATTTTTAGGTTACCATCAAATCCGCATGCATCCCCCCCCCCCTCCGATGTCAAGGACGTCTCCTTCATCACGGGCGATGGGTGTTATTATTATAAGATGATGCCCTTTGGGCTCAAGAATGCAGGGGCCACGTACCAACGAATGATGGACAGGGTCTTCCGAGAGCAGAAGGGGAGAAACCTGGAGGTCTATGTTGATGATCTCATGTTAAAGAGCCGGGACCTCGAGTCTCACCTCCAAGACCTTGAAGAGACCTTTGGGACCTTGCAGAAGTATAAGATGAAGCTCAACCCCCTGAAGTCTGTCTTCGGGTCTAGCAGGAGAAAGTTCCTGGGACACTTGCTAACCCCAACGGGGGTGGAGCCTAACCCCGACAAAGTTAAAGCGATCATGGAGTTGGGTTCGCCAAGAAATTTGAAGGAGGTTCAGAGCCTCACGGGAAAATTGGCCGGACTCAGAAGGTTCCTCTCCAAGGCGGGTGAGAAGTGCGCACCCTTCTTCAAGGTGCTATGGGTAAACAAAAAGTTTGAATGGCCCTCAGCATGTGAGGAAGCGTTCCAAGCTCTGAAAGAGCAAATCACCCAGACTCCTCTACTCCAGGGACCAAGACAAGGAGAGGATCTATCCCTATACTTGGGGTTATGTTCCGAAGCAGTAAGTTCGGTGTTGGTCCGGGAAGAAGGGAGGAGGCAGTTCCTCATCTACTATGTCAGCCGAGTGCTGAGGAAGGCGGAGCTCCGATACCCCATTTTAGAAAAGTTGGCCTTCGCTCTGGTGGTATCGGCCCGAAAGCTCCGACCATACTTCCAAGCGCACTCAATCAAAGTGGTGACCGACCACCTACTTCGCAAAGTCATGGAGGGGGTGTAGTACTCAGGAAGATTGGCAAAATCGTCCGTAGAGCTAAGTGAGTTCGACATCGCATTTGTGCCTAGAATGTCAATCAAGGCACAAGCGGTGGCAGAATTCATGGCGGACTACGCAACCGAAGTGGGGGAACATGAATCACCTCACCCGATGGCCTGGAAGATGCTGGTGGATGGTGCGTCAGGAAAGCACTCATATGGAGGAGGAATCATCCTAATAAGCCCCCTAGGGACAAAGATTGAGCAAGCCTTGAGCATCCATTTTCCAATAACCAACAACCAGGCTGAGTACGAGGCAGTGATAGCGGGCCTGCGGTTGGCCCGGGAGCTGGGTGTACAAGACGTGGAGGTCTCAACGAACTCCATGGTGGTGGCATGCCAAGTCAGGGGAGAATTTGAAGCAAAGGACCCGACCCTCCAATGCTACCTGGAGAAGGTCAAGGGGGTCATCGGTTAATTTCACACTTTCTCCATCAAGCATGTGCCAAGGGAGGAGAGAACCCCGGCGGACCTCTTAGCCAGGTTTGGTCCCCGAGCTGGGGGGACGGTATCAGAACTCTTCCGACCTTCCATCGAGGAAGGGGAGCTGATGGAGGTGGATCAGCGAGCATCATGGATGGATCCCTTCATCACCTTCCTGGCATCGGGAAAGTTCCCTGAACGTAGATAAATGACGCTTCAGGTATAAGCCGGCTTAATATTCCTTGCATGCAGGGGGATTCTACTGGAAAACACTCTCGGGACTCTTGGCCCGTTGTGTATCAGAGGAGCAGGTCCCGAGAGTACTAGAAGAAATCCAATCAGGGGAATGTGGCAGTCACTTTGGGAGCCGAACCTTGGAAGGTAGAGTGTTGAGGCAAGGCTACTTTTGGCCTACCCTCAGCAAGAATGCAGTGGAGTTTGCAAGAAAATGTTCAAAGTGTCAGCTGTTTGATCCTCTCCAGCTCTTGCTAGCTCAGAGACTTCGAACCATCACGGCTCCCTGGCCATTTCCTATATGGGGTTTGGACCTGGTAGGCCCTTTCCCACAATCCAGTGACCAAAGGAAGTTTCTTATGGTGATGATCGATTACTTTTCCAAGTGGGTAGAAGTGAAGGCGCTGGCCAAGGTAACATCCCAAGTGGTAAGAAATTTTGTGTGGGGTGAGATAATTTGCAGGCACGGGCTCCCACTGGCCATAGTGACGGATAATGGACCACAATTTGCCAGTGAAGAGTTTGTAAGTTTCTGCACCCAACTCGGCATCGACCTCAGGTTTGCATCGGTCCACCACCCAAGAAGTAACGGTCAAGTTGAGGCAGCGAACAAGATAATCATCAACCTACTCAAGAAGAAAGTGGATAGCCTCAGGGGCAACTGGGTAGAGCAGCTACCCTCAGTCCTCTGGGCCTTGAGGACTACTCCAAATACCGCCACTAGGGAGACTCCATTCAAACTCTCTCATGGGTCCGAGGATCCTCCCAATCGAGTTTGAAGTAAAAACCCCCAGGGTGGTCACCACGAGTGAAGGGGATGAAGGATGGCTAGTGGAAAACGATGTAGAACAATGGCTGTCCCTGGACCTGGTAGAAGAGCTCCGGGACCTCGCCACTGTTCGGCAGGAGGAAGTCAAGAGGCAGATGTCCAGGTACTTTAATCAACATATCAGAATAAAACAGTTCGAGAAAGGGGACTTGGTCCTGAAGAAGGTAGATGCGGAAGGGAGAGGAGTCGTTGTAGGTAAGCTAGAGCCCAATTGGGAGGGGCCTTACATTATAAGTGAAGTGCTCAAGTCGGGAGTGTACCATCTCCAGGATGTGGAAGGGGTACCTCTCGGCCGGGCCAGGAGTGGATTGACTTGAAATGATTTTACCCTTAAAGTTTTTATAACTGACTGTATGTTTTTACTCTTCGGATAGCATATGTGGTTGTTTCAGGACAAAAATCCACAAGTTCTTTGGTGCGGGAATGTCCAGATCGATTCCACTATCGGGCTCTCAAAGACGGTGGGTCAGGTTGATCTCTGGAGAGGCTGGCAAGTGGCAGGTTCTTTGGCGCTGGAATGCCCCAGATCGATTCCGCTGCTGGGCTCTCATACACAGTGGGTCAGGTTGATCTCTGGAGAGGCTGACAAGTGGCAAATTCATTGGTGCTGGAATGCCCCAGATCGATTCCGCTACCGGGATCTCATAGATGGTGGGTCAGGTTGATCTCTGGAGAGGCTGGCTAGTTGCAAGTTCTTTGGTGCTGTAATGCCCAAGATCGATTCCGTTGCTGGGATCTCATAGACGGTGGGTCAGGTCGATCTCTGGAGAGGCTGGCTAGTGGTAAGTTATTTGGTGCTGGAATGCCCAGATCGATTCTGCTACCAGGCTCTCATAGACGGTGGGTCAGGTTGATCTCTGGAGAGGCTGGTAAGTGGTAAGTTCTTTTGTACTGGAATGCCCCAGATCGATTCCGCTGCCGGGCTCTCATAGACGGTGGGTCAGGTTGATCTATGGAGAGGCCGGCAAGTGGCAAGTTCTTTGGTGTTGGAATGCCCCAGATCGATTCCGCTACCGGGCTCTCATAGACGGTGGGTCAGGTTGATCTCTAGAGAGGCTGGCAAGTGGCAAGTTCTTTAGTGCTGAAGTACCCCAGATCGATTTCGCTGCCGGACCCTCAGGGACGGTGGGTCAGGTTAATCTCTGGAGAAGCCGGCAAAGGGGGAAGTTTTTGATCACCAACAGGGCCTCAAAAACGGCGAGAACGGGTGGTCTCTCAAGGTGAAACAATGCACCCCCCCCCCCCCCCCCCCCCCCCCCCCCCCCCCCCCCGCGCGCGTAAAATAGGGTCCTCGTAGACAATCTAAGCAGAAATCGACAAGTGGGTAGCCCAGATGGGCGAGCCGTACGAAAAAGATTACTCTCACTGGCATCAGGTGGGAGAGAAGGATCATTCAGGTACCTGGGAAAGGCGCGATAAGCAATGCAGGGACCTCGCTCACCGAAGTCAAAAGGGGGAACGTTCGTCCCCCCACGAGATAGAGATTCGGAGGGGTGGATCCTGAAATCTATCACTACAAAGCCGGCTAGAAGGGCGAGCACTAGCGTGGTGAGTGTGTATCCTAAGTCGAGGCTAGGCAATTACATGATAGGAGGACGCGAGCACGACGAATGCGATGGAAAAAGAACAAGTAATAAATGTGAGAAAAAAGCAACATACATAAATAGCGAGAACACAATGAACCAGCAGGAAAAATTTTCATCTATTTCATTCAAGTCAATTACATCTGCTGCGGCGGTCTCGCCAGCCAAAAATGGAACAAAATAAAAAGTTCAACATTTTAACTATCACTAGGGGCAGCTGGTACTTGCTATCTGCATGGGGCGGGGGGGGGGGGTGGGCAAGAACTGCTCCGGGACCACATCTTCGATCATCAAGTCAGGCGCCTCGGAGGATAGTAGGCCGTCTCCCTGCATGACCCGAAAGATGTATCGCATCGAGGTCATGGAGGCCTCTCGGCATTCCTCCTCCCTGGCACGCTGGTCATTCTTTAGACAGCGAGGAGACGGAGGGACGGCGGCGCGAGCCAGCTCCTGGTTGTAATTCTTCAACCTGGCGACCTCATTTTCCACGCTGTAGATGCGAGAGCGAAGCTCCTGGGTGGTCTCGGCATCCTGTAGGGGAAATGGGTAAGCCATAGGAACAATTTGGAAAGGAGGAAGGCGAGAACTCAAATACTTACCACATCCTAGTGGCCTAGAGAGTGCCTCGGAGGCGAGTAGCCTTTCCTTCAAGCTCGTAATTGGAACATACCCCAAACAGCTAGACCCATAAGTTGGTTTTGTCATGACTAGTTCATGACAAAACCATAGGAAGAGCACAAGACCATGTGAATTTAGGTGAGAAGGAGAAAACCCAAGTTGTCTGCAAATAGCAATTTTTAGATACCAAGCCTAGGGTTGGACTTTAGGGACCCACCTTGATCCTTGACCCCACCATAGCATCCCTAACCCATTAGGGGTCTCCTTGGAGCCCCAGGGACCCATTGGGGTCAACCTAAGAGCCAGATTTGACTAAAGTAAACCTTAACCCTAAATTGGTCAAACTAACTCAATTAAGGTCAATTGTCCCTCACCATGCCAAATTGACCCTTCCCCTACCCTTGTATGGGTACTAGGAACCTAATGGACCAAAAAGCCCCATCATGGGACCTCCAATTTGACCAATTTACCCTAAGTCAACCCTAGCCCTATTTTGGTCAAAGTACCCTATTAAGTGGCAATTCACCCTCACCTTGCCAAATTGGCTCCACCTACACCTTCCAAACCATTAAGTGAGGCCATTGGAGCCTAAGCCACCCACTTTGGTCAACCCAATTGGTTAATTAGACCAAAGTCAACATTATCCTAAATTTAGGTCAACATGACCTACTTTACCCAAATTGAACCCATTACACTTGAGATAGACCCAATTGGTGTGGTCCACCACCTATTGGGGATTGAATGCTGCTGAGTTGGCCATTTAATTTCAGAAATCGGCTAGGAGAGAGAGAGAGAGAGCCCAATTTGGAAGAGAGAGAGAAAGAAGGGGGAATTAATGGAGGAGAAGGAGACCCACCCACCCCAATCTGAGCAATTAATGGCTCCAGTCATCTCCCCTTGGGGAGAGGAGAAATTTTCAGCTTCTTCCCGGCCTAATTGATGGCCAATTCATCCCGCCTAAGTGTAACCAAAATCTCCACTTATGGCCATTAATGGCAATTCGAGTAACTCCCCACCCTTAGCCTCAATCGACCCTTTTAACATCTTCAGAGGTTAGAAAGGAGTGAAACCCCCTCTTCCCCGAAGAAATCGAGCACTATGAGCAAGGATCGGCATGGCACCAAAAGCTCCAGCATCGTCAATGGCAACTCGCCGGAATTCACGCCACCAAGCCCCCACACAGGTCCGATCCTCTTCTCCTCCCTTGGTGCTAGATCTTTTCTAAATTTTGGGCTTGATCCGTGTTCAAAAGGTCGGGATTGTGCTTCCGAAAGGGTGCGAAACGTACTCTTTTCCCTCCTCTAAAATCCCGATCCGACCATCTCCGGCCGGCCAACCACCCCTATCGCCGCCGGCCACCACCTCAACGGAGGTGGTGGTGGCACTGGCTGGCCGGAAAGAGGCGTAGGTGAACGGGAAATCACCCCGCAAATTAGCCCAGGTCGTGTTGTCGTGCGACATCCATTCCTTGGGGACGATGATAGAGAGTCGTCAGATCTACATATTATTGTTTACGTTTATTTCATTTAATTCGTCGAATGCAATTGTGCGTTCGTCGAATGGAATTTTGGATTCGTCAAACGGAAATGGTTCGTCGATCGCATTTTAGACTTCGTCGATCTGATAGTTGAGTTCGACGAACTGATATTAGAGTTCGTCGAACGGAATTCATTTCATCGAACACTTGCTTTACTTAGTCGAACGCATATTTAATCTGTTTTCGTCGGGCGCAGTCAGTATTTCGTCGAACGCAGATTTGTTCTGCTTTCGTCGAGCGCTGTTTGATTTCGTCAAACACAGAGTTTAATTCATCGAACGCAGCTTAGATATGATTTCATCGAACACAGAGTTTAATTCGTCGAACGCAGCTTATATAAGATATCTCCAAACGTTGTTCACAATTCGTCGAGCGCAGTAAACATTTCGTCGAACGTCGAATCCCTTATATAAATAAATGTTTATATAATTTCTGTCACATATTTTGCTGTACATAGATTTAATTATTAAAAATACTTAGGGTCCTCTGATGAAAAAGTGGTCAACATCAAAGTTGTAGCCCTTAAAGTCTACAGTGTTTTAAAATTAATTTCACCCCAGAAGGAGTTCTGTAGCTCCCTGTAGAGACAAAATGGAGGGACTCGTCCCTAGGGTAGGGCAGTGATTCTTTCCTTCATATATTTTTATTGGTAAATGTTATGGCCTTGATATTTAAATCCTTGGCTTGTCTCATACACCCACACAACATACTAAAAGATGGAATTTTTAAGAGAACCTTTTTCTAAGGTTTTTGGGATAATTTCATAAATAATATATTAATTAATTAGTGGGTCAAAAGACCTCCAATGCCCTCCAAATTTTGGCGGATGCTCCTTAGGGTTATGTTATGACATAGGTAAAAATCTCAGCCCAATTGGGACTATTTTGATTGAGTAATTGGTTAACCCAAGTTAGGTCAAATTGGGTCATAGTTAGGGCATGGTGTTTATCTTGGGATTTTGTGGTCAAATCTCCTCACCATGAGGTGGATCCTTGTCCACTGATTTAAGATCACCTAAAGTACCCCCATGAGTGGTTTGGGGTGGTGTGGAGGTGGTTAAGCCCTAGAGCACTAGTTTTATTCCTAGGTGTGCATTTAGGACCTTGTGAAGGCCATGTGGTCAAAAGTCCCTTGATGGTTATGAAACTTGGTGGATAAGTTCATAGGATGTAAATAGGTCTTGGGTAATTTTATAAGAATTTTAGGAACAAGTATTCCCTGTGAATTAGGTCATAACCCCTTTAGAGAAATTTATTATAAGAGATAATTACATGCTCAAATGGTCTTGGATGATGATGAAACATTGTTAGTGCTTTTATACTCATGTGATGGACCTCTGGTAATTTTTGTGTAATTAATTAAATGATTTAACCAGTACTTCATTCACAAGGCATTTATTTTGTCTTAGGTTTAAGAAAAATAATTAAGGGACCAATACTCTCTGATAAATTGTGCAAATTGATGATAGGACATTTCAGAGTATTAGGAAGCACTGTGAATTTTTATATAATTTTTGGAGACATAAATCAGCAGGCTACTTCACAACTTATCTTATTTGAGGTTTTCTTAAAGAATTCATTTAAGTGAGAAAATGATTCCCATAAATTCTACAATTTAGTCAGTAGCCTTTTCTGATAAATACAAAGGTCTGGTAATTTCCCCATAATTTTGGTGTAAGTATTTTCGGTGGTTCCTTCATAAATTTACAAATTTGGATAGAAGTTAAATATTAATTATAGAGGACAATTTCTTACTGTAAGAATATGATATGTTGTATTTACTGTTATTTAGTCATCATAGATTTATCACAATTTTTGGAGAGCCGTATCATAAGAATTCCTTATACTTCCTGTTCATTTTCATACTTGGCAAATGTTTGGAGAAATTAAAATAAATACTAAATAATTAAGGAAAAATATGATTCTCTGGATTTAGTCTTATAACATCATGATAGACCCCCAGTAATTATCTTGAGTCAGTTGGATGAATATTTGGAGTACCTCTATTACAAGCTTCATATAGTTAGTTTGGTCTGCGTTTAGTAAAACTGTGGAACTTGGGTAACTAGTGGCCTACTAAGTGGGAATGGCATGTAGTTGGTGTACATGGTCAGGATGAAGAAATTTAGGTCACTAAAAAGGAGTTATATATTAAGAGTGCTTGGTGAGTTAAGGGTAAGGTAGTGCTTAGGTTTGGAGTAGTTGGTGGGATATGGTTATATCCGGTGGAAATCGAGTAAGGACTTGGCGGAAGTCCTTGAGTGCTTGTTAGAACGACTTGGTCATGAGAATTACATGTGCGTGTATGAATGGTAAATGATTGTATCGACCACTTGCTCGTGCATACTTGAGGGAGATACAAAACTTGATCATGATGAGTAGAGTTACAAGTCCCTACCTATACAAAACAACGGCGGTCTTCATGCTGGTGAGAGACATTCAAGCATTTTCTTGTACATAACTTTGATTACGACTCTCGTGGAGAATTATAAAGGTACACTTGGGAAAATTTGGGGCGATGCACGATGCAATGTGGATCTGTAATGCCACACACAAGGGTTAAGTGTGAGTCAGGACATACTAAATTAATAACCTCATCAAGTGTACCCGAATTGGATTTACATAGTCCGACCTTCAATCCACATAGCCCCAACCTAAATTTCGGGGACAAAATTGTTTCTTCATCTATTGGATTTGTAACATCCCAATTCAAACTAGATCCCTCGAGTGACATGAGTCACTTGGAGATGCTTGTGCTAGGTAGGAGTCTTGAGGTCTTAATCGTGTCAGGGATGTGCCCTTATCTCCAGGAGTGGGTGTAACCCTCACCCCTTGAAGCTAGAAAGCAAATGGCAAAGGATTGGTAGAAGCGAGCTAGCGCCGACGGTGGCTTCAGCTAGCGCCGACAGTTGTGGCCGAATCAGTGCACGTGATTTCTTCCATGGTGGGTGGCCTTATTTGCCTAAAACTATGTTGATGGTGGAATTAAAAGCCAATAATCAGTTGACACCTAGTGGTGGAGTTCCAACATAAGGCATGAAAAGTGGGTTGTAATTAATGCTCACAAATGCAATCTCTCTCTCACTCTTCCTTCTCTCCTAACTCAAATGGGTTGAACTCTCCTAATCAGAGAGCTCTATTCATCTTCTTCTTTTCATTATCTTCTTCGTCACACCTTAAGAGAGAGTTAAACTTAGGGTTCTCAGAAGAGCAAGCTTGGAGAAGGATTTGAGCTCGTCCGAACCCCGCCATGCCGCCGAGGACACAACAGCGATCGTCGGCCGGAAAACAGGTGACTTCCGACCCTTCTCCATTGGTGCTAGATCTTAGAGAAAATTAGGAGAGGTGTTGAGCTCAAAAGAGCTTGGCTTGTGAGCTAATGGAGCTTCCTAGGAAAATACCAAGCCGGACTTTCTTTTCAGGGCACCGATTGCCCAAAAGTTCCTTCAATCAGTTCTTCTCTTCAAAAGGAAGAGATAGGATTTGATTTCGTGGAAATCCACGGTCTATGGAGGGAGTATTGGAGGAGAGAGGGTGAAACGGCCTAAATTCTTGCGGAGGAAGATGATGAATAGTCTATATTAAAAAGGGCTTTAATTATTAATATGGTAGCAATTATTGAACTTGAATCATATTGGATATATAAATTATGCAACCTCGAGTTTGCCTGAGTAGGTAAGGCCCGAAGATTAGTGACTTGGGCTAGGAGAGGAAATCTCGCCATTGAGGGGTTGCGAGAGTTGGGGGATACGGGCCGAGGGGAGCTCGCAGGAAGGCATGCGAGACCCGGCCTCTGCTAAAATTTTTGAAAGACCGTTTAGGAGTAAGCAGGAGTTGTATCAACAAGAGTTATAGCCAAACAACCACAATGCCAAAACAGCAACACAAGAAATCTTTATTGAAACAGAACTGCTTTACAATGCGAGGTATACATGGCGAGACATGATTCATCATAATCACGGAGACGAGAAGAACAAAACACACCAAAAAAGGCAAAGCTGGCGGCTAGACAAGATCAGACCGCACAAGCCGCACTACTCCAGAACTCGCCCGACTTGCCCTGAGATCGCACAAACAGAAACCAGACAGATTGCCAGCACTGCAAGACCGCACCTCAGACCGCACGAACTGGAGATTATTGGAACAAAGAACTGAAGCTGTTGCCAGACTGCAACTCAGACCGCCTAACCGCTGAAGGTCGCCTGATCACTGAGCTTGCTACGAACAGCATAAGAACACAATAACCTAGTTCGCTGACAGACCGCAGACGAACTGTTTATTTAAGCCACAGGAAATCACCAAGGAAGGAGACCGCACCCTGCTGATCGCAAACAGTTCTTGTTATTGGAATGACAGGCCATGCACCCCTATTTATAGGCGGGTGGACGGATGTCGTCACCGCACAAACCGGGATACAGTCACCACCCATCAGATCGCGAACGGTCTCAAAAGACAGACCGCGCGAACAGACTTCTTGGACGATCACCTGACCAAGAAGCATATCAGCAGACAAGATCGCGCACAAGCCGCGCGAACATGAGACCGCGCACAATTCGTGCGGTCTCAACAACGCTCCTTCCTTAGATCATCAGGAGCAAGCAAGAACCATCTGGCCGACTTCACTCAAGTCGTCAGATCGCCATGATAGACCTCCCGGGTAGACAGCCAAAAATGAACAACCCGCCCGGTCTCCCAACAAGGGAGCCAGGCAAACAGAAGAACTCCTTGGGAACAACCCGCATTAGGTCGCCAACGACCAAACCCAAGAAGCAAGCTAGCCGATCTCACTAGATCGCCAAAACCAAACCGCCAGAGCACCAGCGTAGACCGCGCGGTCTCTGCGGTCTCCAGCCTCCAGACCGGTCGGACTCCCTTCCACTTCACTTCAACAATTTCAACACTCCCCCTTGAAGTGGGAAGTGGAAACTAGCCCGAGCAACTCCCTTAACCGTGTAAACGGTCCCTTCGCCAACGGCTTTGTGAAGATGTCTGCGACATTGTCCGCACTCCGAACATGCTCGACCATAAGAGATCCTCCCAACACCTTTTCACGAATGAAATGGTGCTCAATCTCTATATGTTTGGTCCTCGCGTGACAGACTGGATTGTTAACCAGCTTAAGAGCACTCTCATTGTCCCCGCGTAGCATAGTGGGACCTCGAACCTCCTGGTGAACGTCCTCTAACAACCTCCTGAGCCAAACGGCTTCCTGAGCTGCCAAGGCCGAAGCCTTGTACTCCGCTTCTGTGGTAGATACAGACACCGAGTCTTGCTTCTTGCTGTGCCAAGAAATAGTTGTGGGACCCATCATAAAGACATAACCAGACGTTGATCTCCGATCATCCACGTCTCCCCCATAATCAGCATCCATGAAACCATGCAACTCCAAGCTTGACCCTCTCCTATAAAGGAGATCCAAATCAGAGGTCGACTTCAAATACTTCAAGATGCCTTTTGCCGCCAGGAAATGAGGTTTCCGTGGTTCCTCCATGTACCGACTCACTTTGCCAACTGCATAAGCAATATCAGGCCTCGTGATGGTCAAATAGATCAAGCTCCCAACCAGAGCTCGGAAAACCAACGGTTCAGATAGAACTCTTCCCTCATCCTTCCGAAGCTTATGATGTTGCTCCAGAGGTATAGAGCTGCTCTTCCCTTCCTCCATGCCGAATCGCTGAACAATCCGCTCCGCATAGCCAGCCTGAGAAATGAGCACTCCGCTCTCCCGCCTCTGCACCTCGAGTCCAAGGAAATGGTGAAGCTCCCCCAGATCCTTCATCTCGAATCTGATAGCAAGCTCAACCCTGAGTCTTGCAACAGCTTCCTTCGAGTTTCCGATGACAATCATGTCATCCACATACAGCAGCACAATCACCCGAAGCACCCCCTCCTTCTTGATGAACAAGCTAGAATCAGAGTCTGAAGCAACGAATCCGCAGAATAAGAGATACTCTGCAATCTTCCCGTACCACGCCCGAGGCGCTTGCTTCAACCCATACAGGGCCTTCTTCAATTTACAAACATAGTCCGGATACTCCTTCGAGATGAAGCCTTGCGGTTGGATCATGAAAATATCCTTGTCAATCTTGCTGTATAAGAAGGCATTCTTCACGTCGAGTTGCCAAATCTCCCAACCACTCGAAGCCGCCAAGGCAATAACAAATCGAACCGAAGTCATCTTTGCCCCTGGACTAAACATCTCATCATAATCTTCTCCGTACTGCTGTGAAAAACCGCGAGCTACAAGGCGAGCCTTGTACCGCTCGATGCTGCCGTCAGCTTTCTTCTTCAGCTTGAAAACCCACTTGCAAGTGACAGGAGTGGTGCCCTTGGGCTTGGGCACAAGAGACCAGGTCTCATTCTTCTCGAGAGCTACCATCTCTTCTTGCATAGCAATGTCCCACTCCTTCATGCCTCTGGCCTTTTCAAAGCTCGACGGCTCCCTTTCATCTAAGGGACCAGCAAAGAAACATGAAACAAAGTTCACCATGTTTCCTCCTGTGTATCGGTCTGGTGGTTGAATAGTCCTCTTCGACCTCCTAAGAGGTTGCCCCTGACTAACCACCTCCTCAGCTGCTTCTTCAGACCTAGCTCCTCTTCCAGGAGAATTTGGAGCATCGCTCCCCCTGCTTCCAGAACCTGAAGCTTCCGCCTCTGAGCTAGACACAGCTGGAGCTCCTGGTGAAACAGGCAACTCCACTTGAAGATTTCCGGCAGCTTTTCCTCCTTCATCAACCCTGCTCTCTGGTAGCTCAATTCCTGAACTCCCCTTGTAAGAAGTCACTTCATCGAACACCACATCCCGAGAAACAATTGACCTCCGTGTCTCAGGATCCATGCATCTCCATCCCTTCTTCCGCTCATCATACCCAACAAAGACTAGCTTCCTTGCTTTCGCATCTAGCTTTGTCCGAAGAGCATCAGGAATTTTCACATAGCAGGTTGATCCAAACACCCGAAGGTGTGCAATGCTCGGCTTCTCCTTGAACATTAGTTTGTGAGGGTCTTCATGTTGATAGGACTCAGAGGCAATCTGTTGATGACATAAGCTGCACAAGACATTCCCTCCGCCCAGAAGGACTTTGGGATACTCTTGGCATGAAGCCAGCATTTGCAAGTTTCCGTCAGATGACGGATCTTCCTCTCGGCAACGCCATTCTGCTGTGGAGTATGGGCACAAGTTAGCTCTCTCTGAACGCCGTGTTTCCTGCAAAAACTTGAGAACTCACCAGAGGTGAACTCCCCACCATTGTCAGTTCTCAATTTCTTCACCCGCAGGCCTAGACGACCTTCCACCAGCTCTTTGAACTCCACAAACTTAGCAAAGGCTTCTGACTTCTCTTTCAAGAAATACACCCAGACATATCTGGTGTAATCGTCAATCAACACCAACATATATCTATTGCCTCCAAGGCTTGGGGTGGCGGTCGGTCCCATCAAATCACCGTGGATGCACTCCAACAGCACTTTGCACCTTGTTTGCGATTTGTCAAATGGAAGTCGACGAGACTTACCAAACTGACATCCTTCGCAGACATGACCGTCTCCATAGGAGGACAAGCTAGGCAAGCCATTGACAAGGCCCCTTACCGCCATAGCCTTCAATTTGTCCATGCCTACATGCCCCAACCTTTCATGCCAGATGGCCGCGCCATCATTGGTCCTCATCTTATCAACATAGGTACTTGTCGATAAAACGAACAAGTCCTTCACCCGTTTGCCGACATGAATAACATCTCCCTTTATCTCCGGTTGAGTTTTGAGAAACTTCACTTCTGTTGGGCCAAACAGAACGTGATAACCGGCATCGACCGCATTGGTCACAGAGAAGAGATTTTTATTCATACCAGGCATGTGATAAACACTCCTCAACGTGAGTGGACCCTTATCACTGCTCAGAGAGACGACTCCTTCGTGCTCTACTGGATGAATAGAATTATCAGCCGTAATGATAGCATTGTTACCTGAGTAAGGCGCCAAAGAAGAGAACTTTGATCCATCCCCGGTGAGATGATGCCCACACCCTGAATCAACAATCCAGTCCTCATCATAATTGATGAAAGCCAAGGCCTTAACGGGATCGCCGTTATATTAGACGCAAAGGCTCCTCCCCATCCAACTTCACCAGACTTTGGCATCTCCTTCTCCACTGCATGTCCCGGCTGAAGATTCACCCGGCAATCTTTCTTGAAGTGCCCGGTCTTATTGCATCTAAAGCACCTCGGTCCCTCTCCTTTCTTCTTTCCATAAGACTTAGGAGCATAGCCCCTATCTTGCTGACCTGAAGTGGAGGGTCCATCATGACCCGGCTTCTTTTCCCATTTCTTCTTCTTCTTCCCAGAAAACATCACATCACTTTCTCCCCCGGAGATTGAAACCCCCGCCATCTGTCTTGCTAAACTTTCTTGCGAAGCAAGAAGGTTCTCCAGCTCCAACAACGACGGTTGATTTGCCCAACCCTGAACAGAAGTCACAAAAGCAAGATACTCCTTCCGCAACCCGCGGATGATATGCCTCTTCAGTTTTGCCTCAGCAATTGGCTCATCAGGGACCAATGCAGAAATCTCTGCCGTGAGGTTCTTCATCTTGAGGAAGAAGGTAGAAACAGAAAGATCACCTTGAGAGGCTTTCGCCAACTCATTTTCAAGATACTGTAGCCTCGCTACATTCTTCTTATTGAACAACCCATCCAAGGATGTCCAAATCTCAGCAGCAGATTTACATCCAATGATGTGATCAAACAGCTCCGGTGAGATAGCCCTCTTGAGAGTGAACTCTGCCTTAGCATTCGTCCTCCTCGAAAGTCTCACCTCTGCCATATTATCTCCTACTGGAAACACCTCTTGTGTGTCTTCTCCGCCAACTACCTCCCATAGATCCTCGCCAAGCAAGTAACTCTCCATACATGACTTCCACTTTTTAAAATTAGTCGATGTGAGGAGTTCAATAACAAGACCTCTTGCGTATCCACCTTCCATGGCAATCTATGTGGTCTCTTCTTCACAAAGACGATGGCAACTCTAGTTGATCACTGCTTATCCACTCCAGAAACCTCCCTCTGATACCATGTTAAAATTTTTGAAAGACCGTTTAGGAGTAAGCAGGAGTTGTATCAACAAGAGTTATAGCCAAACAACCACAATGCCAAAACAGCAACACAAGAAATCTTTATTGAAATAGAACTGCTTTACAATGCGAGGTATACATGGCGAGACATGATTCATCAGAATCACGGAGACGAGAAGAACAAAACACACCAAAAAAGGCAAAGCTGGCGGCTAGACAAGCTCAGACCGCACAAGCCGCACTACTCCAGAACTCGCCCGACTTGCCCTGAGATCGCACGAACAGAAACCGGACAGATTGCCAGCACTGCAAGACCGAACCTCAGACCGCACGAACTGGAGCTTATTGGAACAAAGAACTGAAGTTGTTGCCAGACCGTAACTCAGACCGCCTAACCGCTGAATGTCGCCTAATCACTGAGCTTGCTATGAACAGCATAAGAACACAATAACCCAGTTCGCTGACAGACCGCAGACGAACTGTTTATTTAAGCCACCAGAAATCACCAAGGAAGGAGACCGCACCCTGCTGACCGCAAACAGTTCTTGTTATTGGAATGACGGGCCATGCACCCCTATTTATAGGCGGGTGGATGGATGTCGTCACCGCACAAACCGGGATACAGTCACCACCCATCAGATCGCGAACGGTCTCAAAAGACAGACCGCGCGAATAGACTTCTTGGACGATCACCCGACCAAGAAGCATATCAGCAGACAAGATCGCGCACAAGCCGCGCGAACATGAGACCGCGCACAATCCGTGCGGTCTCAACAACGCTCCTTCCTTAGATCATCAGGAGCAAGCAAGAACCATCTGGCCGACTTCACTCAAGTCGTCAGATCGCCATGATAGACCGCCCGGGTAGACAGCCAAAAATGAACAACCCGCCCGGTCTCCCAACAAGGGAGCCAGGCAAACAGAAGAACTCCTTGGGAACAACCCGCATCAGGTCGCCAACGACCAAACCCAAGAAGCAAGCTAGCCGATCTCACCAGATCGCCAGAACCAAACCTCCAGAGCACCAGCGCAGACCGCGCGGTCTCTGCGGTCTCCAGCCTCCAGACCGGCCGGACGCCCTTCCACTTCACTTCAACAATTTCAACAGCCTCGGTGGATGTCGCCAGAAGGAGGGTGAACGAGGCCTTCGCAGAGCGCTCGCCTAGGAGAGGTTTCGCGAGCCATACTCGCGAGGAGACTCGCGGGAGCTCTCGCGAGTAGCCTTCTGGCAAGCCACTTGCCTATAGGCTAAGGAGGCGAAATTCCCCCTCTGCCCCTGGTGGTCTGCCGTTAGCCCCTCCAAACAGCAGAGTTTGGTTGTTAGCAAGCCAAATTGGGGTACATTTAGTAAAACCAAAAGGCGGAATTCCGCTGTTAACAGACCACGAACAAAAAACTATAAATAGACCTTAAAGGGCACCTTGGGAGAGGAGTCCAATCTCAGTATTCTGAGCTTCTTCTTCACTTGGTTACTTTGGTTTAGCTCTCCAGCTCTCCAAGGTGCCCAAGTCTCAGCTTTGGCTTGGGAGGGGAAGCGCTCAACGATCTTCTGGGTTTGTGGTGGGACCTCCTGGCTGCGACCAAGGTCTAAGTCTAGTTCTGAATCTCCAGTCTGCTCTTTCTGAGGGATCAGTAAGGGCTGGCTGCCCCTCAACTCGTTGAGGGCCCGAGCTTCACAAGAGACCGAGAAATCGGTTTCAACATTTTGGTGCAGTGAGTGTGGAGTGTGGCTGGTCCAAGAAAGTTCCTAGGAAGGGACATGGCAGGAGATGAAGAGCAGGGCGAGGTGTTTTGCGGGTCACCCCCGGTGATGACGCCAAGGATGTTCTCAGACTTCAGGAGGGAAGTCCTCGATACCCTCGGGTTCATAGAAGCGAGTTTGCAACCCCGACGGCTCAGGTGTTCTATACTCCAGCAGCGGTTGGCGAGAATGCCCCGGGAGGGAGGACTGGAAAGGAGATGGCCGGGGGGGGGGGGGGGTCAGTGCAAGACCTGGAGGGGCGAGTGCTATTCGCCAGCCCATCGAGCGAGGTGCCAGCGAGCACGGTGCTTGCGAGCATGGTGTAGGCGAGCATGGGGCAGGCGAGCATGGGGCAGGCGAGCGCGGCGCAGGAGAGCGTGGTCTGGTGGGCGTGGCGCCCGTAGGAGTGGCTTTGGTGAGTGTAGCTCTCGCGAGTATGTCCCCGACGGGCTCAAGCCTGGCGATAGAGCTCGAGGGGCGAGTGGGGCAGGAAAGAATGGAGGGAGGAGGGAGCCCCTTTTACGAGCTGGTTCTTTCCGCACCCATTCTAGAAGGGTTCAGGGAATGGGACAGGGTCTACTACCACGGCAGGGACGACCCTGTCCAGCATCTGCAGTCTTTTGAGGACTCTGTTTCTATCAGGCCGATGTCGGATGCCTTTAAGTGTCGGCTCTTCGCCGTCATCCTAAAATAGAAGGCCGGGGACTGGTTCCATCAACTCCCAGTTGGATCAATCTACGCCTTTGAGGACTTGCGTAGAAGCTTTTTATTGCGGTTTTCGACTTCAAAGAAGAGGAAGAAGGACGTCGAGTCCCTCTTCAAGGTGAAGCAGGAGCCCAAGGAGTCGTTGGCTCACTATGCAGATCGATTTCAGGAGGTGGTATTGCTCACCCAGGAGGTGCCCCGGTTTGCTTTCCAGCTCGCATTCACGGTTGGGCTGAGGGAGAGTTTCTTCAAGATGGGATTGAAGAGGAAGGCCCCCGTCTCCTACGTGGAGTTGATGGAGAGGGTGGCGGAGGAAATCGAAAGTGAGGAGGCCAATCTGGAGATCACTAGGAGGCTAGCAAAACTCAGCGAGCCGGAGGTCAGGAAGCAGGAGGTGTGGAGAAGGGAAGAGCCCTGGGCCCCAGAGGGGGGGATGGAGGCAGCAGGGTGAAGGAATGCAAGGTCAGGGGAGAGGTTACGCCCTGGGAGGGGGTAACTTCCATGGGGGTCAGGGAAGACCCCTTCAGTTGGGATGGAGGCAAGGTCCAAGGCAGGTGCCTCCCCCGCCTCAGCAGGCCATGGCGATCAGGCGAGGGAGAGGGGGAAGAGGAAGGAGAGAAGGGGCAGGAGCAGAAGCAGGAGCGGGAAGGATAAGGGGGAATAGGGCGGAAGAAGCCTTGAGGGGAGAGGTGACGTTGCCATACTGTGACTTCCACGATGAGGAAGGTCACGCAACGGCCACTTGCCCAGAGTTTTTGGAGACGAAGAGGGCCAGAGTCCCAGCGCCGCGTCAGCAACAACAGGTGAGGATTTAGGAGGTCCTTCCTCGGGAGGATGAGTAGGAAAGGTGCGAGGATAGGAATAATTTGGGGACCCGAGGAGAGATCGGAGTGATCCACGGGGGAGTAGGGGTGGAGGCAACATGCAAGGCGAGCTTTCATACCATCTACCGCTGGAGCGTGGCTTCGACATCCATGGCCCCACCCCTGGCAGAAAAAATTACTTTCTCTCAAAGGGACATGCCGGGTCATGAGGACCCTTTCTGCGATGCGTTGGTCATCCAGACCACCATTGAGAACTTCATGGTGTCCCGGATCCTCGTGGACAATGGAAGCCCCGTCAACGTCATCTTCAAGAGGGCGTTCGATGAGATGAAGGTGGAGACCAATAGGTTGTTGGCCTAGGATGGCCCGTTGTTCGGGTTCTCCGGAGAGAGGAAGGAGGTAGAGGGGGGAGTTGGGCTCCATGTGGTCTTAGGCGGGCAATCCCGGAATTGCCTCTTTGTCATAGTAGATGCCCCCAGCAGCTATAGTGCCATCTTCAGACAACCGCTCATCAGTGCTTTCCGCTGCGTCCCCTCCACCTTCCACAAGTCTCTCAAATTTGACTCGAGAGAAGTTCAGATTCGGGTAAGAGGGGACCCAATGGTAGCAAGGCAGTGCTACGTGACGACAGTAAACACCATCTCCTGGATAGCTGAAGCTGAGAAATGGGATCAGGAGGTGGTGGAGCCGGCGGGTCTTAGAGAAGAAGTTGATGAGGAGAAGGAATTGGTAGAGGGTCAGGCCCATGAAGGAAGGGCGGAAGAGCTGATAGAGATCAGAGAAGATGGAAGGGAGGAGGAGGCCAAATCATTCACAAGCGGCGAGGGGAAGGAAGGAGATTGGGGAGAGCAGTCCCGACTGGAGGTTGCGGAGGAGGTCGTGGAGCTCGAGGTCACCACCCGGGCTGGGGTGGTGGAGAAGGTCTGAATCAGCGGATAGCTCGGCCTGGAGGAGCAGGAAAAAATCCTAGCCTGCGTGCAAAAGAATGTGGATGTCTTCGCCTGGAGCGCTGCGGAAATGCCCTGGATTGATGCGGACGTGGCATGCCACCGTCTTAACCTCGATCCCGGCTCTCGGCCTATCCGCCAAAAGAAGAGGGCCATCGCCGACAAGTTGGAAGGCCCCATCTGGGAGGAGGTAGCAAAACTTCTCCGAGCAGGTTTTGTATCGGAGATGCAGTATCCAGGCTGGGTCTCCAATGTAGTTATGGTGAAAAAAGGGGGAGGTAAGTGGCTCATGTGTGTTGATTCTCACTACTCAATAAATCATGCCCCAAGGATTGATACCCCTTGCCTAGAATCGACGCGCTGGTTGATTCAGCCGTCAGTTTCTCTATAATGTCTTTTTTAGATGCATTTTTAGGTTACCATCAAATCCGCATGCATCCCCCCCCTCCGATGTCAAGGACGTCTCCTTCATCACGGGCGATGGGTGTTATTATTATAAGATGATGCCCTTTGGGCTCAAGAATGCAGGGGCCACGTACCAACGAATGATGGACAGGGTCTTCCGAGAGCAGAAGGGGAGAAACCTGGAGGTCTATGTTGATGATCTCATGTTAAAGAGCCGGGACCTCGAGTCTCACCTCCAAGACCTTGAAGAGACCTTTGGGACCTTGCAGAAGTATAAGATGAAGCTCAACCCCCTGAAGTCTGTCTTCGGGTCTAGCAGGAGAAAGTTCCTGGGACACTTGCTAACCCCAGCGGGGGTGGAGCCTAACCCCGACAAAGTTAAAGCGATCATGGAGTTGGGTTCGCCAAGAAATTTGAAGGAGGTTCAGAGCCTCACGGGAAAATTGGCCGGACTCAGAAGGTTCCTCTCCAAGGCGGGTGAGAAGTGCGCACCCTTCTTCAAGGTGCTATGGGTAAACAAAAAGTTTGAATGGCCCTCAGCATGTGAGGAAGCGTTCCAAGCTCTGAAAGAGCAAATCACCCAGACTCCTCTACTCCAGGGACCAAGACAAGGAGAGGATCTATCCCTATACTTGGGGTTATGTTCCGAAGCAGTAAGTTCGGTGTTGGTCCGGGAAGAAGGGAGGAGGCAGTTCCTCATCTACTATGTCAGCCGAGTGCTGAGGAAGGCGGAGCTCCGATACCCCATTTTAGAAAAGTTGGCCTTCGCTCTGGTGGTATCGGCCCGAAAGCTCCGACCATACTTCCAAGCGCACTCAATCAAAGTGGTGACCGACCACCTGCTTCGCAAAGTCATGGAGGGGGTGTAGTACTCAGGAAGATTGGCAAAATCGTCCGTAGAGCTAAGTGAGTTTGACATCGCATTTGTGCCTAGAATGTCAATCAAGGCACAAGCGGTGGCAGAATTCATGGCGGACTACGCAACCGAAGTGGAGGAACATGAATCACCTCCCCCGATGGCCTGGAAGATGCTGGTGGATGGTGCGTCAGGAAAGCACTCATATGGAGGAGGAATCATCCTAATAAGCCCCCTAGGGACAAAGATTGAGCAAGCCTTGAGCATCCATTTTCCAATAACCAACAACCAGGCTGAGTACGAGGCAGTGATAGCGGGCCTGCGGTTGGCCCGGGAGCTGGGAGTACAAGACGTGGAGGTCTCAACGAACTCCATGGTGGTGGCATGCCAAGTCAGGGGAGAATTTGAAGCAAAGGACCCGACCCTCCAATGCTACCTGGAGAAGGTCAAGGGGGTCATCGGTTAATTTCACACTTTCTCCATCAAGCATGTGCCAAGGGAGGAGAGAACCCCGGCGGACCTCTTAGCCAGGTTTGGTCCCCGAGCTGGGGGGACGGTATCAGAACTCTTCCGACCTTCCATCGAGGAAGGGGAGCTGATGGAGGTGGATCAGCGAGCATCATGGATGGATCCCTTCATCACCTTCCTGGCATCGGAAAAGTTCCCTGAACGTAGATAAATGACGCTTCAGGTATAAGCCGGCTTAATATTCCTTGCATGCAGGGGGATTCTACTGGAAAACACTCTCGGGACTCTTGGCCCGTTGTGTATCAGAGGAGCAGGTCCCGAGAGTACTAGAAGAAATCCAATCAGGGGAATGTGGCAGTCACTTTGGGAGCCGAACCTTGGAAGGTAGAGTGTTGAGGCAAGGCTACTTTTGGCCTACCCTCAGCAAGAATGCAGTGGAGTTTGCAAGAAAATGTTCAAAGTGTCAGCTGTTTGATCCTCTCCAGCTCTTGCTAGCTCAGAGACTTCGAACCATCACGGCTCCCTGGCCCTTTCCTATATGGGGTTTGGACCTGGTAGGCCCTTTCCCACAATCCAGTGACCAAAGGAAGTTTCTTATGGTGATGATCGATTACTTTTCCAAGTGGGTAGAAGTGAAGGCGCTGGCCAAGGTAACATCCCAAGTGGTAAGAAATTTTGTGTGGGGTGAGATAATTTGCAGGCACGGGCTCCCACTGGCCATAGTGACGGATAATGGACCACAATTTGCCAGTGAAGAGTTTGTAAGTTTCTGCACCCAACTCGACATCGACCTCAGGTTTGCATCGGTCCACCACCCAAGAAGTAACGGTCAAGTTGAGGCAGCGAACAAGATAATCATCAACCTACTCAAGAAGAAAGTGGATAGCCTCAGGGGCAACTGGGTAGAGCAGCTACCCTCAGTCCTCTGGGCCTTGAGGACTACTCCAAATACCGCCACTAGGGAGACTCCATTCAAACTCTCTCATGGGTCCGAGGATCCTCCCAATCGAGTTTGAAGTAAAAACCCCCAGGGTGGTCACCACGAGTGAAGGGGATGAAGGATGGCTAGTGGAAAACGATGTAGAACAATGGTTGTCCCTGGACCTGGTAGAAGAGCTCCGGGACCTCGCCACTGTTCGGCAGGAGGAAGTCAAGAGGCAGATGTCCAGGTACTTTAATCAACATATCAGAATAAAACAGTTCGAGAAAGGGGACTTGGTCCTGAAGAAGGTAGATGCGGAAGGGAGAGGAGTCATTGTAGGTAAGCTAGAGCCCAATTGGGAGGGGCCTTACATTATAAGTGAAGTGCTCAAGTCGGGAGTGTACCATCTCCAGGATGTGGAAGGGGTACCTCTCGGCCGGGCCAGGAGTGGATTTGACTTGAAATGATTTTACCCTTAAAGTTTTTATAACTGACTGTATGTTTTTACTCTTCGGATAGCATATGTGGTTGTTTCAGGACAAAAATCCACAAGTTCTTTGGTGCGGGAATGTCCCAGATCGATTCCACTATCGGGCTCTCATAGACGGTGGGTCAGGTTGATCTCTGGAGAGGCTGGCAAGTGGCAAGTTCTTTGGCGCTGGAATGCCCCAGATCGATTCCGCTGCTGGGCTCTCATACACAGTGGGTCAGGTTGATCTCTGGAGAGGCTGACAAGTGGCAAATTCATTGGTGCTGGAATGCCCAGATCGATTCCGCTACCGGGATCTCATAGATGGTGGGTCAGGTTGATCTCTGGAGAGGCTGGCTAGTTGCAAGTTCTTTGGTGCTGTAATGCCCAAGATTGATTCCGTTGCTGGGATCTCATAGACGGTGGGTCAGGTCGATCTCTGGAGAGGCTGGCTAGTGGTAAGTTATTTGGTGCTGGAATGCCCAGATCGATTCTGCTACTAGGCTCTCATAGACGGTGGGTTAGGTTGATCTCTGGAGAGGCTGGTAAGTGGTAAGTTCTTTTGTACTGGAATGCCCCAGATCGATTCCACTGCCGGGCTCTCATAGACGGTGGGTCAGGTTGATCTATGGAGAGGCCGGCAAGTGGCAAGTTCTTTGGTGTTGGAATGCCCCAGATCGATTCCGCTACCGGGCTCTCATAGACGGTGGGTCAGGTTGATCTCTAGAGAGGCTGGCAAGTGGCAAGTTCTTTAGTGCTGAAGTACCCCAGATCGATTTCGCTGCCGGACCCTCAGGGACGGTGGGTCAGGTTAATCTCTGGAGAAGCCGGCAAAGGGGGAAGTTTTTGATCACCAACAGGGCCTCAAAACGGCGAGAACGGGTGGTCTCTCAAGGTGAAACAATGCACCCCCCCCCCCCCCCCCCCCCCCCCCGCGCATAAAATAGGGTCCTCGTAGACAATCTAAGCAGAAATCGACAAGTGGGTAGCCCAGATGGGCGAGCCGTACGAAAAAGATTACTCTCACTGGCATCAGGTGGGAGAGAAGGATCATTCAGGTACCTGGGAAAGGCGCGATAAGCAATGCAGGGACCTCGCTCACCGAAGTCAAAAGGGGGAACGTTCGTCCCCCCGCGAGATAGAGATTCAGAGGGGTGGATCCTGAAATCTATCACTACAAAGCCGGCTAGAAGGGCGAGCACTAGCGTGGTGAGTGTGTATCCTAAGTCGAGGCTAGGCAATTACATGATAGGAGGACGCGAGCACGACGAATGCGATGGAAAAAGAACAAGTAATAAATGTGAGAAAAAAGCAACATACATAAATAGCGAGAACACAATGAACCAGCAGGAAAAATTTTCATCTATTTCATTCAAGTCAATTACATCTGCTGCGGCGGTCTCGCCAGCCAAAAATGGAACAAAATAAAAAGTTCAACATTTTAACTATCACTAGGGGGCAGCTGGTACTCGCTATCTGCATGGGGCGGGGGGGGGGGGGGGGGGTGGGCAAGAACTGCTCCGGGACCACATCTTCGATCGTCAAGTCAGGCGCCTCGGAGGATAGTAGGCCGTCTCCCTGCATGACCCGAAAGATGTATCGCATCGAGGTCATGGAGGCCTCTCGGCATTCCTCCTCCCTGGCACGCTGGTCATTCTTTAGACAGCGAGGAGACGGAGGGACGGCGGCGCGAGCCAGCTCCTGGTTGTAATTCTTCAACCTGGCGACCTCATTTTCCACGCTGTAGATGCGAGAGCGAAGCTCCTGGGTGGTCTCGGCATCCTGTAGGGGAAATGGGTAAGCCATAGGAACAATTTGGAAAGGAGGAAGGCGAGAACTCAAATACTTACCACATCCTAGTGGCCTAGAGAGTGCCTCGGAGGCGAGTAGCCTTTCCTTCAAGCTCGTAATTGGAACATACCCCAAACAGCTAGACCCATAAGTTGGTTTTGTCATGACTAGTTCATGACAAAACCATAGGAAGAGCACAAGACCATGTGAATTTAGGTGAGAAGGAGAAAACCCAAGTTGTCTGCAAATAGCAATTTTTAGATACCAAGCCTAGGGTTGGACTTTAGGGACCCACCTTGATCCTTGACCCCACCATAGCATCCCTAACCCATTAGGGGTCTCCTTGGAGCCCCAGGGACCCATTGGGGTCAACCTAAGAGCCAGATTTGACTAAAGTAAACCTTAACCCTAAATTGGTCAAACTAACTCAATTAAGGTCAATTGGCCCTCACCATGCCAAATTGACCCTTCCCCTACCCTTGTATGGGTACTAGGAACCTAATGGACCAAAAAGCCCCATCATGGGACCTCCAATTTGACCAATTTACCCTAAGTCAACCCTAGCCCTATTTTGGTCAAAGTACCCTATTAAGTGGCAATTCACCCTCACCTTGCCAAATTGGCTCCACCTACACCTTCCAAACCATTAAGTGAGGCCATTGGAGCCTAAGCCACCCACTTTGGTCAACCCAATTGGTTAATTAGACCAAAGTCAACATTATCCTAAATTTAGGTCAACATGACCTACTTTACCCAAATTGAACCCATTACACTTGAGATAGACCCAATTGGTGTGGTCCACCACCTATTGGGGATTGAATGCTGCTGAGTTGGCCATTCAATTTCAGAAATCAGCTAGGAGAGAGAGAGAGCCCAATTTGGAAGAGAGAGAGAAAGAAGGGGGAATTAATGGAGGAGAAGGAGACCCACCCACCCCAATCTGAGCAATTAATGGCTCCAGTCATCTCCCCTTGGGGAGAGGAGAAATTTTCAGCTTCTTCCCGGCCTAATTGATGGCCAATTCATCCCGCCTAAGTGTAACCAAAATCTCCACTTATGGCCATTAATGGCAATTCGAGTAACTCCCCACCCTTAGCCTCAATCGACCCTTTTAACATCTTCAGAGGTTAGAAAGGAGTGAAACCCCCTCTTCCCCGAAGAAATCGAGCACTATGAGCAAGGATCGGCATGGCACCAAAAGCTCCAGCATCGTCAATGGCAACTCGCCGGAATTCACGCCACCAAGCCCCCACACAGGTCCGATCCTCTTCTCCTCCCTTGGTGCTAGATCTTTTCTAAATTTTGGGCTTGATCCGTGTTCAAAAGGTCGGGATTGTGCTTCCGAAAGGGTGCGAAACGTACTCTTTTCCCTCCTCTAAAATCCCGATCCGACCACCTCCGGACGGCCAACCACCCCTATCGCCGCCGGCCACCACCTCAACGGAGGTGGTGGTGGCACTGGCTGGCCGGAAAGAGGCGTAGGTGAACGGGAAATCACCCCGCAAATTAGCCCAGGTCGTGTTGTCGCGCGACATCCATTCCTTGGGGACGATGATAGAGAGCCGTCAGATCTACATATTATTGTTTACGTTTATTTCATTTAATTCGTCGAATGCAATTGTGCGTTCGTCGAATGGAATTTTGGATTCGTCAAACGGAAATGGTTCGTCGATCGCATTTTAGACTTCGTCGATCTGATAGTTGAGTTCGACGAACTGATATTAGAGTTCGTCGAACGGAATTCATTTCATCGAACACTT
Source organism: Dactylorhiza incarnata (assembly GCA_033032865.1). Classification (NCBI taxonomy): domain Eukaryota; kingdom Viridiplantae; phylum Streptophyta; class Magnoliopsida; order Asparagales; family Orchidaceae; genus Dactylorhiza; species Dactylorhiza incarnata. The sequence continues at coordinate 566,930 of JAWHQI010000415.1, read as the reverse complement.
GCTTTACTTAGTCGAACGCATATTTAATCTGTTTTCGTCGGGCGCAGTCAGTATTTCGTCGAACGCAGATTTGTTCTGCTTTCGTCGAGCGCTGTTTGATTTCGTCAAACACAGAGTTTAATTCGTCGAACGCAGCTTAGATATGATTTCGTCGAACACAGAGTTTAATTCGTCGAACGCAGCTTATATAAGATATCTCCAAACGTTGTTCACAATTCGTCGAGCGCAGTAAACATTTCGTCGAACGTCGAATCCCTTATATAAATAAATGTTTATATAATTTCTGTCACATATTTTGCTGTACATAGATTTAATTATTAAAAATACTTAGGGTCCTCTGATGAAAAAGTGGTCAACATCAAAGTTGTAGCCCTTAAAGTCTACAGTGTTTTAAAATTAATTTCACCCCAGAAGGAGTTCTGTAGCTCCCTGTAGAGACAAAATGGAGGGACTCGTCCCTAGGGTAGGGCAGTGATTCTTTCCTTCATATATTTTTATTGGTAAATGTTATGGCCTTGATATTTAAATCCTTGGCTTGTCTCATACACCCACACAACATACTAAAAGATGGAATTTTTAAGAGAACCTTTTTCTAAGGTTTTTGGGATAATTTCATAAATAATATATTAATTAATTAGTGGGTCAAAAGACCTCCAATGCCCTCCAAATTTTGGCGGATGCTCCTTAGGGTTATGTTATGACATAGGTAAAAATCTCAGCCCAATTGGGACTATTTTGATTGAGTAATTGGTTAACCCAAGTTAGGTCAAATTGGGTCATAGTTAGGGCATGGTGTTTATCTTGGGATTTTGTGGTCAAATCTCCTCACCATGAGGTGGATCCTTGTCCACTGATTTAAGATCACCTAAAGTACCCCATGAGTGGTTTGGGGTGGTGTGGAGGTGGTTAAGCCCTAGAGCACTAGTTTTATTCCTAGGTGTGCATTTAGGACCTTGTGAAGGCCATGTGGTCAAAAGTCCCTTGATGGTTATGAAACTTGGTGGATAAGTTCATAGGATGTAAATAGGTCTTGGGTAATTTTATAAGAATTTTAGGAACAAGTATTCCCTGTGAATTAGGTCATAACCCCTTTAGAGAAATTTATTATAAGAGATAATTACATGCTCAAATGGTCTTGGATGATGATGAAACATTGTTAGTGCTTTTATACTCATGTGATGGACCTCTGGTAATTTTTGTGTAATTAATTAAATGATTTAACCAGTACTTCATTCACAAGGCATTTATTTTGTCTTAGGTTTAAGAAAAATAATTAAGGGACCAATACTCTCTGATAAATTGTGCAAATTGATGATAGGACATTTCAGAGTATTAGGAAGCACTGTGAATTTTTATATAATTTTTGGAGACATAAATCAGCAGGCTACTTCACAACTTATCTTATTTGAGGTTTTCTTAAAGAATTCATTTAAGTGAGAAAATGATTCCCATAAATTTTACAATTTAGTCAGTAGCCTTTTCTGATAAATACAAAGGTCTGGTAATTTCCCCATAATTTTGGTGTAAGTATTTTTGGTGGTTCCTTCATAAATTTACAAATTTGGATAGAAGTTAAATATTAATTATAGAGGACAATTTCTTACTGTAAGAATATGATATGTTGTATTTACTGTTATTTAGTCATCATAGATTTATCACAATTTTTGGAGAGCCATATCATAAGAATTCCTTATACTTCCTGTTCATTTTCATACTTGGCAAATGTTTGGAGAAATTAAAATAAATACTAAATAATTAAGGAAAAATATGATTCTCTGGATTTAGTCTTATAACATCATGATAGACCCCCAGTAATTATCTTGAGTCAGTTGGATGAATATTTGGAGTACCTCTATTACAAGCTTCATATAGTTAGTTTGGTCTGCGTTTAGTAAAACTGTGGAACTTGGGTAACTAGTGGCCTACTAAGTGGGAATGGCATGTAGTTGGTGTACATGGTCAGGATGAAGAAATTTAGGTCACTAAAAAGGAGTTATATATTAAGAGTGCTTGGTGAGTTAAGGGTAAGGTAGTGCTTAGGATTGACGAAGGATCGTCTTTTCCCTAGCGTGTCATAAAGCACTTAGGTTTAACTCAAGTGAAATGATAAGAGGGGTGCTCTTATGGGTAGACACCAACAACACTAAGTGTCTTGAGAAAGGGAACTTTGGGGTTTCATCTCATTGTGGTTCCTAGTACCGTAGCGAGCCCCTCACAGGGTAATCCTCGGGATGTCCAAGATTAACCATAAATTATATGGTTAAGTTGTATACAAGATTAACTTAATAATACGCACACCCACGCCCCGTGGTTATGGGAGGTTATTTAGTTTGGTTGTACGAGCGGTAGGCTCATGGTTGAAGCAGCAGACTAATTAGTCTGATGAGCTTGTGACTCAGTAATGCTTGTTGGTGCGAACGGGTTGGTCTTACGAGCCAGTGGCTCGGAAGGTTATGATGACGGGCAGGTTAGCTTGGGGAATTTATGGCTCGGAATATAGTAGGACATGTTTGCATGTGCATGAAGGTGGTGGGTCTTCGGTATTGGACGGTCGTTCACACCGATGTCAATACGTTGACTCGGCAAGTGTGGAATTTGCACTTAGCCATAAAAGTCTGGTGGTCCATCCAGTAAGAGTACGCAGATGCTCCGTGGTTTTGCGTTGAGGCGTACGATAGGTCTAGGTTAGGTAGTGTGAATACTAACCAAGAGGTGGGCGAGGCCCAACCCACCGCTTCCGTTTGCCACTACGGGAGTATCCTGGGAGTCTTGCTAGCTCCAAAAAGGGGGAACTAAAGGTCTATGCGCATAGAGTCGAAGTGTGTGAGTTGCACTTATATGAACATAGCATAAACTGCATTCCTTGCATGTCATAGCATAAACATTGCATTTCAACCCCTACCCCTATCGTATAAGTCGGTTATGGGACTTCTTATACGATAGGCCATGCTAAACGACCCCTTGGTCTATAGGTTTGTATGGGCATTCCTATAAATCAATGGTTACTTTTCTATTATTATTGTCCTTACTTACTGCACTTTACCTACTCTTTACCTGCTCTTACTATGCTTTATTAACTGCTTCGATTATGTATATATATACTTGAGTAGTGGTAGAACTCTTCCTGTAGATTATGCCCCGTCATCTGCTTTTTTATTATACCCCTTATTGTCCTCCGCTTCATCCTTCCCGCTCGGTGCCTAGGAGTCACCGGGGGAGGGGTGGGGGATTGGCATATTCTTGTTTACTAACGGTCGGTGGACCATATCATTTTAGGGGATCGATGAGACGCAGCAACACCAGAGGCCGGTGCAGACGGAGGCGGACCAGTCTAGTATAGGAGCACCAGTCACAGGATCAGAGAGTGATTAGTAGTCAGCTTCCACGAGTGATCTTGTATTGAGGTTATGATGTACTGGGCATGAGCCCTTCTTCTTATTATTGTTATCTTTGTATTCAGTTAATATAACGTGGACATTTATATTTATATATAGCATGTGATTGTGGGCTTGGATTTATATTTGTTCAAGTATTATTTTAGTCTTTGTGATCGATCTGGCCGACAGAATCGGCGCTTTGTAGTGGCGACCTTCCCGTGCGAGGGTGTCACCTCAAAGCGGCGGTTCTGGGCATAAGACCCAGGTTTTTATAGCGAATAAATGGGGTCTTACAAGTGATATCAAAGCAAACCTCGATCCGATGAAAAGAAGTCCACAAACCCTGGGCCACCCCGCGGGAGCTTAGTTTGTGGACAAACTAGCAGCGGAAGCAGTGGTGTGCCCATATGGGGAAATCACATGAAAAGTACACTTTTAACTGAATCTTTTTAGCCAAATCTCTTTACGAGTGTCAAGTTTTCTTTTGTAGCCAGCGGCAAACCCTGCCCCCAGCAGGGAATACCTCCGGCTGCAAAGATCTCTTTAGATGGTCCTTTAGTCAACGAGTTAGATTTAAACTGCACTAGGACACGTGACTTACCATGATAATTTATACCATGCATGCCCTAGTCTGAAATAGATCGTAGGTATAACTTTGGTGAAGGTCGAGGATACCCCAAAGAGGTTAGAGAAAGAGAGATTGACACATAAGCAGAATGGTGTGGGACTCTTAGACTCAACCCTCGCACCGGTGACATGATTACATTGAGACAACCATCACACTAAGCACTGAGGGTCGGATAAGAAATTCAAGTTAAGAAGAGACCTATTTGGGATTGGGTCACATGTTTAAGGCTGTCGTAGAGGGTACCTTGAAGAGTCTAAAGTATGTAGTATACCAACAAGTTTCTGATAGAACCCCAAGTCTAAGGTTGTGTGCCCTAAGGATTGATTGCATACTTGGGATGGATATAACTTGGTGATATTGAAGATATTCAGCCCAAAATAGATAGTGGCTTATCATTTGTTTATTGGGGCTTATCTTTTGTTTATTGGGGCTGACCTTTTGTTTATTGGGCAAATTAGTTACTGACTTGGGTGTCCCTTAGATCTAATTTAGCAAGTGCTATGTCGGGAACATGATGACTTTGAAGTCGATCTTATTCAGTATTGCTTGGACAAAGATGAGGCAATGTAACAGTATGTTTGGGAATCTTGATCTGTAGTATTACCAGGACAAGGGATATACATCATTGATCGAACAACAACTTGACCTTAGTTGAAACATTAGAAATGTAAAGTTGCTAGGTCTGGTTACTTAGGGATGCACATACCCTTCTGGAAGTTGGGAATCGAAATTAGATCGATCAAGCTCTTATTATAATTGGAAGTTCTTGTGGTTTGGGGCATTCGGAAGTGATCAACTTATGATTTGTTAAAAATCACGCCCTGTCATGGTGGAAAATTTTAACTACAATAATAACCCTTATACCTTGGGAGCTATGATGATGAATAACCCGAGATCTTAGGCGAGGACTTATTGGAATTATAATATAGCGTTTAAGTTTACTATGATAAGATCGATCTAAGTTTATCTTACCTTGGACCATTTGAAAGTGATCAAGACTAGCATAAGTTGAAGTGATAGAAGATTTGGTGAAATAAAGGAGATGATATTTCCGTGATGGAATGGACTTATAAAAAAATCTTAGGGTTTCAAAAGATTTTACTCATATAGGGAGTCATCTTACCATTATGATTGGTTAATATGTACTCATAAAGGTTCACAAGTGCACCACCATTAAAATTTAAGGATGATTGGGACGCTAGACAATCCGGTTAGTTTTATCAATAGTAAAGAACTGGAAAAGTTGTAGAATAGAAATGATTGATTACTCGGACGTACCTGAAAGAGTAAGAAATTGAACGTGTGAAGAAAACCTTAGAGGCATAAGAATCTGCCCAGGTTAGAGTGGAAGATCGAGGATATAATTATGGATTTCATACACATGTTACCACATCCTCACTCCGGGCACATGTTTATTTGGAACATCGAGGATAGATTGACCAAGGTAGCTAGGTCACCCCAGTCAGGATAGATGATACGACGTTGCGAGTCTTGCGGCGCAAGAAGGTTCCGAAGGTTAAGTCATGTGTTAAAATTATGGACCGGAGGAGACCTGGGAGCCACTAGAACTGGTGTGGCAGAGATAGTCGGTGCTCTTCGAGCCAGGAATAACTTCAATTCTTAGGGGATGTTACGTTCAGTCACTCTCGGTGAAAACCCAGCAAGCCTAGCAGAATTTCGAGGACGAAATTAATTTTTTTGTTTATTGGGATTTGTAAGATCCCCCAAACAACTTGACCCCTAAGTTGGTTTTGTCATGACTAGGTCATGACAAAACCATAGGAAGAGCCCAAGACCATGTGAATTTAGGTGAGAAGGAGAAAACCCAAGTGGTCTGCAAACAACAATTTTCAGATACCAAGCCTAGGGTTGGACTTTAGGGACCCACCTTGATCCTTGACCCCACCATAGCATCCATAATCCATTAGGGGTCTCCTTGGAGCCCCAGGGACCCATTGGGGTCAACCTAAGAGCCCAATTTGACGAAAGTCAACCTTAACCCTAAATTGGTCAAACTAACTCAATTAAGGTCAATTGGCCCTCACCATGACAAATTGACCCTGCCCCTACCCTTGTATGGGTACTAGGAACCTAATGGGCCAAAAGCCCCATCATGGGACCTCCAATTTGACCAATTTACCCTAAGTCAACCATAGCCCTATTTTGGTCAAAGTACCTTATTAAGGGGCAATTCACCCTCACCTTGCCAAATTGGCTCCACCTACACCTTCCTAACCATTAAGTGAGGCCATTAGAGCCTAAGACACCCACTGTGGTCAACCCAATTGGTTAATTTGACCAAAGTCAACATTATCCTAAATTTAGGTCAACATGACCTACTTTACCCAAATTGAACCCATTACACTTGAGATAGACATAATTAGTGTGGTCCGCCACCTATTGGGGATTGAATGCTGCTGGGTTTTCCATTCAATTTCAGAAATCGGCCAGGAGAGAGAGAGCCCAATTTGGAAGAGAGAGAGAAAGAAGGGGGAATTAATGGAGGAGAAGGAGAACCCCCCCCCCCCCCCACAATCTGAGCAATTAATGGCTCCATTTATCTCCCCAGGGGGAGAGGAGAAATTTTTAGCTTCTTCCCGACCTAATTGATGGCCAATTCATCCCCCCTAAGTGTAACCGAAATCTCCACTTATGGCCATTAATGGCAATCCGAGTAAATCCCCACCCTTAGCCTCAATCGACCCTTTTAACATCTTCAGAGGTTGGAAAGGAGTGAAACCCCCCTCTTCCCCGAAGAAATCGAGCACCAGGAGCAAGGATCGGCATGGCACCAAAAGCTCCAACACCGTCAATGGCAACTCGTCGGAATTCACGCCACCAAGCCCCCACAAAGGTCCGATCCTCTTCTCCTCCCTTGGTGCTAGATCTTTTCTAAATTTGGGGCTTGATCTGTGTTCAAAAGGGTCCGGATTGTGCTTCCGAAAGGGTGCGAAACATACTTTTTTTCCCTCCTCTAAAATCCCGATCCGACCACCTCCGGCCGGCCAACCACCCCTATCGCCGGCCACCACCTCAACGGAGGTGGTGGTGTCATTGGATGGCCGAAAAGAGGGGTAGGTGGCCGGGAAATGACCCCGCAAAGAAGCCCATAGGAAGAGCCCAATGGAATTCTGGATTCGTCGAACGGAAATGGTTCATCGATCGCATTTTAGACTTCATCGATCGCATTTTAGACTTCGTCGATCTGATAGTTGAGTTCGACGAACTGATATTAGAGTTCGTCGAACGAAATTCATTTCGTCAAACGCTGGCTTTACTTAGTCGAACACAGATTTAATCTGTTTTCGTCCGGCGCAGTCAGTATTTCGTCGAACGCATATTTGTTCTGCTTTCGTCGAGCGCTGTTTAATTTCGTCAAACGCAGAGTTTAGTTCGTCGAACACAGCTTATATAAGATTTCGTCGAACGCAGAGTTTAATTCGTCGAACTCAGCTTATATAAGATTTCGTCAAACGCTGTTCACAATTCGTCGAGCGCAGTAAACATTTCGTCGAATACAGAATCCCATATATAAATAAATGTTTATGTAATTTCTGTCACATATTTTACTGTACATAGATTTAATTATTAAAAATAGTTAGGGTCCTCTGATGAAAAAGTGGTCAACATCAAAGTTGTAGCCCTTGGAATTTACTGTGTTGTAAAGTTGATTTCACCCCAGAAGGAGTTCTGTAGCTCCCTGTAGAGACAAAATGGTGGGACTTGTCCCTAGGGTAGGGCAGTGGCTCTTTCCTTCATATATTTTTATTGGTAGATGCTATGGACTTGCTATTTTAAACCTAGGCTAGTCACATGCACCCACACAACATACTAAAAGATGGGATTTTTAGGAGAACCTTTTTCTAAGGGTTTTGGGATAATTTCATAAATAATATATTAATTAATTAGTGGGTAAAAAGACCTCCAATGCCCTCCAAATTTTATTGGGTGCTCCTTAGGGTTATGTTGTGACATAGGTAAAAATCTCAGCCCAATTGGGACTGTTTTGATTGAGTAATTGGTTAACCTAAGTTAGGTCAAATTGGGTCATAGTCAGGGCATGGTGTTTATCTTGGGATTTTGTGGTCAAATCTCCTCACCATGAGGTGGAACCTTGTCCACTGATTTAGGATCACCTAAAGTACCCCCATGAGTGGTTTGGGGTGGTGTGGAGGTGGTTAAGCCCTAGAACACTACTTTTATTCCTAGGTGTGCATTTAGGACCATGTGAAGGCCAAGTGGTCAAAAGTCCCTTGATGGTTATGAAACTTGGTGGATAAGTTCATAGGATGTAAATAGTTCTTGGGTAATTTTATAAGAATTTTAGGAACAAGTATTCACTTTGAATTAGGTCATAACCCCTTTAGAGAAATTTCTTATAAGAGATAATTACATGCTCAAATGGTCTTGGAAGATGATGAAACTTTGTTAGTGCCTTTATACTTATGTGATGGACCTCTGGTAATTTTTGTGTAATTAATGAAATGATTTAACCAGTAATTTATTCACAAGGCATTTATTTTGTCTTAGGCTTAAGAAAAATAATTAAGGGACCAATACTCTCTGATAAATTGTGCAAATTGATGATAGGACATTTCAGAGTATTAACAAGCTCTATGAATTTTTATATAATTTTTGTAGACATAAATCAGTAGGCTACTTCACAACTTATCTTATTTGGGGTTTTCTTAAAGAATTCATTTAAGTAAGAAAATGATTCCCATAAATTCTACAATTTAGTCAGTAGCCTTTTCTGATAAATACAAAGGTCTGATAATTTTCCCATAATTTTGGTGTAAGTATTTTTGGTGGTTCATTCATAAATTTACAAATTTGGATAGAAGTTAAATATTAATTATAGAAGACAATTTCTTACTGTAAGAATATGATATGTTGTATTTACTGTTATTTAGTCATCCTATATTTATCATAATTTTTGGAGAGCCATATCATAAGAATTCCTTATACTTCATGTTCATTTTCATACTTGGCAAATGTTTGGAGAAATTAAAATAAATACTAAATAATTAAGGAAAAATATGATTCTCTGGATTTAGTCTTATAACATCATGATAGACCCCTAGTAATTATCTTGAGTCAGTTGGATGAATATTTGGAGTACCTCTAATACAAGCTTCATATAGTTAGTTTGGCCTGCGTTTAGTAAAACTGTAGAACTTGGGTAACTAGTGGCCTGCTAAGTGAGAATGACATGTAGTTGGTGTACATGGTCAGGATGAAGAGATTTAGGTCACCAAAAAGGAGTTATATATTAAGAGTGCTTGGTGAGTTAAGGGTAAGGTAGTGCTTGGGATTGACGAAGGATCGTCTTTTCCCTAGCGTGTCATAAAGCACTTAGGTTTAACTCAAGTGAAATGATAAGAGGGGTGTTCTTATGGGTAGACACCAACAACACTAAGTGTCTTGAGAAAGGGAACTTTGGGGTTTCATCCCATTGTGGTTCCTAGTACCGTAGCGAGCCCCTCACAGGGTAATCCTCGGGAAGTCCAAGATTAACCATAAATTATATAGTTAAGTTGTATACAATATTAACTTAATAATACGCACACCCAAACCCCGTGGTTATGGGAGGTTAGTTAGTTTGGTTGTATGAGCAGTAGGCTCATGGTTGAAGCAGCGGACTAATTAGTTCGGTGAACTTGTGACTTAGTAATGCTTGTTGGTGCGGATGGGTTGGTCCGGCGAGCCAGTGGCTCGGAAGATTATGATGACGGGCAAGTTAGCTCGGAGAATTTATGGCTCGGGATATAGTAGGACATGTTTGCATGTGCATGAAATTGGTGGGTCTTCGGTATTGGACGGTCGTTCACACTGACTTCAATACGTTGACTCGGCAATTGTGGAATTTGCACTTTGCCATAAAAGACTGGTGGTCCAGCCAATAAGAGTACACAGATGCTCCGCGGTTTTGCTTTGAGGCGTACGATAGGTCTAGGTTAGGTAGTGTGAATACCAACCTAGAGGTATGCGAGGCCCAACCCACCGCTTCCGTTTGCCACTACGAGAGTATCCTGGGAGTCTTGCTAGCTCCAAAAAGGGGGAACTAAAGGTCTATGCTCATAGAGTCGAAGTGTGTGAGTTGCACTTGTATGAACATAGCATAAACTATATACCTTGCATGTCATAGCATAAATATTGCATTTCAACCCCTACCCCTATCGTATAAGTCGGTTATGGGACTTCTTATACGATAGGCCATGCTAAACGACCCCTTGGTCTATAGGTTTGTATGGGCATTCCTATAAATCAATGGTTACTTTTCTATTATTATTGTCTTTACTTACTGCACTTTACTTACTCTTTACCTGCTCTTACTATGCTTTATTAACTGCTTCAATTATGTATATATATACTTGAGTAGTGGTAGAACTTTTCCTGTAGATTATGCCCCGTCATCTGCTTTTTGATTATACCCCTTGTTGTCCTCCGCTTCATCCTTCCCGCTCGGTGCCTAGGAGTCACCGAGGGAGGGGTGGGGGATTGGCTTAGTCTTTTTGACTAACGGTCGGTGGACCATATCATTTTAGTGTATCGAGGAGACCCAGCAACACCAGAGGCCGGTGCAGACGGAGGTGTACCAGTCTAGTACAGGATCACCAGTCACAGGATCAGAGAGTGATTAGTAGTTACCTTCCGCGAGTGATCTTGTTGAGAGGTTTTGATGTACTGGGCATGAGCCCTTCTTCTTATTATTGTTATCTTTGTATTCAGTTAATATAACGTGGACATTAATATTTATATATAGCATGTGATTGTGGACTTGGATTTATATTTGTTCAAGTATGCTTTTCTTCTCTGTGATCGATCTGGCCGGCAGAATCGGCGCTTTGGAGTGGCGACCTTCCCGTGCGAGGGTGTCACCGCATAGCGGCGGTTCTGGGCATAAGACCCGGGTTTTTGTAGCGAAAAAAATGGGGTCTTACAGTAATCTCGACGGCAGAATCCTTGTAGGCAAGGGCGAGCTCTTCATTGTGGCGCTCCAGCTGGAGACATCGCCGTCCCGTCATATCAGCGAGCTCCGTGGAGCGGAGCTCAGCTCGCGCACTTTCGTACGCCAAGGTCCTCGCGGTCTCGGCCTTGAAGACCTAGGCGTCCTCGCGGCCATACAGTCCGAAGCAGAGCGAGAATGCCTGCCCGTTGACTGTTGGCTGCTCCACCCAAGAAGGGAGGAGGGTGGAGATGGTGGCTTTGTTGACTTCTATACTCCAGTACAACAGGTACTCACCGGCCTTTTCCTTGTGCCTTTGGCTGAGACCAAAGTTCTAGTGATTTATCGGCACTGGCAAGGAGGAGAACCTGGCGACCTTCTCAACCGGCTCGCCAGACTCCCTTTATTCGGGGAAGTCAGCCGGTAGGATCTCGCTCGGGGAAGCCTCGACGTGCCCCTTTCCCTTCTCAGAGGGGGGGGGGGGGGGGGGGGTTCTTCTTGCTCTTCTTCTGGGAGGGCTGCGAGGAGGAGTCCTTTCGGCCAGAAGACTCGCCTCGTTTCTTAGTGTGAGGGGCGTCAAGACGGGAGGTCTCGCGGCAGGCGTCCGCCCCCATTTTCGCGAGGGCGAGGTTTGCAGGAAAAGACCGGCTGCTCGCGTAGGGGGGTGGACGGGGAGATCTCGCTCACCTATAATAGTTTAGCAATTAAAAATGTTAAGTGAGAACTTTGAGAAGAAAAGGGCGAGCAAGTGCGATACATGATGCGCAAATCTTGACACTGCTATAGGCGGTAGCAAGACTGCGGCACGAAACGACAGTGTACCGATCGTTCAAGTAATATAAATTGTGGGAGTGAATCCCCAAGTATCGAATCTATCAAGGAACACAGTAAGGTGGAGTTAATGTTCGAGGAAGGACTTGAGATCGAAGTCCTTTAGGTTGGATGGGAGCGAAAGGGGGTGATTTGGTTTGTGGAAATAAAGAGAAAATATTACAACTACTCCTATGCAATGCCGCTATGCAATGCTTCGCTTGGCGGGATGGAGACTAGGCAGGCCTTGAGCTCGCTGCTTCGCAAGGGCGAATGGACGAGTAGGCAAGCGGAATCGAACTATGCAGGCCTTGAGCGCGCTGCTTCGTTAAGCGAATGGATTACTCGGGCCGCTATGCCACGCTTCACTAGGCGGATGGACGAGTAGTCTTACGGAATGAGGGTCGGAAGCACCTCGTCGACAAGCATGCCACAAGCAATTGCTAGTGCGACACACGAACCTAGTGGATGGAGTGGTGGATGAAGTGGTGGCGCATCTCATATACACAAATAACCAAATTTTTTCATAGAAATATGAAATAAACATTGCAAATAAAGACCATTGTGCATATCATCCAAAAATACAAGAATCTACCCTACAATATCATTACAAGTTGAAAGAGAGTAAGAAATCGACCGAATCCGAGGGCTCGTTGGGATTCACGGTTGGAATCGCAAGGTTGTTAATCCGTGTCCAAGATCGGTCTGCAACTACGTCTGGGGTAGAGGAGGGCTGTCACTACCTCCCAATGGACCCGTCTTCTTTGTGTCACTATCCGCTCGGCTTCAATACATGGCTCCCAAGCTTGACGATGAAATCTGGTCGGAGATCCTTCCTTTTGAAGCTTGTGGATGACAGAGATGGCCGAGGTGATCTCCGGGCTTAAGATAGGCGTGAAGAATAGCCCCGGAGCACCTCCTGGTGGTGGAAGATGATGCAGGTAGCGGAAGAGGCGAACATGGCTCGAAAACGGCGGAGGAAAACGATCGTCCGACCTAATTTCGCGGGTTGTATATTTATAGAAAACAGGGTGCACGATCAGCGGCGCACGACTAGTGGTCGTGCGCTTTGAAAGTTGGTGATCGTGCGCGCTGTGCCTGAAAACCTGCAAAACAAAACTACAGAAAATAATAAAACGCACGATCGAACGCACGACCGTGCGTAAAAACGCACGACCAAATTTAGAAAGCAACTTTGGGCTGCAATTGAACGCGCACGATCGGCGGCGCACGACCAGTGGTCGTGCGTAGTAAAACCAGTTATCGTGCGCAGTGTTCCTGTACAGATTTTTGCCAAGAACACCTGCACGACCCCTGCTCCAGCATAAACATTAATCAAAACCACTGAAAGTGGCACAAAATACAGCACAAGAATGATAAACATGAAAATACACAAAAACGGGCCTAGAAGTGCACATAGCATGGAATATCGAATATGAACAAAAACATGCCTAAAGTGTAGTGCATAGACTAGATAATCGGCCTAGATGAGTCCAAAAATGTGTATATAATTGGGACTCATCAATACATACCCTCCCCGGGGAGCACTAGTGGTAGCGAGTCGAGGTTTCGGCGGAGATACTCCACCTCGAATTTCTTCTTACTGAAGAACTAGTACAGAGCGGCGTCATGGCCGTCGAGAGCTGGGGGGCGGTAGGTGCTCTCGCCGTGCTGAATTGGCGAGAACGGGACGTTGCCGAAGTTCCCTTTGACGAAAAGGAACTTATGAGCCCAGAAGTGGCTCTGGTTGACAGTCTCGTTGACCTTGAGTCCCTAGCCCACGAAGTAGGCGGTACCCTCCTTGTAGGCCCTGAAGGAGAACAGCTTCCGGAAGACCGGCAAGCTGAACTCAATGCGTTCCTCTCGCATGTGGTATGCGAACACGACAATGACCGCCACGGCGTTGGGGGTCAGCTGGCCTAGTATCACACCGTAATGCTTTAGTACCTGGCGAAAAACATCGCGAGGTCTCTAAGAAGCGAGGGAGAGCATAAAATTCGAAAAAGTAAAAGTACGCGAGGTCAGCGGGTACCTGGCAGACCTCTGGCCACAGAGGCAGGCGCAAGCCGACCTCGAAGTGGGCTATCGGGATGGCGAGCTCGCCCGGCATGGGTATGTTGATTACGTTCTCCCCTCTAGGACAGCGAGCGGAGAACCCTGACGGGATGAAATCAGCGACCGCGATGAGGTATTCCTCTTTAGTCAGGTTGCTGTGGTAGAAAGTGTGATCGGTGAAGGCCCAGGCGCACTTCAACCGACCTTCAGCCTCGCTTGCGTCGCCCACCATCATTGAAATCTGCAAAAGAAGAAGAAGAAAGCGCGAAGAAGAGAGTGCGAGATCTCGCAAGCAGAGGAAAAAGAAGAGCTATAGTTGAATGCGGTAGGTGAGACCAATGCTGGAACCTATTTATAGAAAATGAAAAGTGCGGGAAAGGAGTTGAAATGGGGGGGGGGGGGTGCCGTTAGGCAAAACCCCGCATGTCGCAAGAACACGATAAAACCTCATATATATTAGCGAGCGAGACCAGCTTACGAGGTTAATATAAGCGAAATTTCCATGCGGAAACAACAAGAAAAAGCGGAAATAAATGAGAGCCAACATCACAAGCAAATATATTACAATAACAAGTAAGTTCGCAAGAGCCCCAGTAGCGGGCGAGAAATGGTTATTAATGAAAGTAGAAATGTCCGCGAGATGGTCCGACGAAATTAAACAAATATGCAAATATTATGGAGGGGTGTGTCGAGCCGAGAAAGAGTGCGGGCGAGACTAGTAGCATAGCAATTTCCACCTGCCACAACCTCGCACTCCAGATCTCGGCAGAATCCTAGGGTAATGATATGTGTTGAGCGCGCGATCCTCGCGTTGGATCAAGCGTGCATAATCGTTCACCCGCGCGAGATGTGTCTCGTGGGAGGTGGCTGTCTCGCCATTGTCTTGCGGCAGCTCAGCGCGGAGCCGCGCACACTCATCCAGCAAAGAGGCGTGCCGCTCTTCGGCAACTTCCATGCCCCTCCTCGCTTGGAGGTAAAGATCCTGCAGCATCCGTCCTTGCTTCTGAAATAATTCCGAGGTCCGCTTCTTCATGGCCTCAGGATCCCACGGGTCGCCCAAGAAATCATCCATCTGCTCCGACAAGGGGAGTGGCGACATCTTTTCCACCCCAAAGTCAGAGTCAGTGGGGAGAGTCTCGGAATCACCTGCGAGCAAACCCAAGCATCATTAGCCGCTAGTGAGACTAATATGGAGAGTAACGTCTCAACAAATGCAGCAAAACCATTACCTGCAGTCAGACGAGGTTTAGAGAAACCAAAGGAATAGTTAAGCGAGAATATTACCTTTTCAGCGGGCCGATCATCAGGAGAAGAGTCCAGCAGTACGGTCTTGTCCCCCCTGGGGGTATGCGGGCCGGCTTCACCTTTTTTATCGCTGGCGTAGAGGGGGGGGGGGGGGGTCTAGCGAGACATCCAGGAGGCGGCGTTGGCCATGGTGGAGAGCTCTCCCTTCTTGGACGCCCTCAGGCGAGCCCGGAGTTCTTCGGATAGAGGCATTCTCCAGCAGATACAGTTTACGGTGGTGGAATAAGAGAGGGTAATAGCGGGTGTTGGGAACAGTGCCCAGCAGTGTTCCTGATTTGAAGAAGTGCTCAGCTCAATGATAAGTGCAAGCTGTATTTTATGTCATATCTAGTTCATGCTTGCAGAGATCGACAATATGTCAAGTACTTTAGTTATTTCACTAAGTACTATATCGTCGAGAAGAATAAGAAATGTCATCGACAAAGTATGCTTGTCGTCATGATGATGAGCAAAGCAAACGCTGAGACTTGGCGAGTTTGTCGAACGAAGAATGACTTTCGTCGAATGGAGAATGCAGTTCGTCGAACGCAGAATGAAGTTCGTCGAACAAAGAGACAGGACAGAAGCAAACGCCGAGACTTGGGGAGTTCATCGAACGAAGAATAAAGTTCGTCGAACGCAGAGACGGGACAGAAGATGCAAGTTCATCGAACGAAGAACGAAGTTCGTCGAACGCAGAGACGGGATAGGAGATTGAAGTTCATCGAACGCAGAATGTTGTTCGTCGAACGCAGAATGAAGCTCGTCGAACGCAGAGAAGACATGAAGATATCAAAGGAAGGAATGTCGTCGAGAAGATGCAGTATCGTCGACATCATCAAAGTAGCCTTGTCGTCGAGAAGAACAATCATCGTCGTAAAGAAGGCATGATGCCGAGAAGACTGAAGAAGGACAGCTGAAGACAAGCAGTTGCTAAAGCATAGTCTGTCGATATGATATCACTCATGTCGTCGAAAGAACAAAGTGATTACGACGATAGACTTCAAGGAAGAAGATCACGATGACAAAGTCAGAGATAACATATCGTTGTATATGCAGAAATGCCAGGATATCTCGTATCGTCGAGATATTAATGTCAGAGGCAGAAGCTAGAAGACTTGAATACCCACCATGGTCTAAGACATCGACAAAATCCTATCGTTGAGATATTATCCATATAGTCGTAACAATGGAAATATCGTCGAGACAGAATTCAAATGTTGCGGGCGCGCTGTCAACATTTAATGCCGCCGCCTGATTGTCCAATCAGCGCGTGCTCTTAAGGAATGGGCGTCTGACAGTATAGGACATTATATGTGACCGTTAAGCGGCTCAAACCTGTAAGATCTGTTTTCAGATCTGTGTGTCTAGCTTGAGGGCTGGAGAGCTGTGAGGCTTGAGGGCCAGGGCAGTGGACTTGCGGGTCCGATATCATCAAGCTTGAGGGCTTGAGACCTATGAGGCTTGAGGGCAGGGCCGAGGCTTGAATTGCGGGTCTTAGCTAGGTAGGGATTGAGGGCCTGATTGTCAAGCTTGAGGGCTTGAGAGCTATGAGGCTTGCGGGCCAGGGCAGAGGATAGACTTGCGGGTCTTAGCTAGGTAGGGCTTGAGGGCCTGTGTGTTGAGCTTGCGGGCTCGGGTGCAGTAGGGTCTTGCAGGCCTAGGCCGTAGGACTTGCGGGTCCGTGTTGTAAGGCTAGCGGGCCTGAAGTTTTTGTGGAGTTTGCCGAGCCTAGCACACTGCTAGGTAGGCGCAGAGGGAAAGAGGACTACTCAAGACACCCTGTCTTGAGGAACCTCTATAGATCACTGTGTGCTTTTCTGTGTTGTGCTTTATAATCTATAGATCTACTAATCAGAAATCAAGAACAACTAAAGGGGATAAAATAATTTGAAAAACCTATTCACCCCCCCCCCCCCCCTCTAGGTGATAAGTTGGCACCCAATAAACAATAGTGCACATCACTCCGACTCGGGCAGTATTTATAGAGGTGGGGTGGGACCCACAAGAAAGATTCCCAAACAGATCAGCAGTCGCCGACGAACATACGGGGTTGGATGATTCTTTGCTAGCTTAGAATAATCTCGCAAAGAGTGGGAATTGTGTACAACCCCGAGTTCGCCTGAGTAGGTATGGCCCGAAGATTAGTGAGTTGGGCTTGAATAAGCCATCTCACCATTGAGGGGTCACGAGAGTTGGGGTATATGGGTCGAGGGGAGCTCACAGGAAGGCATGCGAGACCCGGCCTCAGTGGATGTCATCATAAGGAGGGTGAGCGGGGCATTCGCAGAGCACTCTCCTATGAGAGGTTTCGCGAGCCATACTCGCGAGGAGACTCGTGGGAGCTCTCACGAGTAGCCTTCTCGCAGGCCACTTGCCTATAGACTAAGGAGGCAAAATTCCCCCTCTGCCCCTGGTGTTCTGCCGTTAGCCCCTCCAAACAGCGGAGTTTGGCTGTTAGCAGGCCAAATTGGGGTGTGTTTAGTAAAACCAAAAGGCTGATTTCTGCTATTAACATACCACGAACAAAAAACTATAAATAGACCTTAAAGGGCACCTTGGGAGAGGAGCCCAATCTCAGTATTCTGAACTTCTTCTTCCCTTGGTTACTTTGGTTTAGCCCTCCAGCTCTCCAAGGTGCCCAAGTCTCAGCTTTGGCTTGGGAGTGGAAGCGTTCAATGATCTTCTGGGTTTGTGGTGGTACCTCCTCGCTGCGACCAAGGTCTAAGTCTAGTTCCGAATCTCCAGTCTGCTCTTTCTGAGGGATCGATAAGGGCTAGCTGCCCCTCAACTCGTTGAGGGCCCTAGCTTCACAAGAGACCGAGAAATCAGTTTCAACATATATAGTGATGGGAATCCAACCATTAGGGAAAGAAAGAATATGTGTATATTTTGGAGCTGGGTTGCCAGTGAAGAAATTTGGAGGTGATTAACAGATGATCTGCTTCCTGTTAGCTAGCACCCGGCGGTAGCGCTACCGTCGGCGCTAGCATGTCGACGGGACGATGGGAAAGGATAACTTCCCGTCGACACTTAAGATCTACGGGAAGGTGTGCTAGTAGAAATACTAGCGCCCGACAGTAGCCTTATCGCCGGTGCTAGCGAGTTGACGGGATGACGGGAAAGAATAACTTTCTGTCGACACTTAAGATCGACGAGAAGGTGTGCTAGTAGAAATACTAGCGCCCGACGGTAGCCTTCCCTCCAGCGCTAGCGAGTCGACGGAACGATGGGAAAGGATAACTTCCCGTCGACACTTAAGATCGACGGGAAGGAGTGCTAGTAGAAATACTAGCGCCCGACGGTAGCCTTACCGCTGGAAGTAGCGAGGCGATGGGACAACGGGAAAGGATAACTTCCCGTCGACACTTAAGATCGACGGGAAGGAGTGCTAGTAGAAATACTAGCGCCCGACGGTAGCCTTACCGCTGGAACTAGCGAGGCGATGGGACAACGGGAAAGGATAACTTCCCGTCGACACTTAAGATCGACGGGAAGGAATGCTAGTAGAAATACTAGCGCCCGACGGAAGGCCTTACCGCTGGCGCTAGCGAGTCGACGGGACGACGAGAAAGGATAACTTCCCGTCGACACTTAATGTCGACGGGAAGGTGAGTCGACTGGATCACTAGCGCCCAGCGGTAGCGCTACCGCCGACGCTAGCAAACAAAGAACTTCAGGTTCTCCCTTGTTGTGGTAGGAGTTCCTAGATTCCCATGTAGATTTGGCGAGGCGTAGAGGAATGTTATGATTCTGAAATAGGACATTACGATGCATAATTAGGGCAATAATTGATGAGACTTAAATTTGGGAGAGGTGTTCAAAATGACGGGTATGAGCTATGATAGAAGTTTCAGAGGATTCAGTTATGAAATTATCTCATGGTTAAATATTATGTTGTAAAATTATTACGTGAATATGATTCCTTAGTGAATGGGCATATGATGATCATAGTTGATATAAGACTACTGTTGAAGTCTAGCCTCTAGAGGGTAGGAAAGTAGAACTTTTTGGTTGTGCATTACGACTGAACGTGCTGTGTGCAATTATTATGAGGAGTGAAACATTACGATGAGCATCTGAATATAGAGTGTGGGGGAACATGTTGGAAATAATATTCATGTCACTTGATAATCTATGGCATGGTTTAGATTGGTGATAACCTCTCAATAAAGTTGATAGCTTTAATCGTATTGAAACACGTTGTGATTTTTGTACGAGGATTGAGTATTGGTGATAGGTTCGGGCTTACTTATTTAGTAAAATATGAATATGACCCCGTACACACAAGTAGTCCTGCAGTGTCTCACAGAGAAATTTCCATGTTATGCGCACGCCACTACGCAAGAGTTCTGATAACTCGGTATGGGTAACAGTGATGGCTTGGGGTGTATTATAAGATATGGTTATATCTTATAGTGAAATGTTAAGGACCCGGTGGTTGTGGGCCTTGGATGCTAATTAGCATCGGCATTGATGGTATGAGGAGAAGTGTAATAAGACTCCTTTATGAGTCCTTGTGTGCTTGATAACACGGATTATGCATGGTAATTACAGGAATGTGCATGGTTTACACATGGTGGTGTAATGATCCTTGTTGAAGGATTGCTTGTGGCGGATCTACGGGTTCTCCAGTCGTCTCACCGATGGGAGCTGGCAAATAGATCTCGGTCGGTTGGGCAGTGCTCTTTGTGTTTACTTCCAAAAACCCCTTCCGTGCCTAGCGACTGGTTGGGCCGCGCTCATGGTGTTTAATTCCCAATATCCTTTCTGATTTCAGTACGCAGGTGCTCCGCTGTTGTGTTCTTACTGTCGAGGCGTACATAAGGCCTAGGTATGGTAGTGTGCATACCCACCTAGTAGTGGAGAAGGCCGTTCCACTGCCACCTTATGGCCATGACGGGGTGGGGGCGCCTGAGTGGTTAGCTACCCTCGAAAAGTGGGAACTACAGGTCTATGTCGACATAACAAATATGCATGGGTGAGTCATCATATCATAATCATTGCATTGCATTCATCCTTTCATGATCTTAGCATAGCACCGCATTGGATCCTCATCATATAAACTTGTATGAGCACCTTTATATGATGAGTTACTTATTGTTGCAAATGACCCTTAACTTATAAGCTTGTATGAGCATCCTTATAAGTTAAGTTCAATCCAGTTATCTATATACTCTACTTTCTTATACACTGTTACTGACCATACTACATGTTAGATGTACATTTTATACATTTGATATACTACTGCGATTATATCTTCCATTGTCACATGCTCTTGCAACTACTATTTATATTGCAGCTTCTCTTCATTCCCTTCCGCACGGTGCCTTGGAGTCGTCGGGGGAGAGGATATGAAGCAACTTAGTATTTGTGACTAATGGTTATTATACCACTATTTTTATGAGCACACCCAGGTGGATCAGCAGTGTTCGACGCAGGAGGATAGCCAGGTCAGGATGGCAGGGCCTGTGACTACGACACCTTGGTTACCGTCAGTGACAGTTGTGAGAGAGTGTTTGAGATATAGCCTTAAGGCAAGTTTAAACTTTGATGTTTAACAGGAGTTTATGTATCTACCTGTCCTTTTTTACTGTAATGGACATTATTACTTAGTTGTGAATAAATGGCTTCTGTTGTTTTTGTATTATAGATGGGTTGGCATGATGATATTTGAGAATAGCCGGCAGGATAAGCGTCTTGTGGAGGGGGCTAGCCCGTGTGCTGGCACATCCACAAGGTGGCTGTCCTGGGAATTGGACTCCCCTCGGCCATATCTTATGTTCCGGGAGGTGGGTCCTACACTTTATGGGCCCCTCCACCGCCACGTAGTCAGCCGTTGGTCGCGCCACTGCCTCCAGTGGGTTCTTCAGAGGCATGCGCTTCCTATAACAGCACTATGAAAACCTGGTGATGTCGGTGATTGTCGAGGATAGTTTAACAGAGCTGAATCTTAACAGGCACCGTCAGAGCTCTATTTTCTTGCGGTGCCTCCACCTCTAGGTTTCCTATAGGGGGTCATAGAGCCCTCCCCAGACTCTAAGGGCTCCCTAGAGAGACAAAAAGAGCTCAAAGAACCACTGCATCTGTCAGCCACCCAAACTCTAATAGAGCTCAAATGGATGGTGGCGGTGCTTCAGCGGACAGAGGACGCACGTAGTTCCTCATGAAGTTTAGGGAAGAGGGGAGTAGAAGAAAAACTGCCTCAGGTGGAGCCCTCCTAAGGGGTCTAGGTTGCGGTGGCATCACTGAAGATGAACAACAAAGGATCTCTTTGCTTATTCTTCTCGGGCGTCGACACGGATCCAATCCATCATAAAGTTTTTGAAAAGGGTCGGGAGGGTTGTGTGAAGTCGATTCAGGGGTTAGAGGGTTTTATAGAAGAAATCGAGGCTCTCCCCCTCTCTTCCTCCTCTCTCTAGACTTGGAACTACTCCGAATAGGTGGCAACCTGTATGGGCACGTGGAAGATCTTAGGATGGAGTCCTGTACTTACGAGGCAGTGGGTTCATGGTTTGGAGGGAACAATGGTTGGTTAAAGGTTATGCTTATAAGGTTATGTTTTAATGGGTTTTGAATAATAAACCTAGTTGGATTTATTTGAGCCCAATATCCTAATTCCAGTTGTCTTGGAATGTGTGCTAGCATGGAGAGGATTGTAAGTGGGTTGGTGAGTGGGGTAAAGGTGGGCATTCATTATTTTTAATTCATAAAAACCTCTTTTAGGGAGGGTTTAACCAAAGTCAACCCTAGGGTGGGGCCCCCATGTGTGTCAAAGTTAGGGTTAGTCCTAGTTATCATGAAAGGAGTCTATGATGACTATAGGGTGATTTTATAGGGTTTATTTTTGAATGTTTATATTTTTGATTCAATGCATAGCTTGGAGTGACCCATTTTAGTCAACTTATCAAAACTTTATCGAGTTTGAACGAAACTAGTTGCATTGCGTTTGTATTAGTCATACAAATCCAATGCAACTGACTAGATTTCATTCGAAGTTCATTTGCTAAAAAAGTCATTTCTGGGTCGTTATGAACAACATGACCTAATTTTGTCAATTTCTTTAAATCTAATCGAATTTGAACGAAACGAGTTGCATTGCACTCATATTGGTCATAAGAATTTAATGGAACTAACGAGGATTCATTCTAAGTTCATTTACTCAAAAAGTCAAATTGGGGTCATCACCAAACCTCTATGGTACCTAGAGAGTGATCGGGTAGCCTTAATTGGGCCAGCTTGGGTCATAGTGACTCAATTAAAAGTTGATATGTTACAATACAATAAACATAAGAAGATTTTTGTCCTCAAAAATTGCATAGAGTACGGGGATTAGGGATGAGATAATGCTACCCGGGGAAAGAGTTTCATGTACTTTCCTCTGACAATATTGTTGGGAAATTAATTTATCTTAACCCCTAGAAATGAGTAGAAAATGAGTTATCAGAGCAGAAAATTGGTTTAAGTAAAACATGCGTCGAATAGTAATCGACGCAACGTCAAAGTGCAGTCGACGTTCTTCTCAAAATGAGTCGAAGTAATTCTAAACAGAATTCGACGTAACCAAAGTCGACGTAACTCTGATTTCTAGTCGACGCACCCAGTAAAGTCGACGCACCTCTGTCGACGCTCTTTCCATATTTTCTTCTCGACGTCTAGTCAGGCTGAAATCGACGCTTACGTCGAATAGTAATCGACGCGCGTCGATTTCTGTGACAGATTCAAAAACACGCCAGATCTCTTTCCATCTTTCTATAGATCTGAATTTTATGGAATTATATTATTCTTTTCTAGCCGTTCTGAATCAATCTTTCCTTCTAAATGATTCTTGGCTAATTTGATTGAGATTATTATGGACATTATTTGAAAATAGAATGATCTTTTTCCTTCTACAGATATAATGAATATGGAAACTTTCCACTCTTACTATTTCTCTGACTGACAATTGATTATTCTCCTATAAGCAATATTTTGAATAAACAGAGCTATAAATACACAAGGAGGTAGGCAAAGAAAAGAAGAAGTGATCCACTCCATCCATTTGAAAAAGAGGAAAAGCTCCCAAGTGAAAAGTGATAAAGCTGAGAAAAGTGAAAGAGTGTTGCAGCAAAGAAAAAGCCTTCTTCTTCTCCTCCTTCTAAAGCCATTCTGCTGTCATTTCCGAAAGCTCTCACTGAAAGAGAAAAAGGCCTACAATCTCCTTCTCACTATAGAAGAGAGATTTCAAATTCACTATACTTGTGCTTCTAATCTTCTTGCTAGGAAGAAGATTCTTTCTTGCTTTAATTGTTTTTCTTCTACTTCTTCTTCTTATTCTTATTTCATTTTCAAATTGTGTAAAAGAGTTTTTAGAATCTCTCTTCAAAAAATTCAGTTGTAGTGGTTCTAAGAGTCTCCTTATCAAAAGACTCAGGCTGGTTCTAAGAGTCTCCTTATCAAAAGACTCAGTGCAAGATAGTGAATTCCTACCAAGGGGGTAGAAGAGTGGACTACCCAATGTTTGGGGAACCACTATATTTCTTTGTGTTGTGCTGTGATTTTCTCTTTGCTATTTCTTTTGCTTAATTCTTGTTGGTGTGTGGGAAGCTTAAATCTGTGAATATTACACATATATATATATATTTATTAACTTTGCACAAAATATTTTTAAATCTCTATTCACCCCCCTCTAGAGAATTCTAGTGAGGCTAACTGTGCACTTTCAATTGGTATCAAAGCGAGGTTGATCAAAAAGGGATAACTCCTTGATCAAAAAGATCCTACCTCATATATATATATTTCTAAAAAAATTTTATGGCACAAATCAAAGATTATGCTTCCACCAGACCACCAATTTGCAACCTTGAAAAGTTTGCACTTTGGAAAACAAGAATTAGGATCTATATGAATTCTATTGATGAAGATTTGTTTAATGTTATTTTGACAGGTACTCCCAAGCCCTATAGAAAGGACTCAAGTAGTAAAGTGACTCAAACACTTGTCCCAAGTGCTGAGTGGACAGTTGAAGAGAAGAAGGCAGGAACAAGTGATGCAAAAGCTGTGAACATTCTTGTCTCAACCCTCTCAGATGAAATTTTTCAAAAGGTTGTTGACTGTGAATCAGCCAAAGAAATCTGGGAGGCTCTTACAAAGATAGTAGAAGGAAGTGCTGATGAAAGGAAAGATAGAAAGGCTCTATTGATCTCCCAATATGAGAACTTTCAAAAGAAGCATGAAGAAAGCATATCTGAGATGTATGACAGATTCAGTCTGATCATCAATCAATTAAGGAGCTTGGATAGAGAGATCTCTCTCACAGAGATCAATGACAAATTGTTAATGAGTCTCCCAAGTTCATGGGACTCAAGAATATGGGCAATAAGGGATACTAGAGGACAAAAGGAAATCACAACAGATGCCCTCTTAGGAAAACTCAAATCCTATGAGCAACTACTGAAAACCAGAGAAGAGAAGGAAAGAAGGGAAAGCACTCCAACCTCCACAAAAGATAGAAACATTGCATTAAAAGCAACAGAAGAGGAAACCCCCGTTACTGAAGAAGAATTATTCAGCCTCCTGGCTAGAAGATTCAAGAAATGGGTCAGGAAAAATGGGTCTAGAAGGAGTGAGTCAAAACCAAGGTATGATAAGACTCCTACTAAAGAAATTATTTGTTACTCCTGCAGGAAAACTGGACATATTGCTCCAGAATGTCCAGAAAATGCTGAGAAAAAGAAAGATCTCAAGATGAAGGAGAAGAAGAATGAAAGAGGCTTCATTGCAGAAGCTTGGAATGAAACAAACTCTGAAGACAGCACCTCATCTAAAAGTGACAGTGAAGAGTCTAAGCAAGAAAACCTATGCTTAATGGCTCTTGGAAGCTCAGAAAAAGAATGTGTTGCTGAATTATGGAGTGAAACAGGTTCAGAATGAAGCATCTCTTCTGAAGATGAAAAAGAAGATAACCTTATTCTCATAGAGGAATCTGAGGATAAGGATGAGGTAAGAATTTTTGATGAAATAGATTTTCTATGTGATGATTTCAAAAGTGATTTTAAAGGACTCTGTTTAGATCAACTAAAAGCTAAACAAGAAATTAAGGATCTAAAAGAACAAATCAATATGAGAAAAATAGAGGATAAATGTTCAAAAAATTATGAACTAAGGTGTGAAATCTATAAAACAGAAAAGAAAATACAAAGTGCTAAAATAGAAAATCAACTCCTTAAGAATAAGGTTTCCCAGGCAAAAGCTTTTGAAGAATCAATAAAAGCCAGAAGCCAAACACTTAAAGAAATCACTGAAAAACAAACAATCACACATAAGAATCTAGGTCTAGGGGATGATCCTTCAACCAGTTCAATACCATCTACCAAACCTGCTTGGATGAGCCCTGTTAAATTTACTAAACCCATAAAATCAACAAACTTAGAAGAAGACTCAATGAATAAAGAAGAAGACTTCACCTTCAAGGAGATAGACCACTTTGATGAAACATCATACTATTCAGATGAAGACTCTCAAACTCCTCCTAAGAAGGCTACTAGGCCAAAAGAAACAATTCATAAAAAAATAAATCTCCAACCAGAAAAAGGGAAGATTAAAATCTGTGAAGACACAATTACGTCGACTTCATATCGACGTATGAATGACAGTACGTCGAATTCTACTCGATGCAATCTCTTAGATGCTTCGACCTCAAATCGACGCATGAATAACATTACGTCGACTTACAATCGACGCAACTACTTCCATGCATCGATTCCAGATCAACGCAATCTAGAGAAAGTGCCGAATACAGATCGACGCAACTCTCAACAAACGTCGAATAGATATCGACGCATAAAACCTCAGAACAACTTAAACACAGGACATATCTATCCTTCAAAAATTTTCTATCTTAAACCCCATTTAGGACCCATTCATCCTGATCAAAATCTCTACCCTTATCAAAACTTTTATCCTAATCAAAATTTCTATCCCAATCAAAATTGTTATCATAATCAACATCTCTATCCCTCTCTAAACTCAAATTCACAAAATCTAAAGACAATCAGGTGTTATATCTGTAATAAAACTGGCCACATTGCCAAACAATGTTGGCATAATCAATCCAATTGTCTATTAAATTAGTCCAAGGCTGACTTAGAAATCCTTAGGAAGAAATAATCTCTCAAGAAAAACTTAGAATTTTCAAGACAAAATAAAAGTAACGTCGATTTCTAAATCGACGCATCGTCGATAGGAAACCCTAACATCTCAATTCAGACTGTACCGACGCATACATTGACTTTCACTCGACGCAACGTCAACTTCATGAAAAAGAGCGGCAATACTAAAATATTTTCGGTCACATCAACTGTTGTACCGAATAAACCTCGAGTTGTGTCTCGTCTCGACGTTTCACCTGACTTAAATAAACTCTTCAGTTAGAAATCTGCACACTCTCTGCATCTCTCATCCTTCTCATTTCTCAGTCCAGCCATCTCTTCCTCTATTTCACTAACCTAAATGGCTCCCAAGATCAACTCTGGTTTCGATATTGATCTTGAATCCTTCCAAGCGGCCGCCGAAAACTATAAGAGCATCATAGCTCTCTTCACTGAAGCTGGTCTAGACAAACTCATTTCCACAAGAGGCAGACTCCTAGAGACAGAACTCACTGAGTTAATGAATCATGCTCAAGTATCTGAACAAGGAGAGATCACAGGAACACTCTATGAGACACCTATCTCAATCTCTGCAGAACACCTTAGGGACACTTTTGATCTTCCATCATGTACACTATCCTTGTTCAAATAAGAATGGGAAAGTAAATTATTTTCTAAGAGTAACTAAATAAATTGCCATCATCATTCCCTTATCAGGTGATGAACCTGTGGAACTCACCCCTGAGGAAATCAAAAATCTATTACTCATCATGAAGTTCTCCAAAGATAAACCAATCCACCTAAAGAAAATAGATTTCTCTGATGAATATAGGCTATTGGCAGACATAGTAGGAAAAATTCTACTATGCAAGATCTCTGCCCATGATGAAGTGCCCAAGCAGCAACTGAACATCATGGGGGCCCTTGTGCTGAAAAAGAAGGTTGACTGGGGCAGCTACTTATTAAAAATGATAGGCTACAAATATTCTCACAAAGAAAATGCCTATATGAGGGTCATGAGTCAGGTACTCCTCCACTCCTTCCCTGACCTATGTAGGTCAAAAGGAATTCCCATTCCTCCTAGAAAAAGGATGTCCATAGCCCTCTTCTCAAAATGGACCAGGCAAATCCCCAAGCCTGTCTCCATTACTGAAAGGACTCCCTCTCCTCCTAATTGTCCTGTGCATCCATCTTCCCCTCCTCCTCAACATACAGACATCTCTTCCCTACCAACATCATCCACACCAATAGTCTCTACTACCATCACAACTCCTATCTTACCTACATCTTCACATACACCTGCTCAACCCTACTCTATTCCTCCACCTCCTCCATCAAACACACTTCATCACAATGATACAATCCTTTCTCCACCTTCATCACCTCCACCTTCACCATTATCTCCTACTCCAACACACCTTGAACCATCTCCATCCACTGAAACTCTCATCACCCAGTGTATCCAGTCAGCAGCCCAAAAATTTCAAGAAATGCTGGATGGACACTGCTCCTAACTTCACTCCTCCATCATGCACATGCAAACCCAAATAAATGGGGTCAATGCCTCTGTGCAAAGCTTGAAGTCCTCTATATCTTCCTCTAGGGTGACCAAGTCTTTGGCTAAGAAGGTCAAGAAGGGGGAGAAGTTAGATGAAGAACAACTATCCAGTCACAAATCTCACTCACACAAATCCCCTCCTACTTCAAAATCTGATAGTCTTGCTCTGCTTAAAACCTTAGGAATGAAATAGTACCAGAGCTGCATACTGCAGAACAAATAACAGATGTACTCAATATAGCAAGAGAAGCTGCACAATAAGTAGTTCTCTTTCAAGGGGAGGCAAGTAGAGTAGAGAAAGAAGTTGAAAAGGAAGCTGAAGTTGAAGGTGTGGCTGAAAGTGAGAAAGAAAAAGAAGCTGAAGCTCAGGGGGAGCCAGATGTTGTTTTAGCTAAAGCAGGAGCTGGGAAAGAAGCTGAAGAAGCAGACAAAGAAGGCATAAAGGAAGTTGCATCTAAGGGGGAGCAGACTGCCTTAACTCAGGGGGAGCTGAATGAACATCCTACTACAATCTCTACAAAAACTCCTTTAGTATTCTCTAGGAAGAGAAAAACTCCTCCTACTCCTCCTGAGTGACATTTTGAACAATTTTAATATACTCTTTAAATGCTTAGGTGCTAATTGATCTATACAAATAGCTTGTTTATATGATTTCTGTTTCTATTTCTCTTCTGATGAATGATTGACAAATTTCTTTAATTCCTTAGACAAAAGGTAAAAATTTCTCTCTGATCAGGGTTAAGACAAATAGTGGGAGATTGTTGGGAAATTATTTTATCTCAACCCCTAGAAATGAGTAGAAAATGAGTTATCAGAGAAGAAAATTGGTTTAAGTAAAACATGCGTCGAATAGTAATCGACGCAACGTCGAAGTGCAGTCGACGTTCTTCTCAAAATGAGTCGAAGTAATTCTAAACAGAATTCGACGTAACCAAAGTCGACGTAACTCTGATTTCTAGTCGACGCACCCTGTAAAGTCGACGCACCTCTGTCGACGCTCTTTCCATATTTTCTTCTCGACGTCTAGACAGGCTGAAATGGACGCTTACGTCGAATAGTAATCGACGCACGTCGATTTCTGTGACAGATTCAAAAACACGCCAGATCTCTTTCCTTCTTTCTGTAGAATTGAATTTTATGGAATTATTTTATTCTTTTCTAGCCGTTCTGAATCAATCTTTCCTTCTAAATGATTCTTGGCTAATTTGATTGAGATTATTATGGACATTTTTTTTAAAATAGAATGATCTTTTTCCTTCTACAGATATAATGATTATGGAAACTTTCCACTCTTACTATTTCTCTGACCGCCAATTGATTACTATAAGCAATATTTTGAATAAACGGAGCTATAAATACACAAGGAGGTCGGCAAAGAAAAGAAGAAGTGATCCACTCCATCCATTTGAAAAAGAGGAAAAGGTCCCAAGTGAAAAGTGAGAAAGCTGAGAAAAGTGAAAGAGTGCTGCAGCAAAGAAAAAGCCTTCTTCTTCTCCTCCTTCTAAAGCCATTCTGCTGTCATTTCCGAAAGCTCTCACTGAAAGAGAAAAAGGCCTACAATCTCCTTCTCACTATAGAAGAGAGATTTCAAATTCACTATACTTGTGCTTCTAATCTTCTTGCTAGGAAGAAGATTCTTTCTTGCTTTAATTGTTTTTCTTCTACTTCTTCTTATTCTTATTTCATTGTCAAATTGTGTAAAAGAGTTTTTAGAATCCCTCTTCAAAAAATTCAGTTGTAGTGGTTCTAAGATTCTCCTTATCAAAAGACTCATGTTGGTTCTAAGAGTCTCCTTATCAAAAGACTCAGTGCAAGATAGTGAATTCCTACCAAGGGGGTAGAAGAGTGGACTACCCAAAGTTTGGGGAACCACTATATTTCTTTGTGTTGTGCTGTGATTTTCTCTTTGCTATTTCTTTTGCTTAATTCTTGTTGGTGCGTGGGAAGCTTAAATCTGTGAATATTACACATATATATATATATATATATTTATTAACTTTGCACAAAATATTTTTAAATCTATATTCACCCCCCTCTAGAGAATTCTAGTGAGGCTAACTGTGCACTTTCAAATATCTTCAGGTTCCCATGTGTACTCGTCACATCCATAGTTTGACCTTAATACCTTAACCTTGGGTATTGACTTATTACGCAACCTTTGAGTCCTTTTGTCAATGATTCGAATGAGTTTCTGTTGAATTGATCGACCAGACTATACGAGTGTTGGAGTAAACTTGATATGTTGCTCTGGTTGCTTCAAGACGCGTCACTACAAGGAAACATGAAAAACATCATGCATGTTTCCTAACTCTTGCGACAATGCTAGATGATAGGCTACAAATCTGATGCGCTCTATTATCAGATAAGGTCCCAAATATCAATGGTTGAGCTTTTTCTGCCTCTTGATTTGAGAGATACCGCGGACTAGTTTGATCATTAAAAGAACGAGGTCTCTTACATTGAATTCCACTTGACAGTGTGAAGCTTCATGGTCTTTTGCCTGTCTACTCTATTCTTCCAGCATCCATTCTTGAATCAATCTTACTGTTGTTGTGGATTCATCAGTATAAGTAACATCTTGTGTTTTTGGATCCTCATCATATGCCCAAGATAGGACAGTTCAACATCGTCGTCCGTATAGAGCCTCATATGGGGTCTTTTTAACACTAGCATGATAATTGTTATATTATGAGAGCTCTACTAACAGAAAGAGTTGCTCCCACCATTCCTTATAGTTTATGATGCAAAGGTGAAGATGGTCTTCCATCATTTGGTTTGTTCTATATGTCTGTCCATCAGTTTGTGGGTGGAATGTTGTGCTAAAAGCAAATTTGGTGGCTAGGTAGGCTTGCAATATTCTCCACTCAAGAGATGTAAAGCATCTGTCACGGTCTGAAACAATTGTCCCCGACACTCCATGGAATCAAACAACTTGTTCAATAAATATTCTGGCCAGAATGTCCATGTTATCTCCTTGCAGGCGTGGAATGAACTGTGCAACCTTAGTAAGTCGATCTACTACAACCCAAATAGAGTCATTTTCTGAACGCGGCCAGGGTGTTCCATGAATAAATTCCATGGAGATATCCTCAAACTCCCATTCGGGTATTGGTAGAGATTATAGTAAACCTCTGGGGCACTTGCACTCAGCTTTCACCATCTGACATGTCTGCCAGTGCACCATGAAACTCGGGCGTCCTTCTTCATTCATTTCCAATATAGTGTACGACATAGATAAAAATTGATCTTAACTACTCCATGGTGAATGGACTACCTTGTCCGGTGTGCTTCGCAAAGAATTTCTTCCCTGATTCCTCTGGTGGCGGGAATGAATATGATATGCCAAAATTGTAGGAGACCATCATACAAATTGTAGTCTTCATGAATGCCATCTCATAGGGATTGAATAATTGGTGTAGTCTCTGGGTCTATTTTTTGTGCTTCTCGGATCCTATCTCAGAAGTCACACAGAATTTCCATCCAATACATTTGGGCTTGATATTCTGCCAAATCTCTGTGAGTGATAATGGTTATGTCCATTTCTGCTAAAGATTGGATTAGGTTGCTATTTTTGGCCTTCATACAACTTCATATAGTCGTCGGCTGACGACTTAGAGCTTCTACCACATCGTTGAATTTTCTGGCATGATATTGTAAGGTGAAGTCGTAATCATAGAGAAATTCCAACTATCGATGTTGTCAAAGTTTGAGACAATTACACACTTGGTTCCATATAAGTAGTGCCTCCAGATCTTGAGTGCGAAGACCACTGTTCCTAATTCTAAATCATGAACTGGTAGTTGTGCTCATGCTACTTTAACTATCAGGAGGTATATGCTACTACCTTGCCTTGCTGCATGAGAATGACCTCCAATCCTTTTAATGATGCATCAACATAAATTTGAAAACCATCGGTTCTGGATGGAATTGTAATGATTGGTGCT
This sequence comes from Dactylorhiza incarnata, assembly GCA_033032865.1. Classification (NCBI taxonomy): domain Eukaryota; kingdom Viridiplantae; phylum Streptophyta; class Magnoliopsida; order Asparagales; family Orchidaceae; genus Dactylorhiza; species Dactylorhiza incarnata. Next base: position 535,196 of record JAWHQI010000415.1, on the reverse strand, counting down.
GAAGTTAAGTGGTTTTTAGCACGACGAAGGCCGCTTCACATTCTGGGGTCCACTTGAACACACTTCCTTCTTTGTAAGGACGGTCAGTGGTAAGATGATCTTAAAGAATCTCTCTATGAATTTACAGTAATATCCAACTAATACAAGGAAGCTGCAAATATCTACTGCTAACTTTAGCGGTGGTCAGTGTCATACTATTTGTATTTTTTCCCGATCTATGGCAACTCCTACTCTGCTGATGGTGTGACGTAGGAAACCAACTTCCATAAGCCAAAATTAACATTTACTGAACTTGGCGTAAAGTGAATGTTCTCGAAGATTCAATAAAACCATTCATAGATATCTTGCGAGAGCATTTTCATTTTTTGAGTATGTAAGAATATCGTCAAAGAACATGATAACAAATGATCTAAGTAGGTTAGAACACCTTGTGCATTAATTCCATGAATGCTGACAGGGCATTGGTTAGTCTGAAGGACAATATTATGAACTCGTAATGCCCATACTGGGAACTGAGGGCTATTTTTGGTATGTCCTCTTTGCAAATCCTGAGTTGGTAATAACTGCAGTGTAAGTCTATTTTTGAGAATATTAAAGTACCTTGAACTTGATCGAACAACTCGTTAATCTTTATTTACATTTGGGGATACACTCTATAGACAGCAGCTGCTCTTACACTAAATTGTGTTGCAATTAAAATATTTCAAAAGACACCATATAAGATATGGATTGAGAAGCATCATAGTATGTCTTTCATAAAGATTTGAGTTTGAGGCAAACGTACGACGTCAAATGTCTGAAAAACTTGATACCAAATCAGATAAATGTTATCTTATGGTGGTATCCTATGGAAACTAAAGGGTAATATTTCTTTAAGCACTTTGAGGACAAAGTGTTTGGTCGCGAGGACTAGAGTTTTTCTAGAGAATGAGTTCATATCTAGAAAGACCGCCAAGATAGAACTTGAAGAAGTTCAAGAACCATAAGCCATAAATGAACTTGAGATGGAACCTGGGCAAGGACTACAAATTGTTGTAGCTAGAGAGCTTGCTCAAGAAACACAAGTCATACGTTGATCTGATAGACCACAATTTGACCTTAAGAGATATGAATTTCTTATGACTCAAATTGGTAATGTGTTGTTTATGGATCATGATGATGAGCCTGCAACCTATCAAAAGACTATAAATGAACCAGACTCCGAGAAATGGCTTAAGGTTAGGAAATCAGAAGTGGACTCCATGTACGAAAACCAAATTTAGACTTTGGTGGAACCACCTGAAGGGGTACAGACCATAGGGTGTAAGTGGGTCTTCAAGAAGAAGTCTGACATGTATGGGAATGTACAGACATTCAAATGCAATTAGTTGCCAAAGGTTTCAAGCAAGTTCATGGTATTGACTTTAATGAGACCTTTTCCCTAGTTGTCATAATTAAGTCCATCAGAATTAAAATTGCACAGTTACTCCCTTGAGTATTCTCTAGGGGCGGGGGGTGAATAGAGATTTAAAACTCTTCTATAAAATGTGCATAGAAAAATAATAGTTCTAATTACTGAGCATCCATAATTCCAACCAGAATAAATTAATCATAGAATAACAAAACTAAATAAGGGACATCACAGAAAATTATCGCAACACAGAAGAGACGAGCTATAATGGTTTCCCAAAATATGGTTACTCCACTCTTATACCACCTTGGAGGAATATACTATCACAGTGCCTGAGTATTTTGGTAAGGAGACTCTTAGAACCAGGATCTGAGTCTTTTGTTAAGGAGACTCTTAGAATCAAATCTAGATCTTTTGATAAGGAGATCTTGAACCAAACTAGATCTTTTGGTAAAGAAATTTTGAACCAGGCTGAATCCTTTGAAGAGCGATTCTTAGAACTCTTTACTCAATTTACAGAAATTGATAAATAAATTAAGAATGAGAAGAAGATGAAGATTAGACTTCAGAGATGAATCCTCCTCCAGCAGTCAATGAGGATTGTAGGCACTAAGGGTTCATTCGGCTGACCAGAATTGGAATTCAGTTTTGGAATTAGGTTAGGCGGAATTCAATTCTGGTGTTCAGCTGCTTAGAATTATTGCGGATTTGGAATTGGGCCAAAACACGATATTAAAATAAGGCGTGGGCCAATTCTTAGGGGTAAACTGCTGATTTCTCTGGCTTAGATGGAGCGGAACCCTATCTATCCCGCGTCGATCCTTCATATTCGTTGCCGCTAAGGCTGTTCCTCGCTACTTCATATTCGTCGCTGGTATTTTCTCCTGCTCATTTGTCTTCGTCTTTGTTCCTCGTTGCTTCGCCCACATCTTCTTCCTTTTTTTCATTCTTCTTTGTTATTCCCATGCCTCATCTTCTTCTCAAATTCGTCGGCCCTCTTTAGGTTTCCTTTAATTTTTCTTGTTTCTCCTCTTCTTCTTCGATCCGCCGCCCCTTTTTATTGTTTTTTCTTCTTATTTCTCATTTGTTCTTCTCACAGATGCCCCATTTTTCCTTCTTTCTTTTACTCCTAGTTGTTGGAATTGATTATCTGGGTTAACTAGGTTAGTGGTTTCAGTTTTGAGGTTCTTGACTTCTTCAGTTGTGATTCACGATTGCATAGTGACCATCAAAACAAAATTCATATCTAGGGATCTGTTAGCATGGATATTTTGAAAGCACATTTGGTTCTAATTTATATAAGTATGGACTGTTAACATGAACATTGCATGGTTACTATTAACTAAGATTGATACATCATAAATGTTAGTTTGAAAATACTTATTGTTCTAATTTATATATGTTAGTATGGACTGTTAGCATGGATAATATGGACTGTTAGCATGGATACTAATTTAAATTCATGAAATGCTTTCCAATGTATGTTCCTGAGATCGATACGTCATAACTGGTTCCCTAAAATGTATGTTTTATGAATACTAGACTCCATAGAAACATCAAGTTATTAAGCTTATTAATTTTGTACTCATTTCAAAAAATATTTCGATGGATGAAACTGATTTTGACTCGGACTCTGAATATGAGTTTGAAGTAATTATTAAAGGTGTTGTCTTGACAACACTAGCCGCAGCCGCAACCACACTACATACCATTCCCAAATAACCAGTACACATTACATCTAATAAGTGTTACGATCTGCTATACTAGCTTGCATTTATAATGGACCTAATATCAATTGTTTCAATTTACTGCGTATCAGTAAATCAACATTTAGAGAGTTATGTGATATCTTATGTGCAACGAAATTATTTCACGAAAGTTTATATGTTTCAGTGAAAGTATCAGTTGCATTATTTTTATATGTCCTGGCACACAACAAATTTTTTTGTGATGTTGGTTTTACCTTTTCAAGGTCCACTAACACTATTAGTAGACACTTCGGTATAGTGCTAAGAGCAATTATGCACATAGGAAAGACTACATTAAGTTGTCTGAGTCTAGACAACAATCAAGTTGGAGGTGGTTTGAGAACTGCGTTGGTGCACTAGATGGAACTCATATTCAAGTTACAGTTCCAATGAAAGATCAGGGTAGATTTAGAAATCAAAAGCAGGTAATCAACACTAATGTTCTTGGTGTTTGTGATAAACACATGAAGTTTTTATATGTTTTGCCGGGATGGGAAGGTTCTTCTTCAGATTCTTGAGTCTTACATGATGCTATGGAAAGGGCAGATCGATTCATAGTACCAACTGGTAAATTAATGTCTAATTTGTTTATATTATGTCAATGTAAACCATGGCATAAACTGTTGTTAATGTATAAAAGTTTATATACATGTTGGTAAGTACAATCTTGTTGATGCGGGGTACACAAATGAAATTTCAATGACCAAGAGTGAACAGTCTTACATACATTGGACTGTGCAAATGTATACAGCTCTATCAAATGTCTTGCTCGAGCAACATAATATGGGTCACAAGATGCCCAATGGATGGAAGTCTATGACCTTTACAATAGTCATATCAGCGTTGAAAGAGATTTGTAACGTGGATATTAACAAAGAAAAGATCACAGCACGACTATAAACTTGGAACAAATACTATCATGATGTAAGTGCTATGCTAGATACTAGTGGTTTTGGATGGGATTGGGAACGTCATATGGTCAAAGTTGATAGTGAAGAGGTGTGGGCAAACTATATAAAGGTAATCAACATTCTAGTTTTGTTAAATGTCCTTACGTCCTTATGTTTTTGTTATGTTACTGATTATTCTGTGCAAATTTGCAGGCACATCTGACGGTGAAACATTACAAAGGGAAAGTTATATTTAATTGGTGTGATTTGGGAGTGTTATATGGTAATGATAAGGCCACTGGTAGTCATGCTGCGACAATGAACGAGAATGTTATCGAGATAGACAGGCAATCCTTTGTGGAAGAAAGTACCCATCCATGAGATCGTCCTGAATTTGCAGGGGAGGGAAGCACAAAAAAGAAGAAGAAAAGATATGGTCGGATTGATGCATTGGTAGAAGCCATATCCTATGTTGCTTCTAGCATAGACAAGTCTTTTCTTGGAAGACACACTATTGCTGCTGATACGTCGATGACACGTGCTCAAGCAATATATGTTGCCCTTGGTAATATACCGCAACTGCAAAAAAATGAATTACTCAAGACCATGGATTTACTTACCCATGATACCGCAAAATTTGGGGTATTCATGACTTTGCTAGATGAACTTAGGTTGGAGTGGCTCTGAATGCAGTTTACTTAGTAGAACTTATATGGACTTTTTATTGTGGACTTATTTATTAAGCGTGCATCTTGTTAATATGTGTGATGACTATAATTATGTGTATGGACTTTAATATGCATGAAGACTTTAATATGTGTGAGGACTATAATTATGTGTTTGGACTTTTATATGATATGTGTGAATTAGTTTTTCTACTCTGTTAATTTCATTCCAGGTTTGAATTCCATTCTACAGCCGAACAGCAGAATTGTCCAATTCCAATTTCTAATACTAAATTCTGCACAGCAACCAAACATTAGAATTGGAATCAGCCAATTCTAATCCCTACTAGTTTTGGAATTGATTGAATTCTAATTCCTCAATTCCAATTCCAGACTGCCGAACAGAGCCTAATTGTTTTTCTAGATCCTTCTTTAGAGAACGAATCCCTGATTGAGGAAGATGCAAGGATTATGATTGCCCTGATCCAGTTATTGATCTCTATGTATTTTGTATGTTTCTTTCAGAGAGAGAGAGAGAGAGGAAGAAGAAGCCTTTTGTGTAAGAATTTTTTGTACAGAGATCTTTACTTATCTGTTAGAGAGGGCTGTAGCAGAAGGAGAATTGTTTAGTTTCCTATCTTTTGAATTTTGTATGTCTTATTCTTATATCGAATGGAGATAAATGTCTTTCCTCTTCTGATCTTTCTCCAGTTGGAATGTCCAAGTGGAATTATTGCTCTCTTTATATTTGTGTTATCTGGCCATCAAAATGCTTTGTATAATTACAAATTTCATCATTATTGAATCTCTGGAATTTTTCTCTCTTCTTGTTCATGTACGACCCATTATAATTCAAATAACGTCCATATATTTCTTCTGATCAAGCATCATAATCTATTCCATTAAGTTTTCCAAAACTGTGTCTGTATTCGACGTTGCGTCGAATAACTTTAAGTTCTTATCGACGCACATTTGAGTTCTACTTGAAGCAACTTCAAAATCTTCCTCAGCTTTGAGTTGAATTTGCTATAGACATTGCATCGATTCCTTAACAACGTTGCATCGATTCCTTATTGACGTTGCATCGATTCCTTATCGACATATCCATCTAGTTAAAGATGTAGACTTCATACTCTGACTTCTGCGTCGAAGACATTTCAAAGTTGCATCGACTTCCAATGATGTGCCAACTGACTCTGGCTTCTGCGCCGAATACAATTCAATATTGCATCAACTTCCAATGATACATAGACTGCCAGTCTGAGTTATCTTTACTTCTATTCGAAGTTACTTCAACTTGCAATTGAAGATGCGTCAACTTTTTTTCAACGCAGAATTAACTCAACTGTATTTTTCTCTCCTTTTGACTAGACTTTGACACTCTAATGTGAGTGTAACATCCTAGGACATTTAAAGACCATATTACCCTCAGTATACAACATGGGTAATGAATCGTAGAGAATGAAATCACTTTTACATAATTTATAAGATAAATCAAGAGGTTATTTTTCCCAACAATCTCCCCCTATTTATCTTAACAAAATTTACAAATTTTTATGTGATTTCAATCATATTGAAAAATAAAAAAATGTACATAAAAGCATATTCTAGCAGATTGACAACATAAACTAAAATGGTATGAAAAACTTCTGATTAATAGATATGATTGTCCACCATAACTGTATCTCAAATATGTGCACTGAAGAATTATAAGAGTGGTTGCTCATTTTCTTCTCACCTGATTGTTACTGATCTTTGGGAGAAGCTTTTCTTTTTCTTGAGAAGACATGTGTTGGCACATTTCTTGCTGGAAATATGAGAGGCTCCTCCTCCTCCTCAGCAGTCCTAACATCATTCTTATTTTCCTCCTCCTTAGTAGTTTTGTCAACATCTTTGTGAAGCTCCCCCTGAAGTGATGCAACCTCTTCAGTAATATGGACAGCTTCATGAGCAATTATGGTAACATCCTTTATGATCTATTCATTATCTATGAGGAGCTCCCCCTAGGTTGATGCCGACAACTCCCCCTAGATTTGTGCAGGCCTTTCCTGATCTGTAGCAATATCCTTCTCTTGAACAGTCTCCCCTTCTTGAGCATGCACTTCCTTCTCTTAAACAGTCTCCCCCTTCTTGAGCAGGCACATCCTTCTCTTGAACAATCTCCCCTTCTTGAGCAGGCACTTCCTCCTCTTGAAAAGTCCCCCCCTTCTGAACCTTACTGACATGTGAGGTTAAGAAAGATCTTGTTATCTCGGAGGAGGATATTAGTGTATTGATTACTTGAATTGATTCCTTTGTTTCTTTTAGTTCAGTTTCCATCTGAGAATATTTCCATTGAAACTTCCTTAACTGAGTCTGTAGCAAGTTAGCAAAATTATCAGTAGCGAGATCCACTGCTTTAGATATTGCTTGATCAATATCAAAAGGAGGTAAATTATAGGAGATAGAAGGTGTATCAATAGAAGGAGTTGATATGTCAATAGGAGGAGTTGATTGAGGATGATCTTGTGCTAGAGGAGCAGAAAGGATGACTGTGGGATTATGTTCTGTGGTTGTGGTAGATTCTGATTATAGGGAAGAGATCTGTGTTGGATGTTCATCAGCTAAGGTATCTAGTATGAATGTTTTCTGTTCTTGAGCAGCTGGAGATGAAGGAGGAGATGATGGAACTTGACCAGGTTTGAAAATTTGTCTGGTCCACTTGGAAAATATCCCTATATTTATTCTTTTGTCAGGAGGAATGGGCACTCCTTTGGATATGCACACAACTGGATAGTGGTGATATACTACTTGACTCATGATCCTCATGTATGCATTTTTCTTGTGAGCATACTTGTGACTAATTAGTTTTAGGAGGCACCTCCCCTAGTGAATTCTTTTGTTGAGAACCAACGCTCCCATGATTTGGAGTTGTTGTTTGGGAATCGCTTCGTGAACAGAAGTTTTACATAGTAGGACCTTCCCTACTATGTCTACCAGGAACCTGTATTCTTCTAAAAAATCATTCTTCTTTAGATTGATTGCTTTTTCTTTGTTGAAATTCATGATTTACAGTGCTTGTTGAGTTTCTGTCGCGGTCAGTTCAAATGAGTCCTCACCTACTGGTAAATCAAAGGTGAGACTCAATAACTCCTCAGTGATATGGATATTATTGTCAGAAATTATCCCTTAAAAAGACCCATCCTCTCCAATATGAATGTTGTCTTTCAACTCTGTCAATTCGACATCATATATCTTGCTCCATGTAGAAATCAGTTTTTTGAGTCCTGTTGTTTGGAAGAGACCCAAGATTCCTTTGATGTTTTCTGCTAAAACATTAAACGAGTCGATATCAACATCGAACCCTGAGTTCACTTTTTGAGGAGCCATTGAATATTATGAGAGTACCTGCAAAAACAACTAGAAAGGGAAAAAGAAACTGGAACAAGAATGTAAGAAAGCAAGCGAGCAAGGGAGAGAAAATTTGAAAGCGTGAAAAGATCTAACGTATGTGTTGATTAAAGAAGGTGATTCATCATAGCTTGGCATTTTAATCGAAGAAGTGACAAAAGGAAAAAAGATTCAACGTGCAAAAATAAGTCGAGGTAGTTTCCAGAAGCAAATACTGCGCGCGCTCGGCATGTTGACGTTGCATCGAGTGGTAATCGATGTGACTTCGAATTCTTGCAGAAACTAATAAGTCGACACATGCGTCGATATGAGTTTGATGCTACGTCGAGTGCTATTCGAATGAACTATCCTAGACAGATCTCGAGGCTGACATTGAGTAGAAATCAACAGTAGGTCGAATTCAATTCGACGCAGCTTTGAATTAACATTTGCAGTTTCTTCAAGAATTTTTTGCTGTTTTTCCAAGCAATATATTTTTATTGAAAATATCAATTATAAGATAATATATGTGAATCAGAATGCTCCATCAAGGGGCAAAGTGAAGATGTCACTCCTTTGATTGTCTGTAGTTGCATATTGAAGATTTAATCTCCCTTTCTCTACATTGTCTCTAAGGAAGGGACCTTAAGTTTTCCTGCACATGAGATTCAAACATTAGAGGGCACTTTGGTTACCTTGGGCCCTTTGCTTTTACCATTATAGCTTGGTATGAAAGAATAGAGTGGTCTTTCATTATACCCTTTTGGATGGAAGATAATATGTCTATCTAACCGGGATATGTTATCTTTGTACTGGAAATTTGCATTGAATTTATCTTGGTATAGAAAATTAGTAGAATGCCTAATGATTTTTCTTTTGTTTTTAGTCTTTTGATTGTTGTTCATTGGTTTCTCTGAATGATTCTTGCCTAGGGTTCTTTTCTCATTATTAAGATTTACCCTATTAAATATAGTTACTTTATCAGGATAGTTATTTAGTTCTTCATAAGATTCTATATTGTCATTTGATTGATTTTCACTAGGTCTAATAAATACTAGAGGATTTTCCAAAGCTGGTTTATTAGAGGTTACTGTGCTAGTTGATGGGTCTGCTCAAAAACCAAGATATCTAAATCTCATAGAGAGATTCATTGTGATACCCTTTAGCTTTTGACTCTTGCCATTGAGTGAGTCTTCAAAGGCCTTTGACTTTGTAAGCTTCTATTTTAGTGTTACATTTTCAATAGTTAATTAATTTATCTCTATTTCCCTTTTATATATCTTATTCCTTAATTCATTGTTAACAAATTACATTTTGTCTTCCCTAAGTTCTTCTAATTCTTTTCTGACTATTTTAATTTCTTTTTGAATTTAAAGATAACCATGGCAAAATTCCTTAAGATAATTTTTAAATTCTTATGAAGTGAAATCAAAGTTATCAAATAGAGATACATGATCTTCTTCTGAGGAATCATCCAAAGCCATGAGGCAGGCTTCTTCAACAGCAGTCTCTTCATCACTTTCAGATGAAGAGCTTGACTCAGATTCTGAGTCACTCCAGCTTTCATCTATGAAACCTCTTCCGTTCTTTTTGTCCTTCTTTCTGAAGGACTTCTTCTTGTGCTGCTTTTTGCTGTTTTTGTCTTTCTGCTCTTCTGAACATTCAGGAGCAATGTGCCATGGCTTTCTGCAGGCAAAACATATTACTTCTTGCTTTGGAGTCTTATCAAACCTTGGCTTGTTTGAGCTCCTTTCTTTTCTTCTTGAGTCTTCAGTCATAACACACCTTGTAAACCTTCTGTCCAAGAGGTTAAACATCTCTTCTTCAGAAGTAGAATGCTCTTCTTCAGCTGCCTTCAATTCTATAGTCCTTTCTTTTGGACATTAGACTTTCTCCTTTGCCTCTGTCTCAGCTCTACTATTCAGCAACAACTCATAGGATTGGAGCTTGCCAAGTAAGACATCTATAGAGATCTCCCTATGGCATCTGGACTCTCTGATGACCCAGATCCTTGAGTCCCAAGTGCTTGGGAAGCACATGAGCAGTTTGTAATTGATCTCAGTTAATGAGATCTCCTTGTCTAGTCCTGATATAAAAATTGTTTGATTTAGGATTTATGAATTTAAGAGATTTGTTGTTGATTTTCTCCAATTCAATATCTGATGAAGGCAAGCGTACCTTATAGTTTCTAGTATAGGATACTTAAGAAAAATATTAAGGTCATATTAAACATGGGTCTGTCGAGTACTTCTACTTCGAGAAAGCTAACTATTATTTTATTGGAAAGAGCGGAAAAGGGTTAATAATTAAAACTAATTAAAAGAGAACAAAAATAACTAAGAAATTAAAAACATGAATAGAACTCGCTTTGAAATGAAAAACGAAGATAAATATTATCATTCTAAACTATGCCTTGACCATGGAGATTCCTAGCATATGAACGCACCTCTCTCGATGAATACGCCCACCTGAGATTAAGTTGATCGGTCGGACTCTCGTCCTATTACCGAAATGCCTAATACTAGCTTTAACGAGGTGAATTCCACTATAAGATTTGACTCCTATCCAGAAGATTTACGTCATCCTCTCTCGAGGGGTGCGTGCAACTCTTTTTATTCTTGAGTGATCGATTCATACGCACGAGCCTCTCGGCTAACTAGAATACGAAAACAAATACCGAAATTCATAACCGGCATATGAACTCGATATCGTTATATTTAGAGAATAAATCGAAGGAGAGGAGAAACGATAATAAGGAAAAGATAATTTCATATCAAAGCTTGTAAAAACCAAGAACTACTAAATATTTACTAAAGGAAAAATTATGAAAGAGAGATGAGGAGGAAAGAAAAGATTTTTCATAAGTGGAAATAAAGCTAAACTTTCATTGCCATTATAAAAGGAGATTACATGAAATTAAAACTAAGTTACTTTGCATGGATATAGAACTAGCTACCTTGCATGAAATAAAATTTACAAGCAATAAAACTAAGCTTATGGAAGGAAATCACTTATAATAAAAACTAAACTTAAACATGAAAATATTGAAAATCTATACAAGAACTGCCCAAATGGGCAGGGGTATGGGAGAGGAATGTTAGAATGGAGCCTTTGAATTTATAGGAAAATTTTCCAAGTTGCACGACCCTAGTCACGGGCATGACTGGGGCGGGGGGGGGGGGGGGGGGGGGGGGGGCATGTAAGTACTAATCTGCACGGCTGGGACATCGGCGTGGGTCTTGCGTGATGGCACGACAAAATAAGGACATTACACTCCTGTGTAACTTTGGTCATGGGCGTGTACTTGGGCAGTTTCAATTAATGCAACGTGGGCATGAATTCGGCGCGGCAGGGAGAAGCGATCATGCAGGAAGTCTCGGGCATGACAATTGGGTCACGAGTGTGACTTGGGTTGACTTCTCGATGGCATCTCCACATCTCGACGGCAGCTCGGCTGGGAAGATTCTATTTTTACACGCCCTTGGTCACAGGCGAGACCTTTAGGCCACGGCCGTGATTGGGGGCGTGACATGCTTTGGACTAGCTCAAACTCTGCGGGATCAACTCTGGACAGAAATTAAGGTTACACGCCCATGGTCATGGGCGTGACTGGTGGTGTGTAATTGTTGGGTATTGTAGCCGTAATAACCTTGATTTGAAGAAGTGTCCCTTGAACTAAGATGAATTGATATTTTATATGATATAGTTCCTTAGTTGTGTGTTTGCAGGACTCTAATTACTAAGTATAAACCAATGTCAAGTTTCAATGAGTCATAAACACAGGCCTATGCAATGTAATCCCTCATTGTGTAGACCAAGGTGTTGTCTCAGGTGAAATCTCTCTATTGGGATGTACTTCACGTTCAAGCACTAAGGAAAAGTTAGGAGTCAATGGATGCTGGAATCAGGATTGGAAGAAAAATAGTCAAAGTGTTTTTCGTCGAGTGATTTCGATGAGTCCATGTAAATTCGTCGAATCATCTCGTGAAAGACTTGCTATTTGCTGGAATTACTCGAATAGAATCAAAATTTTCGGCCAAGTACTTTCGCCGAATAATATTATTCAATGGACAAATTCATCGAGGAAAATTATTCAATCGGCGAATTCAGTGAGTTATGAAGTTTTCATCTTCCCAACTCATCGAATTCCTTTATGAGTTTTTCGTCGAGTAAAACACTGATCTCTTGATGAATTCGTCGAGTCATAAGTGACTTTCGACGAATGTTGCAGCGCGTTTTTGTCGTCTGTCTGTCGATTTTAGGTTTTCGTCCACGTGGATCCTTCTCCTTAAGTAATGCTTATAGTCATTAGAGGGAAGTCTATAAATATTTAAGAGATGTTTTTCCCTAAACCCTAATCATGCAAATCGAAATCAAGACATCGAGATTTCGGTCGGCATTCTTCTCGTTCACGCAAAAGATGATCTTCTGCTGCCGAGAAGATTTGAGCTCGATTCTTCTGCAAGTCTCTATTCAACAAGATCCCCGTGCTTGGATTGATACAATATTCTTCTAGATCTTGTTGGGTTGATAAGTGTTCAGATAAAAGATTTCAAGAGAAAGAGTTTTCTTCACCGTCTTTCATGTTCAGGATTTCATTTTTCAAGGAAGAAGAAGACTTATTATCTCAGATCTGAAGATGTAGAATCATGTGGAGATTCTTAGAGATTAGATTTTCAATCCAAGGTTTGTGTAACATCTTTTGCATATCCTAGCAGGAAGTTTTATCTTCCGAGTTCTTGTAGATCCTAGATTAAAGCATCGAGTGTGTAAGAGAGTTTGTTCTCCGAGTTTGTATGGGACGTGGTCTACGCGCTTGTAGGAGTTGTGAACTCTGAGTTGTAAGATTACATTTAATCTGAGATTTGTGTAGTAGCCTAGTCTAGTCGGGCGTGCTAGATAGGTGAGGTGGGAAAGTGGAGTACCCACATTGGGGAACCACTTTAAAAATCCTTGTGTTTGTGAGTGCTTTGTTTTTTGTGCGCTTTTAATTCCGCTTAAAAAAGGCATAGAACTCACCTATTCACCCCACTCTAGGTTATTTAGGTAGCAACTAGATACTTTCAAATGGTATCAGGGATATGTTGTTCGTTAAGAGGTTAACACCTTGAACAAACTCATTCATCTAGTTGTTCAAAGAAACCATGTCTGGAATGGACAAGAACATGGATTCCTCCATGAAGTTACCGGTATGCACAAAAGAGAACTTCCCTATGTGGAAGGAAAGAGTTATGTTTTACATGGAAGTCGCTGACCTAAGAATTTTCCAGATTGTTGAAGAAGGCCCTTATATTCCCATGAAACAATCTTCAATAAATTTAAATATTCAAATTGCCAAGAAGATGCTAGAGCTCAGTAAAGATGAGATCGCTATTGTAGCCTTGGACAAGAAGGCAATGAACATCATTGCCAGTGCAGTAGATGATTCCATTCTACAAACTCTATTTCACTACAAGTCTGCCAAAGAGATCTGGGATTCTCTTGTAGTCTAAATGGAGGGCACTGAAGAAGTTAGAGATGATCGTAGATCTTTATTGAATAAAGAATACGAAGCCTTCAAGCAAGACCCAAGAGATAACATATCAGATACTTATGAGAAGTTCTTTAATCGTTAATGGTCTAAGAAATTATGACTGGGAATTTACTATTGGAGAACTAATTGACACGTTCTTGAGATCCCTGACGAAATAATGGGACACCAAGTCTATCGTCATAAGAGATTTTGGCAAGCTGGCTACAATGGAGCCTCAAATCTTATTTGGGAAGCTCCTCTCCCATGAACTGAAGCTCAGCATTACGAAAGCTGAGGAAGATGGCAATAGGACTTCTGGAAAGGAGAGGTTCATAACTCTGTATGTCGAAGGGTCAAAGAAAAGCAAGGTCATGGTAGCGGTACGGACACAGTTGTCAGAAGAAGATGATGAGTCTGTGGCTTGCTCTTCAAGCTCAGACATGTCCGATGGAGATTTCTCCCTACTTTCCAAGCAATTCAAAAGATTGCTGAACAAGATAAAGCAGAAGAGAGGTCAACCCTCTACATCAGATCACAGAAGATCAATACGTGATGGTGAACATCACAAGAAATAATACAATAATGACTTGAATAAATGTAAACAGAACAAACATGCTTCGACTGACATTATTTGATATTGCTGCAGCAAGCCAGGGCACGTGATTGCTGAGTGCCCATACAAAAAGAAAGAAGGATAAAAAAAGGAAGAATGGAAATCCTTCAAAAGTAAGAAGGAGGAAAAGAGCATCTTAGCGAAGAAGTTGAAAACTCTGAGCGACAACTACTCAGAAGAGTCAAGCTCAGATGAAGAGGCCTACTTTGGCCTAATGGCTCAGACTGACGAGGAAAACTACGATACCCCATATGAGGGGAAGGTAAACTCTCATACTACTCTTTCTGAATCTGAGATGGATTCCAATGCGAATGAAGGCTATACCTCTGCAGAAGAATCTGAATTAATGGTTCATCACCAAGCCTTGCTAAAGTTATTAAAAAGATGTCATAGTGCAGTTAAATATCAAGCCAAGGAGATTACGACTTTCAAGGTTTTGGAATCAAATTTGAAGAAATAAATTAAAACATTAATTCCATTCAGAGATGAAGTCCAATCCTTGAAAGATGAATTGGTAAGCTCTGGTGAACTATTAAAGTAGAAGGAGAAAATCATAACTGAGTTGGAAAGAAAGCTAGTGGTAGAGAGAAAGCTAGTAGCAAGCTTCTCTAAACCAAAGACGATCCTACCTCTCATTGATGGCTTTTCTGCTCCTGTAAAGGGTAGTGGTATCGGTCATCAGACCAAGAAAAGTGAGGCAGCAAAGATAAAAGCCGTTAAGGGTAAGGGCAATGCTGATCACAGTCAACCTTTTTTCAAGAAGGTAGTGTTTTCCACTATCACATATGACTTTGAAACATCGTATGGTCACTTTACGAGACCAACTCATGTTGAGTCAAGTAAGGGTAACCAAGGATGGAGCCATCCTCAAAACTTTGGAACGGCTTCTTTCAAAGCACCTCACAAAGAGATAGTACTCAAGAACAATGGTTCATACGTGCATGGACCGTCTGCTAAGAGATCACCAAAAGTCAAGACTATTGCGGCAAAACCACTTGAGAAGGAGCCCCGTGTTTGCTGCAATCACGAGGCTTCTACCTCTAAGTTAGTACCTCCTGCTAGACCCCCCGATAAAAAAGTCAAGCAGGAGGGTAAGAGAAGGTACAACAGGTTTGACTGTTGGTGTTGTGGCAAAGTTGGTCACTTCGCCATAGATTGCTGGTTTAATCCAAAGAATGCTAAAATTCTACTAGTTAACAATGCAAGGCCGACCACTCGCAATGTTAACAATCCAAGTGGAAGTCGTCTAACAAGAAGCCAAGGACCCAAATCCTTTTGGGTTCCTTTGGGCAATTGATTGTTGATTGCAGGTATGTCCAAAGGCCAACTTCACGCTTATATGATATTTGAACAGTGGATGTTCGCGGCATATGACCGGAACAAGAAGCCTTCTACAAAAGTTCACCCCAATCAAGGATGGTCCAAAGGTTATCTTTGTTGGATCTGATCGGGGAAACACAAAAGGCTATGTTATGATTAATAATGGTATAGTCTCTTTCACAGATGTAACTTATGTTAAGGGATTACAACATAATCTTATTAGTATAAGCCAACTTTGTGACAAAGACTATATGGTTGTGTTCTACAAGGACAAGTGCTTGATAAAGTCATCTGATATGTCAGAAACTATTTTAACAGACCCTCGGAGTAGAAATATCTTTTGCTTAAATTTTCTTTGTTTAGATTCATCTACACCAGTTTGCTTTTTAGCAAAAGATAGTGCATCTCTTTGTGATCAATGGCACAAGAGATTAACACATATTAATTTCAATACTATCAATATGTTATTTTCTCACAGCTTACTGTGTAACGCTCCTGATGTTAAGTGCATAAAAGAGAGACCTTGTCATGCATGCCAAATGCGCAAGCAGACTCATGCTAACTTTAAGAGCATATTTGGCAAAGATTCTACCAGATGCTTATATCTACTACATGTTGTATCTTGAGGCGCCCTTAGAGGGGGGGGGGGGGGGGGGGGGTGAATAAGGGTCTTAAAAATTTTAAGCTTTAATAGAAAACTTTTGATATTTTATTTGAATATTAGTGAATAGAAAACAAAGAGTAGCAAAACAATTTTATTAAATCAAAAAGGACATGATTATCATTAATAAACTTGATTACAAAATTTAATCTCTATGTCGCTAGAGATTGAGGCGACAAATATGAAAACTCTTTTTTTTTCTATACCGACTCGTATCCCCACGAACCAGTTGGCTTTAGCCGATCTCTCCCCTAGATACGGCCTCAAGACGCTCTAGCATTCCTATCCCCAGAAAGGCCTCGACCACCCCCTAGATCTACTCCCTAGACCCATTCGCCAACACGAAAGACAAATATTAAATTCAAGTAACAACTCCCTAGAAGAATTCTGGAGATGGCGAAGGCACGCTGAATATTCTTGAAGTTGAAGCGTGCGTTCTTCACATTGTGTAAGCGTTGATCCGGTCCTCCTTGAATTCTTTGCTTGAATATGTGTGGGAGATGATGGTCTGGAAAATACAGCCTTGACAAGGTTTCTGAAGTGCTGGAAGAGGGCTCTTGACAATCAGTAGTCGGAGAGGACATAATCCTCAGATTTATAGAATTTGAGCTAACGCCGGCGTTAAGTCTAACGCCTGGCATTAATCTTGTATTGCAATATATTAATGGCTCGGATCTTCAGAAGAGGAAGGAGATTCTGCACTTTAGGAATGTTTTATTTTAGGCAATATCAACGCTGACGTTAAGGCTAACACGGCGGGTTGGGCAAATCATTCTTAATGTTCCTCCTGCAATCACGGCTACTTTCTCCTTGCCAAATTCGTCGACCACATAACGCTGAGCGTTGACATTAAAGCCTGGCGTTGACTTTCATCTTTAATCAGCTGGCACCCCAATTCATCGAACAGATAATTTCGTCAAACACATTTCGTCGAACTGGCTTCATCTTTCGTCGAACGCAATTTCGTCGAATGGAGTTCGTCGAACGGGCTTCTTCTGTCGTCTACCGCAATTTCGTCGAACTCCAGAGTGTCGAACGCAGTTACTATTTCGTCGAACGCAGCTTTAAGTTCGTCGACTGCAAATTCGTCAAACGCAGCTTTTCAATTAGCGGTAATGCCCAACGTTAAGCTTAATGCTTGGCGTTAAGCAGTTTTCAATCCTTTAGCTTGTGATTAGTTCCAGACCATTGTTTTAGCAACCTGGTGTCATAACTGTCCAAACCTACTGATGAGTCCCAATTATATACACACTTTTGGACTCATCTGGGCCGTATTTCTTGTATTTACACCTCACTTTAGGCATGTTTTGTTCATATTTGATATTCCATGCTATGTGCACTCCTAGGCCCGTTTTTGTGTATTTTCATGCTTATCATTCTTGTGCTGTGTTTTGTGCCACTTTCAGTGGTTTTGATTAATGTTTATGCTGGAGCAGGGGTCGTGCAGGTGTTCCCGGTACAAATCTGTACAGGAACACTGCGCACGATCACTGGTTATACTACGCACGACCACTGGTCGTGTGCCGCCGATCGTGTGCGTTCAATTGCAGCCCAAAGTTGCTTTCTGAATTTGGTCATGCGTTCTTACGTACGGTCGTGCGTTAGATCGTGCGCTTTATTATTTTCTGCAGTTTTGTCTTGCAGGTTTTCGGGCACACTGCGCACGATCACCAACTTCTACTGCGCACGACCACTGGTCGTGCGCCCCTGATCGTGCACCCTGTTTTCTATAAATATACAGCCTGCGAAATTAGGTTGGAGGACCTTCCAGCTCCGCCATTTTCGAGCCCTGTTGGCCTCTTCCGCCCCCAGCATCATCTTCCACCACCAGGAGGTGCTCCGGGTCTATTCTTCACGCATATCTTGAGCCCGGAGAAGTTTGCAACCTTTTACTGGATCGTGACACGAAGAAGACGGGCTCATTGGAGAGTCATGATAGCTCTCTCTACCCCGGACGTAGTTGAGGACCGAGCTTGGACGCGGATTGACAACCTAGCGATTCCAATCGTGACTCCTCGACGAGCCTTCGGATTTGGTCGATTTCTTGCCTTGTTCTTCTCTTATTGATGTGTGTATGTAGTTAGATCTTTATATTATGATGAAGTGGCACTTAAACTTATTTGTATTTTTATATTTCATGTCGATGTGAAATGCTTTGGTGTTTAAGTTGCTCGAGGAGCGCCTACATTTTATTCCATTCCGCCGTCACGTTCGTGTGCCGCACTAGCAATTGCTAGTGGCGTGCTTGTCGACGAGGTACTTGCGACACTCATCTGTATGCCTACTCTTCCATCCTCCTAGTGAAGCGTGGCATAGCGGCCCGTGTAATCCATTCCGACTCTGCCGGTGCGAACCATTCCATCCGCTTGCCTACTCATCCATCCGCCTAGCGAAGCGTGGCATAGCGGCCCGTGTAATCCATTTGCCTAACGAAGCAGCGCGCTCAAGGCCTGCACAGTTCGATTTCGCTTGCCTACTCGTCCATCCGCCCTTGCGACGCAGTGCGCTCAAGGCCTGCCTAGTATCCATCCCGCCAAGCGAAGCATTGCATAGCGGCATTGCATAGGAGTAGTTGTAGTATTTTCTCTTTATTTTCCACAATCCAAAACCCCCGTTTCCGCATCCATCCAACTTAAAGGACTTCAATCTCAAGTCCTTCCTCGATAGATAGCTCCACCTTACCGTGTTCCTTTGAGATCGATACTTTGGGATTCATTCCCATTTTATATTACTTGAACGATCGGTACACAGTCGTTTTGTGCCGCAGTCTTGCTACCGCCTATAGCGGTGTGCTAAGATTTGCGCATCAAGTTTTTGGCGTCGTTGCCGGGGAACACAGACGTGTGAGTTTTCTTGAGAGGGAGAGCCGAGAGATAGTAGTTCTTCCAGTGTGTATAGTCGCTTTGTTATTTTTGTTTGCTTTTTAATTATATAATGTTTGTTATTATTTCTTCCTCTTCTGTTTTTAAGTTTTAGGCAAGTTTATTCCAAGTAGTTTCATCAGTTTGTGTAAATTTCCTTGCAAAGAATTTCAGTTTCATTTTATCTGCTTTATTTATTGAAAATGTCGTCATGGGATATTTCTCCTAGCACTTACTACAAGATGGTTTTTTATATAGATCAAATAAAGGAGTTAAATACTAGGCTGTGTAGGAACCTTGTTTGCTTGTTGCGTCGAGGAGAGGTTCATGAATTGAAGGACTGTCCTAGTCTTTTCAATCCTGACCGCTGCTCCTCCCCTCATGACAACATTGTCCCTATCACTCATTCCATACCCATGGAGGCAATCGTGCCCTCTATCCCTGAGTCTATCTCGTGCATGGAAGCCTCACTCCCTGTGTATGGCTTCACTCCTAGTGACGATGATCACTCATCTGTTGGCCAACAAGGAGAGGAATGGGAGCTCCTAGATGTACCTGAGTGTGATGAGGAAAGTATTCTTTCCATCGGGGAGGCGTTAGCAGATCTTTTTGCGGAGGAACCAAATCTTTTTGTTCCTCCAGTTTCTTTGCAAGATTTTTCTACACACATTTTTTATGATCCTATCGAAGTAAAGGAGTGGGGTGATGCTTCTGACTCGGAGGATGCTCCAAAGTGGGATGAGGAGTTTGTTTTCCCCGAAGGGGAGAATGAATACTTTGAACACGATGGTGCACCTCGGTGGGATGAGGAGGATACTCTCTCTGATGAGGAGGTTTGCACTTCTTCATGGGACGAGGAGGTCCAAACCACCTCTGATGCCCCTGAGTTCTCAAGTTCCCCATGCTATGATATTTACGATGATGATAGTGATCTATCCTTGGATCCTGCCGGGAGTGAAACCGGGATCACTCCCATAATTACAGATTATTTATGTCTTTCTTCTATTTTATTTCAAGACTATCCTTCTTGGCTTGAACACATGCAGGGGAATTCAGTAGTGGTAAATCTTTTGGAAGCCAAATCTGAAATGCTCTCCACTGCTGATCCACCTTTATCCCCTCTTCCTGATATTTTTAATGCTTATTCTTTTCCATCCATGCAGGAGTTTGAGTATGTTGACCCATTTTTGGGTAATGATGAAAACCAATACTGGCAAGGGAAATACGGTGCAGTGATGGTGTTTCCCTTGAAGGATTGGCTGCAGGGAGGCAAAAGATATTCATATCCCGAGCTAATGTCGGAAGAGAAGAAGAAGGCGAAAAAGAAAGAGATTTGGGGATGGAGGATAAATCCTTCTTTCTACCCCTACTGATTTGTCTTCGGACCCATTTCTTTCATTTCTAGTTATCACTTTAAATCAACATATAGTTGATTTCTCTGCTGGTTGTGTATTAATAATTAGTAGACTTTATTAACTGTTGCTTTTATGATTAGACAATCCTATAAAACTGCATAATACAGGTATTAAGTCCAGCTTAAGGACGGCAAACAAAAGCGCTGCTGGGAGACAACCCAAGCTTTTGTTGCTTTTATTTTTCTCTAACATGCTAATAGTTTAGTTTTACATATATACTTTGCGCGTGGAGTCTTTTGCCTGCAGGTGCGCGGCGATTTTCTTGTTTGGCGGATATAGGAGTGGATTCTTTGTACTAACACCAATCTTCTGGTATGCTCATTTCTGAGCATGGGTAACGTTTCTTCCCCTAGTCTTTTATTTAATTTTCATGGTTACGTCATTTGTGTCAATTGCTTAGATTAAGTCTGGGGGAGAGCCGCTATGTGTTACCCACTGCACGTGCACATATCATTTGCATACTAGAAGTATATTAATCTCATTTATTTTGTATTGTTCATCTTCACAGCACATCACAACACCCACTTGAGCACGCGCTTATTTGTCTATGCATCTCGGGTAAATATTATTTTTCTGTTTTATTGAAAGATCATGATGCTGGCATAGGATTGAGTGGCGGAGTAACATGTGACTCTAGCAGTGCTCCTAGTCGAGTGCTCGCATCTTGTGTTGAAATTCTTGTAGGATTAGCTTTTTCTCATGCATTTAGTTTTATAATTTTCCAATTGCGTGAATACTGTTTATTCTACTCGTATTTCGTGAATCCAGTTGAATCCGACAATAGTGTGGGTGCGTGTGTAGACGATCGCTAGTGATGTATTGCTCGAGTCGGGAGGAAGGATATTCTTTCTCAGTGGCTAAGAACTTGCCCATAGCGACTCTCGAAGCATGGGTATAGGTTATTTCATTTGTGCGAGTGTGATATAGGCCATTCTTTGACCCGGTTGAGCCTTTGCACCATTCCTAAACGCTCTATCCTTGCTTAGCCCCTTTGTGCCTAATCCCTACCATTTGATTCAGCTCCACCTTCAATTCACCAAAGCCAAAATGACTATCCTAATCGCACACCAAATTCTGAGCTCAAGCAATCTGTGCATTTAAAAGTTGGGTGTTGAGGCTGTGTATATCTGTGGTTGTGGTGGGAATGCATTATTGAAATATAGCTGTGTTTGTTGTTATATGCGCAAAGTTATAATTTAAAAAAAAAAGAGAAAAAAAAAGTGTAAAGCAATGTATTTGGGAATAGGTGGTGTACACACCTCATAGTTTCATGTTTAAGTCTGGCGGTGTGGTGTACACATTTTTCATTATTGCCGGATAGTGTTTTTATTGCGAGCTCATTTGGGTTAGGTGTGCTAAGCCCCCACATTTATCATTGTCTACCGCACCGTAGCCTAAGCCTAAATCATAACCTAAAAGTCCTATTGATTCGCACTCTGAACATAACTAGTGTCGTGGAGAGAGTGTGAACGAGCAAGCTTATGGCCATCGTCATTGATGGATTACTTTGGAGTTTGTCCCGATCCTCGATCTCTGGCAATATTCCACTTAGTGATCGAGCTACTTTCACCCTACGCGTGATTGAAGGATTCACCACGATTCAAATTATGAGTAGCAATAATAAGTAGAAACCCAATCTAGAAAATTCTAATCTATTTCGCATGTTTAAAAGGTTCTTCTACTGAAATTTCAACACGCGCGTGTAAGCGACTTCACATTGTACTTCGCATATTCAATAACTTTGCCAGCTTATGATTTTTCTACTTCATATGGGAGATAGTTTGCTCGTGACGAGCAAACGAGTAAGTTTGGGGGTGTAATGAGTCCCAATTATATACACACTTTTGGACTCATCTGGGCCGTATTTCTTGTATTTGCACCTCACTTTAGGCATGTTTTGTTCATATTTGATATTCCATGCTATGTGCACTTCTAGGCCCATTTTTGTGTATTTTCATGCTTATCATTCTTGTGCTGTGTTTTGTGCCACTTTCAGTGGTTTTGATTAATGTTTATGCTGGAGCAGGGGTCGTGCAGGTGTTCCCGGTACAAATCTGTACAGGAACACTGTGCACGATCACTGGTTCTACTGCGCACGACCACTAGTCATGCGCCGCCGATCGTGCGCGTTCAATTGCAGCCCAAAGATGCTTTCTGAATTTGGTCGTGCGTTCTTAGGCACGGTCGTGCGTTCGATCGCGCGCTTTATTATTTTCTGCAGTTTTGTCTTGCAGGTTTTCGGGCATAGTGCGCACGATCACCAACTTCTAGTGCGCACGACCACTGGTCGTGCGCCCCTGATCGTGCGCCCCATTTTCTATAAATATACAGCCCGCGAAATTAGGTCAGAGGACCTTCCAGCTCCGCCGTTTTCGAGCCCTGTTCGCCTCTTCCGCCCCCAGCATCATCTTCAACCACCAGGAGGTGCTCCGGGACTATTCTTCACGCCTATCTTGAGCCCAGAGATCATTGATGAGTCCCAAATATATACACATTTATGGGCTCATCTGGGCCGATTTTCTAGTCTATGCACTTCACTTTAGACATGTTTTCACTCATATTTGATACTCCATGCTAAGTGCACCTCTAGGCCCATTTTTGGTGTTATTTCATGTTCTTCTTCTTTAATAGTTTTCATGCATTGTTAAGTGCCACTTTCAGTGGCTGGATTCGTGGTTGTGCTGGAACAGGAGTCGTGCAGGTGTTCCCGGTACAATTCTGTACAGGAACACTGCGCACGATCGCTGGTTCTATTGCGCACGACCACTGGTCGTGCGCCACTGTGCGTGCGCACTTAACATCAATTATATGAGTTCTGTTTCGACCAGTGCGCACGACCACCTACGATAGTGCGCACGACCACTGGTCGTGCGCCACTGGTCGTGCGAACATGGTATTTTATAAATTTCTTACATTGCAGGCTCCACCCAGGTAGGCGCACGATCACAGGATTCCAGCGCGCACGACCACTGGTCGTGCGCCAATGATCGTGCACACTGTTTATTCCAGCGCCTATAAATATTCCTGCTCGCAAATTAGGTTATTTGCTCCGCATTTCTTCCGTCCAATCCGCCGTTTTCGCCCCTTCCGCAAGTTCTCCGCCCCCTAGGCCTCCTCCATCATCCTTGAGTTCCAAGGAGAGGTTTCTAGCCCAAAGATCACCAACGTCGAGCAAGGAGATTGTGTATCAGAGTAGATTGGATTGTGACACGAAGAAGACGAGCCATTGGGAGGAAGTGACAGCCCTCCTCTACCTCGGACGCAGTTGAAGACCGAGCTTGGACGCGGATTGACAACCCAGCGATTCCAACCGTGAATCTTCGGCAAGGCTTCGGATGTGGTCGACTCTTTTACTCTCTTTTTCCTTCTTTATGTTGATGATTGTTTAGGATAGATTCTTCTATATTTTGATGATGTGCACAATGAATCTTGTTATGTAATGTCTATTTCATTTATTTGAGAGTATATTATTCATATGTGTTCATGAGGTGCTCCCCCATCTAATTTCCATTCCACCTTCGTGTTCGGTGCCGCACTAGCAATTGCTAGTGGCGTGCTTGTCGAAGAGGTGCTTGCGACCCTCATTCCGTTAGCCTACTTGTCCATCCGCCTACCGAAGCGTGGCATCGCGGCCCGTGTAATCCATCCCGCCTAACGAAGCAGCGCGCTCAAGGCCTGCATTGTTCGATTCCGCTAGCCTACTCGTCCATCCGCCCCACGAAGTAGTGCGTTCAAGGCCTACGTAGTTTTCCATCACGCCAAGCGAAGCATTGTATAGCGGCACTGCATAGGAGTAGTTGTAATATTTTATCTTATTATTCGCAAACCAAACCAACCATCCATTTTAACCCCGACCAAGGACTTCGATCTCAAGTCCTTCCTCGAAACCTAACTCCACCTCACTGTGTTCCTTGAGAGACCGACACTCGGGGATCTTCCCCATTATTATTGCTTGCACGACCGGTGCACTTGCCGAAATATCGCATCAAGTTTTTGGCGCCGTTGCCGGGGAACACAGTCGTGTAAGTTTTCTGGAGAGGGAGAACCTGAGAGAGAAGCCCTTCCATTTGTAAATTGCATTCCTTTGTTTTTTTTCCTCGTATTCTGTTTCCTATTTTTAATTAGGTTGCTTTAGTAATTTTTGTTAGGTGTAGTATTTTGCACAATAACATTTTTATTTTTTGAATCATATTATCTTCACACTATGTGGGCACATCTCAATATCCGTTGTCGTTGGTGTAGAGATACCTCCCACTCTAGTGATGAATGCCCTACGGAGAATAGTAGGCATAATTCTTATAGCCCAGCATATGGAGCACCGACTTCGTCTGGTACTCCATATGGTGCGCATAAGTCTTATGGCTACTCTGCTGAGCCTTTACCGTCATACTTCTTTTCGGCTTCAGCCCCCGCTGTGCCAAAGAAGCCCGCAAGGCAGTGCCGGTTTTGTCGGAGCACTGATCATGTCTTGAAGGACTGTGCCGAGTATCTTCGCCAATTGGACGAGGATGACGAGCCGGATATCCGGATCGTCCCAACTCCTAACTCTGGCGGCACACCTTCAACATCCGGTTATGTGTCTTTGTCACCTTCACATCTTGAAGGGTATGGCATGGACACGGTCACCGGATGTGCGGCTGATCTATGCACCGACATTGCTGAGCCTATTCTCCATGTGCATCCACCTCCTCTAGTGGATTCGATTCTTTGTGAGGATTCGATGCTCGACATTTATTCGAGCACTACTCCTCCCCATGTTGTGCATACTATACTCGTCTCCGACGACATTGTTGATGATGTGTCGCAGGATAAGGTGGGTGATCTGAGTGTTGTGCCTATTCCTATGAAGGAGGACAACCTTCTAGGTGAAGAGGAGTTTTCCTCAGCACCGGTGGAGGAAGTCCAAATCCTAAGCCTGGCCACCGTTGATCCCGCCGAATCTTGTAGCATTGATGACAATGCAAACATTATTTTACTTACCCAACCTGATGGGAGTGAGACCGGGATCACTCCCCCGATTGATGTTTATTTATGTTCTTCGTCTTCTTTATTTCTTGATCCCCTTCCTTCATCTGAGTCTGTGCAGGTTGAATCTTCACAGGTACTTCAGGAGGACTTGGAGCTTTTTGCTCAAGTCAATGATGAGAGCATCCTCTCATGTGAGGAGGTTGATTCCCCCTCCGTAGAGGAAGCTCCACTCATTGCCTTTTCCTCCTGCCACCTCCCTGATGACGACACCTTGCTAGGCAAGGATGTGTTTGGTGAGTTGAGTGAGGATATCTCCTCCTCTTCTTGCTTTCTATTTCCTCTACCTGCGTTATGTAGGTATTATTATTATTTGGGTAGAGGAGTAACTATTCTGTCGCAGTATCGGTACCCGTTACCGACACGCGTATTAGAACAGTTACCTGTTCATTTCCTTTTTCACACGCCCATTAGCTAGAACCTTTAGTTTTTGAATAAGTCGTGCTGGGATGACAATAACCCCATTAGTTATCTTTCTTTTCTGCATTTTTATTTCATCTAATCATGTTTAGTTAGTAGTATTTTTTTTTCAGTTTTCTATTTTCTTTTGTTTCTGGATGGCGGACGCTGCGGCTCATTTTAGCTTACACGCCAATCTTCTGGTGTGCTCATTTCTGAGCACTGGGTACTCTCTTTCCCTAGCCTTTTCTGATTTTCATGTCATATATTTTGTGGATTGTTTAGTTTAAGTCTGGGGGAGAGCAGTTTTTGTGCCCACTCACGTGCACTCTCGCATAACATGCTAGAAGTACTTTTATTTTAGCTTATTGGAAATTGTTGTTCATTTTCATTGCACACCACAGCACCCACTTGAGCGCGCTTAGCCGTTGGCACGTCACGAGTTGAATTTGTCATTTTGTGTGATTTGGAAAATCATTGTGCTGGCTTAGGATTATGAGGCGGAGTAAAATGTTGACTCCTGTAGTGCTCCTAGTCGAGTGCTCATGTATCGTTTAGAAATTCGTGTAGATTCAATTTCTTTTTATGCTTTTAGTTTATATTTTTTTCTATTAGCGTAAATATTGTTTACTACACTCAAAAATTGGTGAATCCGGTGTGAATCAAACGGTAGCATAGCGATGTGTGTAGACGTTCGTTAGCCTCGTATTGCCCGAGTCGGGAGAAAGTATTATCTTTCTCGGTGGCTAGAACTTGCCCCAAGCGATTCTTGAAGCATGGGTATACGGTTAGTCAATTGCGTGAATGTGATATAGGCCATCATTTTGGCCCGGTTGAGCCTTTATGCCCACTCCTATTTCTTTATCCTTGTCAGCCCAGTTGTGCCTACCCTTTCTTTGATTCAGCCCCACTATTGTCTCACCAAAGCCTTAATGCCAATCCTAGTCGCACACCCAAATCTGAGCTTTAGCTGTTTATTATTTTCATGAGTTGGGTTGTTGATTTGGTGATATGTTTGTGAAGATGTGGATGTGTTTTATTGTTTAGCTGCTGAAAATGATAAGAAAAGATAAGAAGAAAATGAGAGAAAGAAAAGAAGTGAAAAGAAAAGAAAAAGATATTAGCTTTAATGAAAAATCTGTGTAAAAATATATGTTTGGGAGTAGGCGGTGCACACACCCATGTGTCTAAGTCTACGTCTGGGGGTGTGGTGCATCCGCGTGTTTTATGGCTACTTGGATAGTGTTATGCATTTGCTCATTTGGGTTTTTGTGTTCTAAGCCTTCATGTTTATATTTGTTTACCTCACCTAAACCCAAACCTCATCTAAAACCTTAAGTCCTATTGATTCACGCATTTGAGTCAAACCAGTTTCGCGGAGAGAGTGCGAACGGGCAAGCTTATGGTCACCGACATTGATGGATTTCAATGGAGGTTGTCTTGAGCCCCGATCTTTGGCAATGCTCGCCTCAGCGTTCAGTTTACTTTCTTCCTATGTATGACCTTATGATTCACCGTGATTCACTTTTTGAGTAAATGTAATATATAAATACGCCCCTAAGAAAAGTATAAACTAATATGTATAATTAGAAATTTTGTCTACTGTACTTCTACGTACATGAGCATGCGACTTTGCATGGTACTCCGCTTGATAATTTCTTCGCCAGCTTATGTTTTTCCTGTCTGCGAGAGATGGTTTGCTCGGGACGCGCAAACAGTTAAGTCTGGGGGTGTGATGAGTCCCAAATATATACACATGTATGGACTCATCTGGGCCGATTTTCTAGTCTATGCACTTCACTTTAGACATGTTTTCACTCATATTTGATACTCCATGCTAAGTGCACCTCTAGGCCCATTTTTGGTGTTATTTCATGTTCTTCTTCTTTAGTAGTTTTCATGCATTGTTAAGTGCCACTTTCAGTGGCTGGATTCGTGGTTGTGCTGGAACAAGAGTCGTGCAGGTGTTCCCAGTACAATTCTGTACAGGAACACTGCGCACGATCGCTGGTTTTATTGCGCACGACCACTGGTCGTGCGCCACTGTGCGTGCGCACTTAACATCAATTTTATGAGTTCTGTTTCGACCAGTGCGCACGACCACCTACGATAGTGCGCACGACCACTGGTCGTGCGCCACTGGTCGTGCGCCACTGGTCGTGCGAACATGGTATTTTATAAATTTCTTACATTGCAGGCTCCACCCAGGCCGGCGCACGATCACAGGATTCCAGCGTGCACGACCACTGGTCGTGCGCCAATGATCGTGCGCACTGTTTATTCCAGCGCCTATAAATATTCCTGCTCGCGAATTAGGTTATTTGCTCCGCATTTCTTCCGTCCAGTCCGCCGTTTTTGCCCCTTCCGCAGGTTCTCCGCGCCCTAGGCCTGCTCCATCATCCTTGAGCTCCAAGGAGAGGTTTCTAGCCCAAAGATCGCCAACGTCGAGCAAGGAGATCGTGTATCAGAGTAGATTGGATCGTGACACGAAGAAGACGAGCCATTGGGAGGAAGTGACAGCCCTCCTCTACCTCGGACGCTGTTGAAGACCGAGCTTGGACGCGGTTTGACAACCCAGCGATTCCAACCGTGAATCTTCGGCAAGGCTTCGGATGTGGTCGACTCTTTTACTCTCTTTTTCCTTCTTTATGTTGATGATTGTTTAGGTTAGATTCTTCTATATTTTGATGATGTGCACAATGAATCTTGTTATGTAATGTCTATTTCATTTATTTGAGATTATATTATTCATATGTGTTCATGAGGTGCGCCCCCAACTAATTTCCATTCCAAACCAACCAACCATCCATTTTATCTTATTATTCGCAAACCAAACCAACCATCCATTTTAACCCCGACCAAGGACTTCGATCTCAAGTCCTTCCTCGAAACCTAACTCCACCTCACTGTGTTCCTTGAGAGACCGACACTCGAGGATCTTCCCCATTATTATTACTTGCGCGACCGGTGCACTTGCCGAAATATCGCATCAATCATCTCGGCCTCTTCCTTCATCCTATAGCTTCAAAGGAAGATTTAGCCGCCATTGCCATCAAACAAGGGGAAGTTTGCAACATTTTACCGGATCGTAACACGAAGAAGAAGGGCTCAATGGAGAGTCGTGACAGCTCTCTCTACCCCGGACGTAGTTGAGGACCGAGCTTGGACGCAGATTGACAACCTAGCGATTCTAACCGTGACTCCTCGAAGAGCCTTCAGATTCGGTCGATTTCTTGCCTTGTTCTTCTCTTATTGATGTGTGTATGTAGTTAGATCTTTATATTATGATGAAGTGGCACTTAAACTTGTTTGTATTTCTATATTTCATGTCTATGTGAAATGCTTTGGTGTTTAAGTTGCTCGAGGAGCGCCTACATTTTTATTCCATTCCGCCGTCACGTTCATGAGACGCACTAGCAATTGCTAGTGGCGTGCTTGTCGACGAGGTGCTTGCGACCCTCATCTGTATGCCTACTCTTCCATCCGCCTAGCGAAGCGTGGCATAGCGGCCCGTGTAATCCATTCCGACTCCGTCGGTGCGAACCATTCCATCCACTTGCCTACTGATCCATCCGCCTAGCGAAGTGTGGCATAGCGGCCCATGTAATCCATTCGCCTAACGAAGCAGTGTGCTCAAGGCCTGCACAGTTCGATTTCGCTTGCCTACTCATCCATCCGCCCTTGCGATGCAGTGCACTCAAGGCCTGCCTAGTCTCCATCCCGCTAAGTGATGCATTGCATAGCGGCATTGCATAGGAGTAGTTGTAGTATTTTCTCTTTATTTTCCACAATCCAAAACCCCCGTTTCCGCATCCATCCGACTTAAAGGACTTCAATCTCAAGTCCTTCCTCGATAGATAGCTCCACCTTACCGTGTTCCTTTGAGATCGATACTTGGGGATTCATTCCCATTTTATATTACTTAAACGATCGGTACACTGCCGTTTTGTGCCGCAGTCTTGCTACCGCCTATAGCGGTGTGCTAAGATTTGCGCATCACCTACATGCTAAAACACAATGACAACAAGATCAAATACAAGTAGAATTTGTTATTCTCAAATCAAAGGGATGCGGAAAACCATGTTCCAACAATCTCCCCCTTTTAATAATAACAAATCCAATAGAGATAAATCAGATTCATATCTAAAGAATTTATGTTTTTATAAAGTTATATGACACCCAGAAATTATAAGATAATGATAGGAATTATAGTTCATTGAACATTGTGCCCCCTCCTTCAAAAATGCTCCCCCTTAGTGTATACTCCCATAAACTATATACATGCTCCCCCTTAATCTAGTGAATCCTACTCCATTAATCAATATGATTTAGCATTTTATTCTCCCGATTTGTTATTAGCAAAAGAGGGTGTAGTGAAACAAAACTAGAATAAAGAAGACAAACGTTGAGACATAACTAAGAGAGGATTAAGAGTTTTGTGTAAACATAAAGTAAGTCATGATCGAGCTAAGGGAGAGAGTAGCACATCGGAAAAATATATGATAAGCATGAAAGAGCATTAATGAAAAATAATCACTTGCCCTTTTTAAATTAATTTTAATAGTGATTCTACTTGTTAAGATAGATGCAAGTTTGTTTGAACAAGAACAAGTGAAAGACAAATCCTTAGAAATAAGCATGAGAACACGAAGTACATGATCAAAAGAGAAATGTGGAAAACAAAATCAAAACAAATAAGAGTAGTATTTTTGTTATAGTTTAACCATTCCAACAATATGTCTAGACTTTTCACGTTTGAGCATTTGAACTTTAAAAATTTTCATAACAAATAGGCAAGCATGAATTAACATATTCAAAAGGATAATAACTAAAATGTAACCAATTCGTATTTCAAGTAAAGAAAACATTGTAGAAATCATGCATTGCAATCCAGTGCTTTTACTTGAGTTTTTAGAGAATTATGTAATTTTGCATTAGGATCCAATTGTCATGAGCAGAAGCTTTGTGAAAAACAATGATGTGTGCATAAGGTTTTTTGATAAAAGTATACAAGTGAAATACTCAAAACACATGACATATGTAATGAAATAGTAAAAACAATATTAAGATTGTAATCATATAGTTACTTTCACACATCACATCAAGAATGAAATTTTAAAGCACATAAAATACGTACAACTACCAAGGTGCTTCTCCCACACAATGCTCATTAAGACTTATCAGGGAGCGGAGTATTGCTTGGGGGATCACCTAAGCATTTTTTTATAAAAAAATATATTTATAGTGATCCGATGTACAAATAGAAGTGATAAAACGAAATATGTTTGCACAACACACTTTACAATTCTTTCCAAGGTGCCCAACCTCACAATGCTCATTAAGACTTATCAGGAGGGTGAGTAATGCTTGGTGGAGTTATCTTTGGCTTTTTATTTCAGATTTTTATTTTGGGCCGAAGGTCTCCAAATTCACTTGTTGTTGCAAACATCTATATTATTGAAACAACACTTCTATATTGTGCATGAAATTTATTTTTAAAGGATGGTGTAGGTAATTTAGACATATAACTTATTATGTTAAAACTATTACACTAAACAATCATGCAAGACTAAGATTATGAGCACATGTAGATTACCAAAATAGTGAGTGTATAATTCATTAATTAACATAAAGCATTACTCATACTTAGAGGCATGCTAGGCAATCATACACAATTATCTATAGACTATTTCATTGCGCATACTCAGATTAAGGTCAAGGCATGAAGATAAAAACAATGTTTAGGAAATTTGAAATTAAAATTATACATTGAAGGTTATCTTTAAGAGTATGCCAAAAACAATTTTGACCTTTTTGAAACAACAATAACTAAGATGTTTGCTCTTGTGAAGTTGTATAGTCAAACCATAATTTTGTAAGGAGTTAAAAGCAAAAACAAATAAAAAATGACAAAAGCATATTTTTGATCATTTTGAATTATTTGAAATTTTTTTTATTTTAGAATAAAACAACCAAATTCATAATGCAATACTTTCAAGTATGAGAAAATAAACAGAGGAAAAATCATAAGAAAAATATTAGAAATATTTTGGAACAATCAGAAATTCAATTTGGCCTAAATAGCTAACGCCTGGCGTTAACTAGTTAACGCCCAAACAGTACTCAATTTTTGAGGTTTTTGAAAGAAAAAAAATTCTTTGGCATAGATAGTATGTACATAGACCTTCTTAGGGTAGAAATTTCAGAGAAAGTTGATATGTTCTGAGGGCTAAATTATGCATATTTTGATGGTTTTAAAATATTTTTATATTTTATATAAAAAATATATATATATATATTTTTTGTATTTATCGAAGGATACATAGCATGTAGTGATTATCAATTTGTTATATCTAAGACTCCTAATTCTAGTCTAAGTAGGGCAAAGCGAGAATCCGGTAAAGGTTTGGTAAATATGTCCGCAAGTTGTGAATTAGTTCCATAAAGTTTACATGAACATGTTCCATTTTTATACGATCCCTAATGAAATGATGTCTAACGTCGATGTGTTTGGATATTGAGTGATGAACGGGGTTGTTGGTTAAATAAATGGCACTCTTGTTGTCACACTTTAGTTCAATATTAGTTAGATGAACTCCAAAGTCTTCTAAAGTTTGAGTCATCCGTAATGCTTGGGCACAACAACTTCCTAGTGCAATATATTCATCCTCGGTTGTGGAGAGTGTAACAGAGTTTTGTTTCCTACTTGACCATGCAACTAGAGAAGGACCTAAAAAATGACATGTACCACTAGTACTTTTCCTATCTAAAGAACAACCCGCATAATCAGAATCAGAATATCCATGTAATATGAAAGAGTCATTATGTGGATACCAAAGACCTAATTTAGATGTCCCAATTAGATATCGAAAAATTCATTTACCGCTTTTAAATGAGATTCTTTTGGGTTTGCTTGGAATCTAGCGCATAGGCATACATCAAACATAATGTCGGGTCTAGATGCACTAAGGTACAATAAGGATCCAATCATTCCTATATAACATGTTTGGTCAATGGAAATTCTGGTTTCATCTTTTCCTATCTTTAGTGACGCGATCATTGGAGTACTAGCTTGTTTTAAGTTTTCAAGTCCAAATCATTTTAGCATGTCATGTACGTATTTAGATTGACATTTGAAGATTCCATCATTTCTTTGAGTTATTTGAAAGCCTAGAAAATAAGTTAATTCACCAACTAGACTCATCTCAAATTCATTTTGCATTACTAGTACTACTTCATTACACAACTCTTCATTAGTGGCTCCAAAAATAATATCATCAACATATATTTGTAAAATAATTATTTCATTATCAATATGCTTAATGAAGAGTGTGTTGTCGGCACTACCCATTTTATAACAGTGCATTAATAAAAAAGATGTTAAGCGTTCATACCAAGCACGGGGCGCTTGTTTTAGACCATAAAGCATTTTTTCTAACCAATATACATGATTTGGAAATTTTTCATCAATAAATACGGGGGGTTGTTCGACATATACTTCTTCTTTAATTATCCCCTTTAAGAAAGCACTTTTAACGTCTATTTGAAATAATTTGAACTTCTTATAACTCGCAAAAGCTAAAAAATTCTAATCGATTCAAGGCGAGCAACGGGTGCAAATGTTTCATCAAATTCTACCCCCTCGATTTGAGAATAACCTTGTGCTACTAATTTAGCATTGTTCCTAGTGATTCTAGACTCTCCATCTAATTTATTTTTAAATATCCATTTTACAACTATGACTGGGTGATTAGATGGTCTTTCAACAAGCTTCCAAACCTTATTCCGTTCAAATTGATTTAATTCTTCATTCATAGCAATAAAACAAAACTCATCATTTAAAGTAGTAGAAACATTTTTGGGTTCAATTTCAGAAAGGAAGCATATATTAGAAAAAGATTCATTAAGGTAAGAACGTGTCGTTACCCCTCTTGATGGTTCTCCAATGACAAGCTCCCTTGGATGATCTCTTGTGAATCTAAGTATGCTTGGAGGCACAACTTCTTCTTGCACCGAATCTCCAACTTTGTCCTCTCCAAGTGGTTCAATGTCATCAAGCACCAAAGATGAGATGGGTTCATCATCCTTTCCTGCACTGTTAGCATCTACACAAGGCGCAAGTTCATCAAACTTCACATGAATAGATTCTTCAACCTTTTTAGTCATTTTATTATATATCCTATATGCCTAGCTAGTAGAAGAGTAGCCCAGAAAGATTCCTTCATCGCATATTTCATCAAATTTAGCTAATGCATCTTTAGTATTTAAAATAAAACATTTACATCCAAAAACATGAAAGTAAGATACATTATGTTTCTTTTGGTATTATAATTCATATAGAGTTAATTTCAATATATGGCGAAGCATGATACGATTTATAACATTGCACGATGTATTTACCGCTTCAGCCCAAAAAGATCTAGGTAACTCATACTCGGATAACATAGTGCGTGCGAGTTCCTGAAGGTTTCTATTTTTCCTCTCCACCACACCATTTTGTTGGGGGTGCGTGGAGCGGAAAATTCGTGATTAATGCCTAGATTATTGCAGAAAGTGGTGAAACTATCATTTTCAAATTCCCCTCCATGATCCGACCTTATGAATTTAATTTTTAAGTCTAATTCATTTTGAATGCGAATGCAAAGTTTTGAAAATTCAGAAAATGCATCAGATTTGGAGGTAAGAAATAAAGTCCACGTGAATCTTTAAAAATCATCAATTAATACAAAAGTATACTTTTTACCACCAAGGCTACAAGTGCTAATTGGCCCAAAAAGGTCCATGTGAATTAGTTGCAATGGTCTTGAGGTGGATACTTCAATTTTACTTTTAAACGATGTTTTTGAAAATTTTCCCTTTTGGCATGGTGAGCATAAGGAAGGGAGGTTTCCATTTAGGATCGGCAATCCTCTCACAATTTTATTTTTTGATAATTTTAAAATCAACTTGGTGCTAGAGTGACCAAGACGCCTATGCCATAATTCAAGTTCTTCATTTTTAGATATAAGACATTTAAGAGATGCACGTGATAGATCATGAAACGCAATTAAATAAACGTTATGAATTCTTGGTGTAGTTAGTACAATATTATTAGACTTTAGGATCAATGATTTTGCACAGATTAGTAGAAGACTCAAATAACACATTAAGGCACTTATCACATAATTGACTAATAGAGATTAAGTTATGTTTTAAGCCTTCTACAAATAAGACATTAGTAAGAGAGAAAGAGTCATTACCCACTGTACCGGTGCCCAGTATTCTTCCTTTTCCATTATCACCAAAAGTCACGGTTCCTCCTTTCTTCTTAGTGAGGCTAAGGAACTTTGCTTTATCGCCCGTCATGTGCTTGGAGCAACCTGAGTCCAAGTACCACATGTCTTCTTTGTCCTTAGCCTGCCAACATACCAAAGAGGAAAATGTCAGTGAAGATCCGAATACCCATGAGGTTCCTCCCATAACATAAGTGGAGACCTTTGGTACCCAGATTTGCTTTACAGTACGCTTTACCTTCTTCCTGCAAGAATCAGTGGTGTGGCCAAAAAATAAACA
The DNA here is from genome assembly GCA_033032865.1 of Dactylorhiza incarnata. Lineage (NCBI taxonomy): Eukaryota > Viridiplantae > Streptophyta > Magnoliopsida > Asparagales > Orchidaceae > Dactylorhiza > Dactylorhiza incarnata. The sequence goes on along the minus strand of JAWHQI010000415.1, from coordinate 499,776 downwards.
ATTAGCACAAGCAACAAAAGGGTTTGAGACCTTTTTCAGAGAATGTTGTTGACCCTTGCTGGTGGATGCAGAGTTAGAGGGAGTGAAAGTATTATTTTTAAGAAAAGAGTTTTGATTTCTGGAAGAAGAGCTAACGCCAGCGTTAGTAGTCAACGCTGGGTGGTAGGCTTCCGAAACATAACCCAACCCAAACTTTGCAGATCCATGGCACTGGCTGCCCAAAATCATGTCCAGTGATTTTTGGCCAACCCCGAATTTTTTTATTGCCATATTAAGATCATTTATTTGTGCTTTTAAGGCAAAGTTTTCGCTTACTAAATTTCCACATCTCTTTGCGAAATTTTCCTTTTCATTTTCAACCTTCTTTCTAAGTCTCCCTTTTCTTTTACGAGTGATTCGATATCCGAGAGAGCCTTAGGAAGATCGTATTCAAGTTCCTTTGTCTTTGCCAAATGGTTGTCATTATTTGGTAAGACACCAATTCTTTATCCAATGTATTTAGTTCTTTATTTAATTTTTTATTTTGTTTTAAAAGGATTTTATTTTCAGTTTTTAGGAGATCAAGACCTTTTAAGTTTCTTCCAAACGATTTGCACATTTTTAAATATTCAACATAAAGATCATCATAAGTAGAGGGAATTACCTTAGTGTCGCATTGGATACTGCACTCGTCATCAGTAGATTCTTGGTTCTTTCCCATGAGGCACAAGTTTGCCTTACCATCCTCACTTGAACTTGACTCGCTTGAGCATCCAGATGAAGAATCATCCCATGTTGCCGCCTTCAAGACCTTACTCTTCTCCTTTCCTTTAGGCCGCTTTTCTTTTTGTTCCTTCAGGTATTTTGGACATTGGCTTCTTATATTCCCAGTCTTTCTGCAGTGGAAGCACTCAGGAGGAGGTCGCTCTTCATCTTCGTCGCTTGATTTTTTCCTTTTTCTCCATTTTGGAAGATGCTCCTTTTCGAAAGTACTTACAGAACGTATTTCTTCTCTCTGGATTCTTCATGAACTTTGTAAAAATTTTCACAAAGAGACTCTCCTCGTCATCTTCCTCATCGTCATCCTCATTTCTTGACTTTAGTGCCAAGGCTTTCTTCTTTGGCTCCTTATTGTATTCTTCATCTTGAATGTTGAGTTCAACCTCATGGGTTTTGAGGTTCCCAATGAGGCTCTTGATCTGGAGCTGCCTTAGATCATGCGATTCGGAGATTGCAGTCACCTTTGGATTGAACTTTGGAGGAAGAGACCGAAGGATCTTTCGCACCAAGTAACCATTTGAGAAAGTTTTTCCGAGAATCATTGAAGCGTTGACAATCTTGGTGAAGCGAGTATACATTGAGTCGACGTCCTCATTTGTATCCATCCTGAATCTTTCAAATTCTGATTCCCGTTGGAATAACTTAGAGTCTTTGACCTGCGAGGTACCTTCATGAGTTATTTCAAGCAAATTCCAAATGTCATAAGCAGATTCATAGGCATAAACTCTATTAAATTCAGTCCTGTCTAATGCGCAAAATAAGGCATTCATAGCTTTCACATTATTTTTGCATTTATTTTTATCCCATCATCCCACCTATCTCTAGGTTTGTCCATGGTGACTTCTCCAACAATATACGTTGGAGTCGTATATCGAGTTTCAACAGTCACCCAGACATCTAGATCTAAATTAATTAGAAAACAATGCATTCGTGTTCTCCAATAGTTGTAGTCAGTTCCGGTGAAAAGTGGATATCTACTTATTCCTTGCCCCTCATAAAAAGTTAGATCACGAGACGCCATTATTCCCGGTTGTTAGACCGATTTGGAATAACCTAGCTCTGATACCACTTGTTGGATCTTGATGCGCCCTTAGAGGAGAGGTGAATAAGGGTTTTAAAAAATTTTAGCTTTAATATAAAACTTTTGATATTTTATTTGAATAATAGTGAATATAAAACAAAGAGTAGCAAAACAATTTTATTAAATCAAAAAGGACATGATTATCATTAATAAACTTGATTACAAAATTTAACCTCTATATCGCTAGAGATTAAGGAGACAAATATGAAAACTCTTTTTGTTTTCTATACGGACTCGTATCCCCATGAACTGGTTGGCTTAAGCCGATCTCTCCCCTAGATACGGCCTCAAGCCGCTCTAGCCTTCCTATCCCCAGAAAGGCCTCGAGCACCCCCTAGATCTACTCCCTAGACCCAGTCGCCAACACGAGGCAAATTTCTCCCTAAGTCCTACCCAGACCCCGTCGCCAACACGAGGAGAATTCACGAATTGATTACACAGATAAAAATAAAAGACAAATATTAAATTCAAGTACAAACTCCCTAGAAGAATTCTGGAGATGGCGAAGGCACGCTGAATATTCTTGATGTTGAAGCGTGCGTTCTTCGCGTTGTGTAAGCGTTGATCCGGTCCTCCTTGAATTCTTTGCTTGAATATGTGTGGGAGATGATGTATGGAAAATACGGCCTTGACAAGGTTTCTGAAGTGCTGGAAGAGGACTCTTGACAATCAATAGTCGGAGAAGACAAAATCCTCAGATTTAAAGAATTTGAGCTAACGCCAGCGTTAAGTCCTAACGCCTGGCATTGACCATGTATAGCAATATATTAATGGCTCGGATCTTCAGAAGAGGAAGGAGATTCTGCACTTTAGGAATTTTATATTTAGGCAATATCAACGCTGGCGCGTTAAGGCTAACGCGGAGCATTGGGCAAATCATTCCTAATGTTCCTCCTGCAATCACGGCTGCTTTCTCCTTGCCAAATTCATCGACCACATAACGCTCAGCGTTGACAGTAATGCCTGGCGTTGACTTTCATCTTTAATCAGCTGGCACCCCAATTCGTCGAACAGATAATTTCGTCGAACACATTTCGTCGAACTGGCTTCATCTTTCGTCGAACGCAATTTCGTCGAACGGAGTTCATCGAACGGGCTTCTTCTTTTGTCGACCGCAATTTCGTCAAACGCCAGAGCTTCAAACGCAGTTACTATTTCGTCGAACGCAGCTTTAAGTTTGTCGACCGCAAATTCGTCAAACGCAGCTTTTCATTTAATGCTAACGCCCAGCGTTAAGCTTAACGCCTAGCGTTAAGCAGCTTTCAATCCTTCAGCTTGTTGTTAGTACCAGACCATTGTATTAGCAACCTAGTGTCATAACTGTCCAAACCTACATGCTAAAAACACAATGGCAACAAGATCAAATACAAGTAGGATTTGTTATTCTCAAATCAAAGGGATGCGGAAAACCATGTTCCAACACTACATATGGATCTATTTGGTCCCATGTCAATTAGAAGTTTAGGATGTAAAGCTTTTACTTTAGTTATTATTGATGACTACTCACGTTTCTCTTGGGTGTTCTTTCTAAAACACAAGTCAGATACTTTTGATTCTTTCACTAATTTTGTCAGGCAAATACAAAATGAATTAAACTGCTCCGTAGTCAAAATCAAAAGTGACCATGGAACAGAATTAAAATCTGGGGCTATGACAGAATTTTGTGAAAGCTTAGGTACCTTTCATGAGTTTTCATGTCCTCGTACTCCACAACAAAATGGAGTTGCCGAGAGAAAGAATAGAACACTCATAGAGGCAAGCAGGACAATGTTGAATGATTCTTCTCTTCTGGAATACTTCTGGGCAGAAGCCATCAACACTTCTTGTCACGTGCAAAATAGAGCATTAATCAACAAGAATCATCATAAGACACCTTATGAACTTCTAAGGAACATGAATCCAACTATATTTTTTTTTAGAATTTTTGGCAGTAAATGCTTCGTTCTTAACAACGAGAAGTACTACAAAACTAAGTTTAGTGAAAAATGTTTTGAAGGTATTTTCGTAGGATATAGTAGCCATAGTAAGGCATATAGGATATTCAACAAGAAAACACTGGTTGTAGAAGAATCAATAAATGTTGTTTTTGATGAGACGAGTATGCTTCACAGTAACTCCTCTAGTGTTATTGTTGAAGATGCAGATGCCAGGATGAAACTAAAAGAACTAAACTTGGAAAATGTCATCAAGGACGATGCTCCAGTGACAGTTTCTGTTTGTGATTCAATCTCTCCCGAAGAAGAAGAACTTCAAGAAGTTGAAGATGTACCTCAAGCAGAAGTACCTGGTATTAATGAAGATGCAAGAAATCTGGTGATTAGCACCAAAGAGATCATTTGGTTGATCAAATCATCGGAGAAACTGGTTTTGGAGTAAGGACAAGAAGAGGTACATCTAATTATGTTTTGCATTTGAGTTTTCTTTCGCAGGTTCAACCAAAGAAATTTGATGAAGCCAAAGAGGATGCTTCGTGGATCATTGCAATGCAAGAGGAGCTCAATCCGTTCAAATGATGCAAAGTTTGGAAATTGGTGCCAAGACCCAAAGGTCAGAACGTTATCAGAACAAAATGATTTTACAGAAACAAGCTAGACGAAGATGGGGTAATCATCAAGAACAAAGACAGACTTGTTGCCCAAGGTTACCGACAAGAAGAAGTGATCGACTTTGATCAAACCTATGCTCCAGTGTCAAGGCTCGAAGCGATCAGGTTATTCCTAGCGTATGCGACTCACAAAGGATTTAAGGTCTATCAAATGGACGTGAAGTCAGCCTTCCTTAATGGTAATTTGAAGGAAGAAATATACGTAGAACAACCCCCAGGTTTTGTTGATTCCTCCCTCCCTGACTATGTTTACTTTTTACATAAAGAATTATATGGTCTAAAACAAGCACCCCGAGCTTGGTATGAGACCCTTTCTAGCTTTCTTCTTGAGAACAAATTCATAAGAGGAAAGATAAATAAGAAATTATTTCTTAGGGAAGTAAAAGGTAAGATTTTGCTAGTGCAAATCTATGTCGACGACATTATTTTTGGATCTACGGATGATAACCTTTGCAAAAAGTTCTCTAACCTAATGCAAGGGAAATTTGAAATGAGTAGTATGGGTGAGCTGAAGTATTTCTTTGGACTTCGGGTGAAACAATCAGAAGATGGAATCTTCATCTCTCAAACGAAGTTCACCAAAGAGTTAATTAAGAAATTCAGAATGGAGAATGCAACCTCAATGAGGACTCCAATGGGTTCAAATATGACGCTGGACAATGATGAGAAAGGGAAACCTTTTGAAGAAACCAAATACAGAAGCATAATTGGATCCTTGCTCTACCTTACTGCTAGTAGACCAGACATAATATTCTCAACATGTGTTTGTGCTAGATTTCAGGTGAAATCTAAGGAATCTCACTATGCCACTGCAAAGAGGATTTTGAGATATCTTAAAGGGACACCAAATCTTGGCTTATGGTACCCAAGAAGTAATGACTTCGATCTAACGGGATTTTCAGATGTTGATTTTGCAAGAAGCAGGGATGACAGGAAAAGCACTTTGGGAACATGCCAATTCCTAGGAAGAAGGCTTGTCTCTTGGAGTAGCAAGAAACAGAACTGTGTAGAAATCTCAACTGCTGAATCAAAGTATATCTCCGCAGGCAGATGTTGTGCACAACTTGTGTGGATCAGGAATCAACTTGAAGACTACAACTTGAAGCTGAAGGAGATTCCAATGTTCTGTGATTCATCAAGTGCCATTGCAATTGCCTAAAATCTAGTCTCTCACAGCCGTACAAAGCAATTAGGGATACGCTATCATTTCATTTGGGAGCATGTGGAGAACAAGGACATCAACCTCAGTTATGTCCCGACGGATAGACAAGTTGCTGAGATTTTCACAAAGCCGCTTGATAAAACAAAGTTCAACTAATTCAAACTAGAACTTGGTATGTTGAACAAGGAATCTTGAAGAAAAGGCAAAAGGATCAAGACCAAAATCAGAAACTCAGATTTACTTGAGAAACCAAGGAAATTTCACGAGTTATTTTAGCGAATTCGTCGAATAACCAATACCTCTCGACGAAAAATTGCTCTTCGTCGAATCCATTCGACAAATCGCTATATATTTTCATCCAATGACTTTATTTCAGACTATTAAATCAAATTTCATCATTATTGGATCCGAAGAGTCTTTTGGTATGCTTCTCTAAAAAGGTACGCTGCTCTAACTTCAAAATATAAAATATATATATAAGGGTTTTCGGATTTCAAAAGTCACGCCACTTCCTCGCCGAAACCTTCCGTCTCCCGTCGATTCGTCTTCCTCGCTGCTTTTCTACGCCGATAAGTGACAATGTCTCGCAAGTGCTCCGGTCTGCTTCAGGTAGGTGGAGTGTTGGTCCGCATGGTATTTGCTAACGCCTCCAACGAGTTTCGTAACATCATTCTATGCTTGGAAGAAGCAGGGCTGTCGTTCATTCTAGAACAACCATGCCAAGTCCTTGAAAGAGATGTACTCAATTTTTTTTCCAAAAATGTCAAGGTTAGACACAGTGGGGAGGTGATCAAATCAAGGGTTATTGACAGAGTAATCAAGATGAAGCCGTCAAGGTTGACAAGACTTCTAAGATTGCCGGCCGTCGAAGAATAATACTGTCTTTTTGAGGATGATCATCAAAGAGCCTTACTGTTCTGTGGTTTGCCAAGAAGAACAACATCCATAAGGAGAAAGCATATGAATGGAGAAGGGAAGCTCCTTTCAGACATTTTGGGCAAGGAATTTTTATGCAAGGTAGGTTCACACGACTACCTATCAAATGATATGTTCAAGTTAGTAGCAGTTGTAATCTGCAGGAAAAGAGTGGATTGGGGTCTCGTCTTATTTGAAAAGATCAAAGCAAGTTTGATGGTTCCCAACTTTGGGAGAATCATTAGTCTCTATCTAAATCAATTGGATGGAGACCAGTTCGATATGTGGAATGGTTGCTCTATTCACCAACTCAAGAAAATAGACTCCTCCATCATGGACAAATGGGAAAGAGTGTTTGTTAGGCCGGGATTGAAGAGGCCTATTGAAGATGAAGTAGAAGAGGAAGAGGAAAGGCTGGAACCCTCTCTAGTTAGGGTACCTTCTCCTCATGCAATTCCACCTCTTCAGACATAGAAATCTCCAGTGCCAGACCCAACAGTTCCATCAATTGAAGGGGAGATCTCAAAGTCCCCAGAAATGTCAATTCAGAAAGAACCACCTCCAGCCATATCAGCTCCTCCAAGCATTAAGAGTCAGTTTGATGCTTGTATATCAGGTATTGAGAAGAGGCTTAATCTGATCCCTGGACACTATTTAGAGAAGATAATTTCTATTCCTGCCAGGGAGCCAGAGAGTTGCTTGCTGGTGATGATGATGATGAGGATGATGATCCAGTTTACCAGGTTAGTGATGATATAGATGACGATGACTATGATGATGAAGATGATGATGCAGATAATGATGATGACAATGATGATGCTCTAAATCTAGAAGGTATTCAAACCTTCTCTCTGCCATAAACCTTAGCTCTTGAAAAGGAAGAAGTTGTCCAAGACAAGAGCACTCCTACAAGTTCTGAGGGGGAGTGTGTAATGGAGGATAAGAAGGATGAAGTTGAAAAAGATGAGGAGATGACCATCGTACTAGAAGGAGAGGATGTGCATTATGCACCCCCTGCTCTAGATTCCTAGGTAAGAGATGGTCTGCTTGACCTAATGGGAGTTCAGTCCGATGAATTCCTATTCAATGATGAAAGTTTTGGAACCCCCTCTCCTCAAAGAGTGCCTGCTCCCGTGCCCTCTACCTCCAATAGTGAGCTGCTTCAGACTATTGAAGCACTGCTCTAGTCCCAAGCTGAACAGTTTGATTTCTCAATGAAACAAGTATTTTTGAAAGTGAAAGAAGTTGAGACTGACATGAATAATGGTCTTGCTGAGATACAGCACAATATGTCTAAAATGAATAGTGAGTTAGATAATTACTTCTCTAATGGTGTTCAAGCTGTGAGCTACACAAATAAAGGGTTGGAGCAAGTTTATATCAATTCAAATCATCTTCTTGTAGGCAAAAGAAAAATATATGAGCAAGGTGACTGTATTCGAGATATGACATTATTGTAGACCTGACAAAGTTCAAAAATGAAATGCTCCCAACCATATCTAAAGAAGTCAGAAGGGGGGGGGGGGGGGGGGGGGGGGAGAAGATTCAATGTCAGCTGCATGATCTTAGTAGAGAGATCGAAAGTAAGTTCACAGAAGCAAATGTTGATCACCATCAAGGCTTGAACCTGGTTATATGAAACTTTCATTGGAGTTCCTCAACAATATCCTACAGAGTAGTTTCCATCTTTTGAGCAGTTCCAGCCCACTGAAGGTGTATATGATGAATTTCAATCAACCCTCCTTATAAATATAATCAACTATGGTCTGATCATGAAGAAGCTGCTGAAGAGCCTGCTCCAAAGAAGAGAAAATTTGATGAAGGATCTTCCTCAAGAAAAGCTGACCAATATCTAAAAAGAAATCCCAGTATAGTGATCAGAGAGCCAACAACTATAAGAAGAGTTGATCAAGATGTTTGGAGTCCAACTTCTAAGGCTATTATCTTGGACTATTACAATCTCTTGGAAATTGGAAACATCAATCCTCAGGATTATTACAGTCAAGATGAATACAACATGTATAAAACTGCCAAGCTAAAGAGAAAAATTCACTTCAGAGTTCATGGTCACAACAACCTAACTGATCCTCCTCCACCACCAAGATACTATCCAAAACCAAAGGAGTATTTTGCCAGGCAGATACAAAAGTACAGGAAAGAAAAAGGCCAAAATGCCTTAGTTATGTGCTGTGAACTTTTATTTTTGAAATGTGAAAAACATTGATATATATATATATATATATTGATGTTTTGATATTTCAATTCATTTTATTTGTCACTTTATGTCATACTGTGCTTACATTTATAATTATTATATGTACAATTCACCTTAGTAGATAGGGTTCTGGCTTCTTCAAATATGGGGAGATTGTTGGGTATTGTAGCCACAATAACCTTGATTTGAAGAAGTGTCCCTTGAACTAAGATGAATTGATATTGTATTTGATATAGTTTCTTAGTTGTGTGTTTGCATGACTCTAATTACTAAGTACAAACCAATGCCTGGTTTCAGTGTCATAAACACAGGCCTACGCAATGTAATCCCTTATTGTGTAGACCAAGGTGTTGACTCAGGTGAAATCTCTCTATACGGATGTACTTTACGTTCAAGCACTAAGGAAAAGTTAGGAGTCAATGGTTGCTGGAATCAGGATTGGAAGAAAAATAGTATAAGTGTTTTTCGTCGAGTGATTTTGATGAGTCCATGTAAATTCGTCGAATCATCTCGTGAAAGACTTAGCTATTTGTTGGAATTACTCGAACAGAATCAGAATTTTTGGCCAAGTACTTTCATCGAATAATATTATTCAATCAACAAATTCGTCGAGGAAAATTATTCAATCGATGAATTCAGCAAGTTATGAAGATTTCATATTCCCGTCACATCGAATTCCTTTATGAGTTTTTAATCGAGTAAAACACTGCTCTCTTGACGAATTCGTCGAGTCATAAGTGACATTTGACGAATGTTGACAACACATTTTTGTCGTCTGTCTCTCGATTTAAGGTTTTCGCCCATGTGTATTCTTCTCCTTAAGTAATGCTTATAGCCGTTGGAGGGAAGTCTATAAATACTTAAGAGATGTTTTCCCTATACCCTAATCATGCAAATCGAACTCAAGACATCTAGATTTTCGTCGGCATTCTTCTCGTTCAAGCAAAAGATGATCTTATGTCGCCGACAAGCTTTGAGCTCGATTCTTCGCAAAGTCTCTATTCAACAAGATCCCTGTGCTTGGATTGATTCAATATTCTTCTAGATCTTGTTGGGTTGATAAGTGTTTAGATAAAATCTTCAAGAGAAAGAGTTTTTTTCTCCCTTTTTCAAGTTCACAATTTCATTTTTCAAGGAAGAAGAAGACTTATTATCTCAGATCTGAAGAAGTAGAATCTCGTGGAGATTATAAGAGATCGGATTTTCAATCCAAGGTTTTTGTAACGTCTTTTGCATATTATTGTAGGAATTTTTATCTTCCGAGTTCTTGTAGATCCTAGATTAAAGGATTGAGTGTGTAGGAGTGTTAGTGAGATTACCTTTAATCTGAGATTAGTGAAGTAGCCTAGTCTAGCCGGGCGTGCTAGATAGGTGAGGCGGGAAAGTGGAGTACCCATATTGGGGAACCACTATAAAAATCCTTGTGTTTGTGTGCTTTGTTTTCTGTGCGCTTTCCTTTCTAGATTTTAATTTCGCTTAAAAATGCATAAAACTCACATATTCACCACCCCCCCCCCCCCCCCTCTAGGTGATTTAGGTAGCAACTAGGTACTTTTAGTAATGCAAATTTGGAAAAAACTCTAGAAAAATCTGCAAAACAGAAATACAACTATATTTAGAACAGAAATTATAAAAGAAGTGAATTTTAACTAAAAAATAATAATATTTATAATTTTATATTGAAATTAACCTAAATACTATAATTAAAATACGCATAAATCCTACTCATCAAATACCCTTATACTTAAGCTTTTGCTATTCCAGAGCAAAAGTATGAGAAATATTTATAAGACATTTAATAAATTTTTTAATTAAATCTAAAAATCCATCAAATAACAAGTAAGCTAAAAAGAAAATTTAGAGATTAACGAATTATGCCCTAAATTATGAAATTAAAATAATAAGAGAAAAATATTTAGCCAAGAATTCTCCAAAATAATAACTAGTAAACAAGATTGAGTAATTTGTAAACAAAATTAGATTTAAAATTATAAAAACCATAACTTGGAAAGAAACTATTGGAAAAATGCAATCTACTACTTATGCTCTTTTAATATTTTAATTTAAACTAAGAACAATTAAATTGGATAAACATGAAGTGAATTTTTTTTTTATTGGAGGTGATGAATTTTATCCTCTCACCCCACGCATTTTTTTTCTATTTGTATATGTTTAGGAAAATGATGAATTTTATCCTCTCATTTTTCATGTCATATAACATTTTCTTAATACTCTTCATACATTGGATGTGGTGCATATGTTTAGGGAATGATGAATTTTATCCTCTCATTCCCATGAAATATGATCTTTTAATAATTTTTTTGAATTGGTTAAAGGCTAAAGGTAGAATGGCTTAAACAAAAATTAGATTAAAATAAAATATTTTGAGAGCAACTATATTAAATTAAACTTTCCTAAGATTCAAAAAGCATGACGTATAAATAATTAAAATCTAAAGGTGTTAAGCATAATTACTACAAAATTGAAACTATTTAGAATAAAAGAGAAGAAGTGCTAAAGAAATTTCTCTAATAAAATTAAAATCATAAAATATTTTTTAAAACTAAATCACCTAAAAAAATTAGATTTAGCAAACCATGATAAAATAAAAGATTAGCAAATTAATAACAAAAAATAAATGCTTATAAATAAACTCATAGAAAAATGATTTTGGAAATAACAAAAACCAAAGTAAAGGCTTATTATATTTTTGGGATTTTTCTAAGTTTTCTTCAATTTTTTTGAAATTTTTGATATTATTTTTTTTTAATTTTTGATAAGAAATAAATAAAAAATGCTAAACATAAACTAAAAAGCCTAAATTTTATTTTGTTAATTCTTAGATTTCCCGAGGTATACGCCATGAAGTGTTCTCAACGGTACTAGGAGATGTGCTGGGATGATAGCCCAAACGTCCATTTCCAAGAAATTAATTTTCTATTTTTTTTTTAAGATTTTGGGTTTTCTAATTTTTTTTTTTGAAAAAACCAAATTTTCTTTTGTAAAAGACAAAAAAGAAATACACTACGTACAAAAAGAACATAATTATATACAAACAAAATATTTTTGGAATTTAAAAAAAATTCAGAAATTTTCTACGATTTTATAATTTAGAAGAAAGGGAAATACACCTTATACTTAAATTTCAACATTGTCCCCAATGTTGAAAGCTAAGTATGAAGAAGAAAAATAAAATACAAGCACATGATTATGAAAGAAAAAGATGAATGAGGGGAAAAAGAAGCACGTCCCAGATTTGGAGACGGACTACCACCACGATCACCTACAAAATTACTTGTAAAACCATAAAGCAAAACACAAAATAAAATGAAATAAACATAAAAGTTACTTATATTTTTTTAAGTTTTGATAAGTTTTATAATGTTTTTGGGTTTTAAATTTTTTTTCAAAAAGAACTTTTTTTTGGTTTTTTGAAACTTACTTAAAAAAAGAAAGGAAATATTTTTTTCTCTATGTGAATTAATTAGTCTTAGACTTCCCAAGGTCTACCCGGTGAAGGGTTCGTAAGGTACTAGGAGATGCGATGAGATGATAGCCCAAATCTCTCTTTCCAAGAATTTAATTACAACACACACAAAATTTTTAGAAAGGGGGGGAGAAAAAAAAGATAAAAGATAAGAGTAATAGCGTTCTCTCTTTTCAAATATCGACAAAAAATTTCCCCGGCAACGACGCCAAAAATTGATATAAAAATTATTTGATTTAGGATTTATGAATTTAAGAAATTTGTTATTGATGTTCTCCAATTTTATATCCGATGAAGCAAGCGCAGCTTATCGTTAATAGTATAGGGTACTTATTAAAAATATCAAGCTCGTATTAAACACGGGTCTATCGAGTACTTCTACTTCGAGAAAGCTAGCTATTATTTTATTGGAAAGAGCGGAAAAGGGTTAATAATTAAAACTAATTAAAATAGAACAAAAATAACTAAGAAAATAAAAACTTGATTAGAACTCGCTTTGAAATGAAAATTGAAGATAAATATTATCATTCTAAACTATGCCTTGACCGTGGAGATTCCTAACTTATGAACGCACCTCTCTCGAGGAATACGCCCACTTGAGATTAAGTTGATTGACCGGACTCTCGTCCTATAACCCAAATGCCTAATACTCACTTTAACAAGGTGAATCCCACTATAGGATTTGAATCCTATCCAGAAGATTTACGCATCCTCTCTCGAGGGGTGCGTGCAACTCTTTTTATTCTCGAGTGATCGATTCGTACGCGCGAGCCTCTCGGCTAACTAGAATATGAATACAAAAACTGAAATTCATAACCGGCATATGAACTCGATATCATTATTTTTTGAGAATAAATTGAAGGAGAGGAGAAACGATAATAAGGAAAAAGATAATTTCGTATCAAAGTTTGTAAAAATCAAGAACTACTAAATATTTTCTAAAGAAAAAAATAAGAAAGAGAGATAAGGAGGAAAGAGAAGATTTTGCATAAGTGGAAATAAAGCTACACTTTCATTGCCATAATAAAAGGAGATTACATAAAATTAAAAATAAGTTACATTGCATGGAAATAGAACTAGCTACCTTGCATGAAATAAAATTTACAAGAAATAAAACTAAGCTTAAGGAAAGAAATTACTTAAAATAAAAACTAAACTTAAACATGAAAATAAAGAAAATCTATTCAGGAACAACCCAAATGGGCAGGGGGAAGGGAGAGGAATGCTGGAATGGAGCCTCTGAATTTATAGGAAAACTTTCCAAGTTACACACCCCCGGTCACGGACGTGACTGAGGGGAGTGTAAGTACTGATCTGCATGGCTGGGACATCAGCGTGGGTCTTGCGTGATGGCACGACAAAAGAAGGACTTTATACACCCATGTAGTTTTGGTCACGGGCATGTACTTGGGTGGTTTCACTTAATGCAGCGTGGGCTTGAATTCGGCGCGGCGGGGAGCAGGGATCATGCGGCAAGTCACGGGCATGACAATTAGATCACAGGCATGACTTGGGTTGACTTCTCGACGACATCTCTACGTCTCGACGGCAGATCGGCTGGGAAGATTCTATGTTTAAACGCCCTTGGTCACGGGCGTGACCTTTGGGTCAGGGCGTGACTGGGGGCATGACATGTTGTAGTCTAGCTCAAACTGCGCGGGATCAACTCTGGAATGAAATTAAGGTTACACGCCCATGGTCACAGGTGTGACTGGGGGGCGTGTAATGCAAATTGGGCAAAAACTCTAGAAAAATCTGCAAAACAGAAATACAACTATATTTAGAACAAAAATTATAAAAGAAGTGATTTTTAACTAAAAATAAATAATATTTACAATTTTATGTTGAAATTAACCTAAATACTATAATTAAAATACGCATAAATCCTACTCATAAAGTCCCTTGAGCTCATTAATGATGATGCTGAATCTTTCATACATTTCAGCAACAATCTTTTCAGATTTCTTCTGAAAGTTCTCATATTGGGATATGAGAAGGAACTTCCTATCCTTTCTTTCATCTGAGATCCCTTCAACTAATCTGGACAATAACTCCCAGATTTCTTTTGTTGATTGACATTCAGCCACTGTCTGGAATATGTCATCTGACATAGTTGACACCAAGATATCCATAGTCTTAGCATCACAAGCTTTCACTTTCTTCTCAGCATCAATCCACTCAGCTCTGGAATCTAGTTCTTGTGTTATAATTCCACTAGAATCTTTTTTGTATGGCATTGGAGGACCCGACAAAACAACATCGAAGATGTCTTCATCAACAGAATTCATATATACTTTTATTCCAGCCTTCCATAGTGTAAACTTATTCAGATTACACGCTGGTGGTCTAGTTGATGCATAGTCCTTAGAACTCATTTTCTAAAAATATTTTAAAATATAAAAATTTGAGTGATAGGATCTTTTGATCAAGGTGTTAGACTTTTTCTGATGAAACTCTCTAATACCAATTAAAAGTGCATAGTGACTCCCCTGAGTATTCTCTAGAGGGGGTGAATAGAGATATAAAACTCTTCTATAAAATATGCATAGAAAGATAATAGTTGTAATTACTAAGCATCCAGAATTCCTACCATAATAAATTAATCACAAGATTACAAAACTAAATAAGGGACATCATAAAAAATTATCACAACATAGAGGAGACACGAGCTATAGTGGTTCCCCATAATACAGGTACTACACTCTTCTACCACCTTGGTAGGAATATACTATCAACTAGTCTGAGTCTATTGGTAGGGAGACTCTTAGAGCCAGGATCTTAGTCTTTTGTTAAGAAGACTCTTAAAACCAAATCTAGATCTTTTGATAAGGAGATCTTGAATCAAACTAGATCTTTTGTTAAGGAGATCTTGAGTCAGGCTGAATCCTTTGAAGAGGGATTCTTAGCACTCTTTACTCAATTTACAGAATGTGAGAAATGGAGTATGAATGAGAATAAGTTGATGAAGATTATTCTTCTGAGATGAATCCTCCTGCAATAGTCATTGCAGGCACTAAGTGTTTTTCTAGATCCTTCTTCAGAGAATAAATCTTTGCTTGAGGAAGATGCAAGGATTATGATAGCCCTGATCCAGTTATTGATCTCTGTATATTTTGTATGCTTCTTTCAAAGAGAGAGGAAGATGAAGAAGCCTTCTGTGTAAGAATTTTTGTATAGAGATCTGTCATGTATCTATTAGAGAGAGTTGTTGCAGAAGAAGAATAATTATGGTAGTATCCTATCTTTTAAATTTCGTATGTCTTATTCTTCTGTCGAATAGAGATAAATGTCTTTCCTCTTCAAATCTTTCTCCAGTTGGAATGTTGAAGAGGAATTATTGCTCTATTTCTATTTGTGTTCTCTGCACATCAAAATCCTTTATATAATTTCCAATTTCATCATTATTGAATCTCTGGAATTCTTCTTTCTCTTCTTGTTCATGTACGACCCATTATAATTTAAATAACTTCCATATATATCTTCTGATCAAGCATCAGAATCTATTCTAGGTAGTTTTCCAAAATTATGTCTGTATTCGATGTTACGTCAAATCTCTGTAACTTCTTATCAACGCACCATTGAGTTCTACTTGAAGCACTTTCAAAATCTTCCTCAGCTTTGAGTTGAACTCTGCTATCGGCATTGCATCAATTCCTTATCAACGTATCCATCGAGATGAAGACGTAGACTTTAAACTCTGACCTAAGTGTCAAATACAATTCGAAGTTGCGTCGACTTCCAATGATGCGTCGACTGACTCTGGCTTCTGCGCCAAATATAATTTGATGTCGCATCAACTTCCAATGATACATTGACTGCCAGTTTGAGTTATCTTTACTTCTATTCAAAGTTACTTCAACTTGCAATCGAAGCTGCATCGACTTCTTTTCGATGTAAAATTGACTCAAATGGATTTTACTCTCCTTTTGACTAAACTTTGACACTCTAATGTGATTGTGAAATCATAGGACATCTAAAGACCATATTATCCTCTTTATAAAATATGAGTAATGAATCCTAGATGATGAAATCACTTTTACATAATTTGTAAGATAAATCAAGAGGATGTTTTTCCCAACAAAAATTGTAATTGCTATTGCTGCGTATTATGACTACGAGATATGACAAATGAATGTTAAAACAACTTTCCTTAATGAAAACCTCCTTGATATGTACATGACACAACCAGATGGTTTTGTATCTACACATGATGCCACTAAAATATGCAAGTTGCAAAGATCTATTTATAAATTAAAACAAGCTTCTCGAAGTTGGAATCTTTATTTGATGAGAAAATCAAAGAGTTTGGTTTCATCAAGAATAAAGATGAGCCTTGTGTTTACAAGAGGATTAGTGAGAGCATAGTTGTATTCCTAATATTATATATAGACGACATACTATTGATTGGGAATGACATTCCAACCATACAAGTTGTTAAGAACAGGTTAGGGAACTGCTTTTCTATGAAGGAATTGGGTGAAGCAACTTACATGCTTTGTATTAAGTTCTATAGAGATAGATCGAAGAAGTTGCTCAGGCTTACCCAAAGTACATACATTGATAAGGTGTTGAAGCAGTTCATCATGCTTGAATCTAAGAAATGATTCTTACTTATGTCTCATGGTGTGAGCCTTTCTACTACTTTGTGTCCTAAATTTAAGGTAGAGGACCGCATGAGTTTGATTCCATATGCCTTAGGAGTTGGATCAATTATGTATGCAAAGTTATGCACTCATCCTGATGTCTCATTTGCATTTATTATGACTAGTAGATACCAGTCAGATTTAGGTGAATGTCATTGGACGACAGTGAAGAATATCTTGAAATACTTGAGAAGAACGAGGGATACATTCTTGGCATATGGTGGTGAGGAAGAGCTCGTTGTAAAGGGTTACATAGATGCTAGCTTCCAAACTGATAGGAATGACTCAAAGTTCCAATCAAGTTTTTTATTTTGCCTTAATGGAGATGTTATATGCTAGAAGAGTTCAAAGCAAGAGACAATTGCTGATTCTACAATAGAGGCCAAGTATATTACTGCTTCTAAAGCGGCGAAGGAGGCTTTATGGATTAGGAAATTCATCAACGAGATAGATGTAGTTCATAGCATTGTTGATCTCATAGATCTCTAATATGACAATAACGGTGAAATTACCCATGCTAAGAAACCAATATCTCTTTAGCGCTTACTGTGGCAGTTCCATCTCGTTTGAGAGATTGTCGATCGAGGTGATGTGATCATTTGCAAGATACTGACTGATGATAATGTAGCATATCCACTAACAAAGGTTCTTCCTCAAAGAAAACATGTTCATCATACTAGATCACTTGGTATTGGATGCTTAAATGATCAATTCTAGTGGGAGGCCTGTGGGTTTGATTTTGTTGGTTTTTGAGTTCATGTGATGACTTGTATATGATTTCATTTATATATATCAAGGCATATCTTTTGTTGTGTTTATTCATTTATATAGAGATACATAAATTTAACATAATAAATGTCCATAAAATGTTTGTTTCATAAGAATTCAAGTGTGTGAATTGAATGGTAAATCGTACAAATAAATGAAATGTCGTTCTTAAATGGTCACTGGTTGACGTATCAATGTAGAAATTGAGCAATAATGATACATTTGAAACTAGTGTGTGCGATGATGGGATGATGATTGAGTATGATATATCATCATATTGGATATCAAGTCCTCACACATGTACTTGTTATGGAACAAGTTGTACCGGACAAACCCACTTTTGAGATTACTTTATGGATTAATATATATGCGTCACAAGTAGTTCTCATAGTGACAATGATGTATGTTGTCCTTTGACTTGAAGTCACTTCATTCATTGTGTGAGGAGGAGCAAACTTAGATGACATCTAACATCATCTCTTGAGAAAGGCTGACCATAACAATGGTTATTAGGTGTGTTTCAATACACGTGCATGGTTGCGAGTGATGTAGATTGAATTTGTCCTCCTATATGACATTAGTGATATCCACGTGCCCCTTGATAAAGTAAGACTATGAAATACATGACCTGCTAAGTTGAGTCAAATTATTGAGCTCACTTGTTTCATATGGCATACCCGAAGATTAGGAAAGATGGATTGAATTATTAAAAGGCTGACAAAGTTCATGCCTCGAGTTTAGTTTGGATGTTAGGGAGAAAGGGACTAAACATTGGTCACAAAAGGTTCTTCATTGAGTTAACAACTTTTGTATTACTTGGGTAGCAATGATGTATTGCTAGTGTTGATGCAAAAATTGCACCTCCACAATGACATGCTAGGGGGGGGGGGGGGGAGCTAGGGGATGGAGAAGGCTGAGAGTTATCAGTTACTTTGCTGTCAGAAGAGGCAGAAAGTGATGGGCCACCGAGCGACAAGGCCAGACTTACTCATCATGATGAATGCATCTCTTGCGGCGGGCACTTGAATTGATTGGAAACTTGCAGTTACATAAAGAGTCTAACCTGGCGGTTAAGCGAGTAGATCACAAGGGACTAGATTCGAGATCACTTCCATAGGAGGCTAGATTAGGGATCCAAATCAGAGTGACTTATGGGTTGATATGTAAAATTTTGAATATATAATTTTCTCCAATTCTACGAACTATAGTCAAGAGCACCTATCGTTCATAGTATAGGATATTTAAAATAAATATCAAGTGTCGTATTCCATGGGTCTGTTGATTACTTCTACTCACGCAAATTAGTCTTATTTTATCTAAATATAATATGATAATTAGGATAATAATAGAGAAAGGGAAGAAGAGAGCATTCGATCGGAAATCCTTCTTAAGTTAAATAAATTGTAAAATCTGTTGGAACATGGTCTTCCGCATCTCCTAGGTTTGAGAATAATAAATCCTATGTATATTTGATCTTGTGTATTTAAGTGTGTAGGAAATAAGTTCATATGACTCAATGATAACATAAGAAGGTTTCCCCCAGATTTGAACCAAGAATTCCAACATGTTCACTAGCATCAGTGGTAGCACCTAGCGCAGGCACTAGCTCTGATTAGAGCAATTTCAGGAAGTAAATTTAGAAGGTGCTAGCGCCAGGCGATAACATCTAACGGAGGCGATAGCGCCTAGCGCAGGCAGTATGGGGTAGCGCAGGCGGAAGTGCAAAGCAATAGAGGAAGGCGGTCGGCTTGCTTAAAATGAAGGATTCTCACGCAGAGAATATTTCCTAAACCGGGATAGCGCCGACGGTAGTGATAGCGTAGACGCTAGCTTCAAGGCTATAAAAAGGACCCCTTGGATCCGTCTTCTTCATCATCTTATGATCCTAAATTCCAGAGTTTCATGCCGCAACATATAGAGGAAGATTCGGAGAGAGACTCCCACAAATCCATGAAGGCTTAAGGAAATCATTGGAGAAGATTTCAACACGCTTCATCATTATGACGAAAGATCGCATCGACTACGATCATACTCTGCGGGTCTTTGTCTACTTCTCCAAGAGATTCATATAGGGAGTTTTTATATTGTTATTATTTATTTCACATCTTTTCTTCTAATCGTGTAGTGAATTTGTCTCGTGTTGGTGATGAGGTCTTTGTTGGACTTAAGGCAGAAATTTGCCTCGTGTTGGCGACTAGGTCTAGGGTGTAGATCTATGGGGTGCTCGAGGCCATATCCGGGGAAGGATTGGCTAGAGCGGCTTGAGTCTGTATCCGGGGAAGGATTGGCTAAAACCACCGATTCGTGGGGATACAAGTTGGGATAGAAAAAAAAAGGATTTTATTATTCGCCTTCGATTTCTAGCGTCATAGAAATCTAGTTTTGTATTCAATTTTATTAATAGTAATCATGTCTCTCTTTGGGTAATAAAATTGATTTGTTTTTCATTTCTCTAAATTGATCATTATTTTCTCTTTCATTATAAATCAATTTAGATCTTCATTCAAAATCTCTATTTTAATCTCTTAGTTTTTCAAGTATATCAAAATATAATATAAGTTTTTACAACCCTTATTCACCCCCCTCTAAGGGCGCCTACCGATCCAACAAGTGGTATGAGAGCCATGTTATTCCAAATCGGCTTAACAACCAAGAATAATGGCGTCTCATGATCTCACTTCTATTAGTGGGGGAAATTTTTATGAAGAAGGAAAATCACTAACGTCACCTTTATTTAAAGGAAGAAATTATAAAGGGTAGAAATTTTTAATGGAAAAGTTTATTAAAAATTTAGATATCGAAGCATGGAATATAGCAATAGTAAGACCATCGGATGAAACAAATAAAAAGGAACGTCACCTAAATGCAAAGGCTTTGAAAAGTATCTTTTGTGCTTTATCTCAAGAAAATTTTAAATTAATATATTATTTTTCTAGTGCATACAAAGTATGGAAATTTCTTGAAAAAATGTATGATTTTCCTCTCACAGGTATGGAACAAACACAAGATGCCGAGAACATACAAACTTGCACAAATGGTCAAAAAAGCTTCGCTCATGATGGATCAATGGTGTGCACATCAAGTGGAAAAGAAGAAATCTTATCTTTGGAAGAGGTGGGCAAAAAAGATGAAGATAATGAAGAAACTCTATGCTCAAATCTCACCGCATCCAAAAGCACTGTAAGGAAATCAAATTCTCTTATTGTTTGCAATTCTATTTCAACTTTACAATTGCTACAAATTACAATGCGCAAAATTAAGAAATTGAAAAAATGCGAATTGCAAATTGCGCTTAGAAAATAAAGATTTAAAAGCAAAAGTTAACGTAGAATTAAATTCTGATTTATCTAGTTTTACCCAGGTCTCTTCAATTGAAAATACAAAACCTTGTTTTGATTGTAATGATATTAAAGAAAAATTCAAGGAACTTGAAAAAGAACTTATTTTTTGTAAAAGAACACAATGAAAAATTATCTTTAGAAAATTCATCTTTGAAAAGTGATTATGCTTCGTGCCAAAATTATAAAATTAAAATCAAGGAGATGAGCGAAACATTTGAGAAGTTTAGACATGACTATTAAAATCATATTGACACTATTGTTTCCACTCTTAAAAATAGCACAATAGTTTATAATAAAGCTAGGCATAATCTAAAGATCAAGAATGATGAATTAAAATCAAAAATCAACTTGCTTATGAAAATTATAAATAAAAATTCACAATATCAAGAAATATCTATAAACATGTTGAATATGAATATGAATACCTTAACTAAGCCAAATAATGAGAGTAAGAAACACAGTGTTTGTAAATCAAAGTCAAAATCATCATTATTTACAAAATCATGTTTCTCCCAACTTAAAATAAAATTACATAAATTTCCTATGAACAATACCTTCAATAATCATTACAATCATAATCTTCAATATAAAGATTATCACAATGGAAATTTGATGCATAAGAATAACATTAAACCAAGGCTTGAATGGAGACAAAAAATTAAAAATGAAACATTAACTTCACATGATAGGACCCATTCATTACTATCTTCCCACAAACCTACGTTATATTTGGGTACCGAAAGGAACCACCACACTTTGGTCCCATATGGTCACAGCCGTGACCCAATCGTCACACCCATGTTCTAGGGCGTGTACTTGAGAAATTTGTCCATAATTGTAGATGACCTCGTGCTCATCCCCAAATGGGGTGGCACGCCCCAAAACTCTTCCTGGATTGAAAGTTATGGCCATTTGAAATTTTGCACTCAAAATTGGAAAATATCATTATAAAAGTGTGTTACACGCACTTTGGTCAGGGCCGTGACCCAATAATCACGCCAGTGTTCTATGGCGTGTACTTGGGAAATTTTTCCAGAATTGTAGATGACCTCGTGCTCGTCCCGAAATGGGGTGGCACGTCCCGTAACTCTTCCTGACTTGAAAGTTATGGCCATTTGAAAATTCAGCAATTAACACGGTATTTTTGCTATTTTTTCGAGTGTACACGCCCGTGACTTTATTACACGCCTGTGACTTAGGGCGTGTAATTTTAAAATTCTTAAATTTACTATTCGCAGACCAAAATTCTGAATTTTTACTATTCGCAGACCAAAATGTAAAACTTCTCCGGGACCTCTCCAAAACCCTAAAAACACAAAACAAACTAAATTAGGCTTAGAAATAAATAAATATACTAATAAATTATAAAAAAGAAAACTTAAATTATGATAACTAAATATATACAATATGTATTATCAAATACCCCATACTTAATCTTTTGCTATTCCAGAGCAAAACTAATTCATAAGTATAAGATGAATTTATAAGACATTTCCAAAAATAATTACTCTTAATCAAGCACTCTAAATATTATATGACCAAAATCAAAACAAGTTAGAAATAAATTTAGGCTCATAAGAAAGAACTTATAATTCATTAATTGAATTGAGTAGAATAAATATTTGTTCCAAAATTTTCTAACTAAATTTTCATAATCAAAAGTGCATTGAATTAAGCAAAATAATCTAAGATTAAAATTATATAAATTTTAAACATCATAAGGAACTTTTTAGAAAACTTCAAAATATTATCTAAGCTCTTTCATATCAATCTTGGATTAGCAATTGAAATTGGATAAATATGGTAAAAATGGCATAGAAGAAATTTTTTTATTTGGAAAATGATGAATTTTATCCTCTCATTTCAATCTTTTATTAAATTTTCTTATTCTTTTTAAATATCCCAAATGTATATGTTTAGGAGTGATGAATTTTATCCTCTCAACTCCATGCCATATAATCTTTTACAAATTTTGGGTGCATATGTTTAGGAATGATGAATTTTATCCTCTCATTCCATGACATATGATCTTTTATAAATTTTTTTTAATTGCCAATCAATGGGTCAAACAAAAGGTAGGGGAAGGGATAGGGTTTAAAGACTATAAAATTCCAAAGAACAATATTGTGAGAGTATAGAAAATAATTTTGAGCAATCTTAAGCATCCATGAGCTAAAATTAATATATGTAAAATCTAAAGATATTAAGCACAATTTCTATAAACATGAATTTTGACATTTTAAAGAGAGAAAGTAAAACAATTAAATATTCTAAACAATCCAAGATAATGAAAAATTCATTAAATCAAATTTATCTAAAAATTAAATCTAACAAATTTTGAAGAGACATAAAATAAAGAGATACATAAAAAGATGACTCCTTAAAAAGCCTTTATAGAAAACTCATAATTAAAATTAATTTGGTCTAAATGAAGTTTGGAGAGATTTAATATTACAACATTTATTTTATAAGAAACTTTTTTTTTTGAATTTTTGGATAAAATAAAACATAAATATTTTTATATTCTTGGACTTCCAAAGGGCTACCCAATGACGGGCTCGCAAGGTATTTGGCAGTATTGTGGGATAAAAGCCCAACACGACCCTTTCGCAAGAAATTAGATTTGTAAATTTTAATAATTAATTTTTTTTTGGTATTTTAATTTGCATAAGAAGAAAATAAGACACAAAGACATAAAAATTTAAAAGAAAAACATTTTTTTGTAGTTTATAATTTTTTATAACAAAATTGAAAATAACGAGAAGAAAAACCATTTTTTCATTTTTGAAAAAGTTTTCTAATTTTTTGGAATTTTAATAAAAATAGAATATAAGAGAATACACCCCCATACTTAAAAATAATCATTGACCCCAATGTTTAAAAGCCAAGTAAGAGGGGAAAAAGAAGCAAGAAAATAAAAAGGTTGTAAAATGAAAGTGCAAGAAAAATAAGATAACCAAGTGGTGCCTCCCAAGAGCGCTTTGTTTAAAGTCTTTGAGCTACATGTTAATGTTGGATCGATGGGCGCCCTTAGAGGGGGGGGGGGTGAATAAGGGAATAAAAATCTTTTTATAAAATTAAGCAATTTACTAAATTGTTTTAAAGTAAACGAAGGCGAAATAACAATTTAGGTAAAGGAAGAAAATAATGTAATTTGCAATTTTAGAATTTAGCCAAATGAAGGAAATGAAGTAAACACAAATAGAGACATGATTGTATTAGATAAAAAAGTGTTTACATACATTTGATTTCAATATTGCTAGAAATCGGAGGCGTACAAATACAATTACTTTTTCCTTTTCTATACTGACTCGTATCCCCACGAACCGGTGGCTTTAGCCTATCCTTCCCCGGATATGGCCTCAAGCCGCTCTAGCCAATCCTTCCCCAGATATGACTTTGAGCACCCCCTAGATCTAGTCACCTAGACCTAGTCGCCAACTCACGCGGCGAATTCCCCCTAAGCCGCGCAAGGACCTAGTCGCCAAAACAAGGCAAATTCTCTATACGGTAACAAAATGTATGGAATGAAAATAATGATAACAATAATAAAAACTCCCTATATGAGATCTTTTGAAGTCGGAGATGAAGTATCATTGTAGTATGAGCGAGGTCAAAGCGATCGTCCTTCGGATGTGGAGTGATGTAGTCCTCCTCCAGAATTCTCCTTAAGCTTTTTGTGGGAGATCCATCTTTGGCAGCATAACAACAATGAAAATGTGGCACTAGTATTCTCTCTGGGATGTGATACCAAAATGAGAGAGAAATCTTCATTTTATTGAACTTGGAGTTAGCGCCTGCGGTAGCTCCTAGCGCCTACGCTAGCAGTCGTATAGAGGCGGTTACGAAACCGTCGCGGCGTGGCGTTGTGGCACGAGCTGGAGCTAGCGCCAGGCAGTAACGCTAATGCCTGCGGTATCGGCTAGTGCTGGCGGTAGTGCTCCATTCAGCGAATTTGATTCCAAGCTGTTTTCTACCTGTGGAGTATTGCACCTATAGTTCCTGCACACTATAAACACAAAACAAGCAAGATCAAATACAATATAAGATTTGTTATTCTCAAACAAAGGGATGTGACACATATGCCCAACAGTTAATAGTTAGCTAAAAGGATATTCAAATTTAAAATGCACAAACAACTCCCATAATTCACGCCGACGTGAATATGCCGAAGACTGTTGCCCGACAACTCCTCCGCGAAACTCTTGACTCTTTTGTTGTCCGTTAGCTCAAAATTGTGAATCAAAATTACCTATACATACCGTAGGTAATTTGAATTGTTGGAGATGAGTTACAAATGGATCGGTGAAAACATTTGGTTGCAACGACTCATCCTCTACATGAAAAGCGTTAGTATCAAAAGAATAAAAAATTAGCGAGTTAGAAAATTATTCACAAGGAGTTTCTTGTGAAAATAAATGATTAAGCTCCGGTTGTTCATTTTCTAAAATAAAATTTTGTTTAGAAAAATCATGTGCAGTTCCAAGCAGAATAAAATTTTTGGAAACAAAGTTTTCATGAATTTCATGTTCAACAAAAATAGAATTTTTTTGTGAAAATTAGTGAAAAACAAAACAAGATCCGGGTTGAGTTGGGGAAGAAACTTGTTCTTCAACTACTTCATCCGCTGTGCCCATAATATTAAGAAATTCTTGGTGCAATTTTTGTTCTTTATTTTTTGTAAAAAAAGTATGGGATTACATGAAAAATCATGCTCCTCCATAACTAAATTATCCAAAGATGGAGAAAAAGCACTAGAAGAAATAATATTCTCATCTAAATTTCGGGGAGGAAGATCAAATTTAAAATTTGAAATTTCCCCAAAAGTATTGTATGAGACTTGCGGCGCAAAAGAAGAAGAACAAAAATCCGGAGCTAAAGGTCTACTTTCATTGCTTCGGAAGCTATCCGGGTGAGATGGCCACCAAGAATAATCTACTTCGGAGCTAGAAGAAAAATTATTAGAAACCGAAAAATTATTCGCGTGAAAATTGGAAAAAATATTTTCATCAAAGTGAGCATAATTATTTTCATCAAAAGAGGAAACAATATGATCGTAATTACTATCAAAACTATTCGCATAAGATTGAGAAAAATCATTTTCATAATATAAATTTTGAGAATAAGAATGAAAAGAACATTCATGACTTTGATGAGGTGCACAACAATAATTAGCAATAATTTGGTGCTTTCGTGCGGCTTCCAAAAGATTGACTTTATTTTGAAGCTCGGCAACCTTGGCAGTCAATTGAGATAACATTTTTTAAGAAAGAAAATTGAACAACCGTCACTTAATAGAATGGAATTTGAAAAGAGAAAATCAAGAAAAGAAATGGCGACGGAGAACGAGAATGATAAAAGCAATATAAATTACATCTTTAAAATATCAAAAAAAGGTCCCCGACAATGGCACCAAAACTTGATAGGTAAAATTTAAAATATACTATTTTTTCCAATTCTACGAACTATATGCAAGAACACCTATCGTTCACAGTATAGGATATTTAAAAATAAATATCAAGTGTCCTATTCCACGGGTCTGTTGATTACTTCTACTCACGCAAATTAGTATTATTTTAACTAAATATAAGATGATAATTAGGATAATAATAGAGAAAAGTAAGAACATTCAATCAGAAATCCATCTTAAGTTAAATAAATTGTAAAATCTAAATTCATAACAAATGCGATAGAATAATTCGACCGCAGAGGTTCCCAAATTATGAAAGCGCCTCTCTCGAGAATACGGTACCAACTAAGCTTAGGTTTATCGATTAAGATCCCTCGGCTTGCTTTAGGCGGTGAACCCCACTATTGGATTTGACTCCAATTCGGAAGATTTATGTCATCCTCAATCGAGAAGTGCATGCAACTCCTTCCACCAACGAATGATCTACACCAATTCACGGATCTCTCGATCAACTAGAAAATGGATCAAGAATTGATATTCATATACCGATAATACGAAATCAATCAAATATAATCAAAAGTGAATCGTAATAATTCTAAAATTAAAGCAACGAAAATGAGAGATTACAAAATAAGAAACTTATGAATTCTTCCAATCGAATGCAGTAAAATTAGTTGAACATGATTAAAGAGAATGTACAATTGCAGAAAATGAAATTCTATACTAGGAATTGAAAATACAAGACTTAAAGGAAATTGCATAAAGGCAAAATACAATAATAAAAGTGCAGATAAGTAAAAAAAATGATCTAATCTAAAGCAAGGACTTGATGCAGAACTCTTGGCAGCAGCTGGTTTTTTATAGTTGAAAATTTTAGGAGTCACGCCCTCGGTCACGCCCATGACCAAGGGCGTGTACTTAAGAAAAACCGCCAAAATAAAGTCTGGGAACGTTGGGAGAAAAATCGCCAAAATCTGTCAAAATTCATTGGTCATGCCCTAGGTCACGCCCATGACCAAGGGCGTGTCTAGCGCGAGATGAAACGGGCCGAAACTGGCGAAACTGGCTGTTTTTTGTGGTTTCTGGACGGGTCACGCCCTAGGTCACGCCCGTGTCCCCGGTCTGTCTAGTGAAAATATTCCCATATTGTAGATCACATCATCCTCATCCCGAAATAGGGTGGCATGTCCCGTAACTCTTCCTGGATTGAAAGTTATGGCCATTTGAAGTTCTGCACTCAAAATTAGAAAATATCATTAAAAAGTGTGTTACACGCCCTATGGTCACGACCGTGCCCCAATAATCACGCCCGTGTTCCAGGGCGTGTGCTTGAGCAATTTTTTCAGGATTGTAGAAGACCTCGTGCTCGTCTCGAAATGGGGTGGCACGTCCCGTAACTCTTCGTGTATTGAAAGTTATGGCCATTTGAAAATTCAGCAATCAACACGGTCTTTTTGCTATTTTTTGGAGTGTACACGCCGATGATTTTATTACACGCACTAGGTCACGCCCGTGGCGTAACCTAGGGCGTGTAATTTTAAAATTCTTAAATTTACTATTCGGAGACCAAAATTCTGATTTTTTTCTATTCGCAGGCCAAAATGCAAAAACTTCTCTAGTGTTGGTACCAAAAAATGTACCTCCAAAACTCACACTAGGAAAAGGGGTTGGGGAAAACTGTGGAGTGCAGGTTACTTAAGACGAGAGATGAAAAAGAGGAAAAATGAGAAGAGAAAATCTACTCGGATTATCCTCGGAAGGGTAAAATTAGGAGGAGTAGAAATAGAGCAGGATCTGAGGTAGAAAAGTGACAGAATTTGAGACCGCTTACACAGGTTGTAAGCTGGAGCCTTAAATCCAAAAGTCCATTTTCAGGTACCCCTACCCCTCTATTTATAGACGCAGAGGCTGCCGGACGGGGAGATCCAAAAATTATGGGCTGCTCGGGATACGTGAGAGTCGGGGCAGAGAGAGGGGGTGCTAATAACAAAAAAGATGAAAAAGGGCCAGACCGCCCGGTCTTGTGGTCTGACTGGAGCTTGACTGCCAGACACTTAGAAGAATCCTTGAACTGGTGAGACTTCGGTCTGGGCAGTCTCCCAAATAGGAGACCGGTGAGCAAGAGACTGGCTGAGCCAACATAGTCGATCTGGACGGTCTCGAAAATGTGAGGCCGCTAGGAAGGTCTATCCTGGCTGAGAAGAGAGGTCACGGATTTTTCGGGCAAACATAATCCCCGCACATTTTTAAGTTGCGCTGGAACATTGAAAATGTAAGCTTTGACAGCCGAGACCGCGATTGTCATAAATGCGCCCTGGGCTATAAATACTACTTCCATGGCCTGAGAAATCATAATTTCCTGAAAAAAAGCGAGCTTAACTTGTAAGCGGTCACATAAAATGAGATAGAATCGATATCTACAATGTCAACTCTACTGTCCAATCTGAGCCATCCATCTCTGGGAGAGGGCTCCCCTGAGAAGAAGAAGTCCGCCACTTCGAAGAAGATGAAGGTTGTGAAGGCTTCGACGAAGGCGATCACAGCGAAAGAGACCGCACAAGCCTCTCCGAAGAAACCACCTATCTTACCAGAAAATGCGGTCTTACCTCATCACACTGCTGTTGTCTTATCATCTAGCTCTTCAGGGTCCGAATTGATTCTTCCTGATTTTTCCATTTCTTTTAACTATTAGAAAACTGTGGAAGCTCTTGGTAAGATTGCCGTGCAACATGACGAGACCGCTTCTACCGAGGTTATCCTGGATGGGATGCAGGAGAAGAAAGTTGAAGCAGAAAAAATCAGGCAGTGGATCGCTGAGGTCCAGGATTCAGAAAAAGCAAGAAAAAGGAAGAATTCAAATTCCTCCATCCAAAGTGCTAAGAAGTCAAAAGGTGAAGGATCTAAGGATGTGATCGCTCCGAAGGCGACCACACTTCCTGAGAGCGGCGGTCTTCCGGATCCCGCGATCATTCCTTCGGAGGTGAATGATGCGGTTGGTCTCTTTTTCCCTTCTGCGATCTCGACTTCTTCAAGGGAGGCGGATTCTGAATGGATCCCCTATCTTGATGGAGATTCTTCTAATGATTTTTCTTATTCATCATTGCAGGTGCTTGACCCCTTCGAGGCAGAAAATCTCAGGGCAGTTGCTGCTGAAAAAGAGACCGCGGAGAAGGAGAAGGAGATCGCCGCTGCGAAGGCCAAGCTGAGAGAAGATAAAGAAAGGCGAGATCGAGAGGAGAAGGAGAGAAAAGAAAAGGAAGAAAAAGAAAAGAATGAAAGGGAGGAAAGAGCGGGGAAGGAGAGAGAAGAGAGGGAGAAGATAGAAAAGGAGGCAGAGGCAGCTCGGATTGCTGCCGAGCAGGAGAAGGAGAAAGAGAGGAGGGAAAAAGAAAAGAAAGAAGATGAGGAGAAGGCTGCTCTGATTGCTGCCGAGCAGAAGGAGGAGGAGAGAAGGGAAAAGGAAGAGAATGAGAAGAAGGAAAAGGAGGAGAAGGCGGCTTTGGTCGCTGCAGAGCAGAAGGAGGAGAAAAAGAAGGCAATCTCGCTGGCCACCGAGAATAAAAAGAAAAAGGCTTCTGAGTTGAAGGCGGAGGAAATGAGATGACAGATCGCCAAGGAGAGAGCTTCACTCTCAAGCAGTCTGCAAAACCTTTCTGCTGCTCAAGAGGAGGAACTAAACCGGGCAGCAGCAGATCGCGCAAAAGCGGTCTCTGCCCTACAAATTGGTAAGGCGAAGATAATGACCAGACCACTAGAATTCCTTCCTTTACCAGCAGTCTGACCTGAATCTCTGAAAAGAAAACATGAGATCGTCGTCATTGAAACAGACGGCATCCTTGTTAGTAATGCGGAATTAAAGAGAAGAAGAAAGGATGGGGAGAGGTCGTAAAAGAGAGAATTGGAAAGAATAAACCTTCAGCGCTTAAGGGGATCGGACTGCCTCTTACTGACCGCAGAACCCGCGGTCACAGTTAATATTGAAAATATTTTACGTGACTGCGGTCTTGATTCCTTTCCTAGTACTCTTTCCGTACGAACCCTGTTATTTTTGAACTTTTGATAGTTGAGCTAATCTTTACTCTTCTGACCACGGATGATAATATTCTTGAGATCGAAGAGGGAGAGCTTCCGCCGCAGAGGATTGTGGTCCCCGACCAACATGCCAATGTCCTCAATCCAATGTTTGAGGATGTTCGGTCAATGTTGGTTTGGGAGCGGGATTATCATGATCAGATCTACGATCTTAAGGAGAAGCTTCGTACAACTCACAAGGTCAGCGGTCTAAAGATTGGCGAGCTCACTCAAGCACTTCGAAAAGCTGAAAAGGATGCTGAATATTATAAGGGAAAAGCCGCTGCTCTGTCCTCTGAGGTCGCTGCTGTTGGAGCCTATGTTCCGCATCTCTTGGTTTGAGAATAACAAATATCGTGTTGTATTTGATCTAGTCTTTTGTGTATTTATAGTGTCCAGGTTGTGCTGGTTCAATGAGGAGACAAGTCCTTGTTCATGGGCATGATCCAAGAGTGTGTACACATTAGAAAAAGCAAAAGGATGAGTTTTGTGTGCTGATCTTAAAATGGCCATAACTTTCAATCCAGGAAGAGTTACAGAACGGTCCACCACATTTTGGAGATGAGAACGACTCAATCTACAGTTTGAAGAAGTTTTGGATGGCAAAAATGAAGAGGAGCTGTCGGAATTCCGACAGCGATGTTGCCCAAGCGACAACACAGAAGTTACAGCAACAGCCCGCATGACAGCACGACGAGCGGTAGTTTGGCGCTGTCGGAATCCGACAGCGATGTCGCCCAGGCGACAGTGAAAAACTATAAATTTGTTCGTTTTGTTCGTACATTCCAAGCTTTGAGAATTCTAAGTCCTTTCCTGAGTGCATACGAACCAGAGAGCTCCAGAACCTCATCAACTCCCATTTGTGCTTAGAAGGTTTGAAATTGAAGACGAGATCGGACGCGCTTCTACATCAACGATCATCTCAAGGCTTCAACCTTCCTTTCAGAGATCTGAATTTCTAGGGAGTACTTTATTTGATTTTGTATTTTCATTTATATACTTTTCACTTTGTATTGGTAGGGAAATCGTCTCCTTGTGCGTGACGTCTAAGTCCTTGCGTGGCTTAGGGGAAAATCGCTTCCTTGTGCGGAGCGTCCAAGTCCTTGTGTGGCTTAGTAGGAAATCGTGGCCTTGTGTGCTATGTCTAGATCTTAGGAAGATCTAGAGGATAGGATTGGGCTTGGTCTAGGGAGAGACAAGTGATAGCCTTCCGATCCTTGGGAGAAGGATTGGTAAACTCAAATTGTTAAAAGTTTATTATCATATTTGTGCCTTGATCTTAAGCATTGTTAAGATCATTTTTATTGTATGTGAATTTCATGATTAAAAATTATGACTTTCTTTAATTGCAAATTTGGTTGATTAATCTTTAACTTAGAAATTTGTGTTTGATTTAATTTAAAATTTTCATAGTTTGAAAATTTTTATAAGTGATTTTTAGAAAAGCAAAATTTGTTTTAAAATTCTTTAGTAAAAAATCGTATTTTAAAAAGGCCCTTATTTACCCCCCCCCCCCCCCCTCTAAGGGCGCCACAAGATCCAACATGTGGTATCAGAGCAAGGTTATTCCAATACGGCTTCACAACCGGGAATAATGGCACTTCATGATCTCACATCTTCTAGAGGGGATAATTTTTATGAAAATGAAAAATCATTATGTCCACCATTATTTATGGGTGAAAATTATAATGGGTGGAGAATACTTATGGAAAAATTTCTTAAATCCTTGGATATTGAAGTTTGGAATATTACAATTAAAATGCCCCCAAATATTTTAAAATAAAAATGAAATGTTTTTAAATGCCAAATCAATGAATAGTCTATATTGTGCATTAGATCAAAATATTTTCAAACTTATTTATACACTTCCTAATGCTTATGAAGTTTGTAAATTTCTTGAGAATTCTTATAGTCTTCCTTCCGCAGATGATGTCTGTGAGCAATTCCTTATGGATCCAAGAGAAGAAGACAACGTCACAATATTGGACTCAGTTGATGGCAAAACATCAAGCAAAAGAGAAGACGGAAACTATAGCAAGGTAAGAAAATCTAAATCTTCTCTTTTAGTAACTAATTCTATTTCTACATTTCGTGTGCTTAAATTTGCTAAACGTAAAATTTTAAAGTTGAAACATGCTAATTCCAAATTACGTTTAGAAAATAAAACTTTAAAAGCAAACGCTAAAGTAGAATCTTATATTGATGTTTCAAATTCTTGTTCATGCTCTTTAATTGAAAATGCTAAACCTTGTTTTGATTATAATACATTTAAAGAAGAACTCAAGGTTTTGGAAAAAGGTCTTTTAACTTCAAAAGAGCATAATGAAAAATTGTTAAAAGAAAATGATAATTTAAAGGATAAATTAGAATCATTAAAAATGTTTATTCAAAACTTTTCATATAATAAATCATCTTTTATTTCTAGTTTATCAAATTATCAAAAGTCTAAATGCTTAACTTCATATTATAAGAGTACATCTATAAGAAAGAGTGAAAATGAAAATCATCAAAATAAGAACCAATCATTTAAAACATATTGTAACCCACTTTTTCAACATTCAATTCTTAAGAAAGACCATCACTCTTATAAACTCTCAAAGAATCAATATAATAAAATTCATTATGATTATCAACATCAATGTATTTTGAAAAATAATTTGAATAAACATAAATCCCAAATGAATTATTTTTCAAACAACTATCATTCCAAAAAGATGTCAAATAATCATAATATGAATTTTAAAGATAAACAACCAAAGTATGAATGGAGGCCCAAAATTAAAAACGAAACACTAACTCCACTTGTAAAGGCCCATTCATCACTATCTCTCCAAAAGCCTACACGATGTATTTGTGTACCCAAAGGAACCATCACACTTGGTCCCCTTTGGATACCTAAGTCTCTCATTCCTAGGAATCATTATATTGCATGAAGTAGAAATTAATTAAAAATCAAATATCAGTACTCTACTTCATGATATGCTTAATTGCTTTTTCTTTTGTTTGTTTTCTTATTTTTGAGCCAACACGCTAAGGTCACTTAGATATATTATGAAATATGACTTTTACATTTTAAGCCTAATGTTTATCAAATCAAAATTAAATTAAATTGAACATAAAGTCATAATTTTTAAGTGATCTATCTTTTCTTTTTGTTTTATCTTTTTTAATTCCTTTGCCTATAAATGTCTTATATTATCATTATAAATTGAATGCTAAATTTTCTATATGATATTATCAAGGCTAATGAAATTACTTTCAAAATTGGATTTAAATGGATTTTTAGGGGTCTTAGGCTAAAATATTAAATGCGCAACTAATTGCATATTTGTCTATTTTTCGTTGCTGCATATAATAGCCCCTATATTGAAATGATAATCGAGAAAAATCAGAATCAAATAATATCAAAAACAATGTGTTTTAAATCAAATATAGTAACTCTTTTGCTAACGCCATGCGTTATCACTAACGCTGGCGATAGCATATTTTCCTAAAAATTCTGATTTTCTCTGAAAAATTATTTTTACTATCATTGTTGTCAAATACCTTGTATTTGTTTTGTCTAATTTCTAAAAATTAAAATCAAAAAGAAAATTTACAAAAATGATGAATATGATTTCACAATCACCACCATGATCTATTAATATCCTATGCTAAAATTCACTATAATCATATATCATAATTCATGATCCCTCAAGACCTATCTTAAATCAACTTATTCTATCAACCTTAGGAATTATGAAATATATGATTGCAATTGGTATTATAGTTTCATATCTTGTTTTGTGTGTGTGATGTGCATCTTTATTGTTTGCATGAATCTCATTATCTTTAGACCTATGAATTAACTTGATATCAACAAGATGAAATCAAATAGAATTGTCACTTCTTTCTAGGTCTATGAAAATTCAAAACTCTATGTTTGAATACATGCAACTCAATATTATATTTGTCCATCTTTACTTAGCTTTGCACCATGTTGTCCTAATTCATCACACTAGCATTATCACGTACCATAGATAGAAATCAATGCTCATGCTAGTTATATCTTGCAATCCTAAAGTAAATTATATTATTAAAATATGAAAATCTTATTTTCCTTTGTAGTTATTTGCATGAATAAAACTTTTATAAATGGATTTAAAATCAACAATCTTTGATAAAATTGTAAATCCAAAACTAATCACGAAATTATAACACAGTTAATATATTTAAGGCTTACACGCTTAGTATGCCCATAATCAATAAACCTATGACATGTGCCTCATAATAGCGAGGGCGTAGGATTGTGTGCATTAGAGACCTAACCTCTAAGTCATGTCTTGTCCTTAACCGGGGAGGGTTCCAGTGGGGCATTGAGAGGCACTGGGGGGAAAGAGTGCTAGGTTGAGCATCGTCTTTTGTATGCATATGGGATTAACACCCCAACCTACGGCATGTGTGCAGCTCCTCATGCCCATCTGTCACTTAGTACGGGGCTAGAGTGTAGTCATGTAGTTAAGGTATCTTGATCTTAGATATACTTATATTATATTCATTGCATGAACATTATCTCACTCTTTATACATAAATCATGCATATTTTTTTTATTCTAACATTGCATCATGTGTTTGCATATTTTAATATTTCGAGCTTTAATGATTTTACCAAACACAAGTATTTGAAAAATCACCAAATACATGCTAAAAGAGCCTTCAAATCTAATCAATATACTTTGAAATTTCATCTGAAGGAAGGTCTCTTTATAATATAAATGAATTGAGAAAAATATTTTTCAAACATCAAGAAATGTAGTTCTGTTTTGGTGTTAAGAAGTTAATGCCTGGCGTTAGCTCCTTTGCTCCAAAATATTTTTTTTTTTTAATTATTTCTGATATTATTTTAATATTTTGTGTGTTTGTAAAAAGTTTTCTATCTTTTTATTCCTTTTAAAACAAAATTTTATTTCTTTTAAAAAAATATATATGTATTTTCTCTTACATTATTTTTGTTTATTTCTCTGGCATAGAATATCATTTACTGAAAAGGCTATTAAAGACTTCTATGATTTCCAGAGAATATATATATATAAAACAAATACAAAATTACAAAACAATTGTTGGATCTTACGGCGCCCTTAGAGGGGGGGGGTGAATAAGGGAATAAAATTCTTTTTATAATTTTTAAGATAATTATTAAGTTGTTTTTGATTAATAGGAAATAAGATGACAATTTAGTAATAACAATTTTGCAATAATGAAATTTTACGCCAATTGAGAGAAATCAAATAAACACAAATATAATCATGATTGCATTATATAAAAAGGGTGTTTACAAAATTTGATTTCAATATCGCTAGAAATCGGAGGCATACAAAAGTGAATTTCTTTTCCTTTTCTATACCGACTTGTATCCCCACAAACCAGTTGGCTTTAGCCTATCCTTCCCTGGATAAAGCCTCAAGCCGCTCTAGCCAACCCAAACTCGGATATGGCCTCGAGCACCCTATAGATCTAATCCCTAGACCTAGTCGCCAACTCACGCGGCGAATTCCCCCTAAGCCGCGCAAGGACCTAGTCGCCAAAAACAAGGCGATTTCACTTCAAGATACAAATAAAGAAGTGAAGTAAATAACAAACAAACTCCCTCTTGAGATTTCTGGAGATGAGGATGAAGGATCGCGGAAGCACAAGCTAGGTCAAAGTGATCTTTCTTCGGATGCAGCGTGATGGCTTCCTTCTCCAGAATTTCTTCTTTGGCTTTGAGTGGGAGATGATGTTTCGGCAGAGTAGCAGCACTAGAGTTTGGGCACAAGTAATGTCTCTGGAAGTTCTAACCTAAAATGAGAGAGAATACATCGTTTTATAATTCTTGGAGCTAGCAACTGCGGTAGCTGATAGCGCCTGCGGTAGCGGTCGTGTTGAGCGGTCGCGGAACCATCGGCTGCGTGGCTCTGTGCACGAACTTGAGATAGCGCTTGCGGTACCGATAACGCTGGCGGTAGCGCTCGTATGGAGCGGTTGCGAAACTGTCGGCGGCATGATGATCTGCATGAGCTCAAGCTAGCGCCAGGCGGTAGCGCTAGTGCTGGCGATAGCGCTAGAGCCGGCGTTAACCTCTAGCGCTGGCGGTAGTGCTCCATTCAGAAAGTTTGATTCCATGCTGCCTTCTACCTGTGGAGTATTGCACCTATAGTTCCTGCACACTATAAACACACTACAAGCAATATCAAATACAATATGGGATTTGTTATTCTCAAACAAAGGGATGTGACACACATGTCCAACAATCTCCCCCTTTTGATAATAACAAATCCTCTAAGCAAGAAATCAACAATAGTGTTTATAGATAAGATTAGCAAGATAAAAGTGCAACTATAGTAAATGATATGCATGATAATGTGCATACTCCCCCTATCTTAATGCTCCTCCTACATTAATGCAATTTATGTGTTACTCCCCCTTATATATCTATATTTCTCCAATATAGATTTCTTCAATTAATCTTCCCCTTTTGGTATTATCAAAAGAAGGTGGAGTGATGGTAGTAAGGAGGCATTTTAAAAAGATAAAGCATGATCGAGCTTTTCAAAATATAAATAATGATAAAGAGTTTAAGCATAGCATATATAAGAGATTTCAAATATAAAGATAAGAGTTGTAAGCAAACGGAAGATTATAATAAACATCTTTTTGTAAGCATGAAAAGCATAAGTAAAAATATGAGTTTTAGTTCAAAATTGAAAGATGTTTTATCCTTTTGAAATCTCAAAGTTTTTCATAAAGATACCAAGCATGAAATAAACATATCAAAGAGAGATTATACTACAATGTTACTTAATTTTAAATTCAAGACATACCAAAACATTGTAGAGATCATGCTAGGTTATCTAGTGCATTTCTTATATATAAAGAGTAGTATAAATAAAGCATTAGAATCCAATACTCATGAGAAGAAGTGTTATGAAAGATAATGATGTGCACATAAGTGTATTTTGGGCAATGTTAACAATGGATTTAAATCATCAAAATGCAAGACATATGTAAAGTAAAGTGCACAATAAAACACAAGTAAATTACTTTCACACACTTTTAATGCACATAATTTTTAACAAAGTGGTGTAATAATCAAAGTTTGCACAAGACACTTTACTATTCTTTCCAAGGTGCTCAACCTCACAATGCTTATGAAGACTTATCAGGAGGTTCAAGTAGTGCTTGGTGGAGTTATATTTGTCTACATATATAATTTTTTGTTCATATTTGTGAGACAACATTCTCCGAATACACTTGTTTTGCAAACCAAAAATTTTTAACTTAACCACTTTTCTAAATTTCATAAGTGCAATTCAAATGTAGTGTAGGCAATAAACTTATGCAAGTTTTAATTCATTGTACAAATACAATACACAAGCAAGCAATTTTAGATTTAGACACACATGTTGATTACCAAAATAAGTGAGTGAAATGTATCATTATCAATCATAAAAACATTTACTCATACTTAGAGGCATGATAAGCTTGGTTCTACACATTTTTCAATACAATTGATGCACTTTAAATAGATATATCAAAGCATGATAAGCAAAACAATGTTCATAGTAATTTGAAGGAATAAGTTTTAACATTGTAAATACTTCTAAATAATAGAATTCATACATGCTTGATATTGACCATAAAGATCATACAGTTTTTTTTGTTTTATCATTTTTAAATCAAATAAAAAAAGAAAATCACAAAGACATATTTTTGTAATTTTTGAATTTTGAATTGTTGTAGTAAATTTTTCATAATATGAATAAAACACAAATAACAAAAACATATTTTTGTATTTTTTGAATTTTGAACTTTTGTAGTTGATTTTTCATAATATGAATAAAATACAAATAACAAAAAAAAAATGTTTGTAATTTTGAATTTTGAATTTTTGTAGTTGATTTTTCATAATATGAATAAAACAAAAATAACAAATGTCAGAAATACAAAAACAAAGTAGCACATATAGACTGAAATATTTTTAGTGAATTTTAGAAATTTTGAAAATCAGAAAATTCCAACACCCACGCTAGCGCCGGCGCTAGTGATAGCGCGGCAAACAGTACATGATTTTTTAGGAATTTTAAATTTTTGATTTTTGATATTGATTAGGGGTCTCAAGTGTAGTCTTATGCAGAAATTGTATAATATTCAGAGATGTTTTGATTGCTCAAATTGCATAAAACATTAGCGTTTACATGTTATTCATCCTAAGATGTCTAAGACTCCTAATTCCAATCTTAACATTTGAAACCTTGCATCGGGAAGAGGTTTAGTAAATATATCAGCAAGTTGAGAGTCGTGCCAATGAAACTAATCCTTACATTTTCCTTTTTAATGTGATCCCTTATGAAATGATGACGCACATCTATATGTTTGGA
This sequence comes from Dactylorhiza incarnata, assembly GCA_033032865.1. Taxonomy (NCBI): domain Eukaryota; kingdom Viridiplantae; phylum Streptophyta; class Magnoliopsida; order Asparagales; family Orchidaceae; genus Dactylorhiza; species Dactylorhiza incarnata. The sequence continues at coordinate 460,924 of JAWHQI010000415.1, read as the reverse complement.
TCTAGAGTGGTGTATCGGATTATTTGTGAGATCAATGGCACTTTTGTTGTCACATTTTAGTTCAATATTTTTTAGGTGAAAACCAAAGTCCTCTAAAGTTTGGCTCATCCATAGTGCTTGTGCACAACAACTCCCTAATGCAATGTATTCAGCCTCCGTGGTGGAGAGTGCAATCGAATTTTGTTTCCTGCTAGACCATGTAACTAATGAAGGTCCTAGAAAATGACAAGTACCACTAGTGCTTTTTCTATCAAGTGAACAACCGGCATAATCCGAATCGGAATAGCCATGCAATATAATGAATCATTATGTGGGCCATAATCCTAATCTAGATGATCCAATGAGATATCTAAAAATTCATTTTACCGCTTTAAAATGAGATTCTTTTGGATTGGCTTGAAATTGAGCACATAAGTAAACGTCAAACATAATATCGGGTCTAGTTGCACTTAGATAAAGTAGAGATCCTATCATACTTCTATATAAAGTTTGATCTATAGGAGTTCCTGATTCATCTTTTCCTAATTTTAGTGATGCACTCATTGGTGTAGAAGCATGTTTAACATTTAAGCATATCATGGACATATTTAGTTTGACATACAAAGATACCATCAATTCTTTATGATATTTGAAAACCAAGGAAATAAGAAAGTTCTCCTACAAGGCTCATTTCAAATTCATTTTTCATCACTAAAATAACTTCTTTACACATCTCTTCATTAGTAGATCCAAAAATAATATCATCAACATATATTTGTAAAATAATTATATCATCATAGTTGTGCTTAATAAAGAGAGTATTATCCGCACTTCCCATAATATAACCGTGTTTTAATAAAAATGATGTAAGTCTTTCATACCATGCACGGGGCGCTTGTTTTAAACCATAAAGCGTTTTTTCTAGTTTATAAACATGATTTGGAAATTTTTCATTAATAAAACCGGGGGGTTGTTCAACATAAACTTCTTCTTTTACAAACCTGTTTAGAAATGCACTTTTCACATCCATTTGAAATAGTTTTATTCTTTTAAAGCTTGCAAATGCTAGAAAAATTTTTATAGACTCCAATCTAGCAACGGGTGCAAAAGATTCATCAAAATCTATCCCCTCGATTTGTGAATATACTTGTGCTACTAAGCGTGCTTAATTTCTAGATATTCTAGACTCACCATCTAATTTATTTTTGAAAATCCATTTTACGCCTACAACCGGATGATTAGATGGTCTTTCTACTAATTTCCAAACATTATGTCGCTCAAATTGTTCTAACTCTTCATTCATAGCCAAAAACCAAAATTCATCGTTTAAAGCAGTAGAAATGTTTTTTGGTTCTATTTCAGAAACAAAGCAAAAATTTGAATAAGATTCATGAAGAGAAGAGCGAGTTCTTACCCCGATGGATGGTTCACCAATTATAAGTTCCCGTGGATGATCCTTTGTGAATTTTAAGACGCTTGGAGGTACATATTCATCTTTCTTGGCCTCCTCTTCTTCTTCTTTGGAAGGTTCTTCATCACCATGCTCCAAAGGAGGTAATAGATCATCCTCTTTGCCTGCGGAAAGTCTTTCTATACAAGGAACAAGCTCATCAAATTTCACATTAATTGACTCTTCAACTTTTCTAGTTCTTTTATTAAAATCTCTATAAGCTTTACTAGTTGAAGAGTATCCAAGAAATGTTCCTTCATCATATTTTTCATCAAACTTTCCCAAGCTATCTTTTGTATTTAAAATAAAGCATTTACAACCGAAAACTTTGAAGTAAGATACATTAGGCTTCTTTTGAAAATAAAGTTCATATGGTGTGAGGTTTAAAGATGGACGAAGCATGATTCTATTTATAACATAACATGATGTGTTTACGGCTTCGGCCCAAAAGGACTTAGGTAATTTATATTCACATAGCATAGTGCGTGCTAGCTCTTGAAGTGTCCTATTTTTTCTTTCTACAACACCATTTTTTTGTGGTGTGCGTGGTGCGGAGAACTCATGTATTATGCCTAACATATCACAATAAGATGTAAATTTTTCATTTTCAAATTCTCCTCCATGATCCGAGCGAATGCATTTAATTTTTAAATCACTTTCATTCTGAATACGAGTACATAATTTTGAAAATTCACAATACGCTTCGGATTTGGATGAGAGAAATATTGTCCAACAATATCTAGAAAAATCATCTATTAAAACATATGTATATAATCTTCCACCAAGACTTGCGGTGCTAATGAGAGAAAAAAGATCCATATGAATTAATTGCAAAGGTCTTGTAGTAGAAATAACATTTTTACTTTTGAAAGAGGATCTAGTAATTTTACCTTTTTGATATGGTGAACAAAGTGAAGGTAAATTTCCATTTAATCTAGGCAATCCTCTAATTAAATCTCTTTTGGCAAGTTTTACAATAAGTTTTGTGCTAGCATGTCCTAGCCTTGTATGCCAAAGTTCAAGTTCATCCTTTTTGGTAATAAAACATTTTAAAGATGATTTTGAAAGATCATGAAATGAAACTATATAAACATTGTGTATTCTTGGTGCAGTTAGTAAAATATTGTTTGTAATAGGATTATATATTTTGCATAGATTAGTAGAAGATTCAAATAAAACATCTAATCCTTTATCACATAATTGTCTAAATGAAATAAGATTATGTTTTAGCCCTTTTACATAGAGAACATTTGATATAATGAAGGATTCGTTACCAACTGTACCAATTCCCATGATCCTTCCTTTTCCGTTGTCACGAAACATCACGATCCCTCCCTTCTTCTTTTCTAGGCTAATGAACTTAGCTTTATTGCCCGTCATGTGCTTGGAGCATCCTGAATCCAAGTTCCATACGTCTTCATCGTCCTTAGCCTGCCTGCACATCTAGAAAGAAGATGAGAGTAAAGATCTGGATACCCAAGTGGAACCTCCCATAGAATAAGTGGAAGCCTTAGGTACCCAGATTTACTTTAAAGTATTTTGTTTTATTTTCCTGCAAGAACTAGTTGTGTGACCCAACCTATAACAGTTTGCACACGAAATAAAGGGGGTTGAAACCCTTTTCTGGAAAATTTTCTTGCTGGAATAAATTTGATTTATAGAAGGAAAGCATTTTAAAAATGAAATTTCAGGTTTCTGGTATGAGGTGCTAGCGCCGGTGTTAGTGGCTAGCGCCGGGCGGTAGCCCTCTCCTCGATATCTGAGCCCAAACTTTCCAGAACCATGACACTGGTTCCCTAAAATCATGTCCAGTGATTTTTGGCCTATTCCAAATTTTTTAATGGCCATGGTGAGATCATGAACTTGTGCTTTAAGTAAAGAATTTTCTTTCACAAACATGACACACCTATTTTCAAAACCTTTTTTATTATTTTAGATTTGCAAAAGAGAGGCTTCTAATTTCCTTTCTAATTCCCCCTTCTCTTTTGTAAGAGTTTTGGCATGAGAGAGGGCTTTAGAAAGTGACTCTTCTATATCTTTTGCCAATTTAGTGGAGTGATCACATTCTTGGCAAGAAACCTTTCTCTTTTCTAAAACAATTACCTTTTTGGAAAGCTTTTGATTTTCTTTAATAAGAGATTCATTTTCACGATTTAATAAAATACTATCTTTCATATTTTTATCAAAAGCTTTGCAAGTCTTAAGAAATTCATTAAACAATTCATCATAAGTGGGAGGAGTTACCTCAGTGTCACTAGGAACACTGGTGTCGTCGCCGTCGTTTCCACGTCCTATGAGGCACATGTTTGCTTCCTCATCTTCGCTTGATGAAGATCCGCTTGATTCTTCAGAGGAGGAGGAAGAGGAGTCATCCCATGTCTTTGCCTTTAGCACCTTCCTCTTTTCTTTCCCTTTGTGCTGTTTCTCCTTTTTCTCCTTCAAGAATTTTGGGCATTGGCTCCTTATGTGCCCCGTCTTCCTACAATGATAGCATTCCGGTGGAGGTCTCTCTTCTTCATTGTCGCTCTCTTTTTCTTTCTTTGAAGATGACCCTTTCCATCTTTCACCTTTTTGGATAAATTTCCAGAAAGTGTTTCTCCTTTCCGGATTTCGCATGAACTTTCGGAAGTTCTTCACCAAAAGACTTTCTTCATCTTCATCCTCATCCTCTTGGCACTCTTTCTTTGATTTTAGTGCCAACGCCTACTTCTTTGGCTCCTTGTTCTATTCATCATGTTGGATTTTGAGTTCTACCTCATGGGTTTTGAGATTCCCAATGAGGCTCTCAACTTGGAGCGTTCTTAAGTTGTGCGACTCTGAAATAGCCGTCACCTTTGGGTTGAATTTTGGAGGAAGAGAACGAAGGATCTTACTGACCAAGTCGCCATTTGAGAAAGTCTTCCTAAGAGCTTTTGAGGCATTGACGATCTTGGTGAAGCGCGTGTACATACCATCAACATCTTCGCTTTCATCCATTCAGAATTTTTCATATTCCGACTCCAGTTGAAAAAGCTTGGAATCTTTAACCTACGATGTACCTTCATGAGTAACTTCCAAATGATTCCAAATTTCATAAGCAGTAGTACATGCAGAAATTCTATTAAATTCATTTCTATCTAACGCACAAAATAGAGCATTCATGGCTTTTGCGTTATTTTTACATTTGAGTTTATCCCGATCATCCCATTTATCTTTGGGTTTTTCTAACATAACCTCTCAAACTACAAATGTAGGAGGAGTGTATTCTTCTTCTACCATGTTCCAAACCTCAATATCTAGGGTCATTAGAAAACAACGCATCCTATTTTTCCAATAATTATAATCTGACCCAGTAAATAGTGGAGGTTTACTAATTCCCTGACCCTCAGAAAAAGTGAGATCATAAGACGTCATTATTCCTGGATTTTAAACCGTTGGAATTACCTGCGCTCTGATACCACTTGTTGGATATTACGGCGCCCGTAGAGGGGGGGGGGGTGAATAAGGGAATAAAATTCTTTTTATAATTTTTAAGATAATTATGAAGTTATTTTTTGATTAATAGGAAATAAGATGACAATTTAGTAATAACAATTCTGCAATAATGAAATTTTACGCCAATTAAGAGAAATCAAATAAACACAAATATAATCATGATTGCATTATATAAAAAGGGTATTTACAAAATTTGATTTCAATAACGCTAGAAATCGGAGGCGTACAAAAGTGAATTTCTTTTCCTTTTCTATACCGACTTGTATCCCCACAAACCGGTTGGCTTTAGCCTATCCTTCCCCGTAAAGCCTCAAGCCGCTCTAGCCAAACCAAACTCGGATATGGCCTCGAGCACCCCCTAGATCTAATCCCCTAGACCTAGTCGCCAACTCACGCGGTGAATTCCCCCTAAGCCGCGCAAGGACCTAGTCGCCAAAAACAAGGCGATTTCACTACAAGATACAAATAAAGAAGTGAAGTAAATAACAAGCAAACTCCCTCTTGAGATTTCTGGAGATGAGGATGAAGGATCGCTGAAGCACAAGCGAGGTCGAAGCGATCGTTCTTCGGATGCAGCGTGATGGCTTCCTTCTCCAGAATTTCTTCTTTGGCTTTGAGTGGGAGATGATGTTTCGGCAGAGTAGCAGCACGAGAGTTTGGGCACAAGTAATGTCTCTAGAAGTTCTAACCCAAAACGAGAGAGAATACATTGTTTTATAATTCTTGGAGCTAGCGCCTGCGGTAGCTGATAGCACCTGCGATAGCGGTCGAGTTGTGCAGTTGCAGAACCGTCGGCTGCGTGGCTCTGTGCACGAACTTGAGATAGCGCCTGCGGTACCGATATCGCTGGTAGTAGTGCTCGTGTGGAGCGGTTGCGAAACTGTCGGCGGCGTGGCGATCTGCACGAGCTCAAGCTAGCGCCAGGCGGTAGCGCTAATGCTGGTGATAGCGCTAGCGCCGACGTTAACCTCTAGCGCTGGCGGTAGTGCTCCATTCAGAAAGTTTGATTCCATGATGCCTTCTACCTGTGGAGTATTGCACCTATAGTTCCTGCACACTATAAACACATTACAAGCAATATCAAATACAATATGGGATTTGTTATTCTCAAACAAAGGGATGTGACACACATGTCCAACAACAATTTCAAAGAACAAAAATATGTTTTTCTTTATGTGTGTTTATTGTTTTGTGCATATATAAAAAAAAATTCAAAATTATATAAAAAAAAACTGATTGTTATTCATTGCCATTGTCAAGGATGGATGATTAATTATATCAATTAAGGATTAAATACAATGTTTAATTTAACTTTCAAGTTTCATAAAAACATTGTTTTGTATTTGTCATGCCTTGAAAATTATCTTGTTATGTGCAATGAAATTGATTGTAGATACACATGTGTAGAAATGTTTAGCATGCCTCTAAGTATGAGTAATATATTATGTTTGATAATGATTCATTCACTCACTTATTTTTGATAACCTACATGTGTTTACAATCTTAATCTTACATGATTGTGTAGTGTAATAACATAAATAATTAAAATGCCTAAATAGATTACCTACACAACATTGAATTGGTTATTACAATTTTTTGTCTTTCATGCACTTATTCTTTAGAGAAATGTGGTTTAAAATGCTATGTTTGCAAAACAAGTGAATTTGGAGTCCTTAGTCACTAAACTAAAAAGCAAATAATAAATGACAAGGAAAACTCCACCAAGCACTACTCACCCTCCTGATAAGTCTTAATGAGCATTGTGAGGTTGAGCACCTTGGCTAAGAATTGTAAAGTGTCTTGTAGCAAACAATTTATACACCACTTCTCTTTAGTACACCGGATCACAAAAAAAACTGAAAATAATGCTAAAAAGTATAAAAGTGATCCCCCAAGCACTACTTTGCACCCTGATAAGACTTAATAAGCATTGTGTGTGCAGAGCATCTTGGTAGTTGTACTATTTATTCATGAGCATTGAAATAGTGTGGAAGTAATATTATTTGTGTATTTTAATGTTGTGTTATTTCATTGTATATGTCATGTGTTTTTGATTGATTCACTTGTATACTTTATCAAAACACTGCTTTGTACACATCATTATCTTTTATAAAACTTCTACTCATGATAATTGGATCCTAATGCTCATCTACTCAAATCTCTACAAACTTAAGTAAATGCACTAGATAACAAAGCATGACCGCTATAATGTTTATGTTTACTTGAAATGCAAATTTTATTACATTGTAGTTTGTGTATCTTTTCTTGATATTATGAAATCATGCTTGCAATTTTTTATCTTAATGGAAAAGCATCTCTTCAATCTCTAACTCAAACATCAACTTTTCAAATTTAAAACTCATTATCCTTTATATGGTTTTATCTTCTAAAATGATGTTTATGTTTAAGAGTGCTTATTATTTTTAACACCGTGTTTTCCTTTAAGCAAGTGATATCTTAAAATAGAATGCTTACTTTATCTTGTTAGCTATGTTCCTTACTACTTTATGTTACATCATGCTTATATTTTTCTCAACAAGTAGTATTTAACAGGCTTTTGATTGCATCCTATTTTTCTTCTCGACATAAAATATATTACTCCTTATTATACATACTCACTCCTAAACCCTCTTTTGATTCTACCAAAAGGGGAGATTAAATTACATAAATCTAATATTTAGGGGGAGTGCATTATAATGATATTAAACTCAAAAAATGGGTATATTTGTAGGGGGAGTAATCATATAGAAGGTGTATACACTATCATATGCTCGATCATGAAGTCCTTCAATAAATGGTTCCTTACCTATCTTAAAAGATATACACTCATCCCTACCCACTTTTGTTAATAACAAAGGGGGAGAAGAAATTGAGAAATCTAGTAAAATAGATATTTAGTGGTAGTAGTTTATAAGAGACACTAATGTAGGGGGAGGACTTGATATAGAAAGAGTAGGCATTATCGCTTTCAATTCTATCACGCTCTTAATATGTTATTCATGCATATCTTATTACCGCACTTATCTATAAACACAAATTGTCTTAATCTCACTAATTTCTCATACGGGTATTTGTTATTATCAAAAGGGGGAGATTGTTGGAGCTTATGTTCCGCATCTCTTGGTTTGAGAATAACAAATACCGTGTTGTATTTGATCTAGTCTTTTATGTGTTTATAGTGTCCAGGTTGTACAGGTTCAATGAGGAGACAAGTCCTCGTTCATGGGCATGATCCAAGAGTGTGTACACATTAGAAAAAGCAAAAGGATGAGTTTTGTGTGCTGATCTTAAAATGGCCATAACTTTCAATCCAGGAAGAGTTACAGAACGGTCCACCCCATTTCAGAGATGAGAACGACTCAATCTACAGTCTGGAGAAGTTTTGGACTGCAAAAATGAAGAGGAGCTGCCGGAATTCCGACAGCGATGTCGCTCAGGAGACAGCACAGAAGTTACAGCAACAGCCCGCACGACAGCACGACGAGCTGTAGTTTGGCGCTGTCGGAATCCGACAGCGATGTCACCCAGGAGACAGTGAAAAACTATAAATTGGTTCATTTTGTTCGTGCATTCCAAGCTTTGAGAATTCTAAGTCCTTTCTTGAGTGCATACGAACCAGAGAGCTCCAGAACCTCATCAACTCCCATTTGTGCTTAGAAGGTTTGAAATTGAACACGAGATCGGACGCGCTTCTACATCAACGATCATCTCAAGGCTTCAACCTTCCTTTCAGAGATCTGAATTTCTAGGGAGTAGTTTATTTGATTTTGTATTTTCATTTATATACTTTTCATTTTGTATTGGTAGGGAAATCGTCTCCTTGTTCGTGACGTCTAAGTCCTTGCGTGGCTTAGGGGAAAATTGCTTCCTTGTGCGGAGCGTCCAAGTCCTTGCGTGGCTTGGTAGGAAATCGTGGCCTTGTGTGCTACGTCTAGATCTTGGGAAGATCTAGAGGATAGGCTTGGGCTTGGTCTAGGGAGAGACAAGTGATAGCCTTCCGATCCTTGGGAGAAGGATTTGTAAACTCAAATTGTTAAAAGTTTATTATCATATTTGTGCCTTGATCTTAAGCATTGTTAAGATCATTTTTATTGTATGTGAATTTCATGATTAAAAATTTTGACTTTTTCTTTAATTGCAAATTTGGTTGATTAATCTTTAACTTAGAAATTTGTGTTTGAATTAATTTAAAAATTTCATAGTTTGAAAATTTTTATAAGTGATTTTTAGAAAAGCAAAATTTGTTTTAAAAATTCTTAAGTAAAAAATCATATTTTAAAAAGGCCCTTATTCACCCCCCCCCCCCCTCTAAGGGCGCCACAAGATCCAACAGCTGCGCTGAGAAGTGGATCTTCAAAAATGACGATGAGGTCGGGGCCATCTGGCGATCATCTAGAAGCGAGACCGTGCTCAGAAATTATGGTCATCCTTGTGGAACAAGTTGACAAAGAGATGCCCAGGATCCACCGGGCCGCAATGTCTGCTAACCAAAGTCCCGCATTGGTCTTCAGCGCCGTCAATGAAATGCAAGATATTGCGGCCTTTGTGGGGAGGAAGCGGCCTCAAAAGAAATAAACATTAAACAATTTATTTTCATGCGGTCATGTAATATAACTCTTGAACAATTATTGTGTAATGTGTTCAATTTCTGCTGCTTGCGATCGATACTTTGTTGTTATGATCTCTGCAATTATGTGATGCTTGTTTAATATCATTCGACCTGAGGTGCTGCGATCTCCTTTTATTTAGATCGAAAGAACGTCTGTGCCTTCTTAACTCTTATGCAGGTGTTTGTAGTCTGGGCAATTTTACTGGGCGGTCTCGAGAGAAGTAATCATGACGAAATCATCCCTTGCTCTCTATAAATAGTTGTCTTCAAAAACTCTTATTTTATATGTTTTGCATGCACCCTAAGCACCGTTCACAGCGATCTCTAATCATGGTATCCGCGCAAGCTTCCTCTACCAGTGTCTTCTTGCGAGACGATCACAAGCCTTGTCGTCTTTCCAAAGATGAATATGTTGATTTTCTGAAAAAGCATATGATCCAAACTCAGATTGTTGTGGGACCGCCAACGGAGGTCGAAGGGCTAAATTTTGGGGAGGAGAACAAGTTCATTATTCCCATCGATCAATTCGATCATGGGTTGAGAATCCCTCTTCCCTGGGAGATTCTGGAGATAATAGACTATTATGGGTTTGTGCTCGCCCAACTGCCGTCGAACTCGATCGGTCTCATCAACGTCTTCATCAACTACTTGAGATCGGAAAAGATAAGATTCACAATGGCACTTTTCTGTGTGACCTTCATTGCAAAGGTCCTAAAAGAAGGCACGAAAAAAGAAGAATTCAAAGGATTAATATATTTTTCTGCTGAAGGGATCAAAGTTTTAAATCTTCCCAAAAAGGTCTCCTTCTGGACGGAAAGGTTCCTTGTGTTCGAAGGAGATCTTGGCGGTCTCAAGAGCCGAACTTCTACGCGACCTGATAGAATCTTCCAGAAGAACAAGATGATTTCAGAGGAAGAGCTGAAGATCCTGGAATTTTTGGCGGGAAAACGGCTAGATCTTATCCATTACTTAGCGGTCTGGCCTGAGGTCGCTGATGTCACTCCAGAGGAAAGTGAGAATCTTTCAGCGGTCTTCTTCATTTCCTTTATATTTTTCTTTTTACTAATTTTTACGCTTTCAGCTTCCTTCGCGGTCCCGACAAAAGATCCAATATCTCCAGTGGAAGAAGTGCTTACTCAGAGAGAAAGAAGATTAAAGAGGGAGGGAGAACGCGAGACCGCGGAGACCAGCAATGCCTCTGGGACCGCTGCTGAGTCGTTCCCTTTTTATGGCTTTATGAGAAGCCAAAAAGATATAAAAGGCAAGCCCCTTCTTAAATGGGGTGCTAAGGGAAAGACCGCGAGGGTCTCTACCGATCTCCCTCTTTGGAGCGGAAAATTGACTCGTCAGGCTATTGCGGTCACCGCGGCTTTATATGGGAAAAAGAACACCGCTGAGGTATATGACATCCAGACCGACATGCTCCGGGACATCTGTTCTCAAGCAGCTGTCAGGAGCATGGTCTTACACCACCATATGGGGCGGTCTCTTCGGGGCGTCCTAAATGAGGCCGAAGACCTGCATGTAAGATAATCTTATCAGGCGTTTTTCAAAGTTTTTTATTATGATCGCGTGGTCTGATTGTTTCCTTTCTGCAGCGAGCAAGAGAGATGGCTTATGATCTTCAAAACCCTGAATTCCAAAAAGTGATGATGCAACATGTAAGGGAGACCGCCGAGCAAGTAATTGCTGAGCTTCGTACTCGCGGCGGCCTCACTGAAGAGTTCAAAGACACTTCTTTTGCCGCTCTTTTCTCTGAGGCGTCGAGAAGAATTACCTCTCAGTCAGTGACCTCTGAAGAGACCGCTGATGATGGGGAAGAGGATGTCGAGATCGTCGATGAGGATCAGCGGAGTGAAAGCCAAATATGTTGCGGGCCAAGATACTAGCTCGGGAGCGGCCTCGAGCTCTGGATCAAATGTTCAAGGGGAAGGCTCGGAGGAATCATCTGATGAGGCCGATTCTTCTTCTTCAGATGGGCTGTCTCCCAAGAGATCAAAAAATGAATAGACAATCTTGTAATCTTTCTCTCTGGAGACCGGGAGGTCTGATGTAATTCAGTACTTTGAATGAATTTATAAATAGAATTTTGTAATACCTTTATTTTTCATGTGAATGAATATTTGTTCTTGGTATTTTTCTTTTTGTATAGAATATATCTTTGCGATCTCTTTATAACGAGATAGAATTTGCATTCGATCTCAATGCCTTAGGTTTTTGCCGACCTTGAAACGATAGATTGATAGTTCGAAGAGAGGCAATATTATATTTTTCAGACCGCATTATCAAGAAGTAAGGCCGACCATGATTAGAAACTTCTAAATAATTTTGAGCACAAGCACATGATGCGATCTATCAGTTATAGAGATCGCTTTATGAGGGCCTGAGTAACAGAGGCGACATATAATCTATAAGTTGGAAATATTTCAAAACATCCTTTCTATTGTAGTCATATCTGGCGATCTTCATTATATCAGACCATTTAGAAATCAAAGCTTCATTAGTTAGGCATCATGCGATCTTACTTTTCTCAGACCGTGTTCGATATAAGAACAGGAGAGATACCTTGACATTTTCAAATTCCCTGGAGCTCTGTCCCGAACCTTTCTTAGAAGACCAGTTTGATGATCTCAACATATTTAAGATCGCTAAAAGACCACTCTTGGAAAGAAATGGAGAACTCTACCAGCAATCTCAAACATCCAAGTCCTGGAGGAGATCAATGTACAACCCTCATATTTTCCGAGCCGGTGTCACCCGACATGAGTAGGGTCGCTGTGTTACCCGTAATCCGTCAAGACCAAATCGAAGGTTAAGCTGACCGAGGCAAGCTGGTCGACCTCTCGGAGGCGACCGAGACCGAGTAAGGCCGGGAGATAACCCAAGAGAGGGAGAAATAGCTAAGCAAGCCGAGTGGGTCAGCCCACCCACTCGGCCCCCCCTTGGGAGGCGAGTGGGGGAAACCCCCCCACTCGGCCCACTCCCTTGTGGGAGGCGAGTGGGGGCAACCCCCCCCCCCCCCCCCCCCCCCCCCCCACTCGACCCACTCCCTTGTGGGAGGCGAGTGGGGGCAGCCCCTCCACTCGGCCGACCCCCTTTGTGGGAGGAGAGTGGGAGCAACCCCCCACTCGGCCCCCTCCCTTGTGGGAGGCGAGTGGGGGCATCCCCCCCCCCCCCCCCCCCCCACTCGGCCAGCCTCCCTAGTAGGAGGCGAGTGGGGGAAGTCCCCCCCACTCGATCGTCCCCCTTAGGGGAGCGAGTGGGGGTGACCCTCCCTCCGCTCTCCTGATCCTTCTGCGAGGGGTGGAGTGGTCACTCCAAACCCCACTCTCATACGTTGATTGTTCATGGTCATGGTCGGACTGCGGATAACAGAATTTTGGCTATTCTCAGTCCAATTTTGGCTATCCGCAGTCCATTTTTGGGAAAGTCTATAAATAGACCCCCACGGGCACCTTGGGAAGGGTTGGATCCTACCCCCTCACTCGCGTGGTCTTGTGAGCAAGCACCCCCCTCCCCTTGTCATCGAAGGTTGACGGTGAGGTGGGTCTTAGTGCCCTCCAAGGTGCCCAGGCTCAGCATTGGCTTGGGAGGGGAAGCGCTCTAAGATCTTCTGGGTATGTGGTGGGACCTCCACGCTGAAGCTTAAGGGGCCTGTCTCTAGACTCTAGTTATCATCAAGTCCGAGTCTCTTAGTTCCTAGCAACCGGTCACGGGTCTAGGCTTAGGTCAAGTAAGGGTTAGTCGCAACCCCCTTTCGAACGCTGATGCCGGGAAACTGGTTTCAACATTCTGGTGCGGTGAGCGTGGAAGTGACTAGTTCGGAAAACTCTGAGCCAAGTCTCATGGCTGGAAGTGACGAGTTGGGAGACCCACCTCCGCCTTGCGAGTATGTGAAGAAGAGCGACTTCGACGAATTCAGCAAGAAGATCCTAGAGTTCATGCAGGTCGCACCCTCCACTCGCGGCGAGTGCTCGACACCACCTGCGCCTAGGATCGCCTCACCACCTCTGATGGAAGTAGGGAGAACCTGTCAGCAAGAGAGAGAGCAAGTCTCAGAGGAGGGTTTGAACCTCCAGGCACGAGTGCTCTTCAACAGCTTGCCCAGGACCAGCTACCCCGGCAGAGAGGTGATTGGAATGCCCCCGTCCAACCAAGGGGTAGTAACTTCACCTGGAAAGACCAAGAAGAATTTAAGGAGACGGAGGAAGTGGTGAAGAAGATGGTCAAGGAGCATGCGACCGAGTGAAGTGCCCAGGAAGGGAGAGATGTAAGTGAAGTGCCCAGGAAGGGAGACATGTAAGTGAAGTGCCCAGGAAGGGCGAGATGTAAGTGAAGTGCCCAGGAAGGGCAAGATGTAAGTGAAGTCCCCAAGAAGGGCGAGGTGTAATGAAGTGCCCTGGAGGGGCGTAGGGTAGTGAAGTTGTAATAGATGAACTAGGAATGAAAAAAGGGTTCTGGGGTAATACCCCGATCTAAGATCCCCGACTAGAGACCATTCTCCGGGCTTAGTCATGCCGGTAGATGGGGGACTCGTCGGGTCGACTCGCTACTTGGTAAATGGACTGGGAAGGCGTTGAGTTCCTCCACCTCCAGGTGCGCTAAACACCTACGACGTGGATGGGTACTTCCACCTCCAGTCAGATTGGGAAGGCATTGAGTTCCTCTGCCTCCAGGTGAAGGTAAGCACCTAGGACGCGGACGGGTACTTCCACCTCCAATCGGTAAGGGGACTGGGAAGGCGTTGAGTTCCTCCACCTCCAAGTGCGCTAAGCAACAAGGACGCGTATGAGTACTTCCACCTCCAGTCAGACTGGGAAGGCGTTGAGTTCCTCCACCTCTAGGTGCGCTAAGCACCAAGGACGCAGACGGGTACTTCCACCTCCAGTTAGATTGGGAAGGCGTTGAGTTCCTCTGCCTCCAGGTGAAGGTAAGCACCAAGGACGCAGACGGGTACTTCCACCTCCAATCGGTAAGGGGACTGGGAAGGCGTTGAGTTCCTCCACCTCCAGGTGCGCTAAGCACCAAGGACGCGGACGGGTACTTCCACCTCCAGTCAGATTGGGAAGGCGTTGAGTTCCTCTGCCTCCAGGCAAGCTAAGCCCCTAGGACATGGATGGGTACTTCTGCCTCCAATGAGATTGGGAAGGCGTTGAGTTCCTCTGTCTCCAGGTGAGCTAAGCACCTAGGACGTGGATGGGTACTTCCACCTCCAGTCAGGATGGGAAGGCGTTGAGTTCCTCTGCCTCCAAGTGAGCTAAGCACCTAAGACGTGGATGGTTACTTCCACCTCCAGTTAGATTGGGAAGGCGTTAAGTCCTCTGCCTCTAGGTGAAGGTAAGCACTCAGGGTGCATGCGGGTACTTCCACCTCCAATCGGTAAGATCCCTGACTACAGACCGTTCTCCGGGCTCAGTCATGTCGGCAGATGGGAGGCTCATCGGATCGATTAACTACCCAATGATCAGTTCAAGTAAGGTATCAAATCCTCAATCAGTAAAGGTAGAAAGTAAGCTATGAAATTCATTACAATGGTAACTGGTTCAGTGATAACATATGTTACATTAGTCATTACTTCACCCCAATTGGTGTATGCAGGATTAAAGGAAACAGGTATGCAGGAGATACATGGCTCCTACAAGGATCCAAAGAAGAAAAGAAGTCCCTGGCCACCCTCACCTTTAGGGGGAATAGCCATCGCTGCAAGGGGACGAGTCGGGTCGCGCAGGAGAAGGGGAGAACTCATGAAGGATGTCATCGGCAGAGAATCCCCTCCAGCTGTCTCGGAGAGCATCCGCCTCATGAAGGCGGCTCCCCGGGGCTTGGGTTGTTGACGTCACAATCCTCCTGCGAGTACACTCGGCTTCAGCAGGGCAAGGTTGGGCAGCCGTCGCTGCCCTCGATGGTTCGCCTCTTTCTCTCTCCTTTCTCCCTTAGCTGTCTTTGGGCTTCATCAGGCGAGAAGAGAAACCGGCGCGCGGGCTCTTGTTGAGCTGCCTCCACTTCCAGTTGAGCTCTGCTCCCTGGAAGATGGTGAGTTCCCTCCATCTCAGGTCATGTTCGACTCGACTAGAGATGTTGAGTTCCCTTCATCTCAGGTCAAGTTCGACTCGACTAGAGATGTTGAGTTCCCTCCATCTTAGGTTGAGTTCGACTCGACTAGAGATGTTCAGTTCCCTCCATATTAGGTTGAGAGATGTTGAGTTCCCTCCATCTTAGGTTGAGTTCGACTCGACTAGAGATGTTGAGGTCCCTCCATCTTAGGTTGAGTTCGACTCCACTAGAGATGTTGAGTTCCCTCCATCTCAGGTCATGTTCGACTCGACTAGAGATGTTGAGTTCCCTTTATCTCAGGTCAAGTTCGACTCGACTAGAGATGTTGAGTTCCCTCCATCTTAGGTTGAGTTCGACTCGACTAGAGATGTTGAGTTCCCTCCATCTTAGGTTGAGTTTGACTCGACTAGAGATGTTGAGGTCCCTCCATCTTAGGTTGAGTTCGACTCAACTAGAGATGTTGAGTTCCCTCCATCTTAGGTTGTGTTCGACTCGACTGGAGATGTTGAGTTCCCTCCGTCACAGGTCATGTTCGACTCGACTAGAGATGTTGAGTTCCCTTCATCTCAGGTCAAGTTCGACTCGACTAGAGATGTTGAGTTCCCTCCATCTTAGGTTGAGTTCGACTCGACTAGAGATGTTGAGTTCCCTCCATCTTAGGTTGAGTTCGACTCGACTAGAGATGTTGAGTTCCCTCCATCTTAGGTTGAGTTCGACTCGACTAGAGATGTTGAGGTCCCTCCATCTTAGGTTGAGTTCGACTCCACTAGAGATGTTGAGTTCCCTCCATCTTAGGTTGAGTCCGACTCGACTGAAGATGTTGAGTTCCCTCCATCTTAGGTTGAGTTCGACTCGACTAGAGATGTTGAGTTCCCTCCATTTCAGGTTGAGTTCGACTCGACTAGAGATGTTGAGTTCCCTCCATCTCAGGTTGAGATCGACTCGACTAGAGATGTTGAGTTCCCTCCATCTGAGGTTGGGTTCGACTCGACTAGAGATGTTGAGTTCCCTCCATCTCAGGTTAAGATCGACTCGACTAGAGATGTTGAGTTCCCTCCATCTCAGGTTGAGATCGACTCGACTAGAGATGTTGAGTTCCCTCCATCTCAGGTCATGTTCGACTCGACTAGAGATGTTGAGTTCCCTTCATCTCAGGTCAAGTTCGACTCGACTAGAGATGTTGAGTTCCCTCCATCTTAGGTTGAGTTCGACTCGACTAGAGATGTTGAGGTCCCTCCATCTGAGGTTGAGTTCGACTCGACTAGAGATGTTGAGTTCCCTCCATCTCAGTTTGAGTTCGACTCGACTAGAGATGTTGAGTTCCCTCCATCTTAGGTTGAGCTCGGCTCGACTAGAGGTGCTAAGTTCTTCCTCCACCTTAGCTCGAGTTCAATTCGACCTAAGGTGTAGAGCTTTCTCCACCTCCAGTCGAGCTCGGCTCGCCGGAGGGGTGTTTAGTGGAGAAAGGTTTGCCTCTCATCTCAGGTCGAGCTCAGCTCGACCAGAAGTGCTGAGTTTTTCCTCCACCTTAGGCCGAGTTCAGCTCGGTTAGAGGTGTCATGTTTCCCTCCACCTTCGGTTGGGCTTAGTCCGACCTCAGGTGTTGAGCTTTCTCCACCTCCTGTCGTGCTCGGCTCGCCAGAGGTGTGTTTAGTGGAGAAAGGTTCGTTCCCCACCTCGGGTCGAGTTCAGCTCAACTACAGGTATTGGGTTTTCGTCCACCTTCGATTGGGCTTAGTCCGACCTCAGGTGTTGAGCTTTCTCCACCTCCTGTCGAGCTCGGCTCGCCGGAGGGGTGTTTAGTGGGGAAGGGTTCACCCTTCGTCTCAAGATGGCTTCATCCGAAAGGCTTGGCAGAGGTTCCCCGATGGCAGATCCCTTCGTGGATTCCCCTAAGGTCCCACCTACTCGTCAAATAGGTGGGTTGGACTTTCTTTCCGAGCTTGGGACAAGCTCGCAAAGAGCGGGGATTGTGTACAACCCTCATATTTTCCGAGCCGGTGTGACCCGACATGAGTAGGGTCGATGTGTTACCCGTAATCCGTCAAGACCAAATCGAAGGTTAAGCTGACCGAGGAAAGCCGGTCGACCTCTCGGAGGCGACCGAGACAGAGTATGGCCGGGAGATGACCCAACAGAGGGAGAAATAGCTAAGCAAGCCGAGTGGTGGCATCCCCCCACTCGGCCCCCTCCCTTGTGGGAGGCGAGTGGGGGCAACCCCCCCCCCCCCCCCACCACTCGACCCACTCTCTTGTGGGAGACGAGTGGGGGCAACCCCCCCACTCGGCCCACTCCCTTGTGGGAGGCGAGTGGGGGCAGCCCCCCCACTCGGCCGACACCCTTTGAGGGAGGCGAGTGGGGGCAGCCCCCCCACTCGGCCCCCTCCCTTGTGGGAGGCGAGTAGGGGAAGCCCCCCCCACTCGGCCGGCCTCCCTAGTGGGAGGCGAGTGGGGGAAGTCCCCCCAACTCGACCGTCCCCATTAGGGGAGCGAGTGGGGGTGACCCTCCCTCCGCTCTCCCGATCCTCTTGCGAGGGGTGGAGTGGGCACTCCAAACCCCACTCGCCCCTCCTCATACGTTGATTGTTCATGGTCATGGTCGAACTGCGGATAACAGAATTTTGGCTATTCGCATTCCAATTTTGGCTATCCGCAGTCCATTTTTGGTAAAGTCTATAAATAGACCCCCAGGGGCACCTTGGGAAGGGTTGGTTCCTACCCCCTCCCTCGCGTGGTCTTGTGAGCAAGCACCCCCTCCCCTTGTCATCGAAGGTTGACGGTGAGGTGGGTCTTAGTGCCCTCCAAGGTGCCCAGGCTCAGCATTGGCTTGGGAGGGGAAGCGCTCTAAGATCTTCAGGGTATGTGGTGGGACCTCCACGCTGAAGCTTAAGGGGCCTGTCTCTAGACTCTAGTTATCATCAAGTCTGAGTCTCTTAGTTCCTAGCAACCGGTCACAGGTCTAGGCTTAGGTCATGTAAGGGTTAGTCGCAACCCCCTTTCGAACGCTGAAGCCGGGAAACTGGTTTCAACAATCAAACTGGCGGTCTCAACATATTTAGATTGCTGAAAACCACTGAAGAAATGGAGAACTAAACCAGCAATCTCAAACATCCAAGTCCTGGAGGAGATCAAACTGTCGGTCTCAACATATTTAGATCGCTGAAAACCACTGAAGAAATGGAGAACTCAACCAGCAATCTCAAACATCCAAGTCCTGGAGGAGATCAAACTGGCAGTCTCAACATAGTTAGATCGCTGAAAACCACTGAAGAAATGGAGAACTTCAACCAGCAATCTCAAACATCCAAGTCCTGGAGTAGATCAAACTGGCGGTCTCAACATATTTAGATCGCTGAAAACCACTGAAGAAATGGAGAACTCAACCAGCAATCTCAAACATCCAAGTCATAGAGGAGATCAAACTAGCGGTCTCAACATATTTAGATCGCTAAAAACCACTGAAGAAATGGAGAACTCAACCAGCAATCTCAAACATATTTAGATCGCTAAAAACACTAAAAAAATGGAGAACTCAACCAGCAATCTCAAACATCCAAGTCCTGGAGGAGATCAAACTGGCGGTCTCAACATATTTAGATCGCTGAAAACTACTGAAGAAATGGAGAACTCAACCAGCAATCTCTAACATCCAAGTCCTGGAGTAGATCAAACTGGCGGTCTCAACATATTTAGATCGCTAAAAACCAACTGAAGAAATGGAGAACTCAACAAGCAATCTCAAACATCCAAATCCTGGAGGAGATCAAACTGGCAGTTTCAACATATTTAGATCGTTGAAAACCACTGAAGAAATGGAGAACTCAACTAGGAATCTCAAACATCCAAGTCCTGGAGGAGATCAAACTGGCAGTCTCAACATATTTAGATTGCTGAAAACCACCGAAGAAATAGAGAACTCAACCAGCAATCTCAAACATCCAAGTCCTAGAGGAAATCAAACTGGCAGTCTCAACATATTTAGATCACTGAAAACCACTGAAGAAATGGAGAACTCAACAAGCAATCTCAAGCATCCAAGTCCTGGAGGAGATCAAACTGGCAGTCTCAACATATTTAGATCGCTGAAAACCACTGAAGAAATCGAGAACTCACCCAGCAATCTCAAACATCCAAGTCCTGGAGGAGATCAAACTTGCGGTCTCAACATATTTAAATCGCCCCTTTATGATTTAAACGACGATCATAGATGTTTTTGACCGACCCCTGGCTATCCACAATCCAATGAGTATTCAAGAGTTACAGACAAAAAATGATCCATAGGGCAGGCGTGGTCATGCCTCGGAGGATGTACCGACATTGTTTTCCCTGGAAGATCATTTAGATTGTAACAATTCCCTCTTACAATGCATAACAGAGCTGAACATTCTACTCGACCTCCCCTGGTTCTGAGGTGTGTCAGATATTAGCTAGGACCCAACATTATAACCATCCCTCGCATGAGCTTGGCTAGCTACTGCTACACAGATGCGAAATCTCCCCGCTACCTGTGGTCCTGGCAGATTTACATCTTAAGCTTCAAGTCAAGGAGGATGAAGTAGAACCCGTTGATATCTCCCTTGGCAGGATTCAAGCCTTTGATAACAATTTATTTTTGGTACCTTTCTCTTATCATATATATCAAAAAAGGTTAGAAACATGTCACCATAATGTTCAAGAAAAGGAAGAACAAGAAAAGGGAAAAAGAATTAGCTACAAGCATTTAAGAGAAGAAACGCTTGAGGTCATCCCCACTCCAAGTGTGAGGTAGCTCTTCTCCTTCATAAGTCTGGAGACGATAAGCACCGTTCTTGAGCACTTCTTTTACTATGAATGACCCTATCCAATTTGGATTGAGCTTTCCCACTGAGCCAGATCTCGCTGCTATATCTACCTATTTCAAGACCAGATCTCAAACGACGAACTCTTTAATTCTGACATTTTTTATCAAAGAGTCTTGCAATCCTTCTCTTCACTTCTTCCTGCCTGATTGTCGTTGTATCCCTTAGCTCTTCGATGAGATCAAGACTACACTTTATAAAAGTGGAGGTTAGATCTTAATGTTACTCTAGAGGGGGGGGGGGGGGGGGGTGAATAGAGTATTAAAAACGTTTCCCTTAATTTTATAGTGGAATTTAAAAATACTTATATATATATGTGTATATTGAGTGACTTATAAAAATTAAACAAAAACAAATCAGCACAGCATAACGACACATAAATTCACAAGCACAGAGACACAAGGATTTTTATAGTAGTTCCCCTATAAACCTGGGTACGTCTACTCTTCTACCACACTTGGTAGGATCTAATAAGTTTTTGATCAGGTGCCCTAGCACCAAGGGTTTTTTGATCAGGTGTCCACACACCAAGTGAGCTTTTGATCAGGTGCTCTAACCAAATCACAGGTTTTTGCTCAGGTGCCCTGTCACCAAAAGGATTACTTTTGAAGGGAGTAAGAACCATGTCACAAGATGGAATAAAGAGGTAAAGAAGTTCTTCTTTGTCCATAGTCTGAGAGAAGACTATAGTGGATGTTGATGCTGTAAAGCTCCCCCTGTCTGATTGAAATTCTTGACAGCTTGAGGATGGAGCTTTCTCTTGAAAATATCTTCCTTGATAAGCTGATGAACCTGAGAGACAGATGTTACTCAGATTATTGTTCCTCTATAGAAGATTTGAACTTGCAGCAAAAAGTCTGAGAGATTGATCTTGAAGATGTTCTCAGAGAATGAGATGCTGCTTAAGGAAGATGAACTTTCTTTTTTTTTTCTAAATAATTTCTTAACAGATGCTCTGATATTTTCTATCTCTGTGTATCTTCTTTTTCTTTCTGGTATACTATATTTTTTGAAAGAATACGACTGATTTGAATTTCAAATCTCTCTGAATAGGAATAGAATAATCTGCATTAAATCTTTTCTTGGAACTTCCACTGATTCAGCCAATCTTAATTCCTTTTCTCTTCAATAATAAATGATATCCTTTTCCAATAAGCCAAACGGCTATATTTCTCGATAGAAGGAATTGGAATAAAACTTGTCTTATCTAGAAGAATAACTCCAAATGAAGAATAAAACCGAATCTGATGGATGAACTGAGTTCAGAGAAATGGAATAACTGATCTGAATAATCTGAGAGAAATTTCATCGATCTGAGATAAGATTTCGTCTACTTGAAGGAAAAGTTCGTCAAACTGAACATCTGATAAAGAATTCGTCGAACACAGGTTGATGTTCGTCAATCTCAAGTTAGAGTTCGTCGAACTAAAGAATTCATTGACCGCTGAGCTTATTGAGCCGCTGAGACACTAAGACTGGAGCACGCCGTTCGTCGAATGCAGAGAGAAGGCCGTTCGTTGAACGTAGAGATCAGTTCATCGAACCCAGTGTTGAGTTCATCGAATGCAGAAACTTAGAGAAATTCTAAGTTCTAGCTATCTTACTAGCCTAAAACTATGACCCTTAGACTATACAATGGGGGTCAACTTAATCCTAGTCAAAACATAATGATCCCAGCCCAAATCAGTAATAGGGTTGTTCCAACATTCTCCCCCTATTTGGGTTAGGATACTATTTGACAGATTTCAAATAATAAACAGCAGAAAAAAAAAAACAGCAGAGCATAAAATATATCTGACAGAATGAGAAACCATTTCAGCAGATAAAATAAGGAGTGCTCTGAGTTTGACAATATTACAATAGAATAGAAATTTCAACCAAGAACAAATAGTTCAAAACCTTTTACTTCTTTGTTGATTGGGGCTTGAAGATGATTTGTCTGTTTGGGTTTTCAGATTCTTTCTTACTTATATACATATCCTGATCTCCCAGAATGGATTGAGATTTGACATGAGGAACCACTTCTTCTGGGTTCTTTTCTAAGTATTCTTCAACATTGAACACTTTTCTGGATTTGTATTTATCAAATTCTTTCTTTCTGAAATCTGACATAGTTGTGAATCTGGAGTAATCTTTACCTTCTGCTTTAGCTTTGTTGATCTAGGCAATTGCAATGGATTCTTGGAATCTTTCCATTTGAGTAGTCCTTTCTTCTTCAGGATTGGGAAAAGAAGGACTATACTCTGAAATGTTGTCTTTAGCATAAGAAATATTTTGAGGGTTTTTATTTCTGTGAGTTGAGCCATCAGAGATATGATGCTTCTTTTCTGAAGATACTAATCTTGAAGATCCTGAGGGAGGTCTTGAAGACTTAGAACTTTGAGAACCACTAGAACTAGCTGGTCTCTTAGATTGCTAGGAGGAATAACTTAGAGAGGAAGAAGAGAATTTAGCTGAGCCAGCTGCACCTGCTGTTGGAGGAGGAGGAGGAGGAGGAGGATTGAACTTAACTAGCTTATCAGGGTAATAACCAGTTTTCCTCATTTTCTTTCTTCTGTTTGCTTCATTCCTTGAGATCCTCATCCAAGCTGGAGAGTCCTTGGTGAGAGTAATGTTATGCAAAATATAATATGGAATGTCATTGCTGGGGTTAGGAGGCTTAGGAGCAGCCTTTGACTTGAGCTTTGCTTTTCTCTTCTTAGATGATCTATCATCAGAATAATCAGAATCATTGTCATCATCATCACTGTCATCAGATGATGGAGGATTATCATAAATAACATCAATCAATTTCAGGAATTTAGAAGTATCTTTCTCAGGATTAACTTGAGCTGGAGGAGCTGGACTTTCAACAACTGGAACTGGAAGAGTTGGACTTTCTTCAATAACTGGGACTTGAACTGGAACTTCAAAACTTTTGATAATTTCTTTCAAAATGGTTTTATCTAAAGGGGCAGTATAAGGGATAATTGCCTTTGAATAACCTTGATATTCTAGCAAAACTCTAAAAACTATATTGAACTGGGAAAGCAAATAAATAATATCTATAGAGGGATTAATAGAAATATCATTTATTTCTTCTACTACTGGAAGAACTGCATCTATCATCACTGTATCACTAATTTCAACAACTGCATCTGCTTGAACTGAATCTGCACTGAAGACTGTGAGAACTGGAGCTTCTTTATCAGACAACTCCCCCTACCTAGTTTCAGGAAATCCTGAAGCTAGGCCCCTTGAAGAAGGGACAGATAAGGAGGGTGAAGGGAAGGAAGCAATTCTTGCAGAGAGATCAACAAGAGCTTGAAGAACTGGAGCAAGTTTTGCATCCAGGAGATCATTTAGCTTTGGAGCAATGTGATGATAGATCTGATCAGCAACAGATTTAAAATCAACATATATAAGATCTGGATTGTAGTTAGAAGAGGATGGGATGGGGTATGGGAAAGCAATGTTGGTAGCTTGAGCTATGGGTGGATGAGAGTGAATAGGGCAATGAGGGTTGATAGGTGATTGAGGATGAAAAAATGATTGAGGTGGATGAATAGGTGAGTGAGGTGGAGAGATATCTTGATGGATAATTTGTGTAGGAGATTGAGGAAGAGAGATATCTTGGGTAATGGGTGATTGGGGAAGGGTTGGTGAATGAGAATCAATGTTGATGGGGGAAGGAATATCATTTAAAAATGAAGGTTCTTCAGATGGGTGAGTCTGAAGAATGGGAGAAGATGGCAATGAGGATGAAGGGATAATAGGAGAGTTGGGAGGAGGAATTTCTTCAGAAGAAATGATAGGTGGAGAAGGGAGAGGAGGAGGAGAAACAACAGGAGAAACTTCTGGAAGGGTTGGGGAAGTGACTTGCACAGTTCTTGTGCCTTCTGAAGCTATTTATGATGGTTCTGCTCTAGGAGTCCTTTTAGGGATAACCCTTTCCCATCTTCCAAACAAGGCTGAGGTCAGCCATTTACTGGCATTGATGAAAACTTTTGGAGAGACCAGGAGGTCTGGATGCCTTTCCTCAAGAAATATTCCCAGAATTCTACCATAACCAACATTTGCCTTACTTAACTTCTTCCTGATTGATTCAAAAAGGATCATTACCAAATTGATTTTCTTTTTCTCAACCAAGGCCACCATCACCAAAAATTGGTGCCTTGTGATGAGATAAATTCGCGCTGCGCAAAATTAAAATATTATCCACGTATAATTCGATAAGGCAAGTGTACCTATCGCTTTATAGTATAGGATTTAGAAAATCAAGTGTCGTATTTTTCCGGGCTTGTTGAGTACTTCTACTCACAAAGAAGAGCTATTATTTTATCGATCAAAAGTTGGGTTTGTTTTGGAAAAACGATTTGGAGAAAATTAACTACGAAGAAAGATTATGATTAAAAGGATTAGCACTTGGTCTTGAATCCCTTTGGAATAAAATTTAATTTTATAAAAGATGAAACCGCAAACTCTTATTGAAATATATTCGACCGTGGAGGTTCCCAAAATATGGTAGAGCCTCTCTCGAGAGAACTACCACCTAACCTTAGGTTGATCGATTAAGACCCCTCGGCCAGTCGAAACCCCCTAAGCTTGCTTTAAGCGGTGAACCCCACTATTGGATTTGACTCAATCCGGAAGATTTGCGTCACCCTCTCTCGAGGAATGCATACAACTCTTTTTATCTTTGAGTGATCTCCTCGTTCGCATGGATCTCTCGATCACTAGCAAACGAATCTTAGATTGAAAGTCATATTCCGGACATATGAAATCAAAACGAAATAATTCAAAGATAAATCGAAGATAAACAATACGAGAGTTTGCTAATTAGAAAAATTCAAAACATATTTTATTTCATTCCAAAGTTCATCATGACCAAGTGCTAAAGAAAATTTAGCTACTCATCATGATGGAGGAAACACATATGATAAGAGAGAAATACATGATTTTAAAAAAAAACTAGAATACTTGAAATGAAATTGCAATAATAAAAGCTTTCAACTTGAAGAAAAACTAGCTAGAACAACGATAATAGTAGACTAAAGCTGTAAGTAAACTCCAAAATCGAACCCCCAAACTTCTGGAGATTGCTGCCTTTTATAGCTGAAAAATCGGGGAGTCACGCCCTTGGTCACGCCCGTGACCAAGGGCGTGTAAGCTGCGTAATTGCTGTCATGAAAGCCCGGGACGTTGGGGAAGAGAAACCGGCAGAAATCAATTGCATGGCGGGTCACGGCCTCGGTCACGCCCGTGACCGAGGGCGTGTCTTGAACGGGCCAGGAAACGGCGGGAAACGCCGCGAACAGGAGTTATTCTGGCGGTTGCAGAAGAGTCACGGCCTTGGTCACGCCCGTGACCAAGGGCGTGTAAGCTAGAAACGGCGGGAATTGATTGCAGGCTGAATTGAACGCATTCCGGGCGTGTCACGCCCGTGACACTCTAGGTCACGCCCTCTGTCACGCCCGTGACGGAGGGCGTGTAATTTTAAACTGACGTGGCGGACGGCTTTTTCAACTGGAATGCGCGGGGCTGGATCACGGCCGTGACAAAACGTCACGCCCTAGGTCACGCCCGTGACCGAGGGCGTGTACTTTGCGATTTCGGCCGAAATGCTCCAAATAATCTTCTGATTATTCCTATGAGCTTGAAATTGCTATTGGCAGCCCATATTACCTGAAAATACAAAAAGAAGATAAATTAGTGAAAAATTAACTAAAACTAAATTAAATTAAATTAATTATTAATAAAATATTATATGAAAATAACTATAAATATAGGATTATCAAATACCCCCATACTTATTCGTTTGCTAGTCCCGAGCAAACAACTTTCCATAGGAGTAGAAAAATTTAAATACTAGAAAAGAATTTTGAACCTAAGGAGTAAAAATGCGAAGTCTTGCGCCTAAGCGTGTAGAAATCCTAGTAGAAAAACATATTCAGCATAAAGATTAGCTTATAATTTTCAAGAATGCGTTATAACATATTGTTTTTACTTTTTAATTGAAAAATCCGGTAAATCCTAAAATGATATTTAAGGAGCGGGTAGCGTGTTTACTAAGATCAATATTACACAAAATCAAAGTTCGGGATAGCCTCCAAAGAAATCCATCAATGACGATGGCCATAGGCTTGCCCTTTCACACTCTCGCCACGGCACTAGTTTAACTCATAAGCACGAATCAATAGGACTTAATTAGGTTGAAATGTGGCTTAGGTTCAAGGTGCGGAAATCAAAAGATAAACGTGAAGGGTTAAGGCACACTTAAAACAAAAATAAGAGCTTTGCAAAAACTTGTATGCTAATTAATTTTTACACCCCAAATAATTTTGAAATATAAAGGTAGGGGTCAAAAATGCACGCTGCAAATTTTTTCCTCAATATTTTTCTCATTTTTTTTTTATATATTTATTTTTTTTCATTATTTTTTTCTTTTTTTTTCTTCTTTTGCAGCAAAATGATACAAAAATTAAAATCACCATTTTCACAAATAAGATACACAAGCTAGCAACAAATAAAGCTCTAAATTTCAAGCGTGCATCATAGGTAGGCTATTTGGCTTTGGTGAAAATGAGTGGGGCTTACAAAAGAAACGGTAAAAAGAACAAAATGGCTAGCAACGGTTAAGATTTTATGGCTTGGAATGCAAAGGCTCAAACGAATCAAGAGGTGGCCTAAATCATTTTCATGCTCATGAATCTAACTTATGCAAATATCTTGAGAGTCGCTAGAGGCAAGTTCTAGACATCGAGAAAGAATACCCTTCCGTTCAAATTGGGTAATATTTCTCCAGTAAACTTCTACATACTCACTTAAAGTATTTTTGGATTTTACCGGTTTCAAATTAAAAGTAAAACAAAAATATTCTACGCAATTAGAAAAACATAAATCTAATTTTATGCTGAATAGTTAATTCGACATGAGATCCTACTAACGCGTGCGCGTAACTAGAACACTGCACGAGTCAACAATTTTACTCCAAAATTCAAAATCTAATGAAGTATATAAAATTTTCTACAACACTATGTAAAAGTAAATTTACTAAGAACTGTGCAAACAAGTAAATATAGAAATATTGATAAAACTATATATATTTATTTTTTTTTTGTAAATTTTTTTTTAATTTTGTAATTTTGTAGATTTTTTTTTTTTGATAAAAATTTTGGGTGTTGCTTTGCAATACAACCGTCGTGAAATACCCTCCCCCCCATACTTAAAAGAAAACAGTGTCCCCAATGTTTTAGAAATAAGTACGAGTAAAGAAGAGAAAACTTCCCTGATGAAGAGCAAATCAATACCCAAGCCATCCTGAAGAAAGACATAAAGCAAAACATTTTTTTTGATATTTTTAATATTTTGGCAAAAATAAAAGAGAAATAAAACAAATACAAAAGTGCAGGACAGAAAATAAAAGATACAGACGACCAAAAATAAAAATCTCAAACATCATCGTCGTCGTCCTCCTGCTGATAATAAGCACGCAGATCAGCAAATTCCCGCTGCAGATGCTCCATAGAGGAAGCATGGCGCTGCTCGAGGGTATCAAAACGTGTGTCAAAATGAGTGCGCATGGACAGCTGCTCTGTCTGAATCTGATCCAAACGAGTGTGGATCCGCCCAAACTGCTGATCGAAATAAGTCGATGAGTCGGGCGCAGGGGGAAAATGCTGCTGTGGCGGCTGTGGAAACTGCGGAGCTGGAGCAACGCCACCGGAATCAGCTTCGAAATCAAGATCGATCGGGTCGCCACCCACTTCGCCAGGAACGGCCTCGTACTCGCGGCCACGCCTACGCATCAAACCAAGGGCTCGGAGGTTTTGGAAAGTGATAGGCGCGGGCGTTTGGAGTGGAGACATGGGAGGAAGTGTATCCCAGAGCCCCAAACGCTTGGCCAAAAATGTAACAAACGAGCCTCCATGTAGCGCACTAAGCCTCCGATTTTCGGCCTGATGCCGGAAAAACATCGCTAGCGCCGAACCAAGATTGAGGGGGACTCGTTCGTGCATGCTATATAAATATAACAGGTCCGCGCGGGTCACCACTCCATGGCTATCGCCGCGAGCGGAAAGTGTGAAAGTGAGGAGGTAGTGGAGATAGCGTAAGGCGGGGGAGAGGAGATGACTACCCTTGGATTTTTTAGGCGAATATGAATTGGGGTCGTTACTGATTTCCGCCCAAAATCCGGGAAGATTATACTCACGAGGGAAATCAAGGGGGAGAGCGGTGTAGGCCTCCGTAAGGGTGAAGGCCTCGTCGCAGAAGCCCATGAGAACGTTGAACTGACGCAAAGGAAGAGTCTGCGAAAGCCCGCCCATTCGGAATTCAAGCACGTTGTCGGCCCCGGCCCAGTGAAAATCAAAGGAGGAGAAAAACTCCACCGTCAGCTCGTAGTACGCCGGCTCCGAAATGGAGAAGAAAGGAGCCCACCCCGGAGTAGTGAGTAGATCTCGCACCGCGTTCGCTTGCCCGAGGGTGGTGAGAACGTTCCAATCGATGACGCGGAAAACTCCAAATTCTTTCCCACGGAGGCGGGTACTTCGGTCTTGATGAGTGGGATGGGAAAAATTGAGCATAGCCTCCGCATCAAAAGTTTCATCGGGGAGTGAAGAGGAGGATCCGCCAATGGCGTGATTGCGGCGGCGGCCGGCCATTTGGAAGGAAGAAATGAAGTAATCGGCCAAAGATGAGAGAAAAGAAGGGAGAGATGGTGGACAAGGTGTGGAGAAAAGAGAGGGGAAAGTGGCCTTTAAATAGGTGAAAATTGAGGTGTCACGCCCTCGGTCACGCCCGTGACCTAGGGCGTGTAAGAGGCGACACGTGATATCTGGCGTGAGGGAGGAATCCTATGCTTGACCGGTCAAAAAGTGGAATTTTGTCAAGTCACGCCCTCGGTCACGCCCGTGACCAAGGGCGTGTAACTGGCGAAATCAAAGAGAGCAGGGAATCCAATGCTCGCCGGTCAAAAATCGGTTCCCGAGGTGTCAGCGCTCAGGGTCACGCCCGTGACCATGGGCGTGACTTGACTGTCACGGGCGTGACAGTCAAAGAGAATCTTTGACCTGGTGCGGTGGAGGTGATGTGCCAGCGGGATGAGTCACGGCCGTGACCTTCAAATGTCACGGGCGTGACTTGAGTTGTCACGGGCGTGACATGTCATGTTGAGTCCGGGAGTGCCGTGATGGGTGAAAATGTTCTTCCGCCAATGTCACGCCCGTGACCAAGGATGGTCACGCCCGTGACTTTTGCGGAAGGCGGAATGGGAGGCAGCTCGTCGAGAGACTCGCCAGGAAAACGAAGCATGACGCGCCACGCCCTAGTCACGGCCGTGACTGAGGCCGTGACCAAGACTTTTTTTCAGAAACATTTTTTTTTTTTTTTTTGGTTTTGGAATCTTTTTTTATCTTTTTTTTGAAAAGAAAACAAAAAATAAAAAAAACAAAAGCAAGGTAATAAAAATAAAAAGAGAAATACTAAAAAGAAAGTACCGACTTGGAGAGCGGGGTTTCGTGCGTATGCGCGAGTGACCGTTATCACGCAAATCTCCTCCAAACCTGTAAAAACCTCAAAATAGAATAATAACATTTTTTTATTTGTTTTTTCCATTTTTAAATGTTGTAATTTTTTTATTGTTTTTTTTAAAAACAAGAATAAAAATACTTAGAATTTTTTAAACGGAAGAAAAATAAAATAAGATAAAAACATGGGTTGCCTCCCAAGAGCGCTTTGGTTACGGTCGTTGAGCTCGACCATGGTGGCACGCCGATTTAGGTGTTCGGAAGGTGAATTTCCTCCCGGTGCTCATGAAAATTATCGCCGGTGAAAAATAATTTCAACCGGTGCCCATTCACTTTAAATTCACCTTTTTCAGGATGTGTTATTGAAACGGTCCCGTAGGGCCAAACCTCTTTGACGATAAAGGGGCCGGACCAACGGGACTTAAGTTTTCCCGGAAAAAGTCGTAAGCGCGAGTTATAGAGGAGAACTTGGTCTCCCGGTCGAAAAGTTTTAGGATTCCTAAGTTTCTTATCATGATAAAATTTAGTGCGCTCCTTGTATAATTTATTACTTTCATAAGCAAGGGAGCGCCATTCATCGAGCTCGTTAAGTTGGAACTTGCGGAGCTCGGAAGCAATATTGCTATCTAGATTAAGAAATTTAAGCGCCCAAAAGGCGCGATGCTCAAGTTCGACCGGTAAATGACATGCTTTCCCATAGACCAATCGATACGGCGTACAACCGATAGCGGTCTTGTACGCGGTCCGATAGGCCCATAAAGCATCATCGAGTTTATGCGACCAATCTTTCCTATTGGTGGAAATCATTTTTTCTAAAATTCGTTTTAATTCACGGTTAACCACTTCTACTTGGCCACTTGTTTGAGGGTGATATGGGGTGGCCATCCTATGTGTAACGCCATATTTAGATAAAACTTTAGTGAATTGGGCGTTACAAAAATGAGTTCCCCTATCGCTAATTATCGCCCGCGGTGCTCCAAATCGCGAAAAGAGTTTTTTGAGAAATTGGGTTACGACTCGGGCATCATTGGTGGGAAGGGCTTGCGCTTCCGCCCACCTAGACACGTAATCGACCGCTACCAAAATATATCGATTTCCAAAAGAAACTGGTAGCGGGCCGACAAAATCGATCCCCCATAAATCAAAAACCTCAATTTCTAAAATAGATTTTAAGGGCATTTCATCAAGACGGGAGATATTACCTGAGCGTTGGCATTGTTCACAACGACTTACATGTGCGTGAGCGTCTTTGAAGATGCTCGGCCAATAGAAGCCCGCTTCAAGTACCTTCCGTGCCGTCCGATTTGCTTTATAATGCCCGCCGGCGGGTCCCTCGTGGCAATGCTTTAAAATTTGAGCGCCCTCCTCATGAGATACACACCTCCGCACCACTTGGTCCGCACAAACTCGAAAAAGGAACGGATCCTCCCAAAAATAATTTTTCAAATCGGAAAAGAATTTCTTCTTTTCTTGATAGGAAAAATCTTTTGGGAGAAATCTCGCAACAAGGTAGTTTGCGAAATCGGCGAACCAAGGGGTGGGGAGATCTATTACCTTATGAATAACGAGGAGGCGTTCCTCAGGAAAAGTATCATTAATTTCTTCCTCTATGAGCTCCTCCGAATTGGGATTCTCCAACCGAGAAAGATGATCCGCCGCCAAATTTTCCGCTCCCCGTTTGTCCCGGATCTCCAAATCAAATTCTTGTAAAAGTAAGATCCACCTAATCAACCTTGGCTTGGCATCAGTTTTTGTTAGCAAATAACGTAAAGCCGAGTGATCAGTAAAAACAATTACTTTAGATAAAGTAAGATAAGAGCGAAATTTATCAAAAGCAAAAATCACGGCTAAAAGCTCTTTCTCGGTTGTTGTGTAATTCTCTTGTGCGTCGGTAAGTGTCTTGCTCGCATAATAAATAGGATGAAAATTTTTATTTATGCGTTGTCCTAGGACTGCACCAACGGCAAAACTACTAGCATCGCACATAATCTCAAAAGGAAGATCCCAATTGGGAGCTATCATAATAGGAGCGTTTATTAATTTTTCTTTAATAATAGAAAAAGAATGCAAACAATTTTCATCAAAAATAAACGGTGCATCTTTTTCTAATAAGTGAGTGAGGGGCTTGGTTATTTTAGAAAAGTCTTTTATAAACCGGCGATAGAAACCGGCATGCCCAAGAAAACTACGTACGGCCTTAACATTTGAAGGGGGAGGTAATTTTTCTATAGTTTCAATTTTAGCTTTATCTACCTCTATACCCTTACTAGAAATTTTGTGGCCTAAAACTAAACCTTCCCGTACCATAAAATGGCACTTCTCCCAATTTAACACTAAATTTGTCTCCTCACATCTTTGGAGAACGCGGGAAAGGTTAGTCAAACATAAATCAAATGAATCTCCGAAAACGGAGAAATCATCCATAAAAACTTCCATAATATCCTCCACTAGCTCGTCAAAAATTGCTAGCATACATCTTTGGAATGTAGCCGGCGCATTGCATAACCCAAATGGCATCCTACGATAGGCGAAGGTGCCAAACGGACAAGTGAAGGTTGTTTTCTCTTGGTCCTCGGGCGCAATTGGGATTTGAAAATACCCCGAGAGACCGTCAAGAAAACAATAAAACGAGTGTCCCGATAATCGTTCAAGGATTTGGTCGATGAACGGTAAAGGAAAATGATCCTTACGGGTCGCATCATTTAATTTGCGATAATCAATACAAACCCGCCATCCGGTAACGGTTCTAGTTGGGATTAATTCATTTTTTTCGTTTGGCACTACCGTTAACCCTCCTTTCTTTGGCACCACTTGGACCGGACTAACCCAAGAGCTATCCGAAATTGGATAGATGATGCCCGCATCTAATAATTTAATTACCTCCGCCTTAACCACCTCCTTCATATTAGGATTGAGGCGGCGTTGAGGTTGAATAGATTTACGTGAAGTTTCTTCTAATAAAATTTTATGCGTACAAAAGGAGGGATTAATCCCTTTTAAATCCGTAATTTTCCACGCAATTGCGCGGCGATGAAGTTTTAAAACATTTAATAATTTTAATTTTTCTTCATCGGACAGAAATGCCGACACGATTACGGGAAGCTTAGAATCCTCCGCTAGAAATAAATATTCTAAATGATTAGGCAATTGTTTTAGTTCTACTACGGGAGGTTCCTCATAAGAAGTTTTTAATCGATCACTACTTAATTCTAAAATTTCAAAAATAGGTTCGTGAGTGATCGTGTCGTCAATAATTTCATGAGAAATAAGTTCGAGATTTTCAAATTCTTCATCATAGAAAGATGACGGTGAAATATATTCAGAAAATAAAATTGAGTCTTCATCAGGTGAAGCCTCCAAGAAAAAACAAGAGTCGTCATTTGAGAGCGTATTTTTCATAGAAGAATTTATAGTAAAGGTAACTTCCTCATCTCCGACTCTAAGGAGAAGTTTACCGTTACTAACATCAATTATGGCGCGCGAGGTGGCAAGAAAAGGGCGACCGAGAATGAGTGGTACCTCGGCGTCCTCATCTATGTCAAGGATGACAAAATCTACCGGAAAGATAAATTTATCAACCTTGACAAGCACATCCTCGATAATACCCATTGGGTATTTTATGGATCGATCCGCCAATTGGATGCTCATTCTCGTAGGATTAGGCTCTCCTAAACCCAATTTTTGGAAAAGAGAATAAGGCATCAAATTTATAGAGGCGCCTAGATCGGCCAACGCATGTTTTACTAAGAAATCGCCAAATAAACAAGGAATTGAGAAACTACCCGGATCGGTTAATTTCTTAGGTAATTTATTAAGTAAAACTGCCGAGCACTCCGCGTTCAATTGAACGGTAGAAATATCCTCAAGTTTCTTTTTATTAGACAAAAGCTCCTTGAGGTATTTAGCATACTTCGGCATTTGCGCGATAGCTTCGCAAAACGGTAGATTAATTTGAATTTGTTTAAACATATCTAAAAATTTACCGTAATGCTCATCATTTCGATCTTTTTTTAATTTAGACGGATAGGGAAGTGGTTGTTGAAATTCCTTAATTTTATTTTGCGTTGGAACTTGAGGAGGAGGAGAAGATGAAGAGATTGTTACCTCTGGTTCAACCAATTGTGAAGGGGTAGTTACCTCCTTCCCGCTTCGTAGCGTGATAGCCTTTGCTTGCTCCTTTGGGTTGGGCTCCGTATTGCCTGGAAGTGCTCCCTGCTGGCGATCGGAGAGCATCTTCGCGATTTGCCCAATTTGATTCTCCAAATTGCGAACAGATCCGGTAAGATTCCGGATATTGGCATCGTTATTTGCTGCATATTTGGTGAAAACCTCCTCAAGAGAGGGAGATTTTGGAGCTTGTGGTGGAGGAAAACCAGGTGGAATTGTGTTTGGGGGTTGTGCCGCATTCCCTGGATTACTCCAAGAGAAATTTGGGTGGTTACGGAAACCCGGGTGATATGTGTTACCATAATGAGTGTTACCCGAATTAAAGTTTGGCCGATTCGGATTACCCATGTAATCCACATGTTCGGCGATGGTGGAGGGGGATCCCCAGGTAGGTGTAGAAGAGGAAGCAGTCATCTCTTCTATTTTTCTATTTAAAAGCTCAACCTGGACAGATAAATTCGAAATTGCATCAACTTCATACAAACCGGCCGGTTTATTTGAGCGCGACCGAGGTGTACTCCATTTATACGTATTCATGGCCATACTCTCTAAAAGCTCTTGCGCTCCTGCCGGTGTTTTGTTATTCAAGGTACCACCGGCGGCGGCATCAATCATTTGACGCGTTTGAGAATTGAGGCCGTTATAAAATGTCTGAATTTGCAACCAATCGGGGATTGCATGATGGGGGCATCGGCGCAAATATTCCTTAAATCGCTCCCAAGTATCATAAAGTGTTTCCGTTTCAACTTGGGAGAAAGAAATGATATCCTTACGCAATTGAGCCGATTTAGCGGGCGGAAAATATTTCGTGAGAAATTGTTCCGTCATTTGGGCCCATGTGGTGATAGATCCTCTTGGAAGAGAACTGAGCCACTGCTTAGCTTTATTGCGCAAGGAGAAAGGAAAAAGCCGAAGCCTTATTGCGTCATCGGATACCCCGTTAATTTTGAAAGTATCGCATATTTCTAGAAAACTAAAAATATGCGCGTTGGGATCCTCATCTTGAAGCCCATCAAATTGTACATATTGTTGTACCATTTGAATGATGCACGGCTTTAATTCAAAATTATTGTTCGCTATAGCAGGTCGAACAATACTAGAAGTGGTATCCTCTAGATTAGGCCGGGCATAATAGGACATAGTCCGTTGCGCGACCTCATCCGGATTTGGATCACCCATATTAGAAGAGGTAGAAAAGGAGGGGGAAGAAAAAGAAGATGAAGAAGGAAGAGTATTCGGAAAGGAAGTGTCACCTACGGATTCCTCAATCGGATCTTGAGAACTTGGTCGTTGGAATCTTAAGCGTCGCCGAATGGTTTGCTCGATTTCCGGATCCAATTCAAGAAGATCAGACGGATTCCTTCGGGTCATACACCAAACAGAAAAAACGTAGAAAAGAGAGAAGAAGAGAAAAAAAATGATAAAATTAATAGAACTAAGCTTTCAAAATATCAACAATTTTTCCCCGGCAACGGCGCCAAAAACTTGATGAGATAAATTCGCGCTGCGCAAAATTAAAATATTATCCACGTATAATTCGATAAGGCAAGTGTACCTATCGCTTTATAGTATAGGATTTAGAAAATCAAGTGTCGTATTTTTCCGGGCTTGTTGAGTACTTCTACTCACAAAGAAGAGCTATTATTTTATCGATCAAAAGTTGGGTTTGTTTTGGAAAAACGATTTGGAGAAAATTAACTACGAAGAAAGATTATGATTAAAAGGATTAGCACTTGGTCTTGAATCCCTTTGGAATAAAATTTAATTTTATAAAAGATGAAACCGCAAACTATTATTGAAATATATTCGACCGTGGAGGTTCCCAAAATATGGTAGAGCCTCTCTCGAGAGAACTACCACCTAACCTTAGGTTGATCGATTAAGACCCCTCGGCCAGTCGAAACCCCCTAAGCTTGCTTTAAGCGGTGAACCCCACTATTGGATTTGACTCAATCCGGAAGATTTGCGTCACCCTCTCTCGAGGAATGCATACAACTCTTTTTATCTTTGAGTGATCTCCTCGTTCGCATGGATCTCTCGATCACTAGCAAACGAATCTTAGATTGAAAGTCATATTCCGGACATATGAAATCAAAACGAAATAATTCAAAGATAAATCGAAGATAAACAATACGAGAGTTTGCTAATTAGAAAAATTCAAAACATATTTTATTTCATTCCAAAGTTCATCATGACCAAGTGCTAAAGAAAATTTAGCTACTCATCATGATGGAGGAAACACATATGATAAGAGAGAAATACATGATTTTAAAAAAAAACTAGAATACTTGAAATGAAATTGCAATAATAAAAGCTTTCAACTTGAAGAAAAACTAGCTAGAACAACGATAATAGTAGACTAAAGCTGTAAGTAAACTCCAAAATCGAACCCCCAAACTTCTGGAGATTGCTGCCTTTTATAGCTGAAAAATCGGGGAGTCACGCCCTTGGTCACGCCCGTGACCAAGGGCGTGTAAGCTGCGTAATTGCTGTCATGAAAGCCCGGGACGTTGGGGAAGAGAAACCGGCAGAAATCAATTGCATGGCGGGTCACGGCCTCGGTCACGCCCGTGACCGAGGGCGTGTCTTGAACGGGCCAGGAAACGGCGGGAAACGCCGCGAACAGGAGTTATTCTGGCGGTTGCAGAAGAGTCACGGCCTTGGTCACGCCCGTGACCAAGGGCGTGTAAGCTAGAAACGGCGGGAATTGATTGCAGGCTGAATTGAACGCATTCCGGGCGTGTCACGCCCGTGACACTCTAGGTCACGCCCTCTGTCACGCCCGTGACGGAGGGCGTGTAATTTTAAACTGACGTGGCGGACGGCTTTTTCAACTGGAATGCGCGGGGCTGGATCACGGCCGTGACAAAACGTCACGCCCTAGGTCACGCCCGTGACCGAGGGCGTGTACTTTGCGATTTCGGCCGAAATGCTCCAAATAATCTTCTGATTATTCCTATGAGCTTGAAATTGCTATTGGCAGCCCATATTACCTGAAAATACAAAAAGAAGATAAATTAGTGAAAAATTAACTAAAACTAAATTAAATTAAATTAATTATTAATAAAATATTATATGAAAATAACTATAAATATAGGATTATCACCTTGTAATGTAGTCATGGGCAGAAGTTTTCCCAAGCAAAACCTTGCCTACTACATCAGCCAAAAACTTATACTCCACAGATAAGTTTTTCTTTAAAGGTGGTTAGGGTTTCCATTGGAATAACCCATCTTAACCACTGCAAGATTAAACTCATTAGATTTGATTTCCAAATCATCATCTCCATTTACTAAGCCAAAAACTTCAGATAATAATTCTGGGGTTAGAATAACCTGATTTCCTGATATTGTTCCAGATAATGCATCATTCTCTGGCTTTACTGTATAAGCCCATTCCTTAGTTTCAGCCACTGGTAGTTTGATTCTAATTGTCATCATCTTCTTTAGTTGTTGTTCTTCAAACAAGTGAAGAATATCCAGGAAAACTTGGTCAGAATGCTCAAAAGATTTGAAATCAATGTCGAATCTAGCGTCGAACTTCATTGATGAAGCACTGCTTGCGAAATCGCCATTTGTACCTGCAAAAGAGAGCGATCAAGTGCAAAGGGGAGCTGGAGGGAAAGAGAGTCCTGTAGGCGCAAAGAATAAAATAAGATTTAAACTTTGATTATATAGAGAGATCGGAGAAGGGCACACACTTTCGTAGAGCAGTGTTCGGCTAAACCTAATAGAATCAGAAGTGGAAAAGACTTAGGGCTTCGTTTGACTGCGTCCGACGAAAAAATAATTTTCGTCGATCTCAGGTCGACGGTCGCGCTTGTCTTTGTCGAACCTGACTTATTAAGTATCGTCGATCTCCGTTCGACGAATGATAGCATTTCGTCGTTCTTCGTTCGATGAAATGAGGAGATAAATAGAAAATTTAATTTTTATCAGATTGAATCTCCATCTATCATTCCCAACTAATTTATAAAGAAAATATGTTTCATTTCATCCAAGGGTTTGGTGAAAATATCAGCACTTTGCAAATCAGTAGAGATGAATTGTAGGCAAATTTTATTTTTATCCACATTATCTCTGATAAAGTGGTGCCTAATTTCTATGTGTTTATTCCTACTATGGAGAACTGGATTTTGTGCTACAGATATTGCACTAGTATTGTCAGAAAATATAATTGAATTATTTAAGTTGACACCATAGTCTAGGAACTGATTTTGTATCCACAATATCTATGAGCAGCAACTGCCCACAGCTATATATTCATCTTCAGCTGTTGATGTGGACACAGATGTTTATTTCTTACAAAACCAGGACACAAGCCTATCACCAAGAAACTGACAAGTTCCTGATGTTCTTTTCCTGTCTACTCTGCATCCAGCATAATTTGAATATGAGAATCCAGTTAATTCAAATGTAGATGTTGTTGGATACCAAAGTCCTAGATTAGGACAACCCTTTATATATCTCAAAATTCTTTTTAATAAAATTAGATGAGATTCTTTGGGGTTAACTTGAAACCTAGCACAAATACAAGTAGCAAACATTATATCTGGCCTACTTGTTGTTAAATAAAGTAACGAGCCAACAATTGCTCTATATACTTTCTGATCAACAGTTTTCCCTGATTCATCAGTATCAACAACAGTATTAGAGGGCATGGGTGTTTTCATGGTGGAAGCATCACACATACAAAACCTTTTCACTAATTCCTTAGCATACTTAGATTGTGATATGAATATGCCATTTGGAGTTTGCTTCATGATATAAGAAATTTCGGTGTTTTGAAATTAAGTGAAGGGTTGAAGATTTTCTCCAAAACTATATCTGATTAAGACAAGTGTACCTTATCATCTATACTATAGGATATTTAGGAATATCAAGGTCGTATTCCACGGGGCGCATTGATTACTTCTAATTCGAGGAAAGACACCATTATCTTATCAATGAAATTTTGAGGTTTGTTTTGCTTAACTAAAATAAAGACAAAAAGCAAGCTAAATGAAAAGATTAAACGAAAATAAAAAGGCTTAATGCTCAAACATAGTGGAGGGAGAAAAGGAAAGAAACATTACCATTGCATGAAAGAGAAATGGCTAAAGAGAAAGAAAACATGAAAGAGAGCAAACTTAAATTTTATTGAAAACCAAAATGATTACAAGCTTAAAAAGAGATTAAAAGGCTAGGAAGGAAAAGATTACAAGTTTTAACTAACTATTGCATAAAACTAAGAACTAGCATATTACATGAATTGAAAAGGAAGAACATGAAATTGAAAGACATGAAAAAGCATTGAAAAACTTCACTAACAGCTCTAGTAACACTTCCCCCACTCCAAAATTCTGAACCCTGGACTTAAGGAGAGCCTCTGAATTTATAGCAGAAATTTTCAAGTTACACTCCCTCGGTCATGGGCGTGACCTAGGGCGTGTAAACATTGCTGATAGTGGATCTGGCAGTGGCGTGGACTTTGCGTGGCGGCGGCAGAAAATTGGACATTACATGCCCGTGTAACTTTGGTCACGGGCGTGACTTTGGATTGCTTCATTAAATGCAGCTTGGGCTGGCATGCGGCGGCGGCGTGCAGGGATCACGCGGGAAAGTCACGGGCGTGACATTGGAGTCACGGGCGTGTACCTGGGCGCCCTCAATGCAGCGTGGGCTAGAATTCGGCGCGGCAGAAAGTGTTTGTCGAACGCTGCTTGACATTCGTCGAACGCAGGGGCAGAGCGCGTTCGTCAAATGCTGCTCGACATTCGTCGAACGCAGGGGCAGAGCGCGTTCGTCGAACGCTGCTCGACATTCGTCGAACGCAGGGGCAGAGCGCGTTCGTCGAACGCTGCTCTACATTCGTCGAACGCAGGGGCAGAGGGCTTTTTTGTCGAACGGAGGTCTTTAGGCTACACGCCCTTGGTCACGGGCGTGATTGAGGGCGTGACTTGTGATTTTCTCCAATTTTTCCCCAAAATTCTGCAAAAATAAAATTAAACTATACTTAGAACAGAAATTATAAAAAAAGTGATTTTAAACTAAAATATAAATAATATTTGCAATTTTAAATTAAAACTAAACAAAATACTATAATTAAAATATGCATAAATACTACTCATCAAATACCCCCATACTTGAGATTTTGCTATTCCAGAGCAAAAGTGTGAGAAATAATTTATAAGACATCCTTAAAATTTTTAATTTTAAACTAAAATTTCATTTAAACCAAAAGTTAAGTTAAGAGTAAATTCAAGGAGGAGTTAAGTCCTAAATTATGATGATGATTTGAAAAGAGGGAAAAATGTTTAGGCAAGGACTTCTCAAGAAAATTAATTAGTTTAACAATATTGTAGAAATTTTAAAATGAGATTAAATTAAAATTATAAGAACTCTATCTTAAACGAGACTTAAGGCAAAAGTAATTTACTAAATATTGCTCTCTCCATAATCTTAAACTAAATTTAGAACAATGATGATTGGCTAAGGGGGATTTCATAAAATTTGGCATAAGAAGAGATATTTTTGAATGGAGGAAATGGAATTTATCCTCATCATGAATATTTTTTTCTCCTTTTTTTTTCTCTTCTAATAAAAACCCAAAATGTATATGTTTAGGAGTAATGAAATTTATCCTCTTACTTCATGCCATATAATCTTTTAAATGATTTTGGGTGCATATGTTTAAGGAATAATGAATTTTATCCTCTTATTCCCATGACATATGATCTTTTAAAATACTTTTTTATGCCAT
This sequence comes from Dactylorhiza incarnata, assembly GCA_033032865.1. Taxonomy (NCBI): domain Eukaryota; kingdom Viridiplantae; phylum Streptophyta; class Magnoliopsida; order Asparagales; family Orchidaceae; genus Dactylorhiza; species Dactylorhiza incarnata. The sequence goes on along the minus strand of JAWHQI010000415.1, from coordinate 420,107 downwards.
CAAAGGGGTAGGGTAGAGAAAATAAATCTAGCTAGCTTTAAATTATTTTGAGAGCAAATTCTAGTAAAATTAAATTTCCTAAGATCTAAAAAGTTAGAAGAAAATATAATTGAAATTTAAAGAGGTTTAGCAAATTCACTACAAAATGAATCCATTTAAGAGTAAAAAGAGAAGTCATGCTAAATAAGTTCTCTAATCAAGTTAAAATCATAAGATGATTCTTAAAACAAGATTACCTCAAATTTAAAATTAACAAACTATGATAATCAAAATTTTAGCTAATTAAAAACCTAAACATGCTTATAAATATTCTCAACTAGATTTCTAAGAAATCACAAAAACAACAAATAGGAGAGGTATAAGATTTTTGTATTATATTTTTTTTTGGTTTTTCTTTCTAAGTTTTTCATATATTTATTTTTTAATTTTTATATTATCTTTTTTTTTATAGATTTTTGATATTATCTAAATAATAAAAAAGACTAAACATAAACTAAAAAAAAACTAAAATGTTTTTGTTAATTCTCAGACTTCTCGAGGTCTACCCGGTGAAGGGCTCGCAAAGTACTAGAGGCTTTGATGGGAATTCAAGCACAAAGCATCCCTTCTGAGAATTTAAATTTTCTGTACAACCTCGATATTCGCCAGGACGAGAGAGACGGGAAAAGACCAAACGGTCAAGGTTCCCTCAAGAAGGGGCAGGCGAGACGGATGTTTGCCGATGGCATGCTGGTAGGAGGGCGAGATGAGTACTCGCCGGGCACCCTCGAGATGACCTGTTCTCGGCAACATGGAGGTTTGCGAGGTCGGACCCCGACAGGTTTGCGGGGTCGGACCCCGGCATGTACCCTCCAAAAGTGGAACTCGCTGACTGGCGAGCGAGGTACGCGAGGAGGCCAGCGAGAGCTCTCGCTAGTACTGTCCTCGCAGGCCCTTTGCTCCTAGGCCCATGAGAGAAATTACCCTTTTACTCTTGTGGCCTGCCAATAGCCCCTCCGAACAGCGGAGATTGGCTATCAGCAGACCAAATTTGAGGTGCGTATAGCAAAATTGAGAGGCAGAATCCTGCTATTTGCAGGCCAGATCAGAAAGTCTATAAATAGGATCCAAAGGGCACCTTTGGAGAGGAGTTCTTCCTTTGGGAGCTTCTCTCTCCTCAGGCCTTCCTTGATCTCTCCAAGGTGCCCAGGCTTCAGCTTTTGGCTTGGGAGGGGAAGCGCTCTAAAGATCTTTCGGGAGTGTGGTGGGTCCTCCTTGCTGAGCCTAAGGATCAGTGTCCAACTCCGACGCTTCGGTCTGTTATCTCGTGAGATTAGTAAGTGCTAGTCGCCCCCAACCCGTTGGGGGCCCCGAACTCCACCGAGACCATTTATTGGTTTCAACATATTGGTGCGGTGAGCGTGGAGTGCGGCTAGCCCAAGAAAATCTCAGGGAAAGCATGACCGGCGAGGACGAGCGGGACGCAAACCCCGGAGGCTCGCCACCCCCAGGAGCACCGGCCATAGTGGAGATGTTGGTAGATCTTAGGCGAGATCTTCTTGGAGCTTTTCAGAGCACCCTCGCCACTGCGCTCGGCGGTTTCGCGACCCCGGCGCCCCTGGTGGCTCATCAACCTGGAATTGGTGAGAGCGAGCCGGCTCATCGGGCGGGAAAAGAGGTAGCGGCCCAGGGAGGAGGGCGAGATCTGCCTGGGCAAGAGTTGTTCCCCAGACCTGCAGGGGAGGCGAGAATCCGGCAAGGGAGACTCTCGCGGGAGGGAGCTCGGCTAGGGAAGTCCCGGCTAGCTGTCCTCGGGCGAGATCGGCAGGAGTAGGGTCACCCGAGGAGCCCGCGAGAAGGGTCGAGCCAGTTCAGAGGGTGAGTGGGGGAAGTCGTTTCTACGAGATGGTGCTCTCGGCACCACTCCCCGATGGATTCAGGGAGCCGAACATGATGCTGTATTCTGGCAATGATGACCCCATCCAACACCTGCAGTGGTTCGAGGATATGGTCTCGATCAGACCCATGACGGAAGCCTTCAAGTGTCGACTCTTTGCTACTACTCTGATGGAGAAGGCGAGGGACTGGTTCCACCAGATTCCCTCAGGATCGATCTATACGTTCGAGAAGTTGCGTAAAGTTTTCCTCTTAGGTTTCTCCGCCATGAAGAAAAGAAAGAAGGATCCAGAATCGCTCTTCGACATCAAGCAGAGGCCAGGAGAGTCGTTGGCTCATTATCTGGAGCGGTTCAGAGAAGAGGTCCTCCTTGTCCAAGAGGTCCCGGGGTATACCCTCCAGCTCGCCTTTATGTTGGGGCTGAGGGAAGGCTTCTTCAAGATGGACCTCAAGAAGAAGGCTCCTCAATCTTATGAAGAACTGATGGAGAGAGCGGCAGAGGATGTAGAAGGGGAGGCAGCAAACCCTGAGTTTGCGAAGAGATTGGCACGGCTGAGCGAGCCGGAAGTGAGGCAGCAAGAGCCAAGGAGGAGAGAGGAAGCGAGGGCCCCGGAGTTGGGGTGGAGGCAGCAGGGTGGAGGAATGCAAGGCCCCGGGAGGGGTTTCCTCCACGGGGGAGGTAATTTCCATGGAGGGCAGGGAAGACCTCACCAGCTGGGGTGGAGACAGGGCCCGAGGCCATTTCCACCCCCCCCCCCCCCCCCCCCCCTCATCAGGCGATGGAGATCGGTAGAGGAAGAGTATGAAGAGGAAGAGGAGGGGGAGCCGGAGGAGCCGGAGGAGCCGGCCCCAGAAGAAGGAACCGAGGAGTAGGGGATGAGGCAAGGTGGGTGGCGCTGCCGTACTGTGACTTCCATCAGGAGGAAGGCCATGCAATGGCCACCTGCCCTGAGTTCTTGGAAGTCAGAGGGGCGAGAGCCCCAGCACCACAAGCACAGCAAGGGGGAGCAAGGATAGAGGAGATTCTACCTCAGGGAGATGAGGATGAAAGGTGCGAGGATCGGGCAGACGTAGGGACCCGAGGAGGGATCGGAGTGATCCATGGGGGGGTGGGAGTCGAGGCAACCCAGAAGGCGAGCCTCCATGCCATGTGCCGTCGGAGTGTAGCTTCGACATCCCAACCCCCCCCCCCCCCCCCCACCCCCCCACAGAGAAGATCACCTTCTCCCAGAAGGATCTGCCCGGTCACGAAGACCCGTTCTGCGATGCGCTGGTCATCCAGACAGCCATCGAGAACTTCACCGTCTCTCGAATCTTGGTGGACAACGGGAGCTCGGTCAATGTTATTTTCAAGAAGGCGTTCGACGGGATGCAGGTAGAGCCCAGGAGGGTGTTGGCCTCGAATGGCCCGCTGTTCGGATTCTCAGGAGAAAGGAAGGAAGTAGAGGGGGGAGTAGGACTTCATGTGACCCTGGGAGGGCAGTCCCGGAACTGCCGCTTTGTGATAGTGGATGCCTCCAGTAGCTATAGCGCCATCTTCGGACGGCCTCTTATCAGCGCGTTCTGGTGTGTCCCGTCCACTTTCCATCAATGCCTCAAGTTCAGCACGGGGGGAATCCAGGTCCGGGTCAGGGGAGATCCCAAGGTGGCAAGGTAGTGCTATGTGACCGTCGTCAATACCATCTCTTGGATGGAGGAGGCGGAGGAGTGGGATAAGGTAATGGAAGAAGTGGCCTCGACGGAAGAGGTAGAGGAAGAAGTAGTTCGTGCCCAGGAAGGGGTCGGTGAAAGGCCCAGGGCGGGGGAGGAAGAAGGAGAGCAGGGAGAAGAGGATGCCCCAGGGGGAGGGGCGGAGGAGCTAATGGAGGTAGGAGAGGAAGGGAGGAGAGAAGTAGTTCATGCCCAGGAAGGGGTCGGCGAAAGGCCCCAGGGCGGGGAAGAAAGAGGGAGAGAAAGAAGAGGAGCAGAGCCCCTGGGGGGAGCAGTCCAGGATAGAAGCTATAGATGAAGTGGTGGAGGTGGAGATCACCACTAAGGCTGGGACGATCGAGAAGATCAAGATCAATGGGGAGCTCAGCCCGGAGGATCGGGCAAAGATCTTGTCCTGCGCCCAGGACAATGTGGACGTCTTTGCCTGGAGCGCTGCAGAGATGCCGGGGATTGATGCGGACGTGGCGTGTCATCGCCTCAACCTCGATCACGACGCTCGCCCCATCCGCCAAAAGAGGAGGTCCACGGCGGACAAGCTGGAGGTGCCCATCCGGGAGGAGGTGAACAAGATCCTCAAAGCTGGCTTTGTATCGGAGATCCAGTACCCAGGCTGGGTCTCCAATGTTGTGATGGTAACAAAGGGGGAGGGTAAGTGGAGAATGTGTGTGGATTTTTCTTTGCTTAATAAATCATGCCCCAAGGACTGTTATCCCTTGCCTAGAATCGACGCGCTGGTTGACTCAGCCGTCGGTTTTTCTGTGATGTCTTTTTAGATGCTTTTTCAGGTTATCACCAGATCTGCATGCACCCTCCCGACATTAAAGATGTGTCCTTCATCACCGGGGATGGGTGCTATTGTTACAAAATGATGCCGTTCGGTTTGAAGAACGCAGGAGCCACATATCAGCGTATGATGCATAGGGTGTTTCGCGAACAGAAGGGAAGGAACTTAGAGGTCTATGTGGATGACCTAATGATCAAGAGCCAGAATCTCGAGTCCCATCTCAGTGACCTCGAGGAGACTTTTGAAACCTTGAGAAAGTTTAAAATGAGGCTTAACCCCTTCAAGTGTGTCTTCGGGGCCAGTCGAGGGAAGTTCTTGGGTCATTTGCTCACCCCTCTTGGAGTGGAGCCTAATCCAGACAAGGTAAAGGCGATCCTTGAGTTGAGATATCCACGGAGTGCGAAAGAGGTCCAGCGTCTGATAGGGAAGTTAGCCGGGCTGAGCAGGTTCCTTTCCAAGGCAGGAGAAAAATGTTCTTCCTTCTTCAAGGTATTAAGGGGTAACCAAAAATTCGAATGGACTCCCGAGTGCGAAAAGGCTTTTCAAGCGCTAAAGGAACAACTGACCCAGGCCCCATTATTACAAGGGCCGAGACAAGGGGAAGATCTATACCTGTATTTGGGGGTAGGGTCAGAAGCGGTTAGCTCAGTGTTGGTTCGAGAGGAGGGGAAGAGACAACTCCCCATCTACTACGTCAGCAGGGTACTCAGGAAGGCCGAACTCAGATATCCTATCGTCGAAATGTTAGCGTTTGCCTTGGTAGTGTTGGCTAGGCAGCTCAGACCTTACTTTTAGGCACACTCAATCGAAGTGTTAACTGACCACCCCCTTCGTGGCATCATGGAAGGGGTAGAGCACTCTGGGAGGTTGGCAAAGTGGGCGGTAGAATTGAGTGAGTTCAATGTCTCCTACGTGCCCAGGGTATCCATAAAGGAACAGGCGGTGGCGGATTTCATGGCCGACTACGTGACCGAGTTAGAGGAATCCGAAGTACCCCACCCGGTGGCTTGGAAGATGCTGGTCGATGGTGTGTTGGGAAAGCATTCCTTCGGTGGAGGGGTGGTGTTGGTGAGTCCCCAAGGAACCAGGATAGAGCAAGCGATAAACATCCATTTCCCCCTCACTAATAACCAAGCCGAGTACAAGGCCGTGGTAGCAGGCCTCCGCCTGGCACAAGAATTGGGGGTGCAGGACATGGAGGTCTCGACGGATTCCATGGTGGTGGCATGCCAGATCAGGGGGGAATTCGAGGTCAAAGATCCAACTCTCCAACAGTACCTGGAAAAGGTCAAAGGGGTAGTGGGACAGTTTCGCACCTTCTCCATCAAACACATTCCAAGAGGGGAGAGCATCCAGGCGGACCTCCTAGCCAAGTTTGGTCCCCGGGCCGGGGGAACCGTGTCGGAACTTTTCCGACCCTCCATCGAAGAGGGGGAGATGATGGAGGTGGACCAGTGGGTGTCGTGGATGGATCACTTCATCACCTACTTAACAACGGGGAAGTTCCCCGAGGAAGAGGTAGACAAGCGGTGGCTCAGGTATAAATTAGCATATTACTCCTTGCATGCAGGGTCGCCATATCGAAAGACTCTCTCAGGGCTCCTAGCCTGTTGTGTCTCGGAGGAGGAAGCCCCAAAGGTCCTGGAAGAGATCCTCTCGGGGGAGTGCGACAGTCATTCGGGAGGCAGGACCCTAGAAGGGAGAGTACTAAGGCAGGGCTATTTTTGGCCCACCCTTAGCAAAGATGCGGCAGAGTTTTCTAAAAAGTGCTCCTAGTGCCAACTCTATGACCCCTTCCAGCTCCTTCCCGCTCAGAGGCTCCGGACGATCACAACCCCTGGCCCTTTGCGATATGGGGTTTGGATTTGGTGGGGCCTTTCCCTCAGGCGAGCGGCCAAAGAAAGTTCCTACTGGTGATGGTGGATTATTTCTCTAAGTGGATCGAAGCGAGGGCCCTCGCTAAGGTAACATCCCAGGTAGTGAGAAATTTTGTTTGTGGGGAAATAATTTGCAGGCATGGGCTCCCTCTGGCCATAGTCACGGACAACGGGCCACAGTTTGCGAGCGACGAATTTGTTAGCTTTTGCACCCAACTCGGCATAGACCTCCGTTTCGCATCGGTCCATCACCCCAGGAGCAATGGACAGGTGGAGGCAGCAAACAAAATCATTGTGAACCTATTGAAAAAGAGGGTGGAGAACCTTAGGGGCAGCTGGGTGGAATAACTGCCTTCGGTTCTCTGGGCCCTAAGGACCACCCCAAACACAGCTACCGGAGAGACTCCCTTCAAACTCTCCTACGGGTCAGAGGCCATCCTCCCAGTCGAATTCGAGGTAAAGTCAGCAAGGGTGATCGGCGCGGGGGAAGGAGACGAGGAATGGAGAACAGACAATGAAGAGGGGCAGAGATTATCTTTGGATCTAGTGGAAGAATTCAGGGACCTGGCCACTATTCGACAGGAGGAGAACAAACGACGGATGGCCCGATACTTTGACAAACACATTCGGGTGAAGCACTTCCAAAAGGGATATTTGGTCTTAAAGAAGGTCGACGCAGCAGGGAGACGGGTTGCGGTCGACAAACTTAACCCTAACTGGGAGGGGCCATATATTGTAAGCGAAGTGCTCAAGTCGGGAGGATACCACCTCCAGGATGTGGAAGGGGTACCCCTCGACCGTGCCAGGAGTGGGAATGGCTTAAAACGATTTTATCCTTAAAATATTTCCTGTTATAAACCCTTTATTGATTTGTCTATTGCATACTGATAGTAGTTAGCTATGCTAATAGATGTGCAAGTTCCTAGCGCTGGATTGCCCCGGACGATCCCGCTGCCGGGCTCTCACTAGCCGGTGGGTCAGGTCGATCTCGCGGAGAGGCTGGCGAGATGTGCAAGTTCCTAGCGCTGGATTGCCCCGGACGATCCCGCCGCCGGGCTCTTATTAGCCGGTGGGTCAGGTCGATCTCGTGGAGAGGCTGGCGAGATGTGCAAATTCCTAGCGCTGGATTGCCCCGGACGATCCCGCTGCCGGGCTCTCACTAGCCGGTGGGTCAGGTCGATCTCGCGGAGAGGCTGGCGAGATGTGCAAGTTCCTAGGATGGATTGCCCTGGACGATCCCGCCGCCGGGCTCTCACTAGCTGGTGGGTCAGGTCGATCTCGCGGAGAGGCTGACGAGATGTGCAAGTTCCTAGCGCTGGATTGCCCCAGACGATCCCGCTGCCGGGCTCTCACTAGCCAGTGGGTCAGGTCTATCTCGCGGAGAGGCTGGCGAGATGTGCAAGTTCCTAGGCTGGATTGCCCCGGACGATCCCGCCGCCGGGCTCTCACTAGCCGGTGGGTCAGGTCGATCTCGCGGAGAGGCTGGCGAGATGTGCAAGTTCCTAGCGCTGGATTGCCCCGGACGATCCCGTTGCCGGGCTCTCACTAGCCGGTGGGTCAGATTGATCTCGCGGAGAGGCTGGCGAGATGTGCAAGTTCCTAGCGCTGGATTGCCCCGGACGATCCCGCCGCCGGGCTCTCACTAGCCGGTGTGTCAGGTAGATCTCGCGGAGAGGCTGGCGAGATGTGCAAGTTCCTAGCGCTGGATTGCCCCGGACGATCCCGCCGTCGGGCTCTCACTAGACGGTGGGTCAGGTCGATCTCGCGGAGAGGCTGTCGAGATGTGCAAGTTCCTAGGCTGGATTGCCCCGGACGATCCCGCTGCCGGGCTCTCACTAGCCGGTGGGTCAGGTCGATCTTGCGGAGAGGCTGGCGAGATGTGCAAGTTCTTTGTCATGACCGGAATGACGTCTTTGACTGGAGAATCCTTCATATCGACCAGGGCATTCTCGCTAAATAAGTAGGGGGCGAGAACCCTATATACCTATTCTCGACGGCTAGTGCTCGGCAAAACGCGAACTGACCCGTGAGGATAGGCGAATACCCGTTGGCTGATGCGAAGCCCCCGCGTAAGAACCGATTATAAAGGGTGATATTGAAAAAAGGATTGGTCCTCGCGAGGTCAAGATGGAGAGACGGTCCTAAAAAATCCACGGCCCAATGGTGGAGGATAAAGGCACCAAGCGAAAGTACTTATCCTATACAGAAGCTATCCAAAGGTACCGTTCGCGAGAATAAGTGTCGCAAGAACTCCAGAAAATGTGCGAGAAAAGATATAAAGGCGAGAAAAAGAACACATCACAAAATAAAAATGCGAGCACAAAATGGAGCCAATGGCCTACATAATAAAAATATTCCTTGTTCATTTACATCTTGCGGCGGTCTCGCCAGCCCAAAATGGGTTACAAAAATAAAACAAAGCAAAAAGATCAGTCTTCGCGGTCGCTCGCCGACCCCTTGTCCTCATCGCTGTCCCCGAACGGCAGAAGAGGAATGAAGAGCTCGGGGACGATGTCCTCAAGACGCATTGCGGCCGCCTCGGCAGTTAACATGCCGGACTTTTGCATCAGCTGAAATATGTACAGCGACGATTCGGAGGCCTCCTTCCGGATCTCCTCGTCTCGCGCTCGCTTCTCTTCTTTCAGGCGATGAGGAGAGGGAGGTACAACCGCGCGAACCAAATCTTTGTTAAGGTCCTTCAACCCTGCAATCTCACCCTCCAGGTCCCGGATTCGAGCGTCTGCCCTCTCGGCAGTCTCGGCACCCTGCACAGAAAAGAAATGAGAGCTGAACTCGACGAAGAAATAAGTGGTGGCGCGATGCGAAGACTCACCACGCCGCCCTCGAAAGACCGCATCTGGTCCTTCAGTTGAGCATTCTCGGCAAGAACGCCCCGGTAGTAAGTGGTGAGCCCAACATTCTGGCACTCCAGCTGTAGGCATCGCCTCCCGGTCATGTGAGTAAGCTCGAGGGAACGCATCTGCGACCTCGCGCTCTCATAGGCGAGGGTCCTCTCCATCTCGTCCTTGTATGCTCCCGCATCCTCGCAGCCATACAAGCCTAAGGAAAGGGAGAAGGCATGACCGCTGATGGTGGACTTCTCCACCCAGGAGGGGAGGATGGTGGAAACCTCGGCCTTGTTGTCCTCCGGCCTCCAGCACAACAGGAGCTCACCCGAGTCGTCGCGATGCCTCTGACCCAGGCCGAAGTTAACGTGATTGATAGGGATTGGCGGGTTGGAGTTCTTCATGACCTCCTCGCTTTGCTCGTCGGCCTCCTGCCCATCTGATAGGATGGTGAGGTTGACCTTGTTGAACTCTGGCTCAGCATGTCCCTTCCCTTTCTCGGAGGGGTGCGAGCCCTGACCCTTCCTCTTCTTCTTCTTTAAGGGAGATTTCAAAGGTTGGTCGTGGCTGCTGGAAGCCTCGGGCCTCTTGCGAGAGGACGTCGGAGAAGGGGTGACGGCCTTGAGGCAGGCCTCGGCTCCCATAGTCGCGATATCGAAGACGGAGGAGGGTTTTCTGTTGCTCAAGTAGGGAGGGTTGAATGGTAGATCTCGCAGCCCTGAAAGGTTAGATGATGATTTTTTGGATAAGGTCACAAAAGTGGAAAGTAGCGAGCGAGACTAGTACCTTCCCCGGGAGGAACTGGAGCTAGCGAGTCGACGTTGCGGTGGAGATGGGCCACCTCGAAGTTCTTCTTGCTGAAGAACTGGCACAAGGTGGCGTCATGGCCGCCGAGGGTCGGTGGCTTGTAGGTGGTCTCGCCATACTGGATCGGCGAGAGCGGAATGTTGCCGAAGTTCCCCTTCACTAAGATAAACTTCTGGGCCCAATTGTGGGCCTTGTTTACGATCTCGACGACCTTGGGACCCGACCCCACGAAGTAGGCGGTGCCGTCCTTGTAGGCTCGGAAGGAGAACAACTTCCTGAACACCGGCAAGCTGAATTCAATGCGCTCCTCGCGCATGTAACATGCGAAAGCGACGATGACCGCGACGACGTTGGGGGTGAGCTGGGCGGGGACCACGCCATAATGCTTGAGTACCTGTCAAGCAAGGCTGGGAAAAGTTAGTTAACGGCGGGCGAGAGATTAATCGGCGAAGAGAAAGTAGCTGAGGCAAGGAGGTACCTGGCGAACCTCCGGCCACAGAGGCAGCCGCAGACTGACCGCGAAGGGGGTCGTGGGGATGGCTAGCTCGTCAGGGTAGGGAATGTTGATCGTGTCGTCCTCGCCCAGACAACGCGGAATAAACCCGGCAGGAACGAAGGCGGAGATGGCTTTGAGGTACTCCTCCTTGGTCAGGTTATGGTGGTAGAAGGTGTGGTCTGCGAAAGCCCAGGCGCACTTCCGGCGACCCTCCGCCTCAGCAGCGTCGTTAACCATCTTGGGAGAGACCTGCAGAGTAGAAAAAAGTGCGAGATGGGGAAAAGAAGCGAGAGCTCCCGAGCAGAGAAGGAAGAAGGTTGGCGATAAATACGGTAGGTGGCTCGTAGTTATGAGACCCTATTTATAGAAAAATAAAAAAGGCGGGAAGAAGTCCAAGAGCCGCGGGGTGCGAGTATTCAGGCTGTCACATCAGTATCACTGGCGAGAGTGAATGCTACTCCGCGAAATTGCGAGTGAGCGAGAAGGACCTGCGAGGTGTGTGCCAACAAATTTTTGGCAGAGCATCAGGCATTCAACAAGATAATAGCATTCTCAGACAAGGAGCGAGCGAGAACTAATAAATAAAGTCAGTCGTCGCTCGACTAGCGAGAGTTCACAGCGAGTAATAGTGCGCGAGTACAATCGTCCGCCCTAAGAAATAATAATACGAAATGTTTTTGAAAGAAAGAAGGATCGCGAGGCTAATTTGGGAGCCATTTCCACCTACCACCCCCTCGCGGTCCGGACCTCAGTGGCATTCTCGGATTGTAATATTCGAGGGCGGAGTGACCCGCCCTATCCGTCAAGAAGGCGTAATCCCTCATCTGCGCGATATACACCTCCGGCGAGGAAGCCCCCTCAACATGATCTCGGGGCATCGCGGCTCGGAGTCTCGCACACTCATCCCTCAGAGCAGCATTGCTGGCCTCGGCAGCCTCCCTATCCCACATCGCCTGAAGATTGAGGTCCAGCAGCATTCGCTGTTGTTTCTGAAACACCTCAACGGTTCTCTGCTTCATCGCCTCGGGGTCTCGCGGATCTCCTAGGAAGTTTTCCAACTGCTCCGGGAGGGGGGACATCTCATCATCCCCGTAGTCGGAATCAGTGTGAGGAGATTCAGAGGTCCCTGCGAGAGACCATAAAAAAGTTTAGCATCAAAAGGAGGACGGTTGCAAACGTCGCAGAGGAATAAGACCTTACTCGGAGGAAGGCGAGAAGGGTCTGGCCGACCCTCTAAGACGTGGCCATAGTGAGGCAATACTGACTTACCCAGGCCGGGATGATAGGCCTTGTCGTTGACAGGAGGAATCTTTGGTGGTCGCGAGCCCCCAGAGTCATCACTCTGCAGAAGATTGAAGCCCGACGTTTTTAGGGTGGTGTCGGTGATGACGGGGGAAACAGGTCGCGAGCCCTGACGGGTCGTTGTCTTCACGGGCGAGCATGCGAGGGGGGGGGGGGGGGAAAGGAAGGTGAGTAGTCGACAACATGCGGGGAAGCTAGCGAGGGAGAACGCGTACCGGTAGCCTTTTCAGTAGCGAGGACAGTGTTCATTGGGGAAGCATGTGGGGATACACCTCTGTGCTCGTCTCCACCCTGGTGAGCGTCGCTATCCTGACAGCGGGCGAGACTTAGTAATATGATTCTCACTGACCTAACTATAGATATCGCATACCTTCTCACCAGGCTGATTGACGGGGGAAGACTCTAGTAGGACGGACTCATCCCCGGCTCGGCAGACCGCTTTCGCCTTTTTGGTTTTTGACACCCGAGGGGGAGGCGGGCGCTTCATCAGAGCGGGGACTTTTGCCATGGAAGTCATCCCGCTGGCCTTGTTGGCCTTTAGTCGATCCTCAAAATCTTTGGACAGTGATATCGGCAACTGCTACAGTAAAGAGAAAGGAACGAAGAGTAAAATAGCGGCGCGCGTCGCTGTGGACGGAGGAGACGTATATATAACCCTTCAGTGGGCCCCACTAAAGATTCTTGACAGCTCACCACCAGGATGGCAAATACTGGGGGTTGGATGTTTCTTCGCGAGCCTCGGTAGCCTAGAGAAGAGCGGGGATTGTGTACAACCCCGATATTCGCCAGGACGAGAGAGACGGGAAAAGACCAAACAGTCAAGGTTCCCTCAAGAAGGGGCAGGCGAAACGGATGTTTGCCGACGGCATGCTGGTAGGAGGGCGAGATGAGTACTCGCCGAGCACCCGCGAGATGACCTGTTCTAGGCAACATGGAGGTTTGCGAGGTCGGACCCCGACAGGTTTGCGAGGTCGGACCCCGGCATGTACCCTCCAAAAGGGGAACTCGCTGACTAGCGAGCGAGGTACGCGAGGAGGCCAGCGAGAGCTCTCGCGAGTACTGTCCTCGCAGGCCCTTTGCTCCTAGGCCCATGAGAGAAATTACCCTTTTACCCTTGTGGCCTGCCAATAGCCCCTCCGAACAGCGGAGATTGGCTATCAGCAGACCAAATTTGAGGTGCGTATAGCAAAATCGAGAGGCAGAATCCTGCTATTTGCAAGCCAGATCAGAAAGTCTATAAATAGGATCCAAAGGGCACCTTTGGAGAGGAGTTCTTCCTTTGGGAGCTTCTCTCTCCTCAGGCCTTCCTTGATCTCTCCAAGGTGCCCGGGCTTCAGCTTTTGGCTTGGGAGGGGAAGCGCTCTAAAGATCTTCCGGGTGTGTGGTGGGTCCTCCTTGCTGAGCCTAAGGATCAGTTTCCAACTCCGTGGCTTCGGCCTGTTCTCTCGCGAGATTAGTAAGTGCTAGTCGCCCCCCAACCCGTTGGGGGACCCGAACTCCACCGAGACCATTTATTGGTTTCAACATTTTCGATTTTCTAAATTTTTTTGAGTTTTTTGGGCTTTACAAGTGCTTAAAAAGAAGAAAACATAAGAAAATATAATTTATAATTTTTTGAAAATTTTCTAATTTAAAAAGAACTATTTACACCCCATACTTAAAGTTAAACATTATCCCCAATGTTTAAAACTAAGTATGAAGTAAGAGAAAATAAAGTGCAAGACAAAACAAGAATAAAAATAGAAAAGGAGAGGTTAAGAGGGCTTCCCTGGTTATGAAGATGCGGGGGAAGCGGAGGTTACCTACAAAACATGTTAAAATAAAAAGAAAAATAATAAAAAGATAACTTTGGGGTGCCTCCCAAAAGCGCTTTGTTTAGGTCGCGTAGCTTGACCCACTTGCCGATCATATAATGGAGGTGAATAGAACTCACAATACACTTCCAAGTAAAAACACGAATCGTCGTTTTCTAATGTGTTCCGCATCGAGGAATTTATGCCGAAAGTAACTTCATCGACTCCAACCCGTAGGAGGAGCTTTCCGTTACTTACATCAATAATAGCGCGGGAGGTGGCAAGGAAGGGGCGGCCAAGTATGAGGGGTACTTCGGCATCCTCTTCGATGTCAAGAATGACAAAATCCACAGGGAAGATGAATTTGTCAACCTTGACGAGCACGTCTTCCACTATTCCTACCAGATATTTTAAAGAACGATCCGCTAATTGAATACTCATTCGAGTGGGGCTAGGATTTCCTAGACCTAGCTTTTTAAAAAATGAAAATGACATGAGATCGATGCTTGCTCCAAGATCCGCTAAGGCGTGTTTTACTAACGAATTGCCAAATAAACACGGGATGGAGAACCTTTATGGGTCATTTGCTTTTTGAGGCAATTTGTTGAGTACAACTGCGGAGCATTCTGCGTTTAAAGAAATATGCGAAATATCTTCTAACTTTTTCTTATTGGAGAGCAACTCCTTAAGATATTTCGCATATTTAGGCATTTGAGAGATAGCCTCGCAGAAGGGTACATTAATATGAATTTGCTTTAAAATGTCTAAAAAAAATTATAATAATTTTCGGCCCACTCGCTTTTAGGCTTAGACGGATACGGAATATTAGAAGTAGAAGCGCGCAAAGCTAACGTAGTGGGCAAATTCGAAGATAAATTAAGAATTGGAGGAGGAGGAGAGGAAGTTACCATGGGTTCGTCCTTTTTTGAAACCACCTCCTTTCCGCTTCGGAGTGTAATCGCGTACGCGCTCTCCTTTGGATTTTGCTTTGTATTCCCCGGTAGTGCTCCTTGCTGACGCTCAGAAATCATCTTTGCGAGCTGGACCACTTGATTCTCTAATTTTTTTATCAACCCGGTGAGGTTCCGGATGTTCGTTTCATTTGTAGCAACATATTTTGCAAAAACCTCTTCAAGCGGAGAGAGTTTTTGCTGTTGCGGTGGAAAACCGGGTGGATTAAAATTTTGAGAAATCAAATTTGGAGGCGGAGTTAAGTTATGAAATTGATTGGGGGGAGGTTGATTTAAATTCATAGGACGCTGAGCATTTCCTTGGTTGCTCCACGAGAAATTCGGATGATTCCTATAACCCGCATTGTATGTGTTGTTATACGGAGCGGTGTTGGGGTTATAGGAAGGCCGAGGCGGATTTCCCATGTAGTCAACATGTTCTTCAATTAAAACGTTATTAGCCCAAGGAGGAGTGGCGGAGGAAGTAGACATCTCCGCCACTTGCTTTGTTAAGCGCTCAACTTGTAAAGCCAAATTTGTGTTAGCGTCTATTTCAAAAATTCTGTCCAGCTTATTAGGCCGCGCTCGGGGCATGTTCCATTGGTACGCATTTGTGGCCATCTCTTCGAAAAGCTCTTGAGCGGCGACCGGGGTTTTGTTATTTAATGTCCCCCCGGCGGCCGCATCAATCATTTGCCTCATTTGGAGATTTAAGCCATTATAAAATATTTGCACTTGTTGCCAGGTGGCAAGTCCGCGGTGAGGGCATCGACGCAAAAGCTCCTTGAAGTGCTCCCATGTGTCATAGAGAGTCTCCGAGTAGATTTGCATGAATGACGTAATATTCGTGCTTAATTTAGCGGTCTTTGAAGGCGGGAAATATATATTGAGAATTTTTTCCGCCATTTCGGCCCATGTAGTGATGGATCCCCTAGGTAGGGAGCCCAGCCACTGCTTGGCCTTAGACCGCAAAGAAAAAGGAAAAAGACGTAATCGAATGGCGTCATCAGTGTGGCCATTGATTTTAAAAGTATCACAAATTTCAAGAAAGTAAGAAATATGCGAATTAGGATCCTCGTTCGGTTGACCATCGAAGGTCACCGATTGTTGCACCATTTGTATGATGCCGGACTTGATCTCAAAATTATTGTTCGCCACCGTGGGGCGAACAATACTTGATTGTGTGCCTTCCAAATTTGGCCGCGCATAATTGGACATGGTCCGTTGCGCGTACTCATTAGGATTTGGCTCATTAAGATTAGGAGGATTAAGATTATGATCCATATTCGCTGCGTTAGTGTCCCCGATCAACTCTTCGGATTATACTTGATTTTCCTGATCACGAGAACGGTGGTGCCTCAAAAAGGTTCGCTCGATCTTCGGATTAAAAGGAATAATCGAAGTGCTACCTCGGGTCATACACTAAAAAGAGAAGAAAGGAAGAGGAAAAAACTAATTTTTTTTTCTTTTTGAAATTTAGAAAAAGCAAAATAAAATAAAAAGAAGCATGATGAAATTAATAGCTATCCTCTTTTCAAAATATCTACGCAAAGTCCCCGGCAACGGCGCCAAAAACATGATATAGAAATTTCGGTGTTTTGAAATTAAGTGAAGGGTTGAAGATTTTCTCCAAAACTATATCCGATTAAGGCAAGTGTACCTTATCGTCTATAGTATAGGATATTTAGGAATAGCAAGGTCGTATTCCACGGGGCGCGTTGATTACTTCTACTTCGAGGAAAGTCACCATTATCTTATCGACGAAATTTTGAGGTTTGTTTTGCTTAACTAAAATAAAGACAAAAAGCAAGCTAAATGAAAAGATTAAACAAAAATAAAAAGGCTTAATGCTCAAACATAGTGGAGGGAGAAAAGGAAAGAAACATTACCATTGCATGAAAGAGAAATTGCTAAAGAGAAAGAAAGTATGAAAGAGAGCAAACTTAAATTTTATTGAAAACCAAAACGATTAAAAGCTTAAAAAGTGATTACAAGGCTAGGAAGGAAAAGATTACAAGCTTTAACTAACTATTGCATAAAACTAAGAACTAGCACATTACATGAATTGAAAAGGAAGAACATGAAATTGAAAGACATGAAAAAGCATTGAAAAACTTCACAAACTGCTCTAGCAGCACTTCCCCCACTCCAAAATTCTGAACCCTGGACTCAAGGAGAGCCTCTGAATTTATAGCAGAAATTTTCGAGTTACACGCCCTCGGTCACGGGCGTGACCTAGGGCGTGTAAACATTACTGATAGTGGATATGGCAGTGGCGTGGACTTTGCGTGGCGGCGGCAGAAAATCGGACATTACACGCCCGTGTAACTTTGGTCACGGGCGTGACTTTGGACGACTTCATTAAATGCAGTGTGGGCCGGTTTGCGACGGCGGCGTGCAGGGATCACGCGGGAAAGTCACGGGCATGACATAGGAGTCACGGGCGTGTACCTGGGCGCCCTCAATAAATGCAGCGTGGGCTAGAATTTTGCGCAGCAGAAAGTGTTTGTCGAACGCTGCTCGACATTCGTCGAACGCAGGGGCAGAGCGCGTTCGTCGAACGCTGCTCGACATTCGTCAAACGCAAGGGCAGAGCGTGTTCGTCGAACGCTGCTCGACATTCGTCGAATGCAGGGGCAGAGCGTTTTTTTTGTCGAACGGAGGTCTTTAGGCTACACGCCCTTGGTCACGGGCGTGACTGAGGGTGTGACTTGTGATTTTCTCCAATTATTCCCCAAAATTCTTCAAAAATAAAATTAAACTATATTTAGAACAGAAATTATAAAAAAAGTGATTTTAAACAAAAATATAAATAATATTTGCAATTTTAAATTAAAACTAAACTAAATACTATAATTAAAATATGCATAAATACTACTCATCACGTCACTTGAAGACCAAGAAAGTATGATAGTTCACCCATACTACTCATTTCAAATTTAGATTGCATTAGATTAGAGAACCTTTTGCATAAATTTGAATTAGTAGAGCCAAAAATAATATCATCTACATATATTTGAACTAGTAGAGTTTGATTTTTATGTATCCAGAAAAATATGGTTTTATCTACTATTCCTCTACAGAACTTGTTTTCCAAAAGAAAATTAGCTAAGGTCTCATACCATGCTATGGGAGCTTGTTTGAGACCATAAAGAGCTTTATTAAGCTTAAATACATAGGAGGAGTGAGTTGGAGATATGAAACCTGGTGGTTGTTCCACATAGACTTCTTCTTTGATGTCTCTATTAAGAAATGCACTCTTTACATCCATTTGATAAACTTTGAACTTCGTGTATACAGCAAAGGCTAGAAAGATCCTGATAGCTTCAAGTCTTGCAACACGAGCAAAGGTCTGATCATAATCTATGCCTTCTTCCTGTGAATATCCTTAAGCTACCAATCTTGCTTTATTTCTGACTATGTTGCCTTGATCATCAAGCTTGTTCCTGAAGACCCATTTGGTGCCAATAACTGGATG
The DNA here is from genome assembly GCA_033032865.1 of Dactylorhiza incarnata. Classification (NCBI taxonomy): domain Eukaryota; kingdom Viridiplantae; phylum Streptophyta; class Magnoliopsida; order Asparagales; family Orchidaceae; genus Dactylorhiza; species Dactylorhiza incarnata. Next base: position 402,189 of record JAWHQI010000415.1, on the reverse strand, counting down.
GCCTTTTGGTCTTGGAACCAAATCCCAAAATTTGTTCCTTTCAAATTGGTTGAGCTCCTCTTGCATTGCAAGAATCCAGTTTGGATCTTGTCCTGCATCTTTTATGGTTTGAGGTTCAACTTATGATAGGAAGCAAGTATGCATCTGATTTTGATGTAGTTGATGCCTTGTTTGAACACCTTCTGAAATATCACCAATGACTTGGGATATTGGATGATCTCTAACTGTGATGTTGTCAACAGTTGGAGTTGGTTCAACAATGATATCCACTTGGGAAATTTGTTCAGCTGTCACTTGATTTGAGCTGTCAGCAAGATCTGGATGATCTTCTTCTTCACTGTCTTCAAGATTTTGTGTTGATGGAAGTAAAGATTCTTCTTTCTGTAGATCTAATCCATTGAGCTCTTCACATAGAGCTGGTACCTGCATAGTATGTTTGGTAGAGGTGGTGTTCCTCTCCTCAAGTAACATGTTAGTCTCATCAAAGGATACATGCATGGACTCTTCTATCTTAAGAGTAGATTTGTTGTAAATCCTATATGTCTTACTAGAAAGAGAATATCCAAGGAAAATGTCTTCAGCAGCTTTTGCTTCAAACTTCATGAGATACTTCTTATCATTGTTGTGCACATATCATTTACATCCAAATATCTTAAAATAGTTAACCTTAGGCCTTTTATTCTTAAGTAATTTATAGGGAGTCTTGCCCTTAAGCTTATGTATAAGGCTTCTGTTCAACACATAATTAGCTGTGCTCACTGCCTCTGCCCAAAAAGAGAGTGGCAAGTTTGCATCAACAAGTAATGTAGTTGATGATTCAATAAGGGTTCTATTTTTCCTTTCAGCTACCCCATTTTGTTGAGGAAATCTAAGAGCAGAGAAACATTGTCTGATCCCTTCTTTTCCACAAAATTCTCTCGTCAGAAGTGACTCAAACTCAGTGCCATGATCACTTCTGATCAATGCAACTGCAGCAGAGTACTCAATCTTAATGAACCTGAGAAAGTCTGTCAGAATATTGAAGGTGTCAGACTTGTTCCTAAGAAAGAACACCCAAGTGAATCTTGAGAAGTCATCTACAATCACTAAAGTGTAATGCTTCCCTCCTAATCTTTGTATTGCAGTAGGTCCAAAAAGGTCTAAGTGCAATAAATACAAAATCCTAGGTGAATCACTCTTGGATAAAGACTTAAAACTACTTCTAGTTTGCTTACCTAATTGACAAGCCCTACAAAGTCTTTCCTTCTTGTATGAACCAGATTGGAGTCCTCTAACAAGATTATCCTTAGAAAGCTTAGATATAGTTCTAAGGTTAATATGTCTAAGCCTTTTATGCCATAATTCATTAGTTTTACTTATAGAATTGAAAAAGCAAATATCAGAATTGGCAGAGTCAAAATTGACTAAATAAAAATTTCCATGTCTAATACCAGATAACACATTAATGTTTTTATTATTGGTAATAAGACATATGGAATGATTGAAAGTTACCTAATAAACTTCATCACATAACTGGCTTATGCTGATTAGGTTGTGCTTCAGACCCTTGACATAGGCTACTTCTTTGAATGTCACTGCTCCAACCTTGATCTGACCATAGCCTTTGGTTTGTCCACAGTTGGAGTCTCCAAAGATCACCTTGGGTCCAAGCTTTGCCTTGTAGTTGTTCAAATTGGCCTTATTTCCAGTCACATGTTTTGAACAGCCACTATCCAAATACCATTGTTCATTCCTGTTTGAATAGCTGTGTACCTGCACAATAGAAAAAATAAACTAGTTGTTTTTGACCCAGACTACCTTGGGTCCTTTTATATTACCACAAAACTCTGAAATAAAAGACATTTCAGGCTGATCCTTATAACCTTTTGGATGATATCTCCTTGGAGGTATTATCCATTCAGTGAAAGGATTGTAAGTATGAGAAGGAAAAGAATTCTGCAAATTTTCTGTATATCTTCTGTTCGACGAACTGGGCTGAGTTCGTCGATCGCCGTTCGACGAAGGGATGTGCTTTCGTCGAGCGCCGTTCGAATAATGACTTTATAGAAAATCTGTCTTCAGAGTTCATCGATCTCCGTTTGTTGAATTCGTCTGATTTCGTCGAGCTCCGTTCGACGAATTCTGCTGAATTCCCTTATTCTTTACAGCCTTGCTTGAAATATTTTTATTTTCATCTACAACCTCTTTGCTTTTAGCAGAAATGAATTTTATAGGTGTAGAGAGTATGTTCTTCTTAATTAGAGGTGGCTCACTTGATGATGCACCCAAGCCTAGTTTGCCACTTAATCTGACATTTACTGTGCTTGTAATGTCCATCAGTTTGATGCTTCTCCCATTTAGGGATTCTTCAAATTTCTTGGCCTCAGAAAGTTTATTCTCAATGAGAATGATTTGTTCTCTAGAGGCAGCCAAATCTTTCTTAAGGTTAACATTTTCTTCACTTATTTTCTTCATTTAAGCTAGCTTATGTCTGAGTGAGATTATTTCTTTCTCAAATTTTATTAAGTCTAAGCAAAGAAATTTGAATTCATCTTTGAATTCAACTGAAGTAAAATCAAAATTGGAGATTACCTGATCAGCATCATTTTCAGCTTCTGATCCTGATTCTTCTTCATCTGAATTGATAGCTGAGGCATTGATAGCCATCATGCAGAAGCTCTTTCCTTCTTCATCATGTTCATCATCAGAAGAGATGGATGAAGATGCACTTGCTGACTCACTGCTTGAGTCATAAATTGCAATCAGGCACTGATCATTCTCCTTTGATTCTTCTTCATCATCAGATGAGCTGGATGATGATTCTAATTCAGTGTCACTCCAAGTTTCTGCTACAAATCCTCTTCCCTTTTGTTGTTGTTTGTGAGAGGAAGACTTGCTGGAGTGCTTTCTTTCTTCTTTGTTCCTTTTCTTTTCTTTCTTCTGATTCTCTGGAGATTCTGGCAGAATGTGTCCAGGTTTCCTGCAACCATAACAAATGATTTCTTTAGGATTTGACTTATCATACCTTGGGTTTTCCCTTGATCTGGAGTCCTTCTTTCTGAGATCCTTCTTGGCCATCTTGTAGAATCTTTTGGCTAGAAGGCTCACGAACTCCTCATCTCTTGGAGCCTTTTATTCTTCTTCAGTAGCTTGGAAAGCTATATTCCTCTCCTTCTTGGATCCTGAAGATGAAGTTGATTGTTCAGCTTCTCTGGTTTTGATAAGTTGCTCATAGGACTCATTAAGGCTTCTTGCTTCTTGGATTGGCCAGATCCTAGAGTCCCATGTGCTGGGGAATCACATAAGGATCTTATCATTGATCTCAGTGATAGAGATCATTTTGTCCAAGGTCTTCAGCTCATTGATTATGAGGCTGAGCCTATTGTACATATCAACAACTGTTTCAGATTCTCCCTTTTTGAAATTCTCATATTGAGAAATAAGATGGGATCTTCTGTCCTTTCTTTCATCAGCTGATCCTTCAACCATATTGTTGAGAGAGATCCATATTTCTCTTGCAGATGTGCATTCCACTACTTTCTGAAAAATGTCCTCAGACATTGTTTGTGCTAGAAGGTTCATTGCTTTTGCATCTGCACTTCTTTGCTTCTTATGGGCTTCAGTCCACTCAGGTGGTGGAACAACATTGTTGTTAGTTGTGGTGTCAGCACTATTTATTGTTGTGGGAGCTGGAGGTCCTGTCAAAATCATATTGAAGATTTCCTCATCAATAGAATTCATGTACAACCTAATCCTTGCCTTCCATAGTGCAAACATACAGAGATTGCACATAGGAGGTCTTGTGCTAGAATATTCATTATTTTGTGTGATGAGTTTTAACAGAAAGAGAAACTCTAAAATAAATTAAGATCTAATTGAACTTATGATTCAGGTGTTAGCCTGTAAAAATCAACTACCCTCTGATACCAATTGAAAGTGGAGGTTGGATCTTAATGTTACTCTAGAGGGGGGGGGGGGGGGGGGGGTGAATAGAGTATTAAAAACTTTTCCCTTAATTTTATAGCGGAATTAAAAATACTGATATATATATATATGTGTGTATATTGAGTGACTTATAAAAATTAAATAAAAACAAATCAGCACAGCATAACAACACATAAATTCACAAGCACAGAGACACAAGGATTTTTATAGTAGTTCCCCTATAAACCTGGGTACGTCTACTCTTCTACCACACTTGGTAGGATCTAATAAGTTTTTGATCAGGTGCCCTAGCACCAAGGGGTTTTTGATCAGGTGTCCACACACGAAGTGAGCTTTTGATCAGGTGCTCTAACCAAATCATAGGTTTTTGCTCAGGTGCCCTGTCACCAAAAGGTTTACTTTTGAAGGGAGTAAGAACCCTGTCACAAGATGGAATAAAGAGGTTAAGAAGTTCTTCTCTGTCAACAGTCTGAGAGAAGACTCTAGTGGATGTTGATGGTGTAAAGCTCCCCCTGTCTGATTGAAATTCTTGACAACTTGAGGATGGAGCTTTCTCTTGAAAATATCTTCCTTGATAAGCTGATGAATCTGAGAGACAAATGTTCCTCAGATTATTGTTGCTCTATAGAAGATTTGAACTTGCAGCAGAAAGTCTGAGAGATTGATCTTGAAGATATTCTCAGAGAATGAGATGCTGCTTAAGGAAGATGAACTTTCTTTTTCTTTCTAAATAATTTCTCAACAGATGCTCTGATATTTTCTATCTCTGTGTATCTTCTTTTTCTTTCTGGTATACTATATTTTTTGAAAGAATACGACTGATTTGAATTTCAAATCTCTCTGAATAGGAATAGAATAATCTGCATTAAATCTTTTCTTGGAACTTTCACTGATTCAGCCAATCTTAATTCCTTTCCTCTTCAATAATAAATTATATCCTTTTCCAATAAGCTAAACGGCTATATTTCTCGATAGAAGGAATTGGAAGTCGAATAAAATTAAAGGAGGAATAAAACTTGTCTTATCTAGAAGAATAACTCCAAATGAAGAATAAAACTGAATCTGATGGATGAACTGAGTTCAGAGAAATGGAATAACTGATCTGAATAATCTGAGAGAAATTTGGTCGATTTGAGATAAGATTTCGTCGACCTGAAGGAAGAGTTTATCGAACTGAACATCTGATAAAGAATTCGTCGAACACAGGATGATGTTCGTCGAACTAAAGAATTCATCGACCGCTGAGCCTGCTGAGCCGCTGAGCCACTGAGAATCGTCGACCACTGAGACGCTGAGACTGGATCACGCCGTTCGTCGAACGCAGAGAGAAGACCGTTCGTCGAACGCAGAGAGCAGTTCGTCGAACCCAGTGTTGTGTTCGTCAAACGCAGAAACTTAGAGAAATTCTAAGTTCTAGCTATCTTATCAGCCTAAAACTATGACCCTTAGACTATACAATGGGGGTCAACTTAATCCTAGTCAACACATAGTGATCCTAGCCCAAATCAGTAATAGGGTTGTTCCAACACTTTAGTTCTTCATCGTTTTCTTCCCTCCAATCGTCCTGCTCTTGCTGAGATAACAACACCCTTAGACTTTTCACCTCGAATTCAACAGGAATAAGACCCTCTGAACCATGTGATAGTTTGAAAGGAGTTTCTCCAGTAACTGAGGTGGTACTGGTTCTCAAGGCCCATAACACTGAAGATAATTGTTCCGCCCAATTTCCCCAGATATTTTCTACCTTTTTCTTCAAAAGATTAATTATGAGTTTATTGGCAGCTTCTACTTGGCCGTTGCTTCTAGGATGATGCACAGAAGCAAAATGCAGCTCGGTGCCAATCTGGCCACAGAAGTCTAGGAGTTGAGGATTGTTGAATTGAGAACCATTGTCCGTAATAATTTCCATTGGAATACCGTGCCTGCATACGATCTCCCCCCAGATAAAATTTTTCACAACTTGAGTAGTAATTTTGGCCAACGCTTTTGCCTCTATCCATTTGCTGAAATAGTCGATCATGACAATGATATATCGGCGCTGCCCACGTGCCAAAGAAAAAGGTCCAACCAAATCCATCCCTCAAACTGCAAACGACCATGGTGTTGCTATAGATTTAAGCTGCTGAGACGGTTGGTCCTGAAGGGGAGCAAACTTTTGGCATTGGACACATTTCTTTGAAAATTTCTCTGCATCCTTCCTCAATTGAGGCCAGAAATATCCTTGCCTTAGAATCCTTTTCTCCAATGTTTGATCCCCAGAGTGGCTGCCACACTCTCCTGAATGAACTTCTTGAAGAACAATTAGGATCTCTTCTTACGAGACACACCGAGCTAGAGGTGACAAGAAAGTTTTCCTATAAAGTATCCCTGCAACAAGATAATAATGATCTGCTTTTAGCCTAAACCTTTTCCTATATTTTATCATGGAGTGGAGTTTTCTGATTGAGAGATAAAGAATGAATGGATCCATCCAATATGGATGTTGATCTATCTCCATAACTTCTCCTTCCTCAATTGCTGGATGGAATAACTCTGAGGTGGTTCCTCCCGAGAGAAGACCAAACTTTGCCAATTCATCTGCTTCTGTGTTTTTCTCTCTCAGAATATGTTGAATAGAAAAACTTTTGAACCTTCCTATCTCTCCTTTAACCAAGGCTAGATACTGCTTCAGAATCTGGTCCCTAGTCTCAAAGGTCCCGTTAACTTGAGATGCCATTACCAAAGAGTCTATTTTGATCTGAACATCCTCGATTCCCAATTCCCTAGCAAATCTGAGACCGGCCAACAAAGCCTCATACTCTGCTTGATTATTAGTGGTTAGGAAATAGAATTTCAAATCTTGATCCAATCGGACTCCATTCGGATTGATCAACACAACTCCTACCCCAGATGAATTCCTTCCTGAAGCTCCATCAACAAAAATCGTCCAAGCAAGAGATCTTCCAACTTCCTTCTTCGAAAAAGCTTCACTTGCATCAACCATGAAGTCTGCTAGAACCTGAGCTTTGATTGCAACCCTTAAAACATAAGAGATATCAAATTCACTGAGCTCTATTGCCCATTTAGCTAGTCTTCCAGAATGCTCTGGCTTTTCTAAGACATTCTTCAATGGAAGATCAGTGACCACTTGGATCGAATGGTCTTGGAAATAAGGCCTTAGTCTCCTTGCCGAAGTCACGAGTATTAGGGCCAATTTTTCAAGGATCGGATAGCGAGTCTCTGCATCTTTCAGAATTTTACTCACATAGTAAACTGGGAATTGCTTCTTCTTCTGTTCTCGGACCAAAACTGAACAAATGGCATCAGAGCCAACTCCCAAATACAGAAAAAGATCTTCTCCCTCCCTTGGGATTTAGAGCAGAGGGGTTGATGTCAATTGCTTTTTAAGCTGATTAAAAGCATCATCACACTCCTTCGTCCATTCAAACTTAGCCCCTCCCTAGAGGGTCTTAAAGAAATGAGCACTTTGTAGGGACACGAAGCTACCAACCCTCCCAAAAGCCCGGACTGTTGGGGAATGCGCATACCGCTCCTTTATAGAGCTGGCTATCCCAAGGCGGACCCACGGGGCGGCCAGTTAGGCCCACAGGGGACACGCCCTTCTGCTTCGACTAGTGCCGCAACACCGGGGGCATTGCTGGACCATAGCCCGCAAGCCCTCGATCCCAACAATCCCCCCCCCCCCCCCCCCAGCAACGAACCTAGGGTTTCGAACCCGTGACCTCCTCTGATACCACTTGTAGGTCTTCAATTAAGGGTAGAAAATCACCTAGAGGGGGGTGAATAGGTTATTTTACATTCTATTTAGATTCTTGATAAAATCTGAATAGTATGTGAGTTATAACAGAGCTTTCAAGAGACAAACACAAACACACAGAATTTTATAGTGGTTCCCCTATCTAGGGTAATCCACTTTCCACTTTCTCCCCTCTAGCAGTGTGCTAGATAGGGCTCATATCTCCTCCAGATCTCAGACCATAAAAAGGTCTTACGGCTCAGATCTCAACAGATCTTACAGTCTCAGATCTCAACAGAACCTGCAGTCTCAGATCTCAACAGATCCTACAATCTCAGATCTCAACAGATCCTACAATCTCAGATCTCAACATATCCTACAATCTCAGACTTCACAAAGTCCTACCTCAGCTTTAATAACAATAGGCTTACACTCAGATTCACCCCTGAATCTTACAACTCAGATCACAACTGATCCCACACCTCAGATCCATGAAAGATCCTACACTCGGATCTGACAACTCAGATCCTACAGGAATTGAAAGAGATAGTAATATCACTTAGACTCAGATTCTTCAATGTATTGAGTCTTCTTGATCTATCTGAATGATCAGACAGAAATCTTCAACAGAACAGCAACATCAAAATGGTCTTCTTGAATCGCACAGGCTATGATGACTGTTCTTCTTTAGGAAGACAGATTCTTCCTCCTTGACCTTCTCTCTTCAGAAATAATATCAGCACCAGATTGCTGAAAGGATTTCTTCATGTTAGAACGATTCTGAATGAGGAGATGGCTTCTTCAGATTCATCCTCTGATTTCGCCTTGAACAACGGAGAAGATAACAACTTCGATTAGGAATATTGAAATGCTTTATAATCATGAATCATCCCTTCTATTTATAACCCACAGCCCGCGCCTTCTGAGATGCCCTTTATGTCAACGTGACGTCAGATCTTTAATGGTCTTTAGTGACTTCAGAATTCACGAGGAGTTGAGACATGGTCATCGTCTCGACATGGCTCAGCTTGCTGTAGATGTACTGTTACACAATCTTTAACTTAGAGCTTTGCAGGAAGAGGGCGTTGAGTAGTGAGTATCTCTGTCGACGCTTTTTCTATAAGGTGTCGAGCGATGTGTAGAAGCTCGACACTTTCAACATAGACTGAAACTCTCAAAGCCTTCTTCTTAGGCGACGAGCAATCTTTAGTCGTTCAATTCTCTTTATCTGTAGGCGTCAAGCGATGTATAGGAGCTTGACGCTTTTTAACTTTGCCTTCTCATCTAGACTCTTTTTGCTAACGTTGAGCTAACTGAACTTAGTGGACGCTTCTTATTTCACGGCGTCGAGCGATATTCCTTGGCTTGGCGCTTCTTGACTTGGTCTCAGATCTTCAGTCAGTGACCTTGCCTTTTGATACAACAGACATGGGTCGACGCTTCTGGGTCACAGGCGTCGAGCGATATGTGGTGTCTCGACGCTTATGAACTTAGATGAATTTCTTGAGCACCTAACTTGACCTGATCTCCTGCACAGTGATTCTAGATAATATATCAAATACATTGTGAGGTATATCTTTGACTTAGGAATGGACTTCTCCAAATCTAGAACATTGTGGGCAATGGTCCCAACACACTTTTATCTCCATACCGAGAGATAAAGCGACTTAAGCCTGCCATTCTCCCTCCTAATTGTTGAACTTCTTTAGGAGACTTGGGAGGTGACATTTCCAAGATAGCCTTTACTTTATCAGGATTGGGTTCTAACCCCTCCGAAGTGAGAAGATGACCAAGAAATTTCCCCTTACTTGCCCCAAAAATGCATTTCAAAGGATTCAGTCTCATATTAAAGGTTGGAAGAGTTGCAAATGTTTCTGAAAGGTCGCTGAGATGAGAAGAGAATGATTTGCTTTTTATCAAGAGCTCATTGACATAAACCTCAAGATTTCTTCCTTTTTGACTTTTGAAAACCGTATCCATCATTTCTGATACGTTGCTCCAGCATTTTTAAGCCCGAAAGGCATCACAAGATAACAAAAGCAGCCGCCATTCGTGATAAATGAAGTGTGCGGGATATCAGGCTTGTGCATTCTAATTTGGTGATAGCCTGAGAATGCATCTAAAAAGCTCATACAAGAATACCCAACAGCGGAATCTACTAAAGAATCTATCTGAGGCAAGGGGTAGCAATCTTTCAGGCAAGCTTTATTAAGTTTTGTGAAGTCCACACACATTCTCCACTTCCCAATAGACTTTTTGAACATTACAACATTTGACACCCAGTTAAGATACTGAATTTCCTTGACAAATTTAGCCTTCATCAGCTTCTCCACCTCCTCTCGGATAGGTTGAGCAAGTCATTGCTACAGACCTCTTCTTTTGCCTTACGAGAGTGGAGTTCGGATCAATATTGAGATGGTGGCAAGCGATGTCTGGATCAACTCCTGGCATGTCATCTGCAGACCAAGCAAAGAAATCCAGGTTCTTTAGGAGGCAAGAGATGAGCTGGCTCTTGTCAGCTTCAGGGAATTCAACGTTGATGGAGAGCTTCTTGCTCTCATCTTCCTCGCTGATGGGCACTCCTTGAGTTGCATGTGCAGGTTCCAAGCAAACTCCATCTCTTTCAGCTTCATTGGCTTCTTCTGTAACCTCCATCTGGTCAGGAGTTTGAGCTGATGAAGACACCACAGCTTCTTGGGGAGAAGATGATACGATCACATCAACCGCCTTCACATAGCACTCCCTGACTTTCTTCGGATCACTCCTGATCCGGTGCTGCTTGCCATTAAAGGCAAATTTCACTGCCTGATGGTAGGTTGAAACTAACGCCTGATACCCATTCAGAACGGGCCTTCCAAAAATCACGTTGTAGCGGATAGGAGCATCAAAGACTATGAATTTCACGAGCTTCACGATGCCGACTAAAATCACCGAGAGGGTAACGACTCCCTCCACCACCTTCTTCTCCCCCGAGAAACCATAGAGAGGTCCCTCAGTTGAAAGATGAGGCTTTCCTGTCTTCAAAGCTTCGAAGGCAGGTTTGAAGAGCACGTTCACCGAGCTCCTAGTATCAATCAAAATTTTCTCCACAGTGTAGTTCTCTATCACTGCTTTGACGACGACCGCATCATCGAAGGGATTTGAGGTCGGAGGAAGGTCCTCTTCTCCGAAGGTGACCGTTCCTCGGACCGGGGCTGAGGAGGTAGCAACAACCTCTGAACGGTAGACTTTTTTTAAACTAGCCTTCCTTGAGGACTCCGGTCCTGCACCTCCGTGGATGCAGAAATGGTTGCCCAGAGCACCTTCATCATCTGCATCCACGCACTCACTGTGGAAACCGATGTTGCCGAGATGGCCAAGATCATAAACTTCTTCGCACTCCGAGTGAACTTCCACTACCTCCTTGCTCTTGGTGGTTGAAGCCTTAGAGGGATTATTCTTCTGGAGGAGATCACGGAGATTTCCCTCCTTCAGAAGCTTCTCCACTAACAAGCGAAGGGCTCTGCAGTCTTCGGTCAAATGACATCTTTCCCTGTGATACTCACAGTAAAGAGCCAGATTTCAAGACTTTGGATCAGAGTTAAGCGGAGCAGGCTTTCTGAAGAAAGGCTGCTTCTGGAGGATCTAGACTACCTCACTCATAGAAACGCCAAGGTCTGTGAAGGACTCTTGGGAATCATTGTAGAATGGCTGGGTAGTCAGAAGAGTGGGCTGAACATACTGGATTTGATGGACATGAGTGACTTGCGGAGCTGGAGCGGTAGGGGTTGGCAGCAGCGACCCTTTGGGCTGGAATTGTTGATTCCCCTGGTTGAAGCGGTTGTTGAGGAAGTTCCCTCCTCTTTTCGGAGCGAGAGGAGGAAACTCTTGATGTGACTTTGATGATGGCGGAGCTGGATAGAATCCTACAGAACCTTTCTGAATAGCCTTGCTAGTCAGATTGGAGACATAGGCGGGATTGCTGATTTCCCCTTCTATGTGGCGATTTGCAATACTGATCAGCTCTTGATAAGAGCTGGGATCTATAGTGGTGACCTCAAATTTGAGGGGTCCCTAATTCCCAGGATTTCCTTCTGGAAATGATCGATGAAGCGAGCCAGGGCCTCGCCATCTCCCTGCTTGATCTTGAAGAGGGCCGTAGGACCACTCTTCCTTTTCTTTGCGGTTGCAAACCACAGGAGGGGTTCGTGCCTCAGAACGGCAAAACTCGAGAAGGACTGAGAAGGCAGCTTATAGAACCATTCCCTGGCAGGTCCATCAAAGGAGGTGATCAACAGCTTACACCTCACTGATCTGAAATGGTCCTAAGAGCGACGACGGACTCGAAGGCTTGGAGATGCAAAACTGGGTCACTCTCACCAGTGAACATGGGGAGTCTGGGCTCTCTGAAGTCATTGGGAATAGCCTCCCAATGAATTCTATCAGAGAAAGGAGAGGGCTCTTCCGCCTCAACAATATCAGAAGGAGCAGAAAACTGGGCAGGAAAAGTTGCAGGAAAGGGAGCAGGGAAAGGAGCAAGGAAAGAAGCAGGAGGGGCAGGAGGAGAAGGAGGAGCAGGAGGAGCTGGAGGATAGACATAATCCTCTTGAAAGTTCAGGGTCTGGGCTGGAAGCCCCTGAGCTGCTGCTCTGAAAGAACCTCTACGATCTGTGAAATCCTCCTGTAGAGATCACAGAGGAGTTGTTGGCTGAGGGGTCGAGCGATCACAAGGGTGATCGCTGGCTAAGCGGTCAGGTGTGGCAACCTGACCGGGCTGAGGAAGAATCCTCTGGGATATCGTGGCTAGAACTTGACTCATGGTCTCGATCTGCTTGGCGGACTCCTGCTGGGTTCGAATGATCTCCTGGCAGTCACGGGCGGTCTCCTGCTGAGATCACGCGATCTCTTGTTGGGATTGCGTGATCTTCTGCTGAGCCTGGGCAACCTCTTGCCGAGCTTGAGCGGCTTCCCGGAGAGCCTGATCAACACGCAACCCGTAGCGACGCTCGAGAGATTCCAGATGATTCGAGTGGATGGGAGGATGACTACTAGAAGACCGGCGAACTCGCATCCTGCGATCTACCATCTTGAAGTCTATTGAATTCACCTAAACACTCTGATCTGAAGGTCGCTTGTTCGTTCTATTGGTACCAAAAAATGTACCTCCAAAACTCACACTAGGAAAAGGGGTTGGGGAAAACTGTGGAGTGCAGGTTACTTAAGACGAGAGATGAAAAAGAGGAAAAACGAGAACAGAAAATCTACTCGGATTAACCTCGGAAGGGTAAAACATGGGGGACTAGAAATAGAGCGGGATCTGAGGTAGAAAAGTGTCAGAATTCGAGACCGCTTACACAGGTTGTAAGCTGGAGCCTCGAAGCCAAGAGTCCATTTTCAAGTTCCCATACCCCTCTATTTATAGACGCGGAGGCTGCCCGAACGGGCAGATCCAAAAACTATGGTCTGCCCGGTGTTGGAACATGGTCTTCCGCATCTCCTAGGTTTGAGAATAACAAATCCTATGTAATTGATCTTGTGTGTTTAAGTGTGCAGGATAGCAAAGTTCACATGACTCAAGGATTACATAAGAATGTTGCCCCCAAAGTTGAGCAATCAAATCCAAAACTCCTACTAGCGCTGGCGGTAGTACTAGCACAGGTGCTAGCTGTCGTTCGACGAACTGTTAGCGGCGCTCGACGAAATGCTCATAACGGCGTTCGATGAAAATTCGCTCGACGAACTCTTTGCTCCGTTCGACGAAATTTTGATCGATGAAAATGATTGCTTGAGCGTAATTGCCAGGAGAACTTATAGAAGGACATAGTGCCAGGCGATATCCGATAACGCAGGCGATAGCGAGGAGCATAGTAGGCAAGGGAGAATTATTTCCTCGGATTGAAGATTCTGTCGCACAGAATGTGTCCTAATATGGGAGAGTGTCGGTGGTACCACTAGCGCAGGCGCTAGCGCTGAGACTATAAAAAGGACCCATTGGCTCCATCTTCCTCATCCTCTTCAGATCCAGAATTCCAGAGCTTCGTGCCACAGCATAAAGAGGAAGGTTCAGAGAGATACTCCCACAAATCCATGAAGGCTTAAGGAGATCCGTGGAGAAGATTTCAACGCGCTTCATCATCGGGACGAAATACCGCATCGACTACGATCATACTCTGCGTCTTCGTCTACTTCTCCAAGAGATCCACATAGAGGGAGTTTTTATATTATTGTCTTTGTATTTCACATCTTTTCTTATAAACGGTTAGTGAAATCACCTCGGTTGGCGACTAGGTCTGGGTAGGACTTAGGGGGAAAACTCGCCTCGTGTTGGCGACTAGATCTAGGCTAGGTCTAAGGGGTGCTCGAGGCCATATCTGGGGAAGGGTTGGCTAGAGCGGCTTGAGGCCGAATCTGGGGAGGATCGGCTAAAGCCAACCAGTTCGTGGGGATACAAGTCGGTATAGAAAACAAAAAGAGTCTTTCATATTTCGCTTTGATTTCTAGCATCATTGAAATCAAAATTTTGTAATCAATTTTATTAATAATAATCATGTCTCTCTTTGTGTAATAAAATTGAGTTGTTCTTCATTTCTCTAAATTGTTTATTATCCTCTCCTTTATTATACAACAATTTAGATCTTTATTTATAATCACTATTTTGATTTCTAATCTTGCATTATTATAAAGTTTTTCAAAATATAACTTAAGTTTTTGAAAACCCTTATTCACCTCCCCTCTAAGGGCGCCTACCGATCCAACACCCGGGATACAGGAAAGTCGGGGCAGAGAGAGAGGGTGCTAATATCAAAAAGATCAAAAAGGGCCAGACCGCCCGGTCTTGCGGTCTGACTAGAGCTTGACCGCCAGACACTTAGAAGAATTCTTGAACTGGTAAGACTTCGGTCCAGGCGTTCTCCCAAATAGGAGACCGCTGAGCAAGAGACTGGCTGAGCCAACAGAGTCGATTTGGACGGTCTCAAAAATTTGAGACCGCTAGGAAGGTCTATCCTGGCTGAGAAGAGAGGTCGCGGATTTTCCAGGCAAACATCCAGGACCTCTCCAAAACCCTAAAAACACAAAACAAACTAAATTAGACTTAAAATTAAATAAAAATACTAATAAATTATTAAAAAGAAAACTTAAATTATGATAAATATATAAAATATGTTTTATCATGGGTACTGCTCACCCCTATTTATAGATGTGAGGGCTTGCCCAAACGGGCAGGTTCTCAAAGTACGGGCTGCCCGGGATATAAGAGAACTGGGCAGGGATGAGAAGATATAGAGCAATAAAAGAACTTTGACTGTGCGGTCCGGCGCTCAGACATGCACTTGGTATTGGCTTTTTCTTGAGGTGATGTTGGTGTGAGCGGGGCGGTCTGGGAGGTTACCAAGCTTGTCAATGGGAGGACCGGTCTGGAGAGAGCTGAGAACTAGCCGCGCAATTCCAGATAAATACGATCCCCGCACATTTCAAGTTTTTGAGAACTTTAGAAATATTGTGCTTTAATTGCGGAGATCGCGACCTTCCTTTAATGCTGAACACTCTATAAATACAACTGCAGAGGCTTGGAAATTTATTTCAATCATGTGAGATGGAAATTTCTCTCCCCTAGCGGTAAGAATATTCTAGATCACGGCGAGCAGAGAAAAGATGAGCTTGCTGAAGAGTATTGGAGGGGTCTCCACGCGTTCTTCTCCCTTGAAAGATTCCATTGCCAAAAGAAGTTCTCGAGCGATTAATACCTCAAAACTGCGAACTGAAGTAAGTTCTAAAACGGTAAAGTCAACTGTATCCGCTAAGAAACCATCAGCACCAAAAAAAATAACTAAAGTTATTGAGAATGTTGAGCCCATGAGGGTGGTCGAGGTGGTCATGTCGTTCATATCTCTGATCATTGATATTGATGGACCTCCTTCTACTGACTTTCTTACTGTGCAGCTGGAAGGTACTGAAATAACTTTCGATATATTTCAATCTGACATCAATCTTTGGCTGATCACCAATCTGAATATACCAAGTTCTTTTGCTGGTCAAGAGGGTGGTGATCAGCAAGACTGCCTTCCTTTGGACAATCCTGACGACGACCATGTCACACTCAGTATGAAAAGAATTATGACCGTCGCTGACAGGCTAAGACAAGAACTTGGCATTCAGTCATATCTTGATGTTTCGATAAGAAAATGCCACTGATCAAATTCCGAGCTGTTAGAGAAGGACGACAGTGTAATAATAAAAAAGACAATATTGACTAAGGATGGGAAGAGGGAGAGAAAGAGGAAAAATAAGAAGAAGCTTCTAACCATTGAGACCAGAGCGATTAACCAGGGTGCCATTGATGGCGAAGAAGGAGAAGTGTTGCGGTCTCCCGCTGAGAAGGAAGGTGGACATTCTGACATGGGTTCTCCACCCTTGGATGATTCTTTGCCGCTCAAGGAGGTGGACTATGATTTAACTGCATATTTAGACGACGTTTTCTCTAAAGGTGATGATAGTAACCCTACGATTAATTTATAGATTATTGATGTCCATGTTGTCAAGGAGACAATGGTTGATGCTGGTGCTGAGGCGGCAAGAATTCTAAAAGAGGAGAAGATGAAAGAAAAGGAGAACCAGATCCAGCTAGCTATAGAAAGGACTGGTTTGACCGATGATGTCGCGGTCACTTCAGCGACTAAATAAGTTGAGATTGAAAAAGCTACGGCGGCTCGGGTAGAAGATGTAGAAGCTATCTTGTCTGGTAAGGCTCATGTCAAACCATGACTTTATGTTTCTTCAAAGTCCTTCAAGTCTTACTTGTCGAGCGATAAGAGACTAGAAATAGAAATTATCCCCTTGGGCGATCTCTTTTTGACGACTAATGTCGGCTTAAAACAAAGACGCAAGGAAGGAAAGCGGTCTCAAAAACAACTCAAAGATATAAACTCTGAATGATTTAGACCTTTTGATCGCTTAGTTCTGACCTCTCCTTTTGCGGTCAACAAAGTAGATGAAGTGCCTTTGCATACTTCCAATCGTGCGGTTGATCGCTTATATCATTTTTATTCTTCAAGTGTAAACATATTCCTTACCGCGCAGTTACTTACTTCTTACCGCAGATGAAGAACCAGTGGAAAACATCAAGCCGCCCATGAAGATCCCGAAGTCCTTCTGAAAGCTTCTAAGTCCCATGATCGAGGATATAAGGACAATGCACCAAAGAGAAAGAGCTCTTGAAGATCAGGTGCAAATTCAAGATGCTACTTTCGATAAGGAGCTGAAGGAGATGTTGGCTGAAGTGGAGACGCAGATGTTGAACCAACAAAAAGAATAGACTGATCGCATTCGGAAGCTAGAGAAAGACATTGAATATTACAATTGAAAAGTCGCGCCCTTGTCCGTTGTTGTCGATCGGACTAGGCGGTCTAATTCTGATGTAACAGTGGGTAAGGCAGGATCATCCACTACCGGTCAGCGGGGAAAGAGGGTTCGGAGGTGATGTAAAACAACGCGGAACACACTTCACAAATTCTTTCACAAGTGTAGCACAACAATGACAATGAGAAGAACGAATATTACCATGGCATTAACTATCTCTTTACAATGCGAGGTATACATGGCGAGACATGATTCATAAGAATAAAGGAGAAGAGAAGCACAAAACACATGTGTAGAACAAGCCGCAGCGACCTGGCACTTGAGACTGCCAGACCGCGCGAACAGACAAGCTGGACGAAAGCTACTGAGACCGCGTGAACATAGTACAGACAACACCTGCCAGACTGCAACCCCAGACCGCCAACCCACTGTTTTATTTCTCTGCTGAAAACAAACATTCCGCACTTCTTGATTGCCCAGACCGCACGGTCTTGATCAAAGAAGAACCCGCGAACTCTGAACGAAGAACCGCTATCTGCGACAGACCGCAACTCAAGAATGCCTGGCCACTTAAGACCGCCTGATCAACTGAGTCCGCGGCACAGACCACGAACACCTAAACACAGTCCGCCCGGATTGGTTTATTCAAAGATGGAAGAAGGAGACAAGCTGACCGCAAGCTGCAAGCCGCTAACCTACGAACACAGAAACCGGTCAGACAAAAATCTTAAACTACGCGACTTCAAAGTGAGACCGGCACACTCAAGCCAACTTTGAGTTCTTACAGTTCTCGTTAATAATGACGGGCCCTGCACCCCTATTTATAGGCGAGTAGACGGATGTCATCACCGCACAACCGGGATACAATAAATGCCCATTAGATTGCGAGCGGTCTTGGAAAGCAGACCGCCTGACCTCGGCAAAGCTCACAGCTCCTTTATTAACCTTGCAGTTACAGCCAAACCGCCCGGTCACTGCGGTCTCAAAAACAGACCGCCCGGTCTCCTTCCAAGAACATATGGCCGACAAGAACAAGTCGCCATACAATTCCGCGCAAGCCACACGGACAGAAGAGGCGGTCTCCCAGATCAGACCTCACAAAAGCAAACCGCTGAGATAACCAACCAGAGAACCAGCGTAGACCGTGTGGTCTCTGCGGTCTCGAATACGCAGACCGCCCAGCCCAAATCAACTTCCACTTCAAAAATTTAACACTCCCCCTTGAAGTGGAAAGTTGAAGTCAACCCAAGCAAACTCCGCAACCGACCAAAAGGTCCCTTCTCCAGCGGCTTATTGAATATGTCAGCCATGTTCTCCTTGCTCTGCACATGCTCCACAATCAGAGATCCCTCCAATACCTTCTCACGAATGAAATGGTGATGAATCTCTATGTGCTTCGTATGCGCGTGACAAACTGGATTGTTCACCAGTTTGAGAGCACTCTCGTTGTCACCACGCAGCAGAGTAGGAGCTCCCACCTCCCTATGAATGTCCTCCACAAGCCTCCTAAGCCATATGTCTTCCTGAGCTGCCAAAGCCGAAGCTTTGTACTCCGCTTCTGTGGTAGAGACAGACACAGAATCTTGCTTCTTGCTGCACCATGATATAGCTGTAGAGCCTGTCATAAAGACATAGCCAGACGTCAATTTTCGATCATCTTAATCTCCTCCATAATCAGCGTCCATGTACCCGTGCAAGCAAAAACCCGAATCTCTCTCGAAGAAAAGACCCAAATCCGAGGTGGACTTGACATATTTCACTATACTCCTAGCCGCCACAAGATGAGGCTTCCGAGGCTCTACCATAAACCGACTCACCCTGCCAACTGCATATGCAATATCTGGCCCATGTGATCGTCAAGTATATCAAGCTTCCGACCAAAGCCTGGAACACCGAAGGATCGGTAAGAACCTTCCCTTCATCTCGCCGAAGATGAACTCCAACCTCCAGTGGAGTAGAGCTGCTCTTCCCACCTTCCATGCCGAGTCCCTTCACGATTCGATCCGCATAGCCCTTCTGGGAAACAAGCATTCCGCTCTCTTTCCTCTCCACTTCAAGCCCAAGGAAATGGTGGAACTCCAACGATTCGTTCATGTCAAATCTGATAGCTAGCTCAGCACGAATCCTAGCTACCTCCATCTCAGAATTCCCGGTGATGATCATATCGTCAATGTATAGCAGCACCAAGACCTGAAGCTACCCCGTCTTCTTTACAAATAAGCTCGAATCAGAATCAGAAGCAAAGTACCCGCAGAACTGGAGGTATTCTGCGATCTTTCCATACCACGCCTGAGGCGCTTGCTCAAGCCGTAAAGAGCCTTCTTGATCTTACAAACATATCTTAGGTGCTCTTCGGATACAGACCCAGGTGGCTGATCCATGAAGATATCCTTGTCAATCTCGCCATATAAGAAAGAGTTCTTCACGTCGAGCTGCCAAATCTTCCACCCTTGGCAAGCAGCCAATGCGATCACCACCCGGACCAAAGTCATCTTGGAAATGGGGCTAAATGTTTCTTCATAATCCTCCCCATACTTCTGAGAGAAACCACGAGCTACAAGGCGAGCCTTGTACTGCTCAATACTTCCGTCAGCCTTCTTCTTCAGCTTGAAAACCCACTTGCAAGTCACCGGAGTAACCCCCTCAACCTTAGGCACCAAGTCCCAAGTCTCATTCTTCCTGAGGGCATCCATCTCTTCATCCATGGCTCCTTCCCACTCCTTGAATCCAACATCATTTTCATAACAAGATGGCTCTCTCTCATCCATGGGACCTGCGAAGAAACATGAGACAATGCTCACCAAGTTCCCGCCCGTATACCAATCAGGTGGAATAATGGTCCTCTTGGACCTCCTCAGAGGTTGACTCTGAACCACCTCATCCAATGCAACTTCTGGACTAACTCTTTTCTCAGGTAGACATGGAGCCTCGCTCCCACTGCTTCCAAAACCCGAAGCACCTGATCCAGAGCTAGAAATCCCTGGAGAACCTGGAGAAATAGGCAACTCCACCAGAGCTTCCCTTGCAGCTTCCTCTGGTCCACCACCTACCCTGCTTCCTTGTAACTCAACAGAAGAGTTACCATGGTATGACGTCAGCTCATCGAATACCACATCCCTAGAGACCACATATCTACGTGTCTCGGGATCCATGCATCTCCAC
Organism: Dactylorhiza incarnata; assembly: GCA_033032865.1. NCBI lineage: Eukaryota > Viridiplantae > Streptophyta > Magnoliopsida > Asparagales > Orchidaceae > Dactylorhiza > Dactylorhiza incarnata. The sequence goes on along the minus strand of JAWHQI010000415.1, from coordinate 382,031 downwards.
CCTTTCTTTCGGTCATCATAACTGATGAAGACTAGCTTCCTTGTCTTAGCATCTAGCTTCCTTCGAAGGGCATCCGGAACATGCACATAGTAGGTAGAACCGAACACTCAAAAGTGTTCCACACTTGGCTTCTCCTTAAACATCAACTCATGATGCGGAATTCATATTGATGGGGCTGAGAGGCATCCAGTTGATAATATTGGCTGCACAAGACATTCTCTCTACCCAGAAGGACTTTGGGATACTCATGACATGAAGCCAATATTTGCAAGTCTCCATCAGGTGACGAATCTTCCGCTCTGCAACTCCGTTCTATTGTGGAGTGTGAGTACAAGAAAGCTCCCTTTGGATGCCATGCTTCCTGTAGAAGCTAAAGAACTCCTTGGAGGTGAACTCCCCTCCATTGTCTGTTCTGAACTTATTCACCCACAGGTTTAGCCGACCTTCCACCGGCTCCTTGAACTCCACAAACCTCTCGAACGCCTCTGACTTCTCCTTCAGAAAATATACCCAGGTATATCTGGTGAAGTCATCAACCAAGATCAGCATATACCTAATACCTCCAAGACTGGCAGTGTTGGCAGGTCCAAACAGATCACCATGGATGCACTCCAATGGTCTCTTACATCTGCTTTGTGATTTGTCAAATGGAAAGCGTTGAGCTTTACGAAACTGATAACCTGCACAAACATGACCATCCCCAAAAGATGACAAGCTAGGCTGACCATTCACCATGCCTCTACCCGCCATAGCTTTCAGCTTATCCATTCCAACATGCCCAAGCTTTTCATGCCAGATAGCAGCTCTGTCATTAGCCCTCATCTTATCAACATAGTAACTTATTGAAAGAACAAACAAGTCCTTCACCCGTCTCCCAATATGATTGACTTCAGCTTTCACCGCTGAAACGTTTCAGAGAAATTTCACTTATGTTGGACCAAACAAAATGTGATAGCCAGCATCCACATTGGTCACCAAGAAGAGGTTTTTCTTCATCCCCGGAACATGATAGACACTCTTCAACGTAAGAGTACCTCTATCATCGTTCAATGAAACCACACCCTCCTTCTCAACTTCATGAATAGTATCGCCAGTCGTAATGATAGCATCATTACCTGTATATGTCTGCAACGAGGAGAACTTCGACTCATCCCCAGTGAGGTGATGACCACACCCAGAGTCCATAATCCAATCGTCTTGATAATTGATGGAAGTCATGGCCTGAACACACGTGCCCGCCATGAAAGATCCTCCACCACCACAACTACCTTGAAGAATCCAGAAAGAAGGAATACCTTCCGCAAGTACTTTCGTAAAGGATCATCTTCCAAAAAGGAGAAAAAGGAAAAAATCAAGCGACGACGATGAAGAGCGACCTCATCCCGAGTGCTTCCACTGCAGGAAGATCGGGCATATAAGAAGCCAATGCCCAAAATACCTGAAGGAGCAAAAAGAAAAGCGAGAAAAGGAGAAGAAGAAGGTCTTGAAGGCGGCAACATGGGATGATTCTTCATCCGGTTGCTCAAACGACTCGAGTTCAAGCGAGGATGATGAGGAAAATTTGTGTCTCATGGGGACGAAACAAGAACCAACTGATGACGAGTGCAGTGTCCAAAGCGACACTGAGGTAATCCCTTCAACTTATGATGATCTTTATGTTGAATATTTAAATACATGCAAATAGTTTGGTTAAAATTTAAAAGATCTTGAGCTTCTTAAAACAGAAAATAAAATACTCTTGAAACAAAATAAAAAATTAATAAAGAAATAATGTCTTGCCAAAAGAAAGACAATCATCTGACAAAAGCAAAGGAGCTTGAAAACGATCTTTCTAAGGCTCTCTCCAATATCGAATCACTCATGAAAGAAAAGGGAGACTTAGAAATAAGGTTGAACATATCTCTTTCTCAATTTGAAAATGAAAAGAAAAATTTTGCAAAGAGATGTGGAAATCTAGTAAGTGAAAACTTCGCCTTAAAGCCCGAATAAATGATCTTAATATGGCAATAAATAAATTTGGGGTTGGCCAAAAATCACTGGACATGATTTTAGGCAACCAGTGCCATGGGTCTGCTAAGTCTGGGCTAGGATTTGTCTCCGAAACCTACTGCCCAGTGTTGACTACTAAAGCTGGCATTAGCTCTGGTTCCAAGAATCAAAAATTGTTTTCTAAATATAATTCCTTTACTCCCTCTACCTCTGTGTATACCAGCAAGAGTCAACAACAGTCAAAGAAAAAGGTCTCAATCCCTTTTGTTGCTTGTGCCAATTGCTTATTATTTGGGCACACCACGGACTCTTGTAGGAAGAAGGGAAAGCGCAATTTAAAACAAATCTGGGTACCTAAGGTCTCCACCTATGTTATGGGAGGAACCTCATGGGTATCCAGATCTTCACTAACATTTTCTTCTTAGGTATGTTGGCAGGATAAGGACAAAGGAGACATGTGGTACTTGGACTCGGGTTGGTCCAAGCACATGACGGGCGATAAAGCAAAGTTCCTTAGCCTCTTTAAGAAACAAGGAGGAACCGTGACGTTTGGTGACAATGGAAAAGGAAGAATATTAGGCACCGGTACAATGGGTAACAAATCTTTCTCTCTTACAAATGTGTTATTTGTAGAAGGTTTAAAACACAACTTAAATTTTATTAATCAACTATGCGATAAATGTCTGAATATGTTATTTGAGTCTTCTTCAAATCTGTGCAAAATTATTGATCCTAAGTCTAATAATATTGTACTCACTGCAGCAAGAGTTCATAATGTCTATTTAATTACTTTTCATGATCTATCACGTGCATCACTTAAATGTCTTATTTCAAAAAATGAAGAACTTGAATTGTGGCATATGCGTCTTGGTCACTCTAGCACTAAGTTGATTTTAAAATTGTCAAAAAATAAAATTATTAGAGGGTTGCCAATACTAACTGGAAATCTATCTTCTTTATGCTCGCCTTGCCAAAAAGGAAATTTTCAAAAACTTCATTTAAAAGTAAAAGTGAAATATCCACCACACTAATTCACATGGACCTCTTTGGTCCAATTAGCACTTGTAGTCTTGCGGGTAAAAATTACACTTTTGTATTGATTGACGATTTCTCTAGATTCACATGGACTTTATTTCTCACCTCCAAATCCGATGCATTTTTTGAATTTTCAAAACTTTGTAATCGTATTCAAAATGAATTAGACTTAAAAATAAAGTGCATAATGTCGGATCATGGAGGGGAATTTGAAAATGATAGTTTCACCACTTTCTGTAATAATCTAGGTATCAAGCATGAATTTTCCGCTCCACGCACCCCCCAACAATATGGTGTGGTGGAGAGGAAAAATAGATCCCTTCAGGAACTCGCACACACTATGTTATCCGAGTATGGGTTGCCTAGATCCTTTTGGGCTGAAGTAGTAAATTCCTCTTGTTATGTTATAAATCATATCATTCTTCGCCCTATTTTGAAATTAACTCCATATGAATTATATTACCAAAAGAAACCTAGTGTATCGTACTTTCATGTTTTGGGATGTAAATGTTTTATCTTAAATACCAAAGATGCATTTGCTAAATTTGATGAAAAATGTGATGAATGAGTCTTTCTTGGTTACTCGTCTACTAGCAAGGCATATAGGATATATAATAAGAAATCTAAAAAGGTTGAAGAGTCTATTCATGTAAAGTTTGATGAAATTATGCCTTGTGTAGATTCTAATAGTGCAGGAAAAGAAGATGAACCCCTTCACCTTTGGAGCTTGATGACGATGAATCACTTGGAAAGGACAAATAAGTATAACTGGTGCAAGAAGAGTTTGTGCCTCCAAGCGTGCTTAGATTCACAAAAGATCATCCAAGGGAGCTTATCATTGGAGAACCATCAAGAGGGGTAACTACACACTCTTCATATAATGAATCTTTTTCTAATTTATGTTTTGTCTCTGAAATTGAACCTAAAAATGTTTCTACCGCTTTAAATGATAAGTTTTGGTTTATTGCTATGAATGAAGAATTAAATCAATTTGAACGCAATTGGGTTTGGAAGCTTGTAGAAAGACCATCTAATCACCCTGTTATTGGTGTCAAATGGATATTTAAAAATAAATTAAATGGAGATTCTAGAATCACTAGGAACAAAGCTAGATTAGTAGCACAAGGTTATTCACAAATTGAGGGGGTCGACTTTGATGAAACATTTGCCCTCGTTGCTCGCCTTGAATCAATTAGAATTTTTTTTGCATTTGCGAGTTATAAGAAGTTTAAACTATTTCAAATGGATGTAAAAAGTGCATTCTTAAATGGGATAATTAAAGAAGAAGTCTATGTAGAACAACCCCCAGGTTTTATAGATGAAAAATTTCCAAATCATGTATATAGATTAGAAAAAGCGCTTTATGGTCTAAAACAAGCGCCCCGTGCTTGGTATGAGTGTCTAACATCTTTTTTATTAAAGCACGGTTATAAAATGGGTAGTGCAGATAATACGCTCTTCATTAAGCATATTAATGACGATATAATTATTTTACAAATATATGTTGATGATATTATTTGTGGAGCCACTAATGAAGAGCTATGTAATGAAGTTGTACTTGTAATGCAAAATGAATTTGAAATGAGTCTAGTTGGTGAATTAACTTATTTTTTAGTCTTTCAAATAACTCAAAGAAATGATGGAATCTTCATATGTCAATCTAAATATGTTTATGATATGTTAAAACGATTTGGATTTGAAAACTTAAAATAAGCTAGTACTCCAATGAGTGCATCACTAAAATTAGGAAAAGATGAAACTGGAATTTCCATTGACCAAACTTTATATAGAGGGATGATTGGATCCTTATTATACCTTAGTGCATTGAGACCCGATATTATGTTTGTCGTATGCTTATGCGCTAGATTTCAAGCAAACCCAAAAAGAATCTCATTTAAAAGCGGTAAAATGAATATTTAGATATCTTATTGGCACACCTAAACTAGGACTTTGGTATCCAACTAATGATTCCTTTCTATTACATGGGTATTTTGATTCCGATTATGCGGGTTGCTCTCTAGATAGAAAAAGCACTAGTGGCGCATGTCATTTCTTAGGTCCTTCTCTAGTTGCATGGTCAAGTAGAAAACAAAATTCCGTAGCCCTCTCCACCACCAAGGCGGAATATGTTGCACTAGGAAGTTGTTGTGCCCAAGCTTTATGGATGACTCAAACCTTAGAAGATTTCAGAATTCATCTAACTAATATTGAACTCAAGAGTGACAACAAGATTGTTATTGATTTAACCAACAACCCCGTTCATCGCTCAAGATCCAAACACATAGACGTTAGACATCATTTCATTAAACTTTATTGGAACTGAATCCCAACTTGCAGACATCTTCACCAAGCCTCTACCTGACTTCCGCTTTGCTCTACTTAGATTAGAATTAGGAGACTTAGGCTTAAAAAATTGAAAACTCATCACAAGTTATGAAAAAAAAAGACAAAACTATCTTGAAACCACCAAAATATGCTTAAATAAGCCTTCTATTCATTTCCATTTTCTCTGAAATTTTTACCCTAAGAAGGTCTATGTGCATACTCCCTATTCCATAGAAGTTTTTTTCAAAAATCTCTAAAAATCGTGTACTGTCTTGGTGTTAACTAAATAATGCCAGGCGTTAGTCTTTTTGATCAGATTTAAATTCTGTCTTCTCTGCCATATTTCTGGTATTTCTCTAGTGCTATTTCCTTAAATTAATTTGCATCTTAAGTTATTATTTTCACCTCAAAAATACAAAAAATTAGATATATAACCATTTTAAAAACTTACAAAACACATGCTTGATTTGCCTTCTAGTATCTTCCAAATTATCTGAAATTTCTATACTATGAAGGCATGTATACATGTTATTTATTCCAACAAATATTTTTTAAAAAACAGTGTCCTGTTTCGGCGTTAACTACTTAACGCCATGCATTAGCCCTCTTTTGCAAATGTGAAAACTTTTTTGGGGGTTATTGCTAAATTGTTTTTGGTTATTGTTTCTCTCTAATTTTTCTGTTACGTCTATTTTAAAATTCAACAAAAATATATATATAATACAAAATCCAAAAACATTTTTTTTGCTATGTGTTGTTGCTTATCTATATTAAATTATTGTTTGACTATTTGTCTTCACATGAGCACAGCATCTTAATCATCTATGTTTCAAATGGTCAATCTTATTTGGGCATACACAAAAAGAGTTTTTTAAATGAGCAATTTTAATTTCAAATTTATTAAACATTGTCCTATTTTTCATGCCTTTACCTTAATCTAATTATGTGCAATGAAATAGTCTAGATAATTGTGTATGTTTTTCCTAGCATGCCTCTAAGCATGAACAATATTTTATGCTAATCAATGATCCATACACTCACTTTTTTGATGATCTACATATGTTCATAATCTTCAACTTGCATGATTGTGTAATGTAATAGTTTTAATCTATTAAAATATTTGTCTACATTACTAACACCTTCACTCAAACAATAAATTTCTTGCACATATAGAAGTGATTACTTTCAAAAATAGTATATTGTGTTTCCAACAACAAGTGAATTCCGAGACCTTTGTCCCACTATTACACTAATATGAATTATAAAGCCAAAGATAACTCAACCAAGCACTACTCACCCTCCTGATAAGTCTTAATGAACATTGTGAGGTTGAGCACCTTGGAAAGAATTGAAAGTGTCTTGTGTAAACACATTATTTTTTATCACTTCTATTTGTACACCGGATCACTAAAAATAAAAATTCAATAAAATTGCTTAAGTGATCCCCCTTGCAATACTTCGCTCCCTGATAAGTCTTAATGAACATTGTGTGGGCGAAGCACCTTTGTTGTTGTACCTATTTTGTTGTGCCTTGAAATTTTATTCTTGTGTTGATGTGTGAAAGTAAACATAAGGTTATATCCTTAATAGTATTATTTCTATTTCATTATATATGTCATGTGTTTTGATTATATCATTTGTATAATTTATCAAAACACTCTATGCACACATCATTGATTTTCATAAAATTTCTTCTCATGAGAATGGGAACCTATTGCAAAATTACAAAATTCTCTAAAAAATCAAGTAAAAGCACTAGATTGTAATGCATGATTTCTACAATGTTTTCTTCACTTGAAATTCGAATTGATTTCATTGTAGTTATTATCTTGTTGTGTATGATAAATCAAGCATGCCTACTTCTAGGAATTGTTTTGTCATACTTTGTTGCAAACAAGCTTATAAACATTGTTTTTTGCAAAGTATGTGGTTTCTTTTATTAATCAGCACAATGGACTTGAATAATGTTCATTCACGCTTATCATATCAATTTCCTTTATGCTACTCTCTTAGCTCGATCACGACTTTCTTTATGTTTAAACTAAAACTTTTAAATTCTCTCTTAGCTTTGTCCCACATTTGTGTCTTCCTTCCTCTAGTTTTTAATTTAAACTTCACCCTCTTTTGCTAATAACAAAAGGGGGAGAATAAAGTGTTAAATCATATTGATTAAACGGAGTAGGATTCACTAGATTAAGGGGGTGCATATATCTAGTATATGGGAGTATACATTAAGGGAGACCATGTATCTAGTATATGGGAGTATACACTAAGGGGGAGCATTTTTATAGGGGGAGCATTCTTAAACGATCTATAATTCTTATCATTATCTTATAATTGCTTAGTATCATATATCTTTATAAAAACACAAATTCTTTATCTATGAATCTGATTTATTTCTATTGGATTTGTTATTATCAAAAGGGGGATATTGTTGGAACATGGCTTTCCGCATCCCTTTGATTTGAGAATAACAATTCCTACTTGTATTTGATCTTGCTTGCCTTTGTGTTTTTAGCATGCAGGTTTTGAACATGTATGACACTAGGTTGCTGCTCCATTGGTCTGGAAATATCCACATGCTTAATGAATATATTATAACGCTAGGCATTAGGTCTTAATGCTGGGCGTTAGCGATCGACGGGATGGTCTGTCGATCGATGGGATGGGATGCCGATCGACGGGATGGGATGCCGATCGACTAGATGGCTTGCCGACTGAACAAATGAGAGAAGATCAACGCCAGGCGTTATGACCTAACGCTGGGCGTTAACGCTCGATGTTTATGGCAAGAGGGGAAGCAACCGTGATTGAAGGGGCACTTTAGGAATGATTTGAACTAATGCCAGCATTAGCCTCAACGCCAGCGTTAGGGTTGCCTAAAATGAAATATTCCTAAAGTGCAGAATCTCATTCCTGTTTTGAAGATCTGAGCCATCAAAACATTTCCAAACTGGGTCAACGTCAGGCGTTAGCGTCAACACCGGCGTTAGCCTCCTAGCCTATAAATAGATGGAATTCGCCTTCCCCTACTACTAACTTTAGAGAGCCCTATTACAACACTTGATAATCTCTGCAAGGGCCGTATTTCCAGACCATCTTCTCCCACATAAGTTTCAGGCAAAGAATTCAAGGAGAGCCGGATCAACGCTTATGCAACGTGAAGGACGCACGCTTCGACTTCAAGAACATCCAGCGAGCCTTCACCTTCTCCAGAATTCTTTATAGGGAGTTTTTATTATATTTTATATTTTCTTTTGTAACTCTTTTTATTACTATCGAGGAGTGAATTCGCCTCGTGTTGGCGACTAGGTCTAGGGCGTAGATCTAGGGTGTGCTCGAGGCCTTTTCTGGGGATAAAAAGTCTAGAGCGTCTTGAGGCCATATCCGGGGGAGGATAGGCTAAAGCCACCAGTTTGTGGGGATACGAGTCGGGATAGAAAACAAAAAGGATTTTTATATTTATCGCCCACGATTTCTAGCGTCATAAGAAATAAAGTTTTGTAATATCATATCTCAAGATTAAAAAAATCATGTTTCTCTTTTATATTACTTGATTTCTTTTTTCTAATTACAAATGTTTTAAAATAAAGTATAAGTTTTTAAAACCCTTATTCACCCCCCCCCCCCCCCCCCTCTAAGGGCGCCTCACGATCCAACATCTGGGAGACCTGAAAAGAGCCATAAGAGGAGCTCACCACCTCGACGATCACTTGAGGGAAACTCTCCGCGTCTCTTCTCTTCCTTAACTCTCTTTACGTAAGGATTTCTCCTCCTTGCGGTCTCAGCAGTTAATTCTTTGATACTTGTAGAGTCCTTGAAAAGTAGAATATAAGTTTTATAATTAACAATTTGTGCGATTAAAATGATTATCCAGCACTCATTTGCAGGTTATTAATTACTCTCTTCAATTATTACATTAGAAACAAGACTAGCAGTGGGACATAGTGATTTATATGTAGCCGCTCAGGGGATAGATACTTCACAATTTCTCATTATGTTTTTGATAGTTCCTTTGGAGACTTAAACATAGAGTTATGGCGAGTTTCAAGTCGCACGGCTAAATCTCTGAAGTCTCCCTCAAGGATCAGAAATCTCTCTGTCAAACTAGAATTGTTTGGCAGATTAATGACCTTCATTCCCGGGCAGCCAAAGTAAAGCAATCTCTTAAATTCCTCTTTCTTATTACCCTCCTTCAAAGCTCGCACGATAAAAGCACTACAGAAGACATCTTGGGTGAGGAGAACTCTCTTTGACCGCATATAATCTATATAGGAGAATATGTCGGCTATAGAGTTGGGTGGAAGCTGACCGGGAACTACTCCATAATGGTTGAAGATCGCTATAACTTCCTAAGGAAGGGAAAAGAGAAAACTGGCATCGAAGTGATCGATCGGGATAATGATCATTCTATCTGATCCAGTGTTTAGGCCTTCATTCTCTAATTGAAGTCATGTGGTCAATTGGGTTTGAGTAAAATGATAGGCTAGAAATTGTCTATACTCTGGAGAGTCAATCGAGAAGGCTTGTGAACAGCCGACAAGAAAATATCGCAAGCACTTACTCGTGTGACTACCATTATGGGAGACCACTTGGAGTTTTGTTTTGGTCGCATCTTCAAAATGTTTCTCTGCTCAGCCCTATTTATAAGACTCTAAGGAAAGTTCTAGAATGCTTTGATCACGCGATCATATATAATATCGGCCGATTAGCTATCATACAGAAATATATTCATCATAGAAATCAGAAATTTAATGCATCAGATCGCTCGATCAGGAATCTGACCATTCAATTCATTTACTTCAACTCAAGCAGAGATTATTCATTACAAGAAAGCAGAAATTTAATATATTTGATCGCTCAATTAGATATCGGAACGATCAGTCACTACAACACAAAAATAAATAAGTTCATGAAAAATCAATTACCAAATGTCTAACTGTTCTAATCGCATAGAAGCTTTAGCAGGTATCTCAGTGGCAATTCAAAGGTAACGTTCAAACAAACAAAATTTACATTGTACAACAGGAATATTCATCACAACTCAACAAATAAACATTATTCAAAACAATTACAAATCAAAAAAATCAGATGGTTAACTATTATTAGGTCGCATAGTCTCTCCGAATGTGTGTCGCGTCTTCCTGCATTTGACCTATGATAGTCATCAATTGCCATACATGTTAAATTTTTGAAGTGGAAGTGGATTTGAGCTAGGCAGTCTACGGATTGGAGACCGCAGAGACCGCGCGGTCTGCGCTGGATCTCTGGTTGGTTATCTCAGCGGTTTGCTTCTGAGCGGTCTGATCTGGGAGACCGCCTCTTCTGTCCGGGCAGCTTGCGCGGATTGGTATTGCGACATGTTCTTGTCGGCCAGATGTTCTTGGAAGGAGACCGGGCGGTCTATTTTTAAGACCGTAGTGACCGGGCAGTTTGGTTGTAACCGCAAGGTTAATAAAGGAGCTTTGATCTTTGCCGAGGTCGGGCGGTCTGCTTTGCGAGACTGCTCGCGATCTGATGGGCGTTTATTGTATCCAGGTTGTGCGGTGACGACATCCGTCTACCCGCCTATAAATAGGGGGCCCGTCATTATTAACGAGAACTATAAGAACTCAAAGTTGGCTTGAGTGTGCCGATCTCACTTTGAGGTCGCGCGGTTTGAGATTTTTGTCTGATCGGTTTCTGTGTTCGCAGGTTAGCGGCTTGTAGCTCGCGGTCAGCTTGTCTCCTTCTTCCAGCTTTGAATAAACCAGTCTGGGCAGACTGTGTTTAGATGTTCACGGTCTGTGCAGCGGACTCAGTTGATCAGGCGGTCTTTAGTGGCCAGCGGTCTTGAGTTGCGATCTATTGCATATAGAAGTTCTTCATTCAGAGTTCGCGGGTTCTTCTTTGATCAAGACCGTGCGGTCTGGGAGATCAAGAAGTGCGGACTGTTTGTTTTCAGCAGAGAAATAAAACAACGGGTTGACGGTCTGGGGTTGCGGTCTTGCAGGTGCAGTCTGTACTCTGTTCGCGCGGTCTCAGCGGCTATCATCCAGCTTGTCTGTTCACGCGGTCTGGCAGTCTCAAGTGCCAGGTCGCTGCGCCTTATTCTACACTTGTGTTTTGTGCTTCTCTTCTCCGTGATTCTTATGAATCATGTCTCGTCATGTATACCTCGCATTGTAAAGAGATAGTTAATGCCATAGTAATATTCGTTCTTCTCATTGTCATTGTTGTGCTACACTTGTGAATGAATTTGTGAAGTGTGTTCCGCATTGTTTTACTTCACCTCCGGACCTCAAATTTTTTCAACATGGTATTAGAGGGAGGTTGCTGAGGTTGCGAATAAGAAAGTGCTAATACTTCTCTCGGGTTTCTCAAGTGGTAGCAAATTAGTGGGATAGCAATGGAAGGAGGTTATGCTAGAGGTCTCAGTATTGAGCTCCTTATGCAGACTAATTTCAAGAAGTGGAAGTCTTGCATGGTGAGCTATCTTCTTGGCGAGGACTTATGGGAGGTTGTTGAAGGAGAAGCTAGACAAGCTGTGGTTCTTTAACTTTGTGAAGTTTTTTACAAAGAGACTCTCCTCGTCTTCTTCATCATTGTCATCCTCTTTTCTCGACTTTAGTGCCAAAGCCTTCTTCTTTGGTTCCTTATTGTATTCTTCATCTTGAATGTTGAGTTCGACCTCATGGGTTATGAGATTCCCAATGAGGCTTTCGATCTGGAGCCACCTTAGATCATGTGATTCGGAAATTGCAGTCACCTTTGGATTGAAGTTCGGAGGAAGAGACCGAAGGATCTTTCTCACCAAGTCATCATTTGAGAAAGTTTTCCCAAGAATCTTTGAGGCGTTGACAATCTTGGTGAAGCGAGTATACATTGAGTCCACGTTTTCATTTGGATCCATCATGAACCTTTCAAACTCTGATTCCAGTTGGAATAGCTTTGAGTCTTTGACCTGCGAGGTACCTTCATGAGTTATTTCAAGCAAATTCCAAATGTCATAAGCAGTTTGACAAGCACAAACTCTATTAAATTCGGTACTATCTACAGCGCAGAATAAAACATTCATAGCTTTAGCATTATTTTTACATTTATTTTTATCCCCATCATCCCACCTATCTCTAGGCTTTTCCATGGTTACTTCTCCAACAATATAAGTAGGAGTTGAATAAGGTGTTTCAATACTAGCCCAAACATCTAGATATAAAATAATTAGAAAATAACGCATTCGCGCTCTCCAATAATTATAGTCAGTTCCGGTGAAAAGTGGAGGTCTACTTATTCCTTGCCCTTCATGAAAAGCGAGATCACGAGACGCCATTATTCTCGGTTGTTAGACCATTTTGGAATAACCTCTCTCTGATACCACTTGTTGGATCGTGAGGTGCCCTTAGAGGGGGGGGGGGGTGAATAAGGGTTTTAAAAACGTATACTTTATTTTAAAACATTTGTAATTAGAAAAGAAGAGATCAAGTAATATAAAAGAGAAACATGATTTAATTAATCTTGAGATATGAAATTACAAAACTTGATTTCTTATGACGCTAGAAATCGTGGGCGATAAATATAAAAATCATTTTTGTTTTCTATCCCGACTCGTATCCCCACGAACCGATGGCTTTAGCATATCCTCCCCCGGATATGGCCTCAAGCCGCTCTAGCCTTTCTATCCCCAAAAAAGGCCTCGAGCACCCCCTAGATCTACGCCCTAGACCTAGTCGCCAACACGAGGCGAATTCACTCCAGAATGGTAATAAAAAGAGTTACAAAAGAAAATACAAAATATAATAAAAACTCCCTATAAAGAATTCTGGAGAAGGTGAAGGCTCGATGGATGTTCTTGAAGTCGAAGTGTGTGTCCTTCCTGTTGCATAAGCGTTGATCCGGCTCTCCTTGAATTCTTTGCCTGAAACTTGTGTGGGAGAAGATGGTCTGGAAATACGGCCCATGCAGAGATTATCAAGTGCTGGAATAGGGCTCTCTAAAGTCAGTAGTAATGGAAGACGAATTCCATCTATTTATAGGCCAGGAGGCTAACGCCAGCGTTGACGCTAATGCCAGGCGTTGACCCAGTTTTGAAATGTTTTGATGGATCAGATCTTCAAAATAGGAATGAGATTCTGCACTTCAGGAATCTTTTATTTTAGGCAACCCTAACGCTGGCGTTGAGGCTAACGCTGGCGTTAGGTCAAATTATTCATATAGTGCCCCTTCAATCACGACTGCTTCCCCTCTTGCCATAAACATCGAGCGTTAACGCCCAGTGTTAAGTCGTAACGCCTGGCGTTGATCTTCTCTCATTTCTTCAGTCGGCAAGCCATCCAGTCGATCGACAGACCATCCCGTCGATCGACATCCCATCACGTCGATCGGCAGACCATCCCGTCGATCGCTAACGCCCAGTGTTAAGACCTAACTCCCAGCGTTAAGACCTAACGCCTGGCGTTAGAATATATTCATTAAGCTTGTGTACAGTTCCAGACCAATGAAGCAGCAACCTAGTGTCATACATGTTCAAAACCTGCATGCTAAAAACACAAAGGAAAGCAAGATCAAATAAAGTAGGATTTGTTATTCTCAAATCAAAGGGATGCGGAAAGCCATGTTCCAACACCATATAAGCAAGGGAGATAAATAACTTGCCGACAAACTGCTGATTCACTGGGATAAAAAGGAATGAAAGTCACCATCGCATCTGCTCTCCCATCATGGAAATGTGATCGCCCAAGTCGGCATGCCAGTGTGGTCACCAATGCTCATATGGAAAAAAAAACTTATCTAAGATAGGGGAGATCGATCATGAAGATATCGATGCCGTGTCTACCCATGCTGCTTTAAGGAGTACTCTTTTAAGTCATTATGTGGGGCGGTTACAGCGACAATCATTGAGAACCATAACAAACCTGGAGGAAAAGTTAGCGGTAAAAGAAACTAAATTTTTTAAAAGTCGCGCAGCTAAACATATCCTTAACCGAATGATTTAACTGTATTTTCTTTCTTTTTTCATGGCATGCTAATGATCCCGAGAACCTTGACTTCCAGAGGGCAGCAATTCCTCATTGTCGAGAAAGCAACAAGGAGGTTCTGAAAATGTTGAGAGAGCATGGTGGTCTTGTTGAAGGTTTTGTGGAGGCCACATTTCTAGATTTCTTCCCGACTATTGTAGACTATGAGGACGTGTCGGTCATCGCAGTCTCCGATGATGAAGAAATGGATGACGCGGTTAATGATGATGATGGCGGTCAGAGAAATGATGAAGAAGAAGAAGAGAAGAATGATGAATGAGAAGGAGAAAATAATGACGAGGGAGAAGGAGGTGAAGAGACCGTAGAGAAAAATCATGATGGGGAGGAAAGAGTTGAAGTTGAAGACCAATAGGATACTGATTAGGGAGAACCTGCAATTAAAAAAGACAAGAATAATGAAGAGGACGAGCGATTAGAAAGTGACAGCAAGTATGTTGGTTCTGAGTCTAGCTCGAGCTCTTCCTCTAGTTCCATCTCGGGTTACTCATAATTTTCTGATAGCTCCTCTGCAAAATCTCTAGCCAAAAAGAAGAGCAAGACAAAGAAGGACGTTGAAGATGAAGAAAAATAACATTTAAGAAAATGTAATCTTTTATTTTGAAGAAAGGTCGCAGGTTGGTTTTGATAGTCACACGGTCTGAAACACTTGTAACTATTTTTGCTATGAAATGAAAGAAGGACTTGTAACATTTGTAGCTATCTTTTCTTTATTAATTTTAACGTTGTAATTTTATTACCTCCATTTGTAAATTTTCTGCTGCTCTTTCTTTTTTATAATTGCACAGATGTTTGTCGAGCATACTTTATACTAATCGTGTAACCGCAATACTTAAGACTTTAGGTCCTTCAGAGTCAAGATGATTTTACTGATTGAATTAACAATATAACAGCTGATCGTTCGATTAAATCATAGAATACACGATCTCCTTCATAAAAATTTTGCTTGGGAAGATTATCTCTTTTTGTTTCAGATAAGCTGCCTAAAAGATAGAGTCGCGCGATCTGATTCATAATCTCTAAATTCCTAGATGCTCGAGTACTCCTGACCGCCGAGTTGTAATAATAAAATAAGAGACCCATAATACCTCAGGGTCATTAATTGAGATATGTGTTCTGATCAGGCAAAGAGATCGCAAAAGAACTGATATAATAATCCAGAATTATGTTATCATAAGTAATTTAACCGCTTGAGAAATCCCGAACAATATTTATGTCTGATTAATCAGGAGTAATAAAGGTATCTTGACATATATATAATAAGACAACCAGAGGTTACGTATATGATAATGATAGAGTTTTTGGCCGCTCGATCAAATTAATAATTTTATTTACTGAAGTCCAAGATCTTCATTCCAGATTGCATGATTCAAGAATAAAAACGAACATATCCAAACATCATCTCTGACCGTATGATCAGATTTGCAAGACCTTTTCTGATCATATTTATTCATATAGATAAATCTCAAAGTGATAGCTCAGAATGCACGGTCTAATTATATAGAGATCGATTGGAACAATATTTTTGGGGAGGTATACAAACTAAGATGATCAATTGGGCAGGTGGCGAGCTAAATGCGATGACATTGCTTACCTCAAAGATATCATCAAGCTGTAATATCTCCCTAAGGACCTCAACGGCCAGGAAAAAACAAAAATAGGTGCACGGACCAAAATGATAAATTGGGCAGGTGGTGTGCTAAAAAATGACCGACATTGCTTTCCTCAGAGAAATCATAGTGGTTGTGACAACCCAACAAAAATGACCTCGGTGGTCAAAAATTCTAGCAACTTCAGGGCTTAAGCGGCAGTCAAAGATGCTCCTGACCGTCCCTTTCTCAAAACTTGGCTATCCCTAGGCCAATGAGTGTTCGAGGGTCACAGGCTAAGATGACCACTTAGGCAGGTGTGTTGATAAAGTGCAATCAATCATTGCTTTCCTCAAAAAGTTCATCAAAGCATGCAGTAACGATGTCCTGAAATGCATGACAGAGTTGGACATTCACCTAGACCTCCCTTAGTGCTGAAGTGTGTCAGATGTCAACAAAGACCCAGCAACCTAAAGATCATTTGCACACGCTTAGCAAGCCACTGCTACACAAATGCGAAAGTCATGGGGGAAACAAGTAGGATCCATCAATATCTCATTTGGTAGGACTTTAGCCTTATGTTCTCATCCTCAAAATATCTCTTTCAAGAGACAGCAGAAAAGTGACAATAAATGCATTCAGGATAGTCAAAACAATGAAATAAATAAAAGAAAAAAAATTTTACTTATGAGAAGAATCATTTCAAATCATCGCCACTCCAGGTGCGAGACATTTCCTCCCCTTCATAGGTTTGAAGATGATAAGCACCATTTTGAGTACCTTTTTTGCGATAAATGGCCTTGCCCAATTAGGATTCAGTTTTCCAACTGAGCTAGATCTTGCTGCTGCATCTACCTTCTTTAGAATTTAGTCACCAACAACAAATTCCATTATCCTGACATTCTTATCGAAATATTTCTCCATTCTTCATTTCACATGTTCTTGTCTGATTGCTGTTGTATCTCTTAGTTCTTCAATGAGATCGAGACTGCACTTCAGCTCTTCATTGTTTGCGTACATCCAACAACCTTCATTCTTCTTTGATAATAGCACCCTTAGACTCATCACCTCAAATTCAACAGGAATGAGAGCTTCTGAATCATGATACAACTTAAAGGTAGTTTCACCAGTAGACGATGTTGGGGTTATTCTTAAAGCCCAGAGCACTATTGACACTTGCGTTGGAACATGGTTTTCTGCATCTCCTAGGTTTGAGAATAATAAATCCTATGTGTATTAGATCTTCTATGTCTAAGTGTGCAGGAAACAATGCCACATGACTCAAGGATAACATAAGAAGGTTGCCCCAAGTTTGAAGCCAGAATTCCAACATGTCCATTAGCGTCGGCGGTAGCACCTAGCGCAGGCACTAGCTCTGATTAGAGCAATTTCGGGAGCTGTTGTAGAAGGCGTTAGAGCCAGGCGGTAGCAGCTAGTACATGCGCTATCTCAACGCACATGAGGAATGTTGAATCTGAAATTGCACCTCCGAAGGAAATCGGAGGCTGCGGGCTACCGGTTACTTTTTAGTTAGAGAAATCGAGACTGCTGGTAGCGGTCAAGGCCAGACTTCTCCCATCACGGCGAATGACACTCCTGTGACGGGCTTTTCCTTTGATTGAAGTAATGAAATTACAGCGGGCTGCAAGAGCAGAAAAGAAGAAGCTCGAGAGCGCAACTCAAACAAGCGAGCTCCTGGATTCGAGTGTGTCTGTCATGGGAACGTTGCCGCCCTCTATTTATAGGCTCGGGGGCCTGCTAGAACGGGCAGGGATAAAATAACCGCCTGCCCGGGTACAGGAGAATCGGGCAGGCGGTGACGGGATACAGAGAGGAGAAAAGTGAGAAGCCGCGCGGCTTGGCGGCTTGTGCTCCCGGTCTGTCCTGGCCGGAGACTGAAGATGTTGCGGTCAAGGCGATGATGCAGCCCGGGCGGTCTCCGTCTTGAGAGCGCAGCTTGGCTTCTGTACTTGATCCTTGGTAGCCTTCATGGCGCAACCCGAGCGGTCTCCAACTTGAGACCGCGGCTTGCCTTCTAGACTTGAGCCTTGGTAGCCTTCATGGCGCAACCTGAGCAGTCTCTATCTTGAGACCGCAGCTTGCCTTCTGGACTTGAGCCTTGGTGATCTTCAATCCTTGGGGGCGATCTGAATTCTACCAGACTGCCCGATTTGTGTTGGCGGGTGCTGATGGACCCTGCTGAATCTGAACCGGGAGACTTGCACTCTCAGACTGCCCGGTCTGTGAGAAAGGCAACTCGGATGCGGTCTACTGGGTAAACATAATCCCTGCATATTTTAAAATCCCGAAGAGATTTCGAAAATATTAGTTCTAGCCGGAGACCGCGCCCATCATGCCTCGTGGGTTATAAATTTTCTGGAAGCTTCTGTTTCCGCATAATTGAAGTTTCATCATGGATCGCTACTCGCCTCTTGCGGTCAGAACACTCTGGCTAACAAGCCCGATTAAAATGGTGAACGTTATGGCTGAGCTCGAAAACCGCCAAAAAGCGGTTAAAGACCGCGGAGACCGCGAGAAAGAGAAGAAGAGTAAGAAGAAGAAGACCCATCGGCCTGAAAAGGTTGATCTGACAGTTACCATTACTTCCAAGGGCAAGCCGACCGACCTCCCCCCTGAGTTAACCATTGATTTGACCAAAGATGAAGCGGGTGGCTCCAAGCCGCCCCCAGCTGATTTGCTTCCCCCTCCTAATAAGGAGGAAAATCCGCCCGTTCTTGCAGACAGGACAAAATCCGAAGCCGCCCTCTCAAAAACCGATGGCGACGATTCCTTTAATATGGAGATCACCCCTTCCGGGGGTTTTAACTTGAAGATAAGAGATGATGGGGACGCGGTTGATTCTCCTAAACCGAACAAACAACAAAGCCCGGTGCCGCCGGTGAATGTTGAAGATAGCCCTGTCCGCTCGAAGCAAGCCGAACAAGAGTCGGCGAAGAAGCGGAAGAGAGATGAGACGACCACATAGAGGCTTTTGAGGAAAGCTAAGAGTCTGAAGGAGAGGAATAGAGCGGCTTCAAGAAAGCTGGGAATGGGTAATCTTCAAGGCAGGGCACATGAAAGGGAAGTTTCTGAGGGCCTAACAACCCCCTCCCCCAAGCCTGGCGACCTGGTCCCTGCCCCCGCTCATAGCACGTCTCTGAGCAATATTATTAAGGATTTTGAAACTCTGAAGAAGCAGGATGAACTGCTTGGGACTTCTGCCGACCTGAATGCGGCTGACTTCCATGGAGAGGATGCAACCAGGGCTAGGGAGGACGCCCGGGCTGAGGATGCGGTCAGAGATAAGAAGGCTGTATCGGCTTCCAAGGATCCTGTGAGAACCGGGCTGTGGCTGTTGAAAGCGAAGGCGGAGAGAGTGCGAGATCAACTGGATAAGCCGCCCCCCCCCCCCCCCCCCCCCCCCCGCCGCCACTTAATCTTCTTATGCAAGGTAAAGGGGTTGCGGGTTACCGCCCTGTTCGTTTTTTCAAAATGCGGTCTCAAAACAAGTCGCACGACTTGTTACTGAACCCGTTACCAATTTTCTTTCCCTCCGCTGCTCAATTTTCTGCTGTCAAGCGGAGGCAAAGCGAGAGGTCGTGGAGAGAGCAGCGTCGAAAGATCGATTCCGAGCAAGCGAGGCGGCCTATCCGTCTGAACTTTACTCGAACTGCTGCGGCTTGTAAGCAAGGAGAGTTTGGAAAGAGCGGTCTTCTTTTGACAGTTCCCCTGTTATATAAAATTACATTCGCTCGACCTTTCTGACTGTCTTTTTTATTGCAGACGATCATAATTCTATTCCGAAGCCGGGCGAACTGGTGACCTATCTCCCTCTGCTAGATTCATCCTTCCCGAGTTCTTCAGTGAACCTGGATACCCGGATGGAGGAGGAGGTGGCCGGTCTCCAAGAGAATTTCGAACTCCTCAAGAAGCAGTTGAAGGCCCTCGAAGAACGAGAGAAGGTTGCACAGGACAAAAAGGCTGCCATGCGGGCTGAAATGGAAGCTGAGCGGAATGAGAGTCGAGCTGCTCTGGAGGCCGAGCGGAAAGAACGCCAGGAGAAGGAGAAGGCGCAGTAAGGACAGGTCGCTGCGCTGACTGCCTGGCTTGATAGGGGAAAGAAAGAAATCCACAAGCTCGAGAAGGACTGTGCTTACTATAGGGAAAAGTATCTTCATTTGACGAGGGAGGTCGGCGGAAGCCGACATCCTCTTAATATAGTTGATGAAGGTCGGTGTCTATCACACCACTCGGCCGTTGGGACGAGCTCAACTCTTCCAGCGGTCGGGATGATCCACCCTGTTGCTAATGTAAATGAGGCCGCAGCGGCCCTACCTGCTCGCGTGATCCCGGTGGCGCGAGTAGAGCGGGATGACACGCGGCTTCATAGCATGATCAACCAGCTTAATCATTGTATTAATCAGATGCAAGGAACTGTTCTTCAAATCGGCGACCGTGTCACGCGACTTCATAGAGAGGATGCGCTGAGCGATGCCCGCTAGTGATGAGCGATTTTAAGACAATTATTTGTAATATTTTATTCAGTCCTTTGGACAACTTAACTGCTTGGGTTTAACTTTATGATATTCGGTTTGTCTTGCCGCCCGTGCGGTCTGCTTATTTGAATGCGTTCATTTTCATCCTTTGTATATTGGTTGATGCCTGTGAATTGCTTTGCAAATCGAGCGGCCTGTTTCTGTTGTTCTTTAAACCGCTTGATTGGATTTTACTTCCTGTGGTTTGCTGCTAATGAACTATCTTTCTGTGCAAAAATTTGTCCGCGCGGGTTGATTAGGCTAGTCGCTATTTGACCTTTGCTAAATGCAGATCACTTATTCTTATAAGTAGCGCCCTTCCGAACACCCTTTCAATAGAATTTCAAGATGGGAGTGAAGCGTCAGCTGAAGCGACCTGCGAAGGTGTCCGCTACCCGATCTGAAGCCGCTTTAGCATTCCATTCGGCAGACCCCGAGGAATGTCGGCTGACTAAAGCAGAGTTAGATGAGTTCGTGGAGAAACACATGGTAGGGAGTCTGCTACTCGCACGGCTTCCACTTCGCGATGAGCGAATAAACTCCTCCGCACCAAACCAGTTCGCTATCCCAATTGATCATTTCGATTATGGTTTCAAATTCCAGATATCCCTCGAACTCGCCATGATCTTTGATCACTACGGGGTTGTGCCCGGTCAGATTTCCCCCAACTCGATGTCCGACATTTGCAGCTTCATTTCTTTCCTGCGGTCTGAGAGAGTACGCTTCTCGATGGACCTTCTTATAAGAATCTTCTCGGTGTGGGCTATCCCAGATTCCGAGTCGAATATATTCAAAGGCCACTTGTATTTCGATTGCAGGGGCTTGAAATTGGTTAACCTTGCGAATAAGGTCACGACCTGGTCAGAAAGTTATCTGATATTTGAAGGCCACCCAGGCCTGTTAAACCCTAACCTACAGGTTTGGCCAGAGGAGGCCATTCAACAGATCGCCGTCAACAAGGTCGAGATGGAGACCTATAAACTCCTTGAGAATGAGCGGCTTAATATAAACCACTACATCCCGCTGCATGCTGAGCTGGAGAATGTCCGGCCTGAGGACAGTGAGTTTCTTTCAACCAGCTTCTTGCTTTGATAATGATCGCGTGGCCTCCTGTTCTGATATTTCCACTTTTTTTTTTCCAGCCGAGGCTGTAGTTCCCAAGAACAAGCCGGTCAGTCTGGCCGGCTTGGTTCTGACCCAGAGGGAAAAAAGGCAGAGGAAAAACAAGCCGCCAGTGCCTGACGGCGAGGATTCGGCTTCCTCCGACGACTTCTCTTCTCTTCAATCCTTCAACAAAGTGAAGGATTTGAAAGGCCGCATGGTCTTGTCTTGGCACCCGGACAGTGATGGTGTCCAGGTCTCCACTGCGCTCCCCCACTGGATAAATGACAAATCCGGCCGACATGCAGATGCCGCCAGTATTGCCATGTATGGCCGGCGGAATTTCAGGGCTGAAAGTTTTATCACCAACCACTTCATGGGCATGACCTTCAAAAGGTTAATCAGAGCAAACGATCATTTAGAAAAGAAGGTCGCTGTATTGGAAAAATAAGTCGAACGACTTAAGGAGGCAGAGTTGGTAAGTTATCACTATGTTAGCCGGCTTTCTTATTTACCAGACCGTGCGGTCTTACCTTTATTTCTTTTTGCAGAAAAAGTATGATGAGACCGACCCGGTCTATCAAGAAGAACTCTTGCCCCACATAGCTGAGGGGATTGATGGAGCTTTCGACCTCCTGAGGGAACTTGGCAGGTTGGCGCCCGGCTTCGAGAACTTCACTTTCTCGGATACCTATCCGACCTTACAAAAGAATCTAGAAAAGCTTAGGCGAAAAGCAAAAGGAAAGAACAAGGTCGAAGGGACCAGTTCAGAGGAGAGTGATGATGAGGATGATAAAGCTGAAGAGCCCGCTGCGGCTAATAAGGAGGGCAAGAGCGGCTCAGACTCTGAGTCCAGTGGTTCTGAAGAGGAAGCCGAACGCAAGTCGGGCGAACCGGGCATCTCGTCTTCGTCGGGCAGCGAGGGCTATTCTCCCGACGTTTCGATTGATGGCAGTGAACACTCAAGCACTCCTGCATCAAAGAGGCTCAAGCTGGGCGGGCAATAGTTGTATTTTGCTTTTTATTTTGAATAGTCGACGGCTTGGTTTTGTTAACCGGTCGGTTATAAAACAACGTAAAGATATTTTGTTAATGAAATGGAGAGTTTTTTACCTGTCTAGTTGTTCTCTTTCTGTGACTTACTTGTGTTTTGCGATCTCTTTCTGTTTTGGATAATCATCTTTCTTTTAATCAAGTCATGCGACTTAACAATAACCCAATCGGTTCGGGTACTGAACCTTCAGAATTCCAATTAGATAGCCATTCGAATGCTGTAAATCCTGTTCGGACGGCCTGTTTCTTTGATAGCAAATGCCATATAACCCAAAAAAATATTAACCATTCATACCTTGATAATAATTTCACGCGATTATAATATATAGTTGGGCGGATAGAAATTTGAACTCTGTAGGTTCTTAATATGAATATCCTGAGTCAACCGAATGCACCTTTAAGTCGCTGCGATGATTATATCCTGATCGTCAACTGTGCGACTCGAATACATCTCATGTGACTAGATGTCTCCGTATATGTGAATTCAATCCGCGCGATTACTTCCCGACCATGCATAGTTACTTCGCAAGATAGAGAATACCAAGTCAGAAGAGAATAATCAACAGGTCGTGCGGTTAGTATTTAATTCGAGCGACTTGTAATTTCAGATTTCTGTAAGTTCCATCATTGAGTATAAGCTTTAACTGATAAACCCGTGCGATCTGTGTATAACTCAGGCGGTTAATGGCTTGATACTTGTAATAATTTCCATCTAGCAAGAACCATAATTACTTTCCTGCGAAAAGCCCGTTTCTACCCGAACGGATAGAACCAATACTCATAAGGATGATAGATTATAAACCAGATGATAAGACCGACCGGTCACAGTTATACTCAATACCCTGATAGGCCCCACAGCATTTGTGATATCCTGCTTTCAAATCGCCCAGTTTAATAACCAGACCACCCGATAACTTTGGTACCTGCTTATTTCAAACCGCCCGGTTTAATAACCAGACCGCTCGATAACATTGGTACCTGCTTATTTTAAACCGCCCGGTTTAATAACCAGACCGCTCGATAACCTTGGTACCTGCTTATTTTAAACCGCCCGGTTTAATAACCAGACCGCTCGATAACCTTGGTACCTGCTTATTTTAAACCGCCCGGTTTAATAACCCGACCGACCGGTCTGCGATGTACCTATAAAAAGTCTTGTTTTCTCCCAAATGGTCTAGAGTGACCATATAAATAATTCCCTGTAATGCAACAAGAAACAGCTACACACTCAGATGACCAAGTGGCCAGGTGGGCCTAGGCGGCGAACATTGCTTTCCTCAAGTGGTCATAAGAGTTGTAGAAAAAAGATAAGTACATACCCAGATGACCAAGTGGGCAGGTGGGCCTAGGCGGCGAACATTACTTTCCTCAAGTGGTCATAAGGGCTGTAAGCGACTCAACTGCACTCCTGCCTAGGGCTACAAGCCGAGTTGATCAATTGGGCAGGTGGGCCTAGGCGACGAACATTGCTTTCCTCAGAAAGATCAACTCAGTTGTGGGTCCCGCTTAGGCATCGCTTGAGAGTACCTTGGAGTATTCGATGGTCATAGACCAAGATGATCAGTTGGGCAGGTGTGGTTATGCCGCGTGGGCTATACCGACATTGCTTTCCTCAGAAAGATCATCAAAGTTGTAACTATATCCCTCTCGGGGCATGATAGAATATTCACCTAGACCTCCCTTGATGCAACGGTGTGTCAGATATCAGCCGGGATCCAAGATTTTGAAGACCACCGCACGGGAATTGGCAAGCTACCACTACACGTGTGCGAAAACTCCCTGCTACACATGATCTTCGTGATTTTATGCTAATAACTACAATCCGAGGGGGTTCGAGCAGAACTTGGCGATGTCTCTGTGGTCCAGTGAGGAGGATATATGTATAAAAAAGTGCAAAAAGAATCATCAGACATGGAGAAGTGTCAGTATGGGGCTTCTTATTGAATATCCAAAAATGCGAGAAATTATGAAGACATTTTAAGGATAGAACCGTTTAAGGTCTTCACCGCTCCAGGTGCGTGAGATGTCCTCTCCTTCGCTTGTCTGGAGGCGATAAGCCCCGCTTTTTAGTACCTCCTTGACGATGAAAGGTCCAGCCCAGTTGGGATTTAGCTTTCCGACGTTGCCTGTTCTGGCTGCTGCATCAACTTTCTTTAGCACAATGTCTCCGACTGCAAAATGTTTTACCCTAACATTCTTGTCAAAGTACATGGCCATTCTCCTTTTTTACTTCCTCCTATCTGATTGTTGCCTCATCCTGAAGTTCTTCGATCAGATCCAGACTGTATTTGATGGCTTCGTCATTATGCTCTATCCACGCTTCTTCTCCCTCTTTTGCATACACCACCCTGGGGGTAAACACTTCAAATTCTATAGGAATAACCGCCTCTGAGCCCTGTGTTAACTTGAAAGGTGTTTCTCCTGTAGCTGAGGATGGAGTAGTTTGAAGAGACCAAAGGATAGAAGGGAGTTGCTCTGCCCAATTCCCTCTTTGATTCAAGACTCTCTTCATCAAAAGTTGCTGGATTTGTCTGTTTGCTGCTTCCACCTGGCCATTCGTCCTGGGATGATGTACTGAAGAGAACTGAAGATCAATTCCAAACTTGTCACAAAAGTTTATCATTTTTGAATTGTTGAATTGCGGGCTATTGTCAGTGATAATTGCCAGCGGGATTCCGTGCCGACAAACTATCTCTCCCCAGATAAAGTTCCTGATGACTTGGGTTGTAGTTTTTGCCAATGCCTTCGCTTCAATAACTTGCTAAAGTAGTCAATCATCACAATGATGAAACGACGCTGGCCACTAGCCATTGGGAATGGTCCGATAAGATCCATTCCCCAAACTGCGAAGGGCCAAGGTGTGGTTATTGATCTAAGCGACTGAGCGGTCCAATGTTGAAGAGGAGCAAACTTTTGACATTGAACACATCGCTTGGCAAATGCATCGGCCTCTTTCCTCATGGTTGGCCAGAAATACCCCTGCCTCAAGATTCTTTTCTCTATAGTCTTCGCCCCTGAATGGCTGCCACTTTCCCCGGAATCAACTTCCTGAAGTATGGTCGGAACTTCTTCCTCCAAAACACACCGCGCTTAGGGAGAAATCAACGTTTTCCGATACAAGATTCTCGCTATCAGGTAATAATACGCCGCCTTTCTTTTGAACTTTCTTTTGTCTTTGATAGATTGATAGAACTCTCCTTTTGATAAATACAGTTCATTGGGATCCTTCCAAGAAGGATGTTGATCGATTTGCATGAGTTCACCCTCCTCTGTTGCCGGATGAAAAAGTTCAGAGGTTACTCCCCCTGATGGAAGACCGAACTTTGACAACTCATCTGCTTCCTCGTTCTGTGTCCTGGGAATATGCTCGATGATAAATGATTTGAATCTCCCAATCTCTTCTTTTGCTAGCATTAGATACTTCCTCAGTATTGGCTCTCTCGTTTCGTAATTCCCCAAAACTTGAGAAGCCATTACCAATGAATCGGTTTTAACATGCACATGTTCGATGCCCAGCTCTTTTGCAAGTCTCAGACCGGCCAAAAGTGCCTCATATTCTGCCTGATTATTCGTAACTGGAAAGAAGAATTTGATATCTTTCTCAAGCTTGATACCATTTAGGCTGATTAGAATTACCCCGGCTCCCACGGAGTTTTTACCGGAAGCCCCATCCACGTACACAACCCAAGCCAAAGGTGATTTCTCTGCTTGTTCTGGGTTGGATTCTGTTGTTTCAACCAAGATGTCTGCCAAAACCTGTGCTTTGATCGCTGTCCTCGGAATATAAGATATTTCAAACTCTCTTTATTCGATAGCCCATTTGGCCAATCTTCCTGAATGATCTGTTTTTTCAAGAATGCTTCTCAAAGGATGATCTGTAATTACTTGGATCGTGTGAGCTTGAAAATAAGGGCGGAGCCTTCGCGATGACATGACCAAAGCCAAAGCTAGCTTCTTCAGGATTGAATATCTCATTTCTGCATCCTTGAGGATATGACTAACATAATATATTGGGAACTGCTTTTTCTTTTCCTCCCGGATGACGACAGAACTTACTGCATCTCGGCCGACCACCAAATATAAGAATAATATCTCCCCCTCACGAGGACTTTGAAGTAGTGGAGTTGAAGTTAACTGTACTTTTAACGGTTCAAAAGCATTGCTGCATTCTTCATTCCATTCAAATTTTGATCCTCCCCGGAGTATTTTAAAGAATGGAGCAATTTTATCCCACGATTTAGAGATAAACCTGCTCAGGCCCACCAACCTTCCTCCAAGTTGCTGTACCTCCTTGGTATTACGAGGTGGAATCATATCGAGGATGGCCTTCACCTTATCTGGATTCGGTGCAAGGACATCGGGAGTGAGGAGATGCCCGAGAAACTTTCCCCTGTTTGCTCCGAACACACATTTCAATGGATTTAATTTCAATTTGAACCTCCGTAGAATAGCAAACGTCTCTACGAGATCTTTCAAGTGCATTGAGAATGTTTTACTTTTCAGGAGGAGATCGTCAACATAAACTTCAAGATTCCTGCCTTTTTGATGTTTAAAAACTGTATCCATCATTCTCTGATATGTTGCGCCTGCATTTTTAAGTCCGAAGGGCATTATAAGATAACAGTAACACCCATCGTTTGTGATGAAATAAGTATGCGTGATATCGGGTTTGTGCATTTTGATTTGGTGGTACCCCGAAAATGCATCAAGAAAGCTCATAAAATTATACCCAACCGCGGAATCTACTAAAACATCTATCCGAGGCAAAGGGTAGCAATCTTTGGGGCACGCTTTATTGAGTTTAGTAAAATCCACACACATACGCCATTTTCCACCGGATTTTTTAACCATTACAATATTCGACATCCACGTGGGATATTGAATTTCAAAAATAAAGCCCGCTTTCAGGAGTTTGGCTACATCCTTTTTGATGGGCACCGCCAGCTTGGTTGCTACTTCTCTCTTCTTTTGTTGGACTGGCTTGAACTCAGGAGATATGTTCAGATGATGGCAAGCCACGTCCGGGTCTACTCCCGGCATATCCTCCGCTGACCAGGCGAAGATATCCAGGTTCTCCAGAAGACAGGAGATCAGCTTCACTTTCTCCTCCTCCAGCAGCTCTGCATTCATGATCAGCTTCTTGTATTCCCCCTCAGAAATGGGGACTTATTGAGTTACTTGGGCAGGTTCCAAGTGAGCCCCTTCTCGATCTTTCCTCCTCTCAGAAGCTTTTGAAGATTCAGCATTTTCCAGTACTTCAGTCGTGGCCTCGGGAAGTGGAACGTCGGTGATCATATTGATGGTTCGCACATAACACTCCCGAGCCACCTTTGGGTTGCTTCTAATTCGATACTGCCTTCCCTCTGCAGCAAACTTAAGAGCAAGGTGGATGGTGGACACTTCTGCCCTGTAGACATTAAGAATTGGCCTTCCGAAGATAGCGCAGTAGTTGCTTGGGGCGTCTACCACCATAAAATTGATCAGCTTCATTACTCCCCCCAGGGAAACTAGGAGCTTTACAGAACCTTCTACTTCTTTCTTCTCCCTAGAAAAGCCATAGAGGGGCCCATCAGTGGAAAACAGAGGCTTCCCAGTCGTCAAGGCTTCAAAGGTTGGGCAGAAGAGGAGGTTAACGGAACTGCCTGTGTCGATGAGGATCTTATGAACGGTATAGTTCTCAATGACGGCCTTGATGACCACGACATCGTCAACGGGATTGGCATTTGGAGGAAGGTCATCTTGACCAAAGGTGACGATGGTGCTTTCAGGGGGAGAAGTTGTGGTTGCTGCCACTTCTTGTTTTAGAACTCTTGCAATGCTGGATTTGCAAGACGATTCAGCTCCAGCCCCTCCATGAATGCAATAAATGTCACCCAAGGGGCCCACATCATTGACCTCAATGCATTCAGTCGAAGGGTGAATATCTCCATAACAGCCGGCATCTTCAACGTCAGCGCATTCCCAAGTTACCTCCACTGTTTCTTTCTTCTTCTTGGTGGCTGGATCAGCAGTTGCTTCCTTCCGGATTAGGCCTCGGAGTTTTCCCTCTCCCAAGAGCCTTTCTATCAACAAGCGGAGGGCCCGATAATCTTCGATCAGATTCCCTCCCTCCTTGTGATATTCACAGTATAGATTTGGATTTCGATTACGAACATCCGATTTGAGAGGAGCAGGCCTTTTGATGTCCGGCCTTTTCTGGAGGATTTGGACGACTTCGTCCATAGTAACATTCAGAGGAGTAAATGACTCTTGCGAGTAATCATATTGGGTGGATGGAATGACTAGAGGTTGCTGCACGGTATATTGTGGCAGGTATACCGGCATTATTTGTGGAAGAGGAACGGATGGAGCGGATGTGATCGCCAACGGCGGTTTCTGATCCTGAAACCGTTGATGGCCGATGAAGGGTTGCTTGTTTTTGTAATTTCTCCCCCTCTAGGAACGGGGCTCAAAGTGGGGTTGGTTTGATGGTGGATGATGGAAGGATGAATTAGACTGCTCCTTGTCGCTTACCAATTTCGCGACATAGCCAGGATTGCTTTTTTCTCCTCTGATGAACATATTAGCCAAACTTATCATCTCCTGATAAGTCCTTGGCTCCCTTATGTTTGCCTCAAATTTCAGGGGGCCTTCCCTCAAGCCATGAATAAGGGCCACCCTGTATAGTTCTGGATCTACATTCTGAACATCCATAATCTCCTTCTGGAAATGGTCCACGAAACGGGCCCACGTATCGTCTTCTCGCTGCCTTATATCAAAAAGGGCCGCCGGGCCACTTTTCCTCTTTCTTGAAGTAGAAAATCTGATCAGGAATTCCCTACGCAGCTCAGCAAAACAACTGGTCGACCTGGGGTGCAGCCCATAAAACCACTCCCTTGCTTGTCCTTCGAAGGATGTTACAAGGAGTTTATACTTGGTCGCATCCGAGAGGGTCCTCAGAGCAATGGTTGACTCGAAGGCCTGAATATGGACGGTTGGATCAGTTTCCCCATTATACGGTGGCAAACGTGGCTCTCTGAAATTATTCGGGGCTGTCTCCCCTCGGTCTTCGTCCACGAAGGGAGAAGTTTCTTCAATATCTTCGTATAGTGGAGCAGAATAGTAAGCCGCCTGAGCTGCGGCTACTCGCGGACAAGCCTCCTGGTAGGAGGAACGGACAGCGGCTTCTCGCGTGTAGGAATGATGAGCAGCAACCTCATGTGGGTAGGAAAGGCGAGCTGCTCCCTCTAGTTGATAGGACAGGGGGGCTGCATGAGAAGCCGCCCCCTGGAAATCAAGAACTCGGGCCGGCATGCTGTGTGCGGCCTCTTGGTAGAAGTTTTGCCTGGCCGCAAAACCTTCTTGCAGTGGCTGGAAGTTGGCGACTTGTGGAAGCGGGTAAGGAGGAGGTGGAGGAGGGACTGGAGTCACCGCCTGGTTAACCGCGGTTTGCTGTGGAACTAACCGCTCGGTTAATAAAGCTAAAGTCTGACTGATTGCGTCCAAACGCTGATCAGTTGCTTTCTGAGCCTGCTCTGAAAGGGAGGTTTTAGTTCTTATTTATCTTATTAAAATATCTTGTTTAAGTTTACTTTCAAGGTAAGTGATATATCTATTTATATGAGTGAGTTTGCTGATTTCTCTGTGAGTAATAAAACCAAACAATTAAAGTACATCTAAATAAATACAGAACATGAGGTAAAACAAAAAGATAAAAACAAGCAATCCACAGATGACACAAAATATAGTAGTTCCCCTCAACTGGGTACATCTACTCTTCTACCCACTGGTAGGAATCCACTAGGAGGTTGTTGATAAGGTGCCCTCACACCAAGGTGTTTTTGATAAGGTGTCCACACACCAAGTGAGCTGTTGATAAGGTGCTCTAACCAAGATGCAGCTTTTTGCTAAGGTGCCCTGTCACCGGGATTAACTTTTGAAGGGAGTTATAACCCTGTACAGGATGGGGTAAGGAAGTCAAATGAAAACAGAAATTATATTGTTCTTCTCTGTATAAGAAGACTCTTGGAGATCCAAATGTGTTGTTGAATTGATCTGATGTTGAAGAGCTTCCCCTGTCTGATATGGTTTGATGACAGTTCTGGAGGCCTCTTCTTTTAAGCACTTCTTCCTTCTTTTGCAATGATGATCCTGAGCAAGTAGTTGTGATTTGTGTCTCAGGATGTTTGTAATCCGCAGGAAGATGTTAGCAATGAAGAAAAATTGATTTTCTCTTTATTTTTGTCGTGTGTTCTCTATTTTGCTTTCTCTGTAGCTGTCTTTATATAATCTGAGAACTTTTTCTCTTAATTTGAATTCTTCTCTTAGGAAGAAGGAAAGAGATAAAGTCTCTTTAATTTGTTTCCTTGGGAAAAGGTGTTGCCGTCTTTGACTCTTCAGCAAACGGCTATAATCTTTATTGCCTGCAACAGCTACATCAGAAAAGCATATATAATAATATAATAATGTTAGTCGAGCAGTATAATGATTTAATAATGTTGCTGATAACATTTTCGTCGAGCGCTGTTCTGAAATAGATTTGTCGACCGTTGGCTTGAGTTAGTCGAGCGCCGTTCAGAGAATTCCTGGCCGCTGAGGTTATTCTGACTGAATTCGTCGAGCGCTGTTCGCCATTTATCGAACGCTGTTCTGATGAAGATTTGTCGAGTGCTGGCTGGCTGGAATTTGTCGAGCGTTGTTCGAGATTCGTCGAACGCAGAGAGCTTATATTATTTTCTTATGTATATTCTCCGATTCGATCGCATCATATTTAATTTATGTTTTCTTAGTTTTTTTAGATGAATTATTAACAAAAGGGATGGATCCTAACTCAAATCAAAAGCTAAGGTTCCAACTATCTCCCCCTATTTGAGTTGGGATCCTAAATCAAATTAAAATTAGTGGCCTGGTGGTCTCCCCCTATTTGGTTTAGGATGCCGACAATTTTAATTTTTATTTTCTCCTTTTCTCTCTCACTTGGTTTGTCTCTTTAATTTTTATTTTCTCCTTTTCTCTCTCACTTGGTTTATCTGAATTTCTCATTTTCTCTCTCACTTGGGCTTTTTGTTCTTAAATTATTTGAGCAACTCTGCTTTCCTAGACTTTGATTTCTAAGGATTAAAATTTTCAATTGCAGCAACCTTTAATGGATTTTTAAGGAATCTTTGTCTGATACCTTCCTTCTTAAGAATCCCCTTATCAGAAGAGACTCACACTCAGTGCTTCTAATTATTTCTAATCAATGCAACTACAGTAGAATGCTCAACATAATTTGGAGAAGGTCTGTAAAAATTTTGAAGTTATCTGACATTAATATTCAAATGAGTTTTATGCTTGCTTATTAGGAATGGAGTTTAATGGTGAAAAAACTTTTTAATACCATTTGAAAGTTCTTTTAGAAATATATGTCTTAAGAACTTTAAAATCTGATTTTTGATACTAATTGAAAGTTTTCTTTTGTAGTCATTAATATATATGTTTGAAACTATTTTAAAGTTTTCATGACAATTATTAAGCAATTTATCCTTAATTGATTTATTTTGTGCTTTTGATTTTTCTTCAGTTTTATTATTATTTTCAGAGATTAGATAATTTATGTCTGTTAACTTCCTTTTAATTTCTTTGTCTATTGTTATTGAATCTGTGAGTGTTATTTTAAAAACAGTTTTAGAGGTAGAGTTATGATTTTATTTTACCTCATTTACCTTTCCTAACTCTGCTTCTTCCTTTTGATTTTGGTATGATCCATTTATGGCCATCATGCAGAAAGCTCTAGCTCTGTGCTCCTTTTCTTTTTCTTCTTCACTCAGATTTATTGATGGTTCTGCATCATAAATACATTTAGTTAGAGTAATGGAAGAGGAGGGTTAATTTACCATCCTAGAGAGGGAGTTCCAGATTCCTCTTGTACAAGTGCATTCTTCAACTCTTTGAAGAATGTCTTTTGACACTGATTGAGTTAAGATCTGCATAGCTTTTGTATCTGCATCTGTTGAGTGGTCTGAAGATGGGGAAGGTTCTGTAGATGGGGAAGGTCCTTTATGTTTATCAGTCTGCCCATCTTCAGCACCATCTTTGAATTTATCTAGCTTCATTTTCCAAACACGGGCAGTGACATCAGTTTCTCTGTTGGTAGTATTCTGTGAAGAAGATATATCAGCACCAACATAAACAGGACCTTTCATTGCTCTCGAAGGGTACAAGAGTGTAACACCCTGCCAGTACAAATAATATAACAGTAGGTCCGGCCGGGACCCCACGCCATACTAACCACACTGGCTAGGAGTTAAAAGGTGATAAACAGAAAGAGACTACAACAGAGTATACTAAACACTAGCGGAAGCATAAAGATTTAACATTTCAATTAGAATTGTCCACTATCGTAGGAATGAAACCATGAAATAGAGTTATGGCCTTAAGGCCTTACATTTAACAAATGTACTAAAACTCCAAAACATACATCGGCACGCAGGCCGGCAATACATGAGAAAGCTAAAAAGGGAGGCTGGCCTTCAAGGGCCAACTCAGCAAATGGGGCCACCGCCCGCTATTTCCCGCTAGGCTTACCTGCACCTGCATAAGAACATTCCACCAAGCGGTGGAAACAAAGTAACGGTCAGCACAGCTGACCAAATTATAACGACCCCACCCCTTTCCCGGGGTGGCGGAGATTCTACCCTGCAAGCAAGCCATACTAGCACAAGTACTAAAATACAGAAAGTGCAACTACACAAGGTGAGGTTTCAAGCACATTCAATCTTCTAGGTTGAGCATCAAAAAGGAGGGAACCTAGGTATGCACATGATGTTAGTTGGGTTCACCCGAAGGTTCCCCACAACCGCCTAAACAACCGCATGAGGCTAACAACATCAATTCCACAAACACTCCACCGTAAGGGCCATCGCCTTAGGTGGGAAAAAGAGCTTTTGGTCGGTCTAGGTAAAACACCTTCCACGACCTCTCCCATGATCGCACGGCTTACATGAGGTAGGGACCTCTTGCCGATCTACATGGAAACGGGTTCGGTTTAGCTTTGCCCGTGCTCTAATCGTCGCGATCTATCGCACGACGCGGGTACGGCTTCGCCTCGGCCCGTAAGGGTTTAGCACTTTCAAGTGCTACACAAATATAAGCTACGCACCTAATCCCTTCACAAGGATCTAGGCTTCACAAATACTCAAATTAGGGAGGTATAATACGCTCCGCATCAATTTCGCGGTGAAGGTTTGCCTTCATCCAATCTCAAAGCATGGGGCTTTCGTTAGGATCTTCACAAGATGCCTACACTTAAATCCCGCACTACTTTAGACAATTTCACGGAGTCATTCTCCGGTACGCATTCTAGGCTTAACCTAAATGCAACGTCGCAATCTAAGCATCACCGATTCGGGCTCACGGCCACGAATAGGCTTCACACAAAATGCCTAAATCCGCATGACTACCGGATTTTCTACATGCAATATGCCGGGGATGGACACAATCGACCCGGAGTTCCGAAGAACTTGAGGGAATCCTACACTTCACCCATTTGGTGAAAGGGATCCCTCATGCAAGCATAGAGAAATGAAGGAGAGGACAAAAGACAATTCCAAACAATGGGAGAAGGAATCGTTACCCTAGGAGCGTTCTTTTTCGCCATGGATCCGAGATTCTAGACGGAGGGAAATGACCGCACCGGGCTGCACTCTCCAGATCTGGAAACGGCTCGCGAAACGGAGCTCCGGAGCTCCGTCAATGGCGGAATCTCCCTTCTTCTTCCTTGCCTCCTTCTTCTTCCTCTAGGTTTGGAGAGAGAAAAGCCCAAAAGAATGAGGGTTAATCTGCTCTCACAAGCCCTAAGACCCTCCAGCAACTAATCCTAGCCATTGGATCGAATTCCAAAGGATTTGGACGGCCGGATCATCTCCTCCGCTCAAAATCGCGGAGCAGATAAACAGCGCGCACAATCACAGGCGCACGATCACTGGTCGTGCACGAAGAGGAGAATGGTCGTGCGATAAGCCAATACAGAACTCCGATTCCTTGCGGGTTACGCACGATCATTGGCGCACGATCACTGGTCATGCGCGAAGAGGACAATGGTCGTGCGCATTGACCTGATGTGGAATTTTTAGTCTATCCCGAGCGCAGCACTACCACTCCGCCTACCTCGCTGAACTACGATCTTTGGGGTGTTACAAAGAGACTCGTGGAACTATGTAATGCAGGTGTAGCTGCCTTTGATGATATGAGGGGAGGTCCTGTCAAAATAGATTTGTAATTTCTTCATCTATTGCATTCATATATAATTTAATTCTAACTTGCCATAATGAGATATTACCTAAATTAAATATGGGTGGATCTGAGAACAGAAAGGTTTCTTGTGCTATTTTAAAAACCCTAAGAACAAAAAGTGATCTTTGTGATTTCAGGTGTTAGCCTGTGTGAAAAATCAACACCCTCTGATACCAATTGAAAGGGAGGTTTTAGTTCTTATTTATCTTATTAAAAGATCTTGTTTAAGTTTACTTTCAAGGTAAGTGATATATCTATTTATATGAGTGAGTTTGCTGATTTCTGTGTGAGTAATAAAACCAAACAGTTAAAGTACATCTAAATAAATACAGAACATGAGGTAAA
This sequence comes from Dactylorhiza incarnata, assembly GCA_033032865.1. Taxonomy (NCBI): domain Eukaryota; kingdom Viridiplantae; phylum Streptophyta; class Magnoliopsida; order Asparagales; family Orchidaceae; genus Dactylorhiza; species Dactylorhiza incarnata. The sequence goes on along the minus strand of JAWHQI010000415.1, from coordinate 346,796 downwards.
ACAAAAAGATAATAAATAAGCAATCCACAGATGACACAAAATATATAGTAGTTCCCCTCAATTGGGTACATCTACTCTTCTAACCACTGGTAGGAATCCACTAGGACGTTGTTGATAAGGTGCCCTCACACTGAGGTATTTTTGATAAGGTGTCCACACACCAAGTGAGCTGTTGATAAGGTGCTCTAACCAAGATGCAGGTTTTTGCTAAGGTGCCCTGTCACCGGGATTAACTTTTGAAGGGAGTTATAACCCTGTACAGGATGGGGTAAGGAAGTAAAATGAAAACAGAAATTATATTGTTCTTCTCTGTATAAGAAGACTCTTGGAGATCCAAATGTGGTGTTGAATGGATCTGATGTTGAACAGCTCCCCCTGTCTGATATGGTTTGATGACAGTTCTGGAGGCCTCTTCTTTTAAGCACTTCTTCCTTCTTCTGCAGTGATGATCCTGAGCAAGTAGTTGTGATTTGTGTCTCAGGATGTTTGTAATCTGCAGGAAGATATTAGCTATGAAGAATAATTGATTTTCTCTTTATTTCTGTCGTGTGTTCTCTATTTTGCTTTCTCTGTAACTGTCTTTTTATAATCTGAGAACCTTTTCTCTTAATTTGAATTCTTCTCTTGGGAAGAAGGAAAGAGATAAAGTCTCTTTAATTTGATTCCTTGGGAAAAGGTGTTGCCGTCTTTTACTCTTCAGCAAATGGCTATAATCTTTATTGCCTGCAACGGCTACATAAGAAAAGCACATATAATAATATAATAATGTTAGTCGAGCAGTATAATGATTTAATAATGTTGCTGATAACATTTTCGTCGAGCGCTGTTCTGAAATAGATTTGTCGACCGCTGGCTTGAGTTTGTCGAGGGCCGTTCAGAGAATTCCTGGCCGCTGAGGTTATTCTGACTGAATTCGTCGAGCGTTGTTCGCCATTTATCGAATGTTGTTCTGATGAAGATTTGTCGAGCGCTGGTTGGCTGGAATTTGTCGAGCGTTGTTCGACATTCGTCGAACGCAGAGAGCTTATATTATTTTCTTATGTATATTCTCTGATTCGATCGCATCATATTTAATTTATGTTTTCTTAGTTTTCTTAGATGAATTATTAACAAAAGGGATGGATCCTAACTCAAATCAAAAGCTAAGGTTCCAACACGCTCGACTTCTCTCCTTGATTGCTCCAAGGCCTCCCACAAGGAGTCTTCACTGTGGTTGGAGCGGTCTCCAAGAGGGAACTGGTGGTCTGACATTTTGGCAAGGATTTCACCGACAATCCGCGATCTGAAGGTCGCGTGTCTCTGTTGAATCTGAAATCGCACCTCCGAAGGAAATCAGAGTCTGCGGGCTGACAGTTACTTTTTAGTTAGAGAAATCGAGACCGCTGGCAGCGGTCAAGGCCAAACTTCACCCGTCACGGCGAATGCCACTCCTGTGATGGGCTTTTCCTTTGATTGAAGTAAAGAAATTACAGCGGGCTGCAAGAGCGGAAAAGAAGAAGCCGGACGGTCAGACAGGTCGCAAGACAGGAAACTCGAGACCGCAGCTCAAACAAGTGAGATCCTGGATTCGAGTGTGCGTGTATTGGGAATGTTTCCGCACCCTATTTATAGGCTCGGGGGCCTGCCAGAACGGGCAGGGATAAAATAACTGCCTGCCCGGGTATAGGAGAATCGGGCAGGCGGTGACGGGATACAGAGAGGAGAAAAGAGTGAAGTCGCGCGGCTTGGCGGCTTGTGCTCCCGGGCTGTCCTGGCCGGAGACTGAAGATGATGCGGTCAAGGCGATGATGCAGCCCGGGCGGTCTCCGTCTTGAGACCGAGGCTTGCCTTCTGGACTTGAGCCTTGGTAGCCATCATGGCGCAACCCGAGCGGTCTCTTTCTTGATACCACGGCTTGCCTTCTAGACTTGAGCCTTGGTAGCCTTCATGGCGCAACCCGAGCGGTCTCCATCTTGAGACCGCGGCTTGCCTTATGGACTTGAGCCTTGGTGATCTTCAATCCTTGGGGGCAATCTAAATTCTACCAGACCGTCCGGTTTGTGTTGGCTAGTGCTGATGGACCCTGCTGAATCTGAATCGGGCGACTTGCACTCTCAGACTGCCCGGTCTATGAGAATGGAAACTCAAATGCGGTCTACTGGGTAAACAAGGAATGTTAGTAGGGTTTCCTTGGAATGAAAGATACGCACAAGCAGAATAACTCTAAACCATTATAGCGTCGGTGGTAGCGATAGCATATGCGCTAGCTCCAAGGCTATAAAAAGAACCCCTTGGCTCTTAATTCTTCAGCCTCTTACACCCCTAAATTCCATAGCTTCGTGCCACATCATATAGAGGAAGTTTTAGAGAGATACTCCCTCAAATCCATGAAGGCTTAAGGAGATCCTTGGAGAAGATTTCAACATGCTTCATCATCGTGACGAAAGACCGCATCGACTACGATCATACTCTACGGGACTTCGTCTACTACTTCAAGAGATCCACATAGGGAGTTTTTATATGATTGTTTCATTTCTTTACTCTTTCGTACTCGTGCAATAAATTTACCTCGTGTTGGAGACTAGGTCTGGGTAGGACTTATGGCAGAAATTCACCTCGTGTTGGTGACTAGGTCTAAGGTGTTGATCTAGGGGGTGCTCGAGGCCGTATCCGGGGAAGGATTGGCTAGAGAGGATTGAGGCCGTATCCGGGGAAGGATAGACTAAAGCCACCGGTTCGTGGGGATACGAGTTGGGATAGAAAATGAAAAAGTCTTTTTACTATTCGCCTTCGATTTCTAGCGTTATAAGTGTTTACCCAGAAATCGGCAATCATCTCAAATTAGCTGTCCGAGCCCTGGCGGTCACCCATCGCCTGAGTGGTCTCGCTTTTTGTTTCCTCATAAAGGTCGAGCTTTGTGCCCCGCACGACTTTTCCCCCGGAGGGTCGCCCCCTTGGGCGACCTCGCCTCCGCGAGGAGGAGATCGCCCCTTGGGCGATCTCCCCCCGTGAGATCCCCCTTTGGGTGATCTCCCCTGTGAGGAGGTCGCCCCCTTAGGCGACCTCGCCTCCGCGAGGAGGAGATCGCCCCTTGGGCGATCTCCCCCCGTGAGATTGCCCCTTGGGCGATCTCCCCTGTGAGGAGGTCGCCCCCTTGGGCGACCTCGCCTCCGCGAGGAGGAGATCTCCCCTTGGGCGATCTCCCCCTGTGAGATTGCCACTTGGGCGATCTCCCCTGTGAGGAGGTCGCCCCCTTGGGCGACCTCGCCTCCGCGAGGAGGAGATCGCCCCTTGGGCGATCTCCCCCTGTGAGATCGCCCCTTGGGCGATCTCCCCTGTGAGGAGGTCGCCCCCTTGGGCGACCTCGCCTCCGCGAGGAGTAGATCGCCCCTTGGGCGATCTCCCCTGTGAGGAGGTCGCCCCCTTGGGCGACCTCGCCTCCGCAAGGTGGAGATCGCCCCTTGGGCGATCTCCCCCCGTGAGATCGCCCTTTGGGTGATCTCCCCTGTGAGGAGGTCGCCCCCTTGGGCGACTTCAACTCTGCGAGGAGGAGATAGCCCCTTGGGCGATCTCCCCCCGTGAGATAGCCCTTTGGGCGATCTCCCCTGTGAGTAGGTCGCCCCCTTGGGCGACCTCGCCTCCGCGAGGAGGAGATCGCCCCTTGGGCGATCTCCCCCTGTGAGATCGCCCCTTGGGTGATCTCCCCTGTGAGGAGGTCGCCACCTTGGGCGACCTCGCCTCCGCGAGGAGGAGATCGCCCCTTGGGCGATCTCCCCCCGTGAGATCGCCCTTTGGGCGATCTCCCCTGTGAGGAGGTCCCCCCTTGGGCGACCTCGCCTCCGCGAGGAGGAGATCCCCCTTGGGCGATCTCCCCTGTGAGGAGGTCGCCCCCTTGGGTGACCTCGCCTCCGCGAGGAGGAGATCGCCCCTTGGGCGATCTCCCCCCGTGAGATCGCCCTTTGGGTGATCTCCCCTGTGAGGAGGTCGCCCCCTTGGGCGATCTCCTCCCGTGAGATCGCCCTTTGGGCGATCTCCCCTGTGAGGAGGTCGCCCCCTTGGGCGACCTAGCCTCCGCGAGGAGGAGATCGCCCCTTGGGCGATCTCCCCCTGTGAGATCGCCCCTTGGGCCATCTCCCCTGTGAGGAGGTCGCCCCCTTGGGCGACCTATCCTCCGCGAGGAGGAGATCGCCCCTTGGGCGATCTCCCCCCGTGAGATCGCCCTTTGTGCGATCTCCCCTGTGAGGAGGTCGCCCCCTTGGGCGACCTCGCCTCCGCGAGGAGGAGATCACCCCTTGGGCGATCTCCCCCTGTGAGATCGCCCCTTGGGCGATCTCCCCTGTGAGGAGGTCGCCCCCTTGGGCGACCTCGCCTCCGCGAGGAGGAGATCGCCCCTTGGGCGATCTCCCCCTGTGAGATCGCCCCTTGGGCGATCTCCCCTGTGAGGAGGTCGCCCCCTTGGGCGACCTCGCCTCCGCGAGGAGGAGATCGCCCCTTGGGCGATCTCCCCCCGTGAGATCGCCCTTTGGGTGATCTCCCCTGTGAGGAGGTCGCCCCCTTGGGCGACTTCGCCTCCGCGAGGAGTAGATCGCACCTTGGGCGATCTCCCCCCGTGAGATCGCCCTTTGGGCGATCTCCCCTGTGAGGAGGTCGCCCCCTTGGGCGACCTCGCCTCCTCGAGGAGGAGATCGCCCCTTGGGCGATCTCCCCCTGTGAGATCGCCCATTGGGCGATCTCCCCTGTGAGGAGGTCGCCCCCTTGGGCGACCTCGCCTCCGCGAGGAGGAGATCGCCCCTTGGGCGATCTCCCCCCGTGAGATCGCCCTTTGGGCGATCTCCCCTGTGAGGAGGTCGCCCCCTTGGGCGACCTCGCCTCCGCGAGGAGGAGATCGCCCCTTGGGCGTTCTCCCCTGGTGAGATCGCCCCTTGGGCGATCTCCCCTGTGAGGAGGTCGCCCCCTTGGGCGACCTCGCCTCCGCGAGGAGGAGATCGCCCCTTGGGCGATCTCCCGCCGTGAGATCGCCCTTTGGGTGATCTCCCCTGTGAGGAGGTCGCCCCCTTGGGCGACCCCGCCTCTGCGAGGAGGAGATCGCCCCTTGGGCGATCTCCCCCCGTGAGATCGCCCTTTGGGCGATCTCCCCTGTGAGGAGGTCGCCCCCTTGGGCGACCTCGCCTCCGCGAGGAGGAGATCTGTTGGAGTTACCATAGTGATCTAGAAGTGGTCAAACATGTAATGTCACTGCCAACGCGATATGAGCCTGCAGGGTCGCACATAAGAGCATGTGGAGAAGTTGGAAGATTGACTATGTTGGTAATGGTTACCAATCACCATATAGAATGGGGGATGTCCAGCAAAAGTTGCTGTCTGAATTCGTCGGGTTTACACGGATAGAATTCGTCGGATTCGTCGGGATTCGTCTGATTGTTCCGTGGAATCTCGACGAATTGTTATAGAGATCCTTAACTCGGCAAATGTTGCCGTCTGACATGATTCGTCGGATTCGTCGGGATTCGTCGGATTGTTCCGTGGAATCTCGACGAATTGTTACAGAGATCCTTAACTCGGCAAATGTTGCCGTCTGACATGATTCGTCGGATTCGTCGGGATTCGTCGGATTGTTCCGTGGAATCTCGACGAATTGTCACAGAGAGCATTAACTCGGCAAATGTTGCCGTCTGATGTGATTCATCGGAATTCGTCGGATTGTCCCGTGAAAACTCGACGAATGCTGTTCCGTGGAATCCCGACGAATTGTAACAGAAGCCCCTATTTTGCTGTGTGGTCTGCGGATAGAGATTCTTCTAGAAGCTGTTTATCCTTTGGGTATAAATAGGACTTCTATTAGGGTTCTCAGAACTTACGAATTGAAGCCGACGGAAGGAGTTCCACTCGAACCCTAGACGGAAGTGTTCCGCCGTTCTGAATCGCCTCCGCCGACTTCCTCTCCGACGATTGTCGCCGGTGTTGTTCTTCCTGAAGTGGATCTAGCAATCCGTGGAAGCGCAAGGTGTAGTCTTCTTCTCCCGGCTCGTGTGGACTGCTGTAGAGACGTAGACATTATTCTACGTGAGAACTCTTGCAAAGCCGACGAAGGCAATCTTCTTCTTGGAGCATCTAGGTTGGATTTAATCCAATCCCGCAAAGGTAATTTCATACCTAGCATTTTGATTTACTTCTTGATTCAATATTCATGGTCGATCCGAATCTTTTGGGTTGTTTCTCTTCATTTCCGCTGCGCCTACATTTGATGTATGGTTCTAGAAAAACCCAACAAGATCGCCCCTTGGGCGATCTCCCCCTGTGAGATCGCCCCTTGGGCGATCTCCCCTGTGAGGAGGTAGCCCCCTTGGGCGACCTCGCCTCCGCGAGGAGGAGATCGCCCTTGGGCGATCTCCCCCCGTGAGATCGCCCTTTGGGCGATCTCCCCTGTGAGGAGGTCGCCCTCTTGGGCGACCTCGCCTCCGCGAGGAGGAGATCGCCCCTTGGGCGATCTCCCTCTGTGAGATCGCCCCTTGGGCGATCTCCCCTGTGAGGAGGTCTCCCCCTTGGGCGACCTCGCCTCCGCGAGGAGGAGATCGCCCCTTGGGCGATCTCCCCCTATGAGATCGCCCCTTGGGCGATCTCGCCTGTGAGGAGGTCGCCCCCTTGGGCGACCTCGCCTCCGCGAGGCGATCTCCCCCCGTAAGATCGCCCTTTGGGTGATCTCCCCTGTGAGGAGGTCGCCCCCTTGGGCGACTTCGCCTCCGCGAGGAGGAGATCGCCCCTTGGGCGATCTCCCCCCGTGAGATCGCCCATTGGGCGATCTCCCTTGTGAGGAGGTCGCCCCCTTGGGCGATCTCGCCTCCGCGAGGAGGAGATCGCCCCTTGGGCGATCTCGCCCCGTGAGATCGCCCCTTGGGCGATCTCCACTGTGAGGAGGTCGCCCCCTTGGGCAACCTCGCCTCCGCGAGGAGGAGATCGCCCCTTGGGCGATCTCCCCTTGTGAGGTTGCCCCTTGGGCGATCTCCCCTGTGAGGAGGTCGCCCCCTTGGGCGATCTCCCCTGTGAGGAGGTCACCCCCTTGGGCGACCTCGCCTCCACGAGGAGGAGATCGCCCCTTGGGCGATCCCCCTGTGAGATCGCCCCTTGGGCGATCTCCCCTGTGAGGACGTCGCCCCCTTAGGCGACCTCGCCTCCGCGAGGAGGAGATCGCCCATTGGGCGATCTCCCCCTGTGAGATCGCACCTTAGGCGATCTCCCCGGTGAGGAGGTCGCCCTCTTGGGCGACCTCGCCTCCGCGAGGAGGAGATCGCCCCTTGGGCGATCTCCCCCCGTGAGATCGCCCTTTGGGTGATCTCCCCTGTGAGGAGGTCGCCCCCTTGGGCGACCTCGCCCCCGCGAGGAGGAGATCGCCCCTTGGGCGATCTCCCCCCGTGAGATCTCCCTTTGGGCGATCTCCCCTGTGAGGAGGTCGCCCCCTTGGGCGACCTCGCCTCCGCGAGGAGGAGATCGCCCCTTGGGCAATCTCCCCCTGTGAGATCGCCCCTTGGGCGATCTCCCCTGTGAGGAGGTCGCCACCTTGGGTGACCTCGCCTCCGCGAGGAGGAGATCGCCCCTTGGGCGATCTCCCCCCGTGAGATCGCCCTTTGGGCGATCTCCCCTGTGAGGAGGTCGCCCCCTTGGGCGACCTCGCCTCCGCGAGGAGGAGATCGCCCCTTGGGCGATCTCCCCCTGTGAGATCACCCTTTGGGCAATCTCCCCTGTGAGGAGGTCGCCCCCTTGGGCGACCTCGCCTCCGCGAGGAGGAGATCGCCCCTTGGGCGATCTCCCCCTGTGAGATCGCCCCTTGGGCGATCTCCCCTGTGAGGAGGTCGCCCCCTTGGGCGACCTCGCCTCCGCGAGGAGGAGATCGCCCCTTGTGCGATCTCCCCCTGTGAGATCGCCCCTTGGGCGATCTCCCCCTGTGAGATCGCCCCTTGGGCGATCTCCCCTGTGAGGAGGTCGCCCCCTTGGGCGACCTCGCCTCCGCGAGTAGGAGATCGCCCCTTGGGCGATCTCCCACCGTGAGATCGCCCTATGGGTGATCTCCCCTGTGAGGAGGTCGCCCCCTTGGGCGACCTCGCCTCCGCGAGGTGGAGATCGCCCCTTGGGCAATCTCCCCCCGTGAGATCGCCCTTTGGGCAATCTCCCCTGTGAGGAGGTCGCCCCCTTGGGCGACCTCGCCTCCGCGAGTAGGAGATCGCCCCTTGGGCTATCTCCCCCTGTGAGATCGCCCCTTGGGCGATCTCCCCTGTGAGGAGGTCGCCCCCTTGGGCGACCTCGCCTCCGCGAGGAGGAGATCGCCCCTTGGGCGATCTCCCCCCGTGAGATCGCCCTTTGGGTGATCTCCCCTGTGAGGAGGTCGCCCCATTGGGCGACCTCGCCTCCGCGAGGAGGAGATCGCCCCTTGGGCGATCTCCCCCCGTGAGATCGCCCTTTGGGCGATCTCCCCTGTGAGGAGGTCGCCCCCTTGGGCGACCTTGCCTCCGCGAGGAGGAGATCGCCCCTTGGGCGATCTTACCTGTGAGGAGGTCGCCCCCTTGGGCGACCTCGCCTCCGCGAGGAGGAGATCGCCCCTTGGGCGATCTCCCCCCGTGAGATCGCCCTTTGGGCGATCTCCCCTGTGAGGAGGTCGCCCCCTTGGGCGACCTCGCCTCCGCGAGGAGGAGATCGCCCCTTGGGAGATCTCCCCCTGTGAGATCGCCCCATGGGCGATCTCCCCTGTGAGGAGGTCGCCCCCTTGGGAGACCTCGCCTCCGCGAGGAGGAGATCGCCCCTTGAGCGATCTCCCCCTGTGAGATCGCCCCTTGGGCGACCTCGCCTCCGCGAGGAGGAGATCGCCACCTGGGCGATCTCCCCCCGTGAGATCGCCCTTTGGGTGATCTCCCGTGTGAGGAGGTCGCCCCCTTGGGCGACTTCGCCTCCGCGAGGAGGAGATCGCCCCTTGGGCGATCTCCCCCCATGAGATCGCCCTTTGGGCGATCTCCCCTGTGAGGAGGTCGCCCCCTTGGGCGACCTCCCCTCCGCGAGGAGGAGATCGCCCCTTGGGCGATCTCCCCCTGTGAGATTGCCCCTTGGGCGATCTCCCCTGTGAGGAGGTCGCCCCCTTGGGCGACCTCGCCTCCGCGAGGAGTAGATCGCCCCTTCGGCGATCTCCCCTATGAGGAGGTCGCCCCCTTGGGCGACCTCGCCTCCGCGAGGAGGAGATCGCCCCTTGGGCGATCTCCCCCCCGTGAGATCGCCCTTTGGACGATCTCCCTGTGAGGAGGTCTCCCCCTTGGGCAACCTCGCCTCCGCGAGGAGGAGATCGCCCCTTGGGCGATCTCCCCCCGTGAGATTGCCCTTTGGGCGATCTCCCCTGTGAGGAGGTCGCCCCCTTGGACGACCTCGCCTCCGCGAGGAGGAGATCGCCCCTTGGGCGATCTCCCCCTGTGAGATCGCCCCTTGGGCGATCTCCCCTGTGAGGAGGTCTCCCCCTTGGGCGACCTCGCCTCCGCGAGGCGGAGATCGCCCCTTGGGCGATCTCCCACCGTGAGATCGCCCTTTGGGCGATCTCCCCTGTGAGGAGGTCGCACCCTTGGGCGACCTCGCCTCCGCGTGGAGGAGATCGCCCCTTGGGCGATCTCCCCCCGTGAGATCGATCCTTGGGCGATCTCCCCTGTGAAGTCTCCCCTCTGAAATCCCCGTTTGTGTGATCTGTTCAGGTGCACCAAATCCAGACGATCTCAGCGCTCTCAGCTGACGATCTCAGCAGGTCCAGACGATCTCAGCGGTCTCAATAGCGGTCTCAGGCGGTCTCAGCAGTTCCGGGCAGCCCGTTACCTTCCAGATCTGCCCGTTCGGGCAGGCCCCTGCGTCTATAAATAGAGGGGTAGGGGTACCAGTTGGAGGACTTTTGGAGAGCTTCCAGTCCCAGCTAGTGGTTTGAGCGGTCTCAACTTTGAGTGACCGCTGAGACCTCTCCGATCTCCCTTCTGGCCCCTTTTTCTTCATGTTTTATGCTGTTTCTTTCATTCTTTCCTGTTGTAACCTCAGCTGTAACTCAAGCTTTATGTCAATAAAATAGTCTTTCCTCCAGCTCAAAGTAACCGGCCACCCAACAGTTTCACCCCCCATCCTTCAGCTCGAGCGAGTGTGGATTTGGTACCATTTTTGGCACCAACAATAAGAAGTCATGTTTTGTAATCTTATTTTTCATATTAATAAAATCATGTCTCTATTTTATTTCACTTGATTTGTTTGATTACTCTCTATTTTGATCACTTAGCTTTTCAAGTATTTAAAAATATAACATAAGTTTTTAAAACCCTTATTCACTCCCTCTAAGGGTGCCTACAGATCCAACAAGTGGTATCAGAGTAGGTTATTCCAAATCGGCATAACAAACGGGAATAATGGCATCTCATGATCTCGCTTTTACTATTAGGGAAAAATTTTATGATGAAGAAAAATCTCTTGCACCACCTTTATTTGAAGGGAGAAATTATAGTGGGTGGAAAATTTTAATGTAAAAGTTGTTGGAACATGGTTTTCCGCATCTCCTAGGTTTGAGAATAACAATTCTTATGCGTATTTGATCTTGTGTGTTTAAGTGTGTAGGAAAACAAGTCCACATGACTCAAGGACATCACAAGAAAGTTGCGCCAAAATTTGAAGCCAAAATTCCAACATGCCCGCTAGCACCGGCGCTAGCGCTAGCTCTGATGTGAGAAAATCTCAGAAAAAGTTATGGAAGGTGCTAGCGCCAGGCGATAGCAACTAGCGCAGGCAGTAGCAACTAGCGCAGGCAGTATCTACAAGCATCGGCGGTAGTGCAAAGCACAAGAGGAAGGCGGCCGGCTTGATTAAAATGAAGAATTCTCACGCGGAGAATATTGCCTAATCTGGGATAGCGCCGGTGGTAGCGATAGCGCAGGCGCTAGCTCAAAGGCTATAAAAGGGACCCCTTGGATCTGTCTTCTTCATCCCTCTCCACTCCCAAATTCCAGATCTTTGTGCCACATCATATAGAGGAAGGTTCAGAGAGATACTCCCACTAATCCATGAAGGCTTAAGGAGATCCGTGGAGAAGATTTCAACACGCGTCATCATCGTGACGAAAGACCGCATCGACTACGATCATACTCTGCAGGTCTTCGTCAACTTCTCCAAGAGATCCTCATAGAGGGAGTTTTTATATTGTTGTCTTTTTATTTCACATCTTTTTTGTAATCGTTTATTGAACTAGCCTCGTGTTGGCGACTAGGTCTGGGTAGGACTTATGGCAGAAACACGCCTCGTGTTGGCGACTAGATCTAGGTTAGGTCTAGGCGGTGCTCAAGGCCATATCCGGAGAAGGATTGGCTAGAGCGGCTTGAGGCCGTATTCCGGGAAGGATCGGCTAAAGCCAACCGGTTCGTGGGGATACGAATCGGTATAAAAAACAAAAAGAGTCTTTCATATTTCGCCTTGGTTTCTTGCGTCATTGAAATCAAATTTTGTAATCAATTTTATTAATAATAATCATGTCTCTCTTTGTGTAATAAAATTGATTTGATCTTCATTTCCCTAAATTGTTTATTATCCTCTCCTTCATTATAAAACAATTTAGATCTTTATTCAAAATCACTATTTTGATCTCTTATCATAAACAAATATTTCAAAATATAATATAAGTTTTTAAAACCCTTATTCACCCCCCTCTAAGGGCGCCTACCAATCCAACAAGTGGTATCAGAGTGGTTTTATTCCGATTGGCTTAACAACCGGGAATAATGGCGTCTCATGATCTCGCTTTTATTAGTGGGGCAAATTTTTAATGAAGAAGAAAATCACTAGCACCACCTTTATTTAAAGGGACAAATTATAAAGTGTGGAAAATTTTAATGGAAAGGTTTTTTAAAACTTTAGATATCGAAGCATGGGATTTAGCAATAGTAAGACCAACAGATGAATCAAATAAAAAGGAATGCCATATAAATGCAAAAGCCAAACACTATTTATTTTTTGGTCTATCAAATGAAGTTTTCAAATTAATATATTGTTTTTCTAGTGCATACAAAGTATGGAAAGTTCTTGAAGAAATATATGATTTTCCTCTCGTAGGTATGGAACAAACACAGGAGGAGAAGGACATACAAGCATCCACCATTATTCAAGAAGATCTCTCTCATAGCAAAGCCATGGAGATCATGGAAATTAACTGAGAAAAAGAGAGTAATACATCAAGAGAATAAGAAGATGAAAATTCATCTACGATGGAGGAAGGCCAACAAGATGACGAAGGAACTTCATGTTCACATTTTGCCTCTTCCAATAACGCTGTAAGAAAGTCTAAATCTTCTTCTTGTGTGATAATTTCTATCTCTAGTTTCAATATACTAAAAATGGCTAAACGTAAAATCAAGAAATTGAAAATTACTAATAAAAATTTACGTTTAGAAAATAAGAGGTTAAAAGCTAATGATAATTTGCAATCTAATTGTGATGTGGTTTATCCATCTTGTCCTTCAATTAAAAATACAAAACCTTGTTTTGATTGTAATAATATTAAAGAAAAATTCAAGGAACTTGAAAAAGAGTTTACTTTCGAAAAAGAAAAGGAAAAATTATGTTTAGAAAACTCTTCTCTGAAAAATGATTGTGCTAAGTGTGAAAACTATAAAATTGAAATTGAAGAGATGGATGAAAAATTTGAGGAATACAGAAACAAATATCAAAATCATATTGATTCAATTGTTTCTACTCTTAAAAATAACACAATTGCTTATAATAAAGCTAGTCATAATTTGAAACTTAAGAACTGTAACACCCTGCCAGTACGAATAATATAACAGTAGGTCCGGCCGGGACCCCACGCCATACTAACCACACTAGTTAGGGGTTAAAAGGTGATAAACAGAAAGAAACTACAACAGAGTACTAAACACTAGCGGAAGCATAAAGATTTAACATTTCCATTAGAATTGTCCACTATCATAGGAATGAAACCAAGAAAGAGAGTTATGGCCTTAAGGCCTTACATTTAGCAAATGTACCGAAAACTCCAAAACATACATCGGCACGCAGGCCGGAAATACATGAGAAAGCTAAAAAGGAGGCTGGCCTTCAAGGGCCAACTCAGCAAAAGGGGCCACCGCCCGCTATTTCCCGCTAGGCTCACCTGCACCTGCATAAGAACATTCCACCAAGCGGTGGCAAACAAGGTAACGGTCAGCACAGCTGACCAAATTATAACGACCCCACCCCTTTCCCGGGGTGGCGGAGATTCTACCTTGCAAGCAAGCCATATTAGCACAAGTACTAACATAAAGAAAGTGCAACTACACAAGGTGAGGTTTCAAGCACATTCAATCTTCTAGGTTGAGCATCAAAAAGGAGGGAACCTAGGTATGCACATGATGTTGGTTGGGTTCACCCGAAGGTTCCCCGCAACCGCCTAAACAACCGCATGAGGCTAACAACATAAATTCCACAAACACTCCACCGTAAGGGCCATCGCCTTATGTGGGAAAAAGAGCTTTTGGTCGGTCTAGGTAAACCACCTTCCACGACCTCTCCCATGATCACACGGCTACATGAGGTAGGGACCTCTTACCGATCTGCATGGAAACGGGTTCGGTTTAGCTTTGCCCGTGCTCTAATCGTCGCGATCTGTCGCACGACGCGGGTACGGCTTCGCCTCGGCCCGTAAGGGTTTAGCACCTTCAAGTGCTACACAAATATAAGCTACGCACCTAATCCCTTCACAAGGATCTAGGCTTCACAAATACTCAAAAAGGGGAGGTATAATACGCTCCGCATCAATTTCGCGGTGAAGGTTTGCCTTCATCCAATCTCAAAGCATGGGGCTTTCGTTAGGATCTTCACAAGACGCCTACACTTAAATCCCGCACTACTATAGATGATTTTACGGAGTCATTCTCCGGCACGCATTCTAGGCTTAACCTAAATGCAACGTCGCAATCCAAGCATCACCGATTCGGGCTCACGGCCACGAATAGGCTTCACACAAAATGCCTAAATCCGCACGACTACCGGATTTTCTACATGCAATATGCCGGGGACGGACACAATCGACCCGGAGTTCCGGAGAACTTGAGAGAATCCTACACTTCACCCATTTGGTGAAAGGGATCCCTCATGCAAGCATAGAGAAACGAAGGAGAGGACAAAAGACAAGTCCAAACAACGGGAGAAGAAATCGTTACCCTAGGAGCGTTCTTTTTCGCCATGGATCCGAGATTCTAGACGGAGGGAAATGACCGCACCGGGCTGCACTCTCCAGATCTGGAAACGGTTCGCGAAACGGAGCTCCGGAGCTCCGTCAATGGTGGAATCTCCCTTCTTCTTCCTTGGCTCCTCCTTCTTTCTCTAGGGTTTGGAGAGAGAATGACTTAGAGAATATGAGGTTTAACCCCCTCTCATCAGCACTAAAGGTCTCCCGCAACTAAACCTAGCCGTTGGATCAAATCCCAAAAGATTTGGGTGGTCCGATCTTCTTCTCCGCTCAAAATCGCGGAACATAATAAACAGGGCGCACGATCATAGGCGCACGGTCAGTGGTCGTGCGCGAAGAGGGGAATGGTCGTGCGCACTGTCCGAGACAGAACTCGAGTTTCTTCTGAGTTAACGCACGATCGTTGGCGCACGATCACTGGTCGTGCGCGAAGAGGACAATGGTCGTGCGCATACGCCGAGACAGAACTCCGATTCTTTGCGGGTTACGCACGATCATTGGCGCACGCTCACTGGTCGTGCGCTAAGAGGACAATGGTCGTGCGCATTGACCTGATCTGGAATCTTGAGCCTATCCCGAGCGCAACACCACCATTCCGCCTACCTCGCTGAACCACGATCTTTGGGGTGTTACAACTCCACCCCCCTTAAAAGAATTTCGTCCCGAAATTTCGAAAACAGTAATAGCAGGAAATTACAGTTTTTAAAGAAAATTTACCTGAGGGAAATAGCTCGGGGTACTCCGCAAGCATCGCTTGCTCTCTCTCCCAAGTTAGCTCCTCTCGGCCGCAATTATCCCACCGGACCTTTACCATCCGAATGGACTTGTTCCGCAACTGCTTTACCTCGGTATCCTCGATGCGTAAGGGTTTGACTTTCGTCGACAACCCACTATCCACCGACACTTTGCCGACCGCAACGATATGAGTAGGCTCTTGCACTGCCTTCCTCAGAACTGAAATGTGAAACACGTCGTGCAGACCGCTCAGCTCTGCAGATAGTGCAAGCCGATAAGCCGCATCACCAACACGTTCCACAATCTCAAACGGTCCTAAGTACCTTGGACTGAGCTTTTTCAAGCGTCGGATCCTTGATACCCCTTTGAACGGTTTGATCTTCAAGTAAACCCGGTCGCCGACGGCGAACTCTAGGTTCCTATGCTTGGCGTTGTAATACTTTGCTTGCCTGTCCTGGGCAATCAATAGCCTTTCTCGAATAGTTCGGATCGTCGAAGTTGCTTCCTCAACATCCTTTCGCTTTAATTGCTTAGTATCGCCCGTTTCTGCCCAAGACAACGGCGTACGACACTTCTTACCATAGAGGGCCTCGAAAGGAGCCATCTTTATACTGGCTTGGTAGCTATTATTGTAGGCGAATTCGATCATATAGAGATGATCTTCCCACTTCTTTCCAAAATCTAGAGCGCACATTCGGAGCATATCCTCCATAGTCCTGTTGGTCCTCTCGGTCTGTCCTTCCGTTTGCGGGTGGAAGGCCGTGCTGAATTTCAATTTAGTGCCCAACAGTTCATGGATAAGCCTCCAATCTTTCGATGTGAAACGCCCGTCACGATCGCTGACGATGCTACGAGGGACACCGTGCAGCCGCACAATACTATCGACATAGAGCTTCGCTAGCTTTTCTACAGAATCATCCTTCCGGTTCGGAATAAAATGCGATACTTTTGTCAGTCTGTCCACGATCACCCAGATGGCGTTGTTTCCATGCTGCGATCTCGGCAATCCGTGCACGAAATCCATCGAAATATCGTCAAACTTCCATTCCGGAATCGGCAAGGACTTCAAAAATCCACCGGGACATTGACATTCCACCTTCACCAACGCGCAAGTGTTGCACTTGGCCACGTAGAGGGCCATGTCCTTCTTCATACCCGGCCACCAGAAAAGTTTCTTCATGTCCATGTACATTTTCGTGCTCCCCGGGTGGATAGAGTACTTGGTATGATGAGCCTCGTACATCAATTCCTCCCGTAGAGTACCAACGTTTGGGACGCACAATCTGCCATTCTTCCACATAAGGCCATCTTCGAAAGAGAAATCAGCGTTCAACCCGTCAACGGTTTCCGCTTTGTAGCGTTTCATGCTCTCATCCAGCTCCAATGCTTGTCGAACTCGGTCGGCAAGGTGGTATTGAACCTCCGTCCAGTTCAAGCATGCTGAAGTAGACGCTCTTCGATCAACGCAAATGATCTCCATTTCTTCCAGCTCACGGATTAGACGCTCATCGTGCATCAAAATCCAATTTGCTTGAGCGGGAGCCCGACGACTCAACGCATCCGCAACTACATTTCCCTTTCCAGGAGTATATTTGATGTCGAAGGTGTAGTCACCAAGGAACTCCAACCACCTCCTCTGTCGCATATTCAACTCCCTTTGATCTAGCAAGTACTTGAGGCTCTTGTGGTCGGTAAAGATGTCGATCTTCACGCCATACAAATAATGCCTCCAAAGCTTAAGAGCAAATACCACGGCCGCTAGCTCCAAATCATGGACCGGGTAATTCCTCTCATGAACTTTCAACTGACGGGAGCCGTAGGCAATTACCTTACCGAACTGCACTAGGACACAACCCAAACCACTCCCTGAGGCGTCGCTGTAAATTTTGTAGCCTTCCGTACCACATGGCGAGCATAGAATGGGTGTCGTGGTCAGACGACTCTTCAGTTCTTCAAGAGCTCGTGCGCACTCGGGCGACCAAACGAACTTATGATCTTTCCTAGTCAATTTAGTGAGAGGAAGTGCAATCCTCGAGAAGTTTTCCACAAAGCGCCTATAATAGCCGGCAAGTCCTAAGAAACTTCGGACTTCCGCTACGTTTTTCAACAAAGGCCAGGCTCGGATCGCTTCTATCTTCGATGGATCAACCGTAATTCCATCTCCACTAACGACGTGACCAAGGAATGCTACTGACTGTAGCCAAAACTCGCACTTGGAGAACTTGGCATATAGCTGACTCTTCCTCAAGGTGTCCAGAACTGCGTGCAGATGCCCTACATGCTCCTCTTCCGATTGAGAGTATACCAAAATGTCGTCGATGAAGACGATCACAAATTGATCCAAATACTCACGGAATGTCCTATTCATTATGTCCATGAATACCGACGGTGCGTTAGACAGACCAAACGGCATCACCGTGAACTCATAGTGCCCAAAGCGGGTACTGAACGCTGTCTTTGGAATGTCACATTCCCTAATTCGCAGTTGGTAATAGCCGGACCTTAGGTCTAGCTTGGAGTATACCGTCGACCCAACCAGCTGGTCGAAGAGATCATCGATTCTTGGAATCGGATATCGGTTCTTCTCGGTCAACTTGTTTAGCTCTCGATAATCGATACATAGACGCAAGCTCCCGTCCTTCTTTTTCACAAAGAGGACCGGTGCACTCCAAGGCGAAGAACTTGGACGTACGTAGCCTTGCTCTAGCAGCTCTTGTAATTGAACCTTCAGCTCTGCCAATTCCTTTGGCGCTATCCGGTATGGTGAGCGGGCCACAGGTTTGGCACCTGGCACCAACTCGATACAGAAATCGATCTCTCGCTGAGGCGGAGCCCCAGGGAGTTCGTTAGGAAACACGTCAGCGTACTCCGCTACAACTGGGACATCACATAACCTGGGCTTTGGCTCCGAAGCTTCCAACAAGGTGAAGAACAACTCGGCGCCTTTTCTTACCGCCTTAACCACTTGGAGAGCAGACATCAGCGTCTTGCTCGCTCCTCGCATACCGGCAAACGTGGTTTCTCCATCGGCGTTCCTTCCCAGAGTGATCTCCTTAGAATTGCAATCTATGCATGCACGCTGCTCCGAGAGCCAGTCCATGCCGAAGATCACATCGAATTCAGCTAACGGCAACAACGATGCTTCCAAATCGAAATCTTGATTTCCGATCCGCACCTTCACACGGCTCTTCCTATCCGCAGACATGAGAGATCCATTGGGTAGCACTACTTCTAATATGTCCTCTACGAAGGTAGATGGCACTCCGATTCGCACCACGAAGTCCTCATACAGAAAAGAGTGCGATGCACCCGTATCAAATAGAGCCCTCGCCGGATAGTTGAGAATTAGGACAAAGCCTAATTGCACACAAAAAGAAACATACAGTTGCACAACGGTATAATCACAAATAGCTACGAAGAAGCTAATTTTTTTATTTCATACCTGTGACAACATCAGCTTGTCGTATGGCTTCTTGCTGGCCAAGCGAGTAGACTCTCGGCTGAGTCGGAGTAATGTGCTGGGAAGCCGAAGACTCCGCAGCTTTACCCTTTTCCGCAGCTCGAGCATAGTCCAAAGCTCGATTCTCTAATTTCGGGGGACCACTTCGACACACTGCGGCCTTGTGTCCCACCTTCCCGCAGGTGAAACACGTGATAGGGCTCCGCACCGTCGTTGCTCCCGAAACACTTGAGTGGGTTTGCTCCGCCGGTTTGAACTTCCTTTTGTTCTTTCTGAATTCTGACTTAGACTGAGAGACCGGCACATGAAACTCAGGTTTCTTTGCCACGGCTTTTGCTTGTACCCTCTTCATGTCCAACTCTAGGGATCTGGCAGTTTGGACCATCACCTGGAAACCTAACGTCATTGGGCCTGCAAGGAGCAGCCTCAACTCGTCCCAAAGACCTTCATAGAACTTGTTCGTCTTTGTCTCTTCGTCTTCCATCATAGGCCCCGCATAACTACCCAGTTTAGTGAACTCGTGCAAGTACTCATCCACTGAGCTGTCGCCTTGAGTTAACTTCAGAAACTGGTTCTGCAACTCAATGCGTTGGGTAGAAGGAATATACCTTTGAAGAAAAGACTTTGAGAACTCCGCTATCGTGATCTCGGTAATCTCCCTGCCTCCGAACTTGTGCACTTCCTGTTCGGCCCACCAACGCTCTGCCTCTCCGTTAAGGAGGAAGGTGGCTAAAGTGACCATCATAACTTCTTCTGTTGCTGTCGCCCTTAGAATCTTCCTAACCGTTGACAGCCAGTCCTCCGCCTCTGTTGGGGATCCGGTCCCCGAGAAAGTTGGAGGATGGAAGCTTAGAAAGTGTTGCAGCTGTTGATCACGTGCTCGCGCAACAACTACACGCTCTACCGGACGCTCCACCCTTTGCACCGCCGCAGGTTCCACTGCAGCCACTGGCACAGGGGCCTCAACCCTCGGTTCCACCGCAGGTTCCACTGCAGGTTCGATCACCAGGGCCGCATCTGTATTAGGCGTAGCAGGCTGTGCAAGCCTTTGCGGTTGAGCATTGATCATCGCGAAGACAGCTTCTGCGATTAACCTGATCATCTCAGCAGGAGGAGTGGTCGCTGGCACTTCAGCCGACCCACTGCTTTCAGCGGTGTTACGGGGTTGAGACGGCCCCGCACCACTTCTAGTCGCCTATAATCGTGTAAGACACAATTTAGTGACTGAAAACATAGCAAACAACAATCATGGAACGCTCAGTTTCCGCAAACAAGTATGTTTTCCCATTCCTAAGTGGACATTCTTATTAGTTTTTGTCGTTTTAGGTGAATGCACATCCCGTGCACACCACCCCTTAAAAGGAATTCGTCCCGAATTCGCTAAACTACGGATCGACGCCTTAAGTCCGATACCAAATTGTAACACCCTGCCAGTACGAATAATATAACAGTAGGTCCGGCCGGGACCCCACGCCATACTAACCACACTAGTTAGGGGTTAAAAGGTGATAAACAGAAAGAAACTACAACAGAGTACTAAACACTAGCGGAAGCATAAAGATTTAACATTTCCATTAGAATTGTCCACTATCATAGGAATGAAACCAAGAAAGAGAGTTATGGCCTTAAGGCCTTACATTTAGCAAATGTACCGAAAACTCCAAAACATACATCGGCACGCAGGCCGGCAATACATGAGAAAGCTAAAAAGGAGGCTGGCCTTCAAGGGCCAACTCAGCAAAAGGGGCCACCGCCCGCTATTTCCCGCTAGGCTCACCTGCACCTGCATAAGAACATTCCACCAAGCGGTGGCAAACAAGGTAACGGTCAGCACAGCTGACCAAATTATAACGACCCCACCCCTTTCCCGGGGTGGCGGAGATTCTACCCTGCAAGCAAGCCATATCAGCACAAGTACTAACATAAATAAAGTGCAACTACACAAGGTGAGGTTTCAAGCACATTCAATCTTCTAGGTTGAGCATCAAAAAGGAGGGAACCTAGGTATGCACATGATGTTGGTTGGGTTCACCCGAAGGTTCCCCGCAACCGCCTAAACAACCGCATGTGGCTAACAACATCAATTCCACAAACACTCCACCGTAAGGGCCATCGCCTTATGTGGGGAAAAGAGCTTTTGGTCGGTCTAGGTAAACCACCTTCCACGACCTCTCCCATGATCACACGGCTACATGAGGTAGGGACCTCTTACCGATCTGCATGGAAACGGGTTCGGTTTAGCTTTGCCCGTGCTCTAATCGTCGCGATCTGTCGCACGACGCGGGTACGGCTTCGCCTCGGCCCGTAAGGGTTTAGCACCTTCAAGTGCTACACAAATATAAGCTACGCACCTAATCACTTCACAAGGATCTAGGCTTCACAAGATGCCTACACTTAAATCCCGCACTACTATAGATGATTTCACGGAGTCATTCTCCGGCACGCATTCTAGGCTTAACCTAAATGCAACGTCGCAATCCAAGCATCACCGATTCGGGCTCACGGCCACGAATAGGCTTCACACAAAATGCCTAAATCCGCACGACTACCGGATTTTCTACATGCAATATGCCGGGGACGGACACAATCGACCCGGAGTTCCGGAGAACTTGAGAGAATCCTACACTTCACCCATTTGGTGAAAGGGATCCCTCATGCAAGCATAGAGAAACGAAGGAGAGGACAAAAGACAAGTCCAAACAACGGGAGAAGAAATCGTTACCCTAGGAGCGTTCTTTTTCGCCATGGATCCGAGATTCTAGACGGAGGGAAATGACCGCACCGGACTGCACTCTCCAGATCTGGAAACGGTTCGCGAAACGGAGCTCCGGAGCTCCGTCAATGGTGGAATCTCCCTTCTTCTTCCTTGGCTCCTCCTTCTTTCTCTAGGGTTTGGAGAGAGAATGACTTAGAGAATATGAGGTTTAACCCCCTCTCATCATCCCTAAAGGTCTCCCGCAACTAAACCTAGCTGTTGGATCAAATCCCAAAAGATTTGGACGGTCCGATCTTCTTCTCCGCTCAAAATCGCGGAACAGAATAAACAGGGCGCACGATCACAGGCGCACGGTCAGTGGTCGTGCGCGAAAAGGGGAATGGTCGTGCGCACTGTCCGAGACAGAACTCGAGTTTCTTCTGAGTTAACGCACGATCATTGGCGCACGATCACTGGTCGTGCGCGAAGAGGACAATGGTCGTGCGCATACGCCGAGACAGAACTCTGAATCTTTGCGGGTTACGCACGATCATTGGCGCACGCTCACTGGTCGTGCGCTAAGAGGACAATGGTCGTGCGCATTGACCTGATCTGGAATCTTGAGCCTATCCCGAGTGCAACACCACCATTCCGCCTACCTCGCTGAACCACGATCTTTGGGGTGTTACAAGAACAATGATTTAGAAACTAAAATTAACTTGCTTAAGGAAATCATAAAGAAAAATTCTCAAAACATACATTCTCAATATCAAGCAAACTCCAAAATCAAGTTGAATATGATTTCTCAAAATTTGAATAAGCCAAACAATGGAAATAAAAAACTTCAAAAGATTGAAAATGAAATTCCAAAATACTATCATCATTATCAGTTACAACATCAATCTTCTCCCAACATAAAATTATATGTTCACAACTTTCCTATGAAAAACACTTTTAATAATCATTACAATCATAATCATCAATATAAAGATTATCACCGTGCAACATGACGAGACCACTTCTACCGAGGTTATCCTGTCTAGGATGCGGGAGAAGAAAGTTGAAGCAGAAAAACTCAGGCAGAGGATCGCTGAGGTCCAGGATTCTAAAAAAGCAAGAAAAAGGAAGAATTCAAATTCCTACGTCCAAAGTGCTAAGAAGCCAAAAGGTGAAGGATCTAAGGATGTGATCGCTCCGAAGGCGACCACACTTCCTGAGAGCGGCGGTCTTCTGGATCCCGCGATCATTCCTTCGGAGGTGAATGATGTGGTTGGTCTCTTTTTCCCTTCTGCGATCTCGACTTCTTCAAGAGAGGAGGATTCTGAACTGATCGCCTATCTTGATGGATATTCTTCTAATGATTTTTCTTGTTCATCATTGCAGGTGCTTGACCCTTTCGAGGCTGATAATCTTAGGGCAGCTGCTGCTGAAAAAGAGATCGCGGAGAAGGAGAAGGAGATCATCGCTGCGAAGGCCAAGCTGAGAGAAGATAAAGAAAGGCGAGATCGAGAGGAGAAGGAGAGAAAAGAAAGGGAAGAAAAAGAAAAGAATGAAAGGGAGGAAAGAACGAGGAAGGAGAGAGAAGAGAGGGAGAAGATTGAAAAGGAGGCGGAGGCAGCTCAGATCGCTGCCGAGCAGGAGATGGAGAAAGAGAGGAGGGAAAAAAGAAAAGAAAGAAGAGGAGGAGAAGGCTGCTCTGATTGTTGCCGAGCAGAAGGAGGAGGAGAGAAGGGAAAAGGAAGAGAAGGAGAAGAAGGAAAAGGAGGAGAAGGCGGCTTTAATTGTTGCAGAGCAGAAGAAGGAGGAGAAAAAGAAGGCGATCTCGCTGGCCACCGAGAAGAAAAAGAAAAAGGCTTCTGAGCCGAAGGCGGAGGAAATGATCCGTCAGATCGCCATGGAGAGAGTTGCACACTCAAGCGGTCTGCCAAACCTTTCTGCTGCTCAAGAGGAGGAACTAAACCGGGCAGCAGCAGATCGCGCAGAAGTGGTCTCTTCCCTGCGAAGTGGTAAGGCGAAGATAATGACCAGACCGCTAGAATTCCTTCCTTTACCAGCGGTCCGACCTGAATCTCTGAAAAGAAAACATGAGATCGTCGTCATTGAAACTGACGACATCCTTGTTAGCAATGCAGAATTAAAGAGAAGATGAAAGGAAGGGGAGAGGTTGTAAAAGAGAGAATTGGAAAGAATGAACCTTGAGCGCTTAAGGGGATCGGACCGCCTCTTACTGACCGCAGAACCCGCGGTCACGGTTAATATTGAAAATATTTTACGTGACTGCGGTCATGATTCCTCTCCAAGTACTCTTTCCGTGCGAACCCTGTTATTTTCGAACTTTTGATAGTTGAGCTAATCTTCACTCTTCTGACCGCAGATGATAATATTCTTGAGAACGAAGAGGGAGAGCTTCCGCCGCAGAGGATTGTGGTCCCCGACCAACTTGCCAATGTCCTCAATCCAATGTTTGAGGATGTTCGGTCAATGTTGGTTCAGGAGAGTGCTTATCATGATCAGATCCGCGATCTTGAGGAGAAGCTTCGTACAACTCACGAGGTTAGCGGTCTAAAGATTGGCGAGCTCACTCAAGCACTTCAAAAAGCTGAAAAGGATGCTGAATATTATAAGGGAAAAGCCGCTGCTCTGTCCTCTGAGGTCGCTGCGCTGAGAAGTGGATCTTCGAAAATGACGATGAGGCCGGGGACATCTGGCGATCATCTAGAAGCGAGACCGTGCTCCGAAATTTTGGTCATCCCTATGGAACAAGTTGACAAAGAGATGCCTAGGATCCACCGGGCCGCAATGTCTCCTAACCAAAGTCTCACATCGGTCTTCAGCGGCGTCGATGAAATGCAAGATATTGCGGCCTTTGTGGGGAGGAAGCGGCCTCAAAAGAAATAAACATTAAACAATATTTTTTCATGCGGTCTTGTAATATAACTCTTGAACAATTATTATGTAATGTGTTCAATTTCTGCTGCTTGCGATCTTTACTCTGTTGTGATGATCTCTGCTATTATGTGATGCTTGTTTTATATCATTCGACCTGAGGTGCTGCGATCTCCTTTTATTGAGATCGAAAGAACGTCTGCGCCTTCTTAACTCTTATGCAGGTGTTTGCGGTCTGGGCGATTTTACTGGGCGGTCTCGAGAGAAGTAATCATGACGAAATCATCCCTTGCTCTCTATAATTAGCTGTCTTCAAAAACTCTTATTTTATATTTCTAGCATGCACCCTAAGCACTGGTCACAGTGATCTCTAATCATGGTGTAGGCGCGAGCTTCCTCTACCAGTGTCTTCTTGCGAGTCGATCACAAGCCTTGTAGTCTTTCCAAAGATGAATATGTTGATCTTCTGAAAAAGCATATGATCCAAACTCAGATTGTTGTGAGACCGCCAACGGAGGTCGAAGGGCTAAAGTTTGGGGAGGAGAACAAGTTCATTATTCCCATCGATCACTTCAATCATGGGTTGAGAATCCCTCTTCCCTGGGAGATTCTGGAGAAAATGGACTATTATGGGTTTGTGCTCGCCCAACTTCCGCCGAACTCGATCAGTCTCATCAACGTCTTGATCAACTACTTGAGATCGGAAAAGATAAGATTTACAATGGCACTTTTCTGTGTGACCTTCACTGCAAAGGTCCTAAAAGAAGGCACAAAAAAAGAAGAATTCAATGGATTAATATATTTTTTTGCTGAAGGGATCAAAGTCTTAAATCTTCCCAACAAGGTCTCCTTCTGGACGGAAAGGTTCCTTGTGTTCGAAGGCGATCTTGGCGGTCTCAAGAGCCGACCTTCTGTGCGACCTGATAGAATCTTCCAGAAGAACAAGACGATCTCGGAGGAAGAGCTGAAAATCCTAGAATTTCTGGAGGGAAAATGGCTAGAGCTTATCCATTAATTAGCGGTCTGGCCTGAGGTCGCTGAAGTCACATCAGAGGAAAGTGAGTATCTTTCAGCTGTCTTCTTCAATCCCTTCGTATTTTTCTTTTTACTAATTTTTACACTTTCAGCTTCCTTCGCGGTCCCGACAAAAGATCCAATATCTCCAGTGGAAGAAGTGCTTACTCAGAGAGAAAGACGATTAAAGAGGGAGGGAGACTGCGAGACCGCGGAGACCGCCAATACCTCTGGGACCGCTGCCGATCCATTCCCTCTTCATGGCTTTATGAGAAGCCAAAAAGATTTAAAAGGCAACCCCCTTCTTAAATGGGGTGCTAAGGGAAAGGTCGTGAGGGTCTCTACCGATCTCCCTCTTTGAAGCGGAAAATTGACTCGTCAAGCTACTGCGATCACCGCGGCCTTATATGGGAAAAATAACACCGCTGAGGTATATGACATCGAGACCGACATGCTCCCGGACATCTGTGCTCAAGCAGCCGTCAGGAGCATGGTCTTACACCACCATATGGGGCGGTCTCTTCGGGGCGTCCTAAAGGAGGTCGAAGACCTGCAGGTAAGATAATCTTATTAGGCGTTTTTCAAAGTTTTTTATTATGATCGCGCGGTCTGATTGTTTCCTTTCTGCAGTGAGCAAGAGAGATCGCTTATGACCTTCAAAACCCTGAATTCCAAAAAGTGATGATGCAACATGTAAGGGAGATCGCCGAGTAAGTAGTTGATGAGCTTCTTACTCGTGGCGGCCTCACTTAAGAGTTCAAAGACACTTCTTTTGCCGCTCTTTTCCATGAGGCGTCGAGAAGAATTGCTGCTCAGTCAGTGACCGTTGAACAGACCGCTAATGATGGGTAAGAGGATGTCGAGATCGTCGATGAGGATCAGCGGAGTGGAAGCCAATATGTTGCGGGCCAAGATACTAGCTCGGGAGCGGCCTCGAGCTCTGGATCAAAAGTTCAAGGGGAAGGCTCGAAGGAATCATCTGATGAGGCCGATTCTTCTTCTTCAAATGAGCGGTCTCCCAAGAGATCAAAAAATGAATAGATAATCTTGTTATCTTTCTCTTTGGAGACCGGGCGGTCTGATGTAATTCAGTACTTTGAATGAATTTATAAATAGAATTTTGTAATACCTTTTTTTTTCTGTGAATGAATATTTGTTCTTGGTATTTTTCTTTTTGTATAGAATATATCTTTGCGATCTCTTTATAACGAGATAAAATTGGCATTCGATCTCAATGCCTTAAGTTTTTGCCGACCTTGAAATGATAGATTGATAGTTCGAAGAGAGGCAATATTATATTATTCAGACCGCATTATCAAGAAGTAAGGCCGACCTTGATTAGAAACTTCTAAATAATTTTGAGCATAAGCACATGATGCAATCTATCAATTATAGAGATCGCTTTATGAGGGCCTGAGTAATAGAGGCGACAGATAATCTATAAGTTGGAAATATTTCGAAACATCCTTTCAATTGTATTCATATCTGGCGGTCTTCATTATATCAGACCATTTAGAAATCAAAGCATCATTAGTTAGGCATCATGCGATCTTACTTTTCTCAGACCGTGTTTGATATAAGAACATGAGAGATTCCTGGACATTTTCAAATTCCCTGGAGCTCTGTCCCAAACCTTTCTTGGAAAACCAGTTTGACGATCTCAACACATTTAAGATTGCTAAAAGACCACTCTTGGAAAGAAATGGAGAACTCAACCAGCAATCTCAAACATCCAAGTCCTGGAGGAGATCAAACTGGCGGTCTCAACATATTTAGATCACAAAAAACCACTGAAGAAATGGAGAACTCAACTAGCAATCTCAAACATCGATGTCCTGGAGGAGATCAAACTGGCGGTCTCAACATATTTAGATCGCTGAAAACCACTGAAGAAATGGAGAACTCAACCAACAATCTCAAACATCCAAGTCCTGGAGGAGATCAAACTGGCAGTCTCAACATATTTAGATCGCTGAAAACCACTGAAGAAATGGAGAACTCAACCAGCAATCTCAAACATCCAAGTCCTGGAGTAGATCAAACTGGCGGTCTCAACATATTTAGATCGTTGAAAACCACTGAAGAAATGGAGAACTCAACCAGCAATCTCAAACATCGAAGTCCTGGAGGAGATCAAACTGGCGGTCTCAACATATTTAGATAGCTAAAAACCACTGAAGAAATAGAGAACTCAACCAGCAATCTCAAACATCTAAGTCCTGGAGGAGATCAAACTGGCGGTCTCAACATATTTAGATCGCTGAAAACCACTGAAGAAATGGAGAACTCAACGAGCAATCTCAAACATCCAAGTCCTGGAGGAGATCAAACTGGCGGTCTCAACATATTTAGATCGTTGAAAACCACTGAAGAAATGGAGAACTCAACCAGCAATCTCAAACATCTAAGTCCTGGAGGAGATCAAACTGGCGGTCTCAACATATTTAGATCACTGAAAACCACTGAAGAAATGGAGAACTCAACAAGCAATCTCAAACATCCAAGTCCCGGAGGAGATCAAACTGGCGGTCTCAACATATTTAGATCCCTGAAAACCACTGAAGAAATGGAGAACTCAACCAGCAATCTCAAACATCCAAGTCCTGGAGGAGATCAAACTGGCGGTCTCAACATATTTAGATCGCCCCTTTAAGATTTAAATGACGGTCATAGATGTTTTTGACCGACTCCTGACTATCCACAATCCAATGAGTATTCAAGAGTTACAGACAAAAAATGATCCATAGGGCAGGCCTGGTCATGTCGCGGAGGCTGTACCGACATTGCTTTCCCTGGAAGATCGTTTAGACTGTAACAATGCCCTCTTACAATGCATAACAGAGCTGAACATTCAACTCGACCTCCCCTGGTTCTGAGGTGTGTCAGATGTTAGCAAGGACCCGACATTCTAACCATCCCTCGCATGGACTTGGCGAGCTACTGCTACACAGATGCGAAATCTCCCCGCTACATGTGGTCCTGGCAGATTTACATCTCAAGATTCAAGTCAAGGAGGATGAAGTAGAACCCGTTGATATCTCCCTTTGCAGGATTCAAGCCTTTGATAACAATTTATTTTTGGTACCTTTCCCACTTCATATATATCAAACAAGGATAGAAACATGTCACCATAATGTTCAAGAAGAGGAAGAACAAGAAAAGGGAAAAAGAATTAGCTACAAGCATTTAAGAGAAGAAACGCATGAGGTCATACCCACTCCAAGTGTGAGGCAGCTCTTCTCCTTCATAAGTCTGGAGACGATAAGCACCGTTCTTGAGCACTTCTTTTACTATGAACGACCCTGTCCAATTTGGATTGAGCTTTCCCACTGAGCCAGATCTCGCTGCTATATCTACCTTTTTCAAGACCAGATATCCAACGACGAACTTTAATTCTGACATTTTTATCAAAGAGTCTTGCCATCCTTCTCTTCACTTCTTCCTGCTTGATTGTCGCTGTATCCCTTAGCTCTTCGATGTGATCAAGACTACACTTTAGTTCTTCATCGTTTTCTTCCATCCAATCGTCCTGATCTTGCTGAGATAATAACACCCTTGGACTTTTCACCTCGAATTCGATAGGAATAAGAGCCTCTGAACCATGTGATAGTTTGAAAGGAGTTTCTCCAGTAACTGAGGTGGGAGTCATTCTCAAGGCCCATAACACTGAAGATAATTGTTCCGCCCAATTTCCCTGGAGATTTTCTACCTTTTTCTTCAAAAGATTGATTATGAGTTTATTGGCAGCTTTTACTTGGTTGTTGCTTCTAGGATGATGCACAGAAGCAAAACGCAGCTCGGTGCCAATCTGGCCACAGAAGTCTATGAGCTGAGGATTGTTGAATTGAGAACCATTATTCGTAATAATTGCCATTGGAATACCGTGTCTGCATACTATCTCCCCCCAGATAAAATTTTTCACCACTTGAGTAGTAATTTTGGCCAACGCTTTTGCCTCTATCCATTAGCTGAAATAGTCGATCATGACTATGATATATCGGCGCTGCCCACTTACCATAGGAAATGGTCCAACCAAATCCATCCCCCAAACTGCATACGACCATGGGGTTGCTATAGATTTAAGCTGCTGAGCCGGTTGGTTCTGAAGGGGAGCAAACTTTTGGCATTGGACACATTTCTTTGCAAATTTCTCTGCATCCTTCCTCAATTGAGGCCAGAAATATCCTTGCCTTAGAATCCTTTTCTCCAATGTTCGAGCCCCAGAGTGGGTGCCGCACTCTCTTGAATGAACTTCTTGAAGAACAATTGGGATCTCTTCTTCTGAGACACACCGGGCTAGAGGTGACAAGAAAGTTTTCCTGTAAAGTATCCCTGCAACAAGATAATAATAAGCTGCTTTCAGCCTAAACTTTTTCCTATCTTTTACCGTGGAGTGGAGTTTTCCGGTTGAGAGATAAAGAATGAATGGATCCATCCAAGATGGACGTTGATCTATCTCCATAACTTCTCTTTCCTCAATTGCTGGACGGAATAACTCCGAGGTGGTTCCTCCTGAGAGAAGACCAAACTTTCCCAATTCATCTGCTTCTGTATTCTTCTCTCTCGGAATATGTTGAATAGAAAAACTTTTGAACCTTCCTATCTCTCCTTTAACCAAGGCTAGATACTGCTTCAGAATCTGGTCCCTGGTCTCAAAGGTCCCGTTTACTTGAGATGCCATTAACAGAGAGTCCGTTTTGATCTGAACATCCTCGATTTCCAATTCCCTAGCAAATCTGAGACTGGACAACAAAGCCTCATACTCTGCTTGATTATTAGTGGTTGGGAAATAGAATTTCAAAGCTTGATCCAATCTAACTCCATTTGGATTGATCAACACAACTCCTGCCCCAGATGAATTCCTTTCTGAACCTCCATCAACAAAAATCGTCCAAGCAAGAGATCTTCCAACTTCCTTCTTCGAAAAAGCTTCACATGCATCAACCATGAAGTCTGCTAGAACTTGATCTTTGATTGCTACCCTTGGAACATAGGAGATATCAAATTCACTGAGCTCTATTGCCCATTTAGCTAGTCTTCCCGAATGCTCTGGCTTTTCTATGACATTCTTCAATGGAATATCAGTGACCACATGGATCGAATGGGCTTGGAAAAAAGGCCTTAGTCTCCTTGCCGAAGTCACGAGTATTAGGGACAATTTTTCAAGGATCGGATAGCTAGTCTCTGCATCTTTCAGAATTTTACTCACATAGTAAACTGGGAATTGCTTTTTCTTCTCTTTTCGGACCAAAACTGAACTTATGGCATCGGAGCCAACTCCCAAATACTGAAAAAGATCTTCTCCCTCCCTTCAGCTTTGGAGCAGAGGAGTTGATGTCAATTGCTTTTTGAACTGATTAAAAGCATCATCACACTTGTTCGTCCATTCAAACTTTGCCCCTCCCTAGAGGGACATAAAGAAAGGAGCACTTTTATCTCCGTACCGAGAGATAAAGCGACTTAAGCCCGTCATTATCCCTCCTAATTGCTGAACATCTTTAGGAGACTTGGGAGGTGACATTTCCAAGATAGCCTTTACTTTATCAGGATTGGGTTCTAACCCCTCCGAAGTGAGAAGATGACCAAGAAATTTCCCCTTGCCCCGAAAATGCATTTCAAAGGATTCATTCTCATATTAAAGGTTCGAAGAGTTGCAAATGTTTCTGAAACGTCGCTGAGATGATAAGAGAATGATTTGCTTTTTATCAAGAGGTCATCGACATAAACCTCAAGATTTCTTCCTATATGACTTTTGAAAACCGTATCCATCATTTTCTGATACGTTGCTCCAGCATTTTTAAGCCCAAAAGGCATCACAAGATAAAAAAAAGCAGTTGTTATTCGTGATAAATGAAGGGTGCGGGATATCGGGCTTGTGCATTCTAATTTGGTGATAGCCTGAGAATGCATCTAAAAAGCTCATACAAGAATACCCAACCGTGGAATCTACTAAAGAATCTATCCGAGGCAAGGGGTAGCAATCTTTCGGGCAAGCTTTATTAAGTTTTGTGAAGTCTACACACATTCTCCACTTCCCACCAGACTTTTTGATAATTACAACATTTGACACCCACTCAGAATACTGAATTTCCTTGACAAATTTAGCCTTCAACAGCTTCTCCACCTCCTCTCGGATAGGCTGAGCAAGGGTATTTGCAACAGACCTCTTCTTTTGCCTGATGAGAGTGGAGTTGGGATCAACATTTAGATGGTGGCAAGCGATGTCTGGATCAACTCCTGGCATGTCATCTGCAGTCCAAGCAAAGACATCCAGGTTCTTTAGGAGGCAAGAGATGAGCTGGATCTTGTCAGCTTCAGGCAATTCAGCGTTTATGGAGAGCTTCTTGCTCTCATCTTCCTCGCTGATGGGCACTCCTTAAGTTGCTTGGGCAGGTTCTAAGCGAACTCCATCTCTTTCAGCTTCTTTGGCTTCTTCTGTAACCTCCATCTGGTCAGGAGTTTGAGCCGATGAAGACACCACAGCTTCTTGGGGAGAAGATGATACGATCACATTGACCATCTTCACATAGCACTCCCTGGCTTTCTTCGGATCACTCCTGATCTGGTGCTGCTTGCCATTCAAGGAAAATTTCACTGCCTGGTGCTAGGTTGAAACTACCGCCTGATACCCGTTCAGAACGGGCCTTCCAAAAATTGTGTTGTAGCTGCTAGGAGCATCAACGACAATGAATTTCAAGAGCTTCACGATGCCGGCTAAAATCACCGAGAGGGTGATGACTCCATCCACCTCCTTCTTCTCCCCCGAGAAACCGTAGAGAGGTCCCTCAGTTGAAAGAAGAGGCTTTCCTGTCTTCAAAGCTTCGAAGGCAGGTTTGAAGAGCACGTTCACCGAGCTCCCAGTATCAATCAAGATTTTCTCCACAGTGTAGTTCTCTATCACTGCTTTGACGACGACCGCATCGTCGAAGTGATTGGAGTTCGGAGGAAGGTCCTCTTCTCCGAAGGTGACCGTTCCTTGGACCGGGGATGAGGAGGTAGCAGCAACCTCTGAACGATAGACTCTTTTCAAACTAGCTCTCCTTGAGGACTCCGGTCCTGCACCTTCGTGGATGCAGATAAGGTTGCCAGAGCACGTTCATCATCTGCATCCACACACTCACTGAGGAAACCAATGTTGCTGTGATGTCCAACATCATAAACTTCTTTGCACACCCAGTGGACTTCCACTACCTCCTTGCTCTTGGTGGTTGAAGCCCTAGAGGGATCATTCTTCTGGAGGAGATCACGGAGCTTTCCCTCCTTCAGAAGCTTCTCCACTAACAAGTGAGGGGCTCTGCAGTCTTCAGTCATATGACCTCTTTCCCTATGATACTCACAGTAAAGAGCCAGATTTTGAGACTTTGGATCAGAGTTAAGCGGAGCAGGCTTTCTGAAGAAAGGCTGCTTCTGGAGGATCTGGACTACCGCACTCATAGAAATGCCAATTTCTGTGAAGGACTCTTGGGAATCATTACAGAATGGCTGGGTAGTCAGAAGAGGGGGCTGAACATACTGGATTTGATGGACAGGAGTGACTTGCGGAGCTGGAGCGGCAGGGGTTGGCAGCAGCGGCCCTTTGGGCTGGAATTGCTAATTCCCCTGGTTGAAGCAGTTGTTGAGGAAGTTCCTTCCTCTTTTCGGAGCGGGAGGAGGAAACTCTTGATGTGACTTTGATGATGGTGGAGCTGGATAGAATCCTGTGGAACCTTTCTGAATAGCCTTGCTAGTCAGATTGGAGACATAGGCGGGGTTGTTGATTTCCCCTTCTATGTGGCGGTTTGCATTACTGATCAACTCTTGATAAGAGCTGGGCTCTCTAGTGGTGACCTCAAATTTGAGGGGGCCTTCCTGCAAGCCATTAATTAAGGTCGTCATATAGAAAGCGGGAAATACATCCCTAATTCCCAAGATTTCCTTCTGGAAATGATCGATGAAGCGAGCCAGGGTCTCGCCATCTCAGTACTTGATCTTGAAGAGGGTCGTAGGACCACTCTTCCTTTTCTTTGCGGTTGCAAACCTCAGGAGGAGTTCGTGCCTTAGAACAGCAAAACTCGAGATGGACTGGGAATGCAGCTTATAGAACCATTCCCTGGCAGGTCCATCAAAGGAGGTGATCAACAACTTACACCTCACTGCATCTAAAATGGTCCTAAGAGTGACGGCGGACTCGAAGGCCTAGAGATGCGAAACCTGGTCACTCTCCCCAGTGAACATGGGGAGTTTGGGCTCTCTGAAGCCGTTGGGAATAGCCTCCAAACGAATTCTATCTGAGAAAGGAGAGGGCTCTTCCGCCTCAACTATATCAGAAGGAGCAGAAAACTGGGCAGGAAAAGGTGGAGGAAAGGTTGCAGGGAAAGGAGCAGGGAAAGGAGCAGGAGGGGCATGAGGATCAGGAGGATAGACATAATTCTCATGAAAGTTCAGCGTCTGGGCTGGAGGCCCCTGAGCTGCTGCTCTAAAAAAACCTCGTCGAGCTGCGAACTCCTCCTGCTGAGATCGCAGAGTAGCTGTTCACCGAGGGGTCGCACGATCACAAGGCTGATCGATGGCTATGCGGTCAGGTGTGGCGACCTAACCGGGCTGAGGAAGAATCCTCTGGGAGATCGCGACCAGAACTTGACTCATGGTCTCGATTTGCTTGGCGGACTCCTGATGGATTCGAATGATCTCCTGGCGGTCACAGGCGGTCTCTTGATGAGATCACGTGATCTCCTATTGGGATCGCGTGATCTCCTGCAGAGCCTGGGCAACCTTTTGCCGAGCTCGAGCGGCTTCCCAGAGAGCCTGCTCAACACGCAACTAGAAGCGACGCTCGAGAGATTCTAGAGGATTCGAGTCGATGGGAGGACAACTTCTAGAAGACTGGCGAACTAGCATCCTGTGATCTGCCATCTCGATGTCTGTTGAATTCACCTAAACACTCCGATCTGAACGTCGCGTATTCGTTCTGTTGGTACCAAAAAATGTACCTCCAAAACTTACACTAGGAAAAGGGGTTGGGGAAAACTGTGGAGTGCAGGCTACTTAAGACGAGAGATGAAAAAGAGGAAAACGAGAAGAGAAAATCTACTCGGATTAACCTCGGAAGGGTAAAACAGGTGGGACTAGAAACAGAGCAGGATCTGAGGTAGAAAAGTGACAAAATTTGAGACCGCTTACACAGGTTGTAAGCTGGAGCCTCGAAGCCAAAAATCCATTTTCAGGTAATAATGGCAGATCCAAAAATTATGGCCTGCCCGGGATACAGGAGAGTCGGGGCAGAGAGAGGGGGTGCTAATAGCAAAAAAGATGAAAAAGGGTCAGACCGCCTGGTCTTGCGGTCTGACTAGAGCTTGACTGCTAGATACTTAGAAGAATCCTTGAACTGGTGAGACTTTGGTCCGGGCGGTCTCCCAAATAGGAGACCGCTGAGCAAGAGACTGGCTGAGCCAACAAAGTCGATCTGGACGGTCTCGAAATTGTGAGATCGCTAGGAAGGTCTATCCTGGCTGAGAAGAGAGGTCGCAGATTTTCCGGGCAAACAACCAGGACCTCTCCAAAACCCTAAAAACACAGAACAAACTAAATTAGACTTACAATTAAATAAAAATACTAATAAATTATTAAAAAGAAAACTTAAATTATGATAAATATATAAAATATGTTTTATCATGGGTACTGCTCACCCCTATTTATAGATGTGAGGGCTTGCCCAAACGAGCAGGTCCTCAAAGTATGGGCTGCCGGGATATAAGAGAACTGGGCAGGGGTGAGAAGATATAGAGCGATGAAAGAACTTTGACTGTGCGGTCCGACGGTCAGACATGCACTTGGTCCTGGCTTTTTCTTGAGGTGATGTTGGTGTGCGCGGGGCGGTCTGGGAGGTTACCAAGCTTGTGAATGGGAGGACCGGTCTGGAGAGAGCTGAGAACTAGCCGCGCAATTCCAGATAAACACGATCCCCGCACATTTCAAGTTTTTGAGAACTTTAGAAATGTTGTGCTTTAATTGCGGAGACCGCGACCTTCCTTTGATGCTGAACACTATAAATACAACTGCAGAGGCTTGGAAATTTAGTTCAATCATGTGAGATGGAAATTTCTCTCACCTAGCGGTAAGAATATTCTAGATCATGGTGAGCAGAGAAAAGATGAGCCTGATGAAGAGTATTGGAGGGGTCTCCACGCGTTCTTCTCCCTTGATAGATTCCATTGCCAAAAGAAGTTCTCAGGCGATTAATACCTCAGAACTGCGAACTGAAGGAAGTTCTAAAACGGTAAAGTCAACTGTATCCGCTAAGAAACCATCAGCACCGAAAAAAATAACTGAAGTTATTGAGATAGCTGAGCCCATGAGGGTGGTCGAGGTGGTCATGTCGTTCGTATCTCTGATCATTGATATTGATGGCCCTCCTTCTACCGACTTTCTTACTGTGCAGCTGGAAGGTACTGAAATAACTTTCGATATATTTCAATCTAACATCAATCTTGTGCTGATCACCAATCCAAATATACCGAATTCTTCTACTGGTCAAGAGGGCGGTGATCAGCAAGACTACCTTCCTGTGGACAATCCTGACGTCGACCATGTCATGTAACTTCTCACTTCGAACTAGACCCCTCGAGTGACACGGGTCACTTAGAGATGCTCGGACCAGGTGGGATCTAGAGATCCTAATAGACCATGTTAAAAGGGCTTTAATTTATATAAGATAGCAAATACGTAATTGGAATTATATCAGAAATTTAGAAGGGCTACATTCGACGAACACTTTGAAGCTGCGTTCGACGAACTCTTTGAAGCTGCGTTCAACGAACTCTTTGAAGCTGCGTTCGATGAAAGGCCTGAAGGCTGCGTTTGACGAACGGCCTGAAGGTTGTGTTCGACGAACGGCCTGAAGGCTGCGTTCGACGAACGGCCTGAAGGCTGCGTTCGACGAATGGCCTGGCGTTCGTCGAACGACCCGATCTGGTGTTCGTCGAACGACGTTCGACGAACGGCCTGGCCCTTTCTCTTTCTCAAGAAATGGCATAAAATAAGGCTGTAGTGGAGTTGATGTCCAATAAGAAGCTGACACTAAAGTTTTGAGTTTCAACACAAGGCATGGGAAAGGGTTATTCGGATCATTGTCCACAATGTCTTAGATTTGGAGAAGTCCATTCTTAAGTCAAAGATATATCTCAGAATGTATTTGATATACTCTCTAGAATCAATGTGCAGGAGATCTGGTCAGGCAAAGCGCTCAAGGAATTCATCCAAGTTCACAAGCGTCGAGACATCATACATCGCTCGACGCCTGTGACCTAGAAGCGTTGATTCATGTCTACTGCTCTAATAGACAAGGTCTCCGCTGGAGTTATGAGACCAAGTTTGGAAGCGTCGAGCCAAGTTATATCGCTCGACGCCGTAGAAAGAGAAGTGTCGACCAAACTTCAGTTAGCTCTGCGCCAACAAGAGGAGTCTAGATATGAAGGCATAGTTAAGAAGCATCGAGCCTCTGTACGTTACTCAACTTCTATAGATAAAAGGCGTCGAATAACTAATGATTGCTCAACGTCTAGGAAGGAGGAGTCGAGAGCTTCAGTCTAAGAAGTATGTGTCGAGTATCTACATATCGCTCGACACCTAATGGAAAGAGCGTCGACAGAGATGCTCAGTACTCAGCGCCTTTTCTACATATACTCTGAGCTGAGAAATTTCTTCTACAGCTAGCTGAGCCCTTGTTTCCTCTGAAGCCATTAAAGACCGTTGAAGACTTAGCGTCGTGCTGACGTGGAGGAGCGTAACAGATATTGTAGATGGCGGGCTATAAATAGAAGGCATGACATATGGGTTAAGTAGTTGATTATTCCTATCTTTCGAAAGCCATTATCGTCTCCATCATTTTGAGGGAAAGTCTGAGAAAGAATCTGAAGAAGTCGTCTTCTCTTTCAGAACTGATCTAACTTGAAGATTTCTTTCAGCAATCTGGTGTTGATACATCTTTCTGAAAGAAGAAGATTAAGAAAGAAGAATCTGTCTTCCTAGGAAGAAGAACAGTCATCACAGCCTATCGAATCAAGAAGATCATTTGCTGTTGCTGTTCTATTGAATATTTCTGTCTGATCATTCATGCAGATCAAGAAGACTCAACAATTTGAAGAATCAGAGTCTAAATATTGTTATTTTCTTTATCAATCCCTTTAGGGTCTGAGTTGTCAGATCTGAGTGTAGGATCTGTCAAAGATCTAAGTTATAAGATCAGGTGTGATCTGAGTTGTAGGATTCAGGGGTGAATCTGAGCTGTAAGCCTAATTATAAAGGATGAGGTAGGATCTGTGAGATCAGAGTTTGTAAGATCTGCTGAGATCTGAGAGAGTAAGATCTGTGAGATCTAAGTCTGTAAGATCTTTTGTGATCTGAGCTGTAAGAACTGTTTATGGTCTGAGATCTGGAGGAGATATACACCCTATCTGACACACTGCTAGAAGGGAGAAGGGGGAAAGTGGATTACCCAAGATAAGGGGAACCACTATAAAATTCTGTGTGTCTTTTCTGTGTGTGCTCTTATTCTTGAAAGCTCTGATCAGTCTTTTAGGTTATAATTAAGAACTGCAATAGTTTTTCAAATAACCTATTCACCCCCCCCCCCCCCCCCCCCCCCCCCCCCCCCCGTCTAGGTGATTAGCTACCCTTAATTAAAGTCTTTCAAGTGGTATCAGAGCGAGGTTGTTCAAGAAAAGGTTTAACAGCCTGAATAAGATCTTCTAAGGGTAGATTACTTAAGTCGTGATGGCTAATACAGAAGGAAACAAAGAATTCACATCTATGAAGCTACCAATTTGCAGAAAAGAAAACTTTGGGATTTGGAAGGAAAGGGTCAGACTTTTCATGGAAGCCTCTGATCCTAGGATATACATAACTGTTCTAGAGGGACCTTTTGTTCCTATGAAGGTTTCATTTACCGATGGAAGTATCAAGACTCCTAAAACTTATTCTGAGATGACCAAAGATGAAGTGATTCTGGCCTCCATGGATAAGAGAGCTCAGAACATCACTGTTAGTGCTATTGAGGACTCAACCTTCCAAAACTTAGTTCATTGCAAAACTGCCAAAGAAATGTGGGAATCTCTCATTATCTATATGGAAGGGACCGAAGAAGTCAGAGATGACAAGAAGTCTCTTCTAAATCAGCAATATGAAGCTTTCAGACAAGACAAGAAAGATTCAATAGCAGTCTGCTATGAAAAATTGTTCAAAATTGTAAATGGTCTAAGAACTTATGGAAGAACTTTCACAGATTATGAGCTGAATGATAAATTCTTAAGATCACTGAACAAAGAATGGGATATCAAAATCTGTGTAATCAGGGAAATGGGAAATCTGGGAAATATTCAGCCACAGAATTTATATGGGAAACTCTTGTCCCATGAACTTCATCTGAATACCAGAAAAGCTGAGGAAGGACACAGCAGGGAAAATCCAATTGCTCTGAAAGCAGAAAGTTCCAAGAAAAGCAAAGAAAGAATGTCATTATCCCCCAGGATACCATCTGAATCAGAAGAATCAGAAACCAGTAATTCTGATTCTGAAATATCAGATGGTGAACTGGCACTCTTCACCAAACAACTGAAAAGGATGTTAAGAAGAAAACAACACTGGAAAACTAGACCCTCTCAGTCATCCAGATCTAAGAAGCACTCCAACTCTTCAGAGGGATTCAAACAAGACTCCAAGAAGGACAGGTACAACTCTAAACACAATAAATTTAATTCAGAAGAAATTGTGTGTTTTGGTTGTAGGAAATCAGGACACGTGATTGCTGATTGTCCTTCAAAGAGAAAGAACAACAAGAATTCTGATGAAAGGAGGCACAAATCTGACAAGAGATATGAGAAGAGTCTAATAACCAAGAAAGGAAAAGTCACTCTTAGTGACAGTGAATCTCAATCATCAAACTCAGATAGTGAGGAGGCACTCATAGCTCTGATGGCTGCTAATGAAAGTGAAGACATTCTAAATCATAGATTTATGATAAGAGCCCCACTATCAAGGTCTGATAGTGAAGAGGATGAAGAAGAAAATGCAGGACTCATGGCACTGAGTGATGAAGAGGATCAGGAGACAACTACTAATGTTAAGGTACTTGATGAAACTCCTTTATCTGATTCTGATTCTGAACCTGAAATAGATTCATTCTCTTCTGATGAAAATGACTCACAATCTAACTTTCATGAAGATGAAATTATTGAAAAATATCAATTACTTCTCAAAGCACTTAAAAAGAGCAAAAGGCATAATAAAAGGTTACAAAAAGAAATATCTGAATTAAAGCAAACTAATTCCCAAAACTCTGAGGCAGCTGAGAGGCTGAATCAGACAAGCAAAGAACTTAGCAAACTAAAAGTCATGTCTATTATTCACATACAGACTTTATGCACTAAGGAGAAGTTAATAAAAGAACTTGAAGCAAAACTCCTAGCAGAAAGGAAGCTTGTAGCAAAGTTCTCAAAACCACAAACTATCCTTCCCATAATAGACACATTTTCAGCACAATACAAATCTGGCATAGGATATGATAGGAAGGCAGATAATAACCCTAAAAGTAATGACAAGGCACCTATGCAACCTATAAAATTCAACAAAGCCATGCCTATCACAAATAAGCATGATCAAAAAGGTGTGCATAAGTTTTATAAGGGTGAGTGTTCTAATAGCAAAGATGATTCAATTCAACCAAGTAACAATGATGCCAAATCACTATGCAAAGAAAAAGTATTAACTCATCATGACTCCTTTGTATTTAAAGCAAACACTAAATTCAAAAGAGAGGAACTAAGACCTGAAGTGAAAACCATTACTGTCAAGAAAACCGAACCAGTAAAATTTACTAAAACAACTTACATAGCTCCTTTGAATAAGGCAATTAAGCAAAATATGAGTCAACATAAAGAAGTGAGAAGACATCCAAGGAGATATAACAGATATGAATGCTGGTGCTGTGGAAGGGTTGGACATTTTGCTCTTGACTGTTGGTTCAATCCAACTGTCCCAAGATTCAACTCTGGGAGACCAGTACTCAGACCTATGGCAACTCTCACAGCACCAAGGATTATTCAACAACTAAATGTTCCAGCTCATACTAACAAGGTTCTAGGACCCAACTTGGTGTGGGTTCCTAAGAAAAGGTAATTTCTTCTTGCAGGGTTGTCCAAAGACCAATAAACTTCCTATTTGGTACTTGGATAGTGGGTGCTCTATGCACATGACAGGAACAAAAAGTTTGCTGAATGATAACACTCCTGTGAAGAATGGACCAAAGGTTATCTTTGGAGGGTCTGAAAAAGGTAAAACTAAAGGTTATGGTAAAATCACAAATGGAATTGTCACCATCACCAAAGTTGCTCATGTTGATGGATTGCAACACAATCTCATCAGCATAAGTCAATTGTGTGATATTGGGTATGACATTTCATTCTACAAGGATGAGTGCCTGATTAAGAAAGAGAATGAGATAATTCTCTCAGACACTATGAGTGGCAACATTTACTGCCTAAACTTTATATGTTCTGATCAAGTTAATTCCATATGCTTAGAACCAGAGAATAAAGTTTCTAGTAGTGTTCAATGGCATAAAAGGTTAGCCCACATAAACTATAAGACTATAAATAAGCTTATTTCAAAAGACCTAGTGAGAGCTGGGCCTAAGTGGAAGTGTGTGCAGGAGGGTCCATGCCATGCTTGTAAAATGGGTAAGCAGACCAAGTCATCCTTCAAACCAATAGGTGAGAAGGATTCCATTAGATGTCTATACCTACTTCACATGGATCTATTTGGACCAATGTCAATCCATAGCTTAGGAGGAAAGTCGTACACCCTTGTAATTGTTGATGATTATTCCAGATTCACATGGGTATTCTTCCTTAAACATAAGTCAGACACTTTAGAAATATTTACCAGTTTTGTTAGGCAAATCATCAATGAAATAGGAAATCCTGTAGCCAAAATTAGAAGTGATCATGGGACTGAATTTCAGTCAGGTGCAATGACCAAATTTTGTGAAAATCTAGGCATTTCAGAAGAGTTCTCATCTCCTAGAACTCCCCAACAAAATAGGGTTGCTGAGAGAAGAAATAGAACCCTTATTGAAGCTAGTAGGAGTATGCTAAGTGACTCTTCTATTCCTGAGTTTTTCTGGGCTGAAGCTATAAACACAGCATGCCATGTGCAGAATAGGGCTCTTATCAACAAAATACTGGATAAGACCCCATATGAGTTGTTGAAAGGTAGAAAATCCACTTTAGCCTATTTCAAAATATTTGGTAGTAAATGCTTTGTATTAAATAATGGAAAGCACCATCTCACTAAATTTGCTGAAAAAGCACATGAGGCAATTTTTGTTGGGTATAGCTCTTAAAGTAGAGCCTATAGAATTTTCAACAAAAGGTCAAATAGGATAGAAGAATCTATACATGTTGTATTTGATGAAACCAGCCTTATTTATAAGGATCTGGGAAGTTTATCAAGTTGTGCAGGCTCTACACAAAAATTGAAGGAGATGAATATCAATGAACAACACAATGAGGATAATGAAGAAACTAATGAAACTATAATTGTAACTAGAGAGGATGAACCTCAACCAGAAGACAATTATGAATAACCTATTGCTGTTGAAGAACCACCACATCCAGAACCTCTAGAAGAACCTACTCAAACAGATGCACCAGAATCTCAAAGGGAAAATGAAAGGTGGAGGAATGCAACCAAACATCTGAAGGATCATCCCAAAGAACAGATCATAGGAAATCCAAATGATGGTGTGCAAACTAGAAGAGGAAACTCAATACATGAGGCCTTGCATCACAGCTTTCTATCCAAAATAGAGCCTAAGAAGTTTGATGAAGCCAATAAGGACACTTCCTAGATATTAGCTATG
Organism: Dactylorhiza incarnata; assembly: GCA_033032865.1. Taxonomy (NCBI): domain Eukaryota; kingdom Viridiplantae; phylum Streptophyta; class Magnoliopsida; order Asparagales; family Orchidaceae; genus Dactylorhiza; species Dactylorhiza incarnata. The sequence continues at coordinate 304,900 of JAWHQI010000415.1, read as the reverse complement.
CAAGAAGAGCTAAATCAATTTGAAAGGTGCAAAGTCTGGATATTGGTTCCAAGACCAAAGAAACACAAAGTCATAGGGACCAAATGGGTATTCAGGAATAAGCTGGATGAAAATGGTGTGATTATAACAAACAAAGCAAGGTTGGTTGCCCAAGGATATAGACAGGAGGAAGGCATAGATTTTGATCAAGTGTTTGCTCCTATGGCAAGATTGGAGGCAATCAGATTATTCCTGGCATTTGCAGCACACACTGGATTCATAGTTTATCAAATGGATGTAAAGTCAGCATTCCTTAATGGAACAATATTGGAGGAAGTATATGTTGAACAACCCCCAGATGCTGATTTTGCAGGATGCAAGGAGGACAGAAAAAGTACATAAGGCACATGTCAATTCCTTGGCAAAAGACTAATATCTTGGAGTAGCAGGAAGCAGACCAGTGTGGCTATTTCTACAGCATAATCTGAGTACATCTCAGCTGGAAACTGCTGTGCTCAGCTACTATGGATTCAACACCAACTCCAAGACTATAAAGTTCAGCTAAGTAAATCTCCTCTATATTGTGATTCAACTAGTGCTATTGATATAGCTAATAATCCTGTATCACATAACAGAATTAAGCAAATAGAAATTAGATATCATTTCATTAGAGAACATGTAGAAAATGGAGATATCACAATTGAATATGTCCCCACTGACAAACAAGTTGCTGATATATTTACTAAACCCTTGGATGAAACAAAATTAAATAACTTTAAAATTGAATTAGGAATGCTAAAAATGGATTAAAGTTGTCTTGAAATAAATAAATGAAAATAATGATTGAGTCCTAAAGGGTGAGTGGAGAGGTTATAAGGCATCGAGAGAAGATACCTGGCGTCAAGAGAAGATACCTGGCGTCGAGAGAAGATACCTAGCGACGACCGAAGAAAAATGGCGTCGAGCTATCTCAACGCTTGAGCGAACATAGCTAGGCAGTCTCGACAGGGTAAATTTGAACCATTTGATCAATCTTGTCAAACAAGTTAGGCGCGCGGCTATTCATCTTCTTGAATTAGAAATTCTATAAATGAGGAAGACACTTCGTGTACAACCCGTATTCGCGGAGTGGGTCCCTCAAGCCAACTGGCGAGATCTGGGTCAGCCAGATCATTCGTCCAGGCTGAGACAGGTGGGAAGACCCCCGAGTGAGTAAGGGCGAGCCGCAGGCAAGAGGGAGAAAATCGGCGAGTGGCGCCCTTGCGGACCACTCGCCTAGGAGTGCGTGCACTCGCCCAGCCGAGCGGGAGCTCGGCGAGTGGTGCCCTCATGGACCACTTTCCCCCCAGGGCTTTAAGGAGGAAATGACAACGATGCCCCTTATGGGCTGCAAATAGCCCTTCAGAACAACAGAGTTAGGCTATAAGCAGACCAATTTGGGGTGCGGTTAGTAAAATTAAAAGGCGGATTTATGTTATTTGCAGACCAGCCTAGAAAAATCTATAAATAGACGCTTAATGGCACCTTGGAGGAGGATCCGATTCTTGGAGAGTACTTTCCTCTAGGCTAGTCTTGGTTGGCTGCTAGTGCCCTCCAAGGTGCCCGGCTGAGCTTTGGTTTGGGAGGGGAAGCTCTCTAAGATCTTCCGGGTGTGTGGCGGGACCACCTCGCTGCAGCCTTGGGTCTATTCCATTTTCCTTATCCACCAATCAGAGAGTTTAGTGAGGGAGAAGTAAGCGTCGGCTACACCCCCCAGTGGGTCCGAACTCAGGAGACTGGTTGCCGGTTTAACACTTCGTTAGTACATATGCCCTAGATTTCTAAGTTCGAAATTATTTGCCCTAGAAAATTTCTCCATCAATTCTCTCACTCTTCGATCATCAACCACAATGCCTCCCAAGAGCAGTGATTACCTTTATGAAGGAAGCGAGCTTGTTCGAAATGGATTCCAATCAGCTCCAGTAGAAATCAAATCAATCATCGAGTTAATCTACATAGCAGGACTGGAATTCGTGCTATCTGAATGGACTCTTATCTGGAAACGAGAGGTCTTAGAACTTTACTCCAATATAGTAATAGACTCCGTCAATTCGAAGCTTAAGACCACTGTAAATGGTAAGAAGATTAAGATCACTCCATCAAGACTCGCTAAGGCACTAGAACTGCCAAGATTAAAAAGCAATGAAGAAGAAGAAGAAGTGAGCTCTGAACAGATTAGATTAGCACAAATCTGGTGCGGAATTGAAACATCACGTGAAATCACTGGAAGTATTCTTAGGAAAAGAATGACTTCAAGAGGAAAATTGCTAACAGATGTGATCGGAAAGGGCCTATTGTGCAAGACTGGATCTCATGATAAAATTTCCAGGAAAATGTTTATTCTACTAACCAAGATTATTCATTCTTTGAGAACAGATTGGGGGAGGTTGGTGTTTGACAGAATAATTGAGTGTATCCAAGTACCCAACATGGGTAGGATATTATCTCTATATTTAGTAAAAGTCATTCCAGACTCTTTAAATAACAAACTTGGATCCAAGATAAATCACATGAAGAAAATGGACATTAGAATGATAGAGAGATGGGAAAGAGTTTTATCAAATCTTTCACCAGCAGATCTTTCTCCCAAGTAGAAGAAAGCTAAGAAGCAAAAGAAGAAGAAGGTTTCTTCCAGCTCATCAAGCTCATCCTCTTCCAAAGGAAAATCTAGATCCTCTCCAATTCATGATCCTAACCTCACAACATCTGAAGAAGAAGAAGAAACAAACCTAGGGACAGTACTCCTGACACACCAATAGGTACTGATCCATTACTGGAAGGGGTTGACAAGTTCTATAAATAAAAGGATGAGAATGAGAAAGAAGAAGAAGGGAGAGGAAGTCATCATGGATCCCCTGCTAGAGTTGAAGGGATTTTTCAAATTGAGGGGGAGGCTCAGGATGAGATCCCTGCTCAAGACAATATTGATCTGATCAATGCAGACATTGATGGGAAGCCTCATGATGAAATTCCAGCTCAAGACAATGCACCATTTGAGGGGGAGTCTCAGGCTGAGATCCCTGCTAAAGTGAATTCTGTAGTTGATGCTATGGATGTGGAAGGAGAGCCTGAAGCAACAAAGAAACTTGATGAGAAGGTGATCAAAATAGAATCCTCTAGCTCACATATGAGCCAGAGAAATGACTCTTTCATCAGAGAAGAGAGCAGTAGAGGTAATGGAATGGAAAAGGAAATCAATGTGGATCTAAGTGCTATACTACCTCAGCTGGAGGTGTTGCTTAATAATCAAAGAAGATTATTAGAAAAATATATTGAAGATAATAACACAAAAATGAAAAATGAAGTAGATTTCCAGATGAAATTGGTTAGATTTGAAGTTAATCATCAGATGAATGCTTTGAGAAAGGAAATGATAAAGTTTTTCAAAAGAGCTGGTGCTTCAGTAGATTATACAACTGAATAACTTGATGCAATCAAAGAGACATCAAAGGTTCTTAAAGAGTCACAAGCAGAATTACAAAGACAGTAGATGATGTTCAAACAAATCAAGGAATTCTAAGTAACAACATGCAAGTTTTGTATAAAGAACAGGTTGCACAAGTCCTTACAGGTACAGCTAAGATTGAAGCTAGACTGCAACAGCAGGATATTGCTATTTTGGCTAAAATTGATGAGAGCTCTACAATTCTAAAAGATCAAGCAAAGTTGAATGCAGATACCATCGATGACCATCTCCTTAAGGTAAAGAAAACCATTGAAAGTGGAATTCATCATTTGGAGGGTGAAGTCAGGTTTCAGAAGAATGTTATAAGAGATCATATAGTTGAAGAAGTCCTAAAGGGGGAGATGTCAATGATTCAAGCTAGCTCTGAGCATGCTGTGTGGACCTCAAATTCTATAAGAGAGACTTTTGGATAACCTCCCATAGATTATGAGAATGATCGAGTTTCTGAGACCAGGCCAGCTTCTCTTACACAAGTCCAAAAGCAAATTGCTAAAATGTATAGTCCTGAGGATAAAAGCAAATGAGAGAACTTTACTAGTGAGCAAGTAGAATCTAGTAAAAGAAAGTTCAGAGAGGAGGTTCAATCAAGGGTTGATTTTGAACATTGGTCTCCCTCTTCAAGAGAAATGATTCTGACAGCATGGGAAGCTGTGAAAGGTAATCCATATGAAAGAGGAAAATGGTATTCTGAAGCTGAATGGTTGAAGCATAGGGATCAAGAGGAACTGAAGATAAAATTCAAGGCTGACAAATTGGCTGGGAATGTTCAGGCAGGTGATAAGGAGCCAATTAAATTCTTTCCAAAGCCGTTTGGCTATTTCAAAAGAAGAAAAGAAGTTGCTGAAGCCCTTTCCAAAAGAGCCAAAAGAGGAATAGAGATCAAGGAACCTGAACAGCATTAGGATTTTAATATTTACTAAGAATTTTCAGAGAAATGTAATTGATATATCTTTGAACAATCTTGATGAGCTCCCAGTGCAAACTATTTTTCATTATCATATATATATATATGCCTGTGATGTGATCCTTTTTCTCTTCATGACATGTTCTATTCTTAACTACTTGTGTTTTTGCGCTTATATGAGAAATCATGTCTGAGATAATTTCTGTGGATAAAATGTTTTGGTAATCTAATTTTATAAGGTATTATATTCTTTGTTTTGATTACCTGTATAGAAATTAGAAAATATTTATTATCTTTGAAAAGAGGGATATATCATTGACTGAGATTATGACTTCTTCAAATAGGAGGAGATTGTTGGGATCATTGTCCACAATGTCTTAGATTTGGAGAAGTCCATTCTTAAGTCAAAGATATATCTCAGAATGTATTTGATATACTCTCTAGAATCAATGTGCAGGAGATCTGGTCAGGCAAAGCGCTCAAGGAATTCATCCAAGTTCACAAGCGTCGAGACATCATACATCGCTCGACGCCTGTGACCTAGAAGCGTTGATTCATGTCTACTGCTCTAATAGACAAGGTCGCCGCTGGAGTTATGAGACCAAGTTTGGAAGCGTCGAGCCAAGTTATATCGCTCGAGGCCGTGGAAAGAGAAGTGTCGACCAAACTTCATTTAGCTCTGCGCCAACAAGAGGAGTCTAGATATGAAGGCATAGTTAAGAAGCGTTGAGCCTCTGTACGTTACTCAACTTCTACAGATAAAAGGCATCGAATAATTGATGATTGCTCAACGTCTAAGAAGGAGGAGTCGAGAGCTTCAGTCTAAGAAGTATGTGTCGAGTATCTACATATCGCTCGACACCTAATGGAAAAAGCATCGACAGAGATGCTCAGTACTCAGCGCCTTTTCTACAAATACTCTGAGCTGAGAAATTTCTTCTACAGCTAGCTGAGCCCTTGTTTCCTCTGAATCCATTAAAGACCGTTGAAGACTTAGCGTCGTGCTGACGTGGAGGAGCATAACAGATGTTGTAGATGGCGGGATATAAATAGAAGGCATGACCTATGGGTTAAGTAGTTGATTATTCCTATCTTTCGAAAGCCATTATCGTCTCCATCATTTTGAGGGAAAGTCTGAGAAAGAATCTGAAGAAGTCGTCTTCTCTTTCAGAACTGATCTAACTTGAAGATTTCTTTCAGCAATCTGGTGCTGATACATCTTTCTGAAAGAAGAAGATTAAGAAGGAAGAATCTATCTTCCTAGGAAGAAGAACAGTCATCACAGCCTGTCGAATCAAGAAGATCATTTGCTGCTGCTGTTCTATTGAATATTTCTGTCTGATCATTCAGGCAGATCAAGAAGACTCAACAATTTGAAGAATCAGAGTCTAAGTATTGTTATTTTCTTTATCAATCCCTGTAAGGTATGAGTTGTCAGATCTGAGTGTAGGATCTGTCAATGATCTGAGTTGTAAGATCAGGTGTGATCTGAGTTGTAGGATTCAGGGGTGAATCTGAGCTGTAAGCTTAATTATAAAGGCTGAGGTAGGATCTGTGAGATCTGAGTTTGTAAGATCTGCTGAGATCTGAGAGAGTAGGATCTGAGAGATCTGAGTCTGTAAGATCTGTTGTGATCTGAGCTGTAAGACCTGTTTGTGGTCTGAGATCTGGAGGAGATATAAACCCTATCTGGCACACTGCTAGATGGGAGAAGGGGGAAAGTGGATTACCCAAGATAAGGGGAACCACTATAAAATTCTGTGTGTCTTTTCTGTGTGTGCTCTTATTCTTGAAAGCTCTGATCAGTCTTTTAGGTTATAATTAAGAACTGCAATAGTTTTTCAAATAACCTATTCACCCCCCCTCTAGGTGATTAGCTACCCTTAATTAAAGTCTTTCAAGGGTTTAGCCATTAATGATCATTAATGCAAATATCTATCTCTCTTTATTCTCACATAACCCAAATGGGCTGATATCTTCTAATCAGAAGCCCTATTCATCTTCTTCTTCATCTTCTTCTTCTCCTTCTTCTTTTCATTATCTTCCTCCTCCCACCTTAAGGTTTTAACTTAGGGTTCTTGAAGGAGCAAGCTTGCAGAAGGATTTGGAGCTTGGACGACCACCACCCCGCTACCATGAAGATGAGCTTGAACCATGACTGGAAAATAAGGTGACTTCCGACCCCTCTCCCTTGGTGCTAGATCGTAGAGAAAAATTTGGAGCGGTGTTGAGCTCAAAAGAGCTTGGCTTGTGAGTTAATGGAGTTTCCTAGGAAAAGACCAAATCAGATCTTTCTTTTTAGGGCACCGATTGCCGCGAAAGTTCCTTCAATCACTTCTTCTCTCCAAAAGGAAGAGATTGGATTTGGTTTCGTTGAAATCCATGGTATATGGAGGGAGTATTGGATGAGAGAAGTTGTAATGACCTAACCCTTTCTTTTTGGAGGGAAGATGATGAATAGCCCCCTATTATGTAGGATTTTAAATTATTTATTACGTGAAAAAGATGATGAGTAATTCTCTGTCAAAAATACCCTGTTAATTAGGGTTGTTAATTATATAATTGTGTGATAAAAGTAATGATAGCCCCTTGCTAAAGAAGTTTTCAAATTATATCATTGCACTTGGTTGTTAAGGGGTAAAATTGTGTGCAGCTGGGTTCGATCCAATTTTTAGGCTTGATCCAACTGGAATTAATCCTCGGGCTCAACATGGAAGTTGTAGCCCTTGGAAAGAGCTTTCCGACGATAGGTTACCCGTTTTCTGAAGTGACCTGTAGCTCCCTACAAGTCCAATCGAGTGGACTGTCCAGAAAGCTGGGAGGTGTTAAGTGCGTGCTGTTTTGCTGTCCAGATTTCTGCAGTTGACTTCAGAGCAGATTTTAGATAGGACCCACTTGGATCTGGGTTTAGGACTCAACATGAATGTTGTAGCCCTTGATGTTAGATTTCCAAAATGTGGTGGATCATGATTTTTGGACAACTGTAGCACCCAGAAATCCGGTTTTAGTAAAATGTGTCATAAGACTTCTGATCTCAGTATTTTGTGGATTTCTCTTAAGATACTGGTTGGATGCTCATGAAAATTGGTGGAGACATAGGTGATAACAATCTGTAGATCCCTGTTGAATTTCATAATTTTTGGATAAGTTGTATTAAAGCTATTGCTGTTTCGTTTTATAATTTGAAGGAGATATAAATGCTGAATGTGAAGCCCGATTGGGACGAAACTTTGTATGAGTCATGCACATGCTAGTATTGACCTGTGATAATGATTTAAGATTTACATGTGTTGAGATGACTCCTTAAATAAACCTTCAATTGTTAGTTTTAGGTGGGACCATAAACATAGCATGTGTGGTTGATGGTGAGGATAAATAGCATTGATTATGGGCGAGGTTTAAACGTTTAGCAATATGTATAATGATCATATAATGGTGGAGCACCGTAAATACGTATTGTATAATACGATGAGGTCAAAATTTTGTGGTAATGATTCTGGCATTATTGATGACTTATGGTGGAAGTTTCAATGGATTTGGTTTCGAAATGAACCCATAATTAAATGTGCCATTATAATTTATTAAGATGAATCGAAATGTTAAGGCGGTCACGTAGACAAGGAATTTGGGAACATACACAAAACCGTACACATATCATTCAGAAATCTATCGAAGAGTTTAGAATTGTGATAACCGCTTAGTAGAGATTATGATTGATAATCCATAAAGAGGATGGGAGTAAGATAATTGGTATAGTCTAGGCGTGGTCGAATGATGCTTATGAAGTTAATGGTGATCAAGGAAAGTTGTGAATCGAGCTCAAGGATTGGGATGGTTAATGTGTATGGGCAGATTTGTATAGTGAACTCGAACTTAGAATTACGCACACAAGTAGTCCTATAGGATCAAAGATAGTAATTCCCTTATATACCCATGCCACTGCAAGAGAGTGGGGACAACTCCGTATGTGAAGCAGTGAAGGTTGGTGTGGCTTATAGGGTATGGTTATATCCTGAGAGGTGAAGAACCCGGTTGGTAGGTCCTTGGATGCTAATTAGCAATGAAATTGGTTGCGTGAGGAGAAATGTAATAAGGCTCCTTTCACGAGTCCTTGGGTGCTTGACAGCACGGGTGGTGCAAGGGAATTACAATAATGTGCATGGTTTACACATGGTGGTGTCATGATCCTGGTTGGAGGATTACTTGTGGAGGGTCTACGGGCTTGCTAGTCGTGACACCGACAGAAGACGACAATTAGAATCTAGACTGGTTGGGTTGCACTCTTGGTGCTCACCAACCCAAGTCCCCTTCTATGTCAATGAAGGCTCGGCATGATGCGAGCAATATGCAGGGTCTCCACTGTGTGTTCTTAGCGTAGAGGCATACAGAGGCCTAGGACTGGTAGTGTTCATACCCTCCTAGTAGTGGAGGAGCTCGTTCCACTATCTCCGTCTGGCCACGATGGGAGATGCCTTAGTGGTTAGCTACCTCTCAAAAAGCGAGAACTATAGGTCTATGTCGACATAGCAACTATGCATGGGTGAGTCATCATATCATAATCATTGCATTGCATTGCATTCATCATTCATAATCATAACATTGCACTGCATAAGGTCCATCTTATAAATTAGTATGGGCTCTTTTATATGATGGGTTCCAACATGGAAACCTTAACTTATAAGTTTGTATGGGCATTCATATAAGTTAAGGTACGATATGAACTTCTTACGTCTTCTGTGTTGTACTTACTTATAGTCTGCCATTGTCATATTACATGTTAGATGTACTTATTATACATTTGATACACTCCTGTAATTACATCTTTCCTTGTCACCTATTTTTGCTACTACTGACTATATTGCAGCTTTTCTTCATTCCCTTCCGCCCAGTGCCTTGGAGTAGCCGGGGGAGAGGATGTGAAGCCACTTAGTCTTTATGACTAACGGTTGTTACACCACTACTTTTAGGAGCAGCAGCGTACTAAACAATAGGACAGCTAGGCCAGGGTGACAGTGCTGGTGATTACGATACCTTGGCTACCGTCAGCGGCAGATTTGAGCGAGTGGTTAGAATGTAGCCTTAGGGCAAGTTTATACTCTGATGATATACAGGAGCTTGCGTAGCTTCCTATTTTTTTGTACTGTTTGGACATTGTTACTTAATTGTGAATAAATGGCTTCTATTGTTCTATTATTGATGGGTTGGCATGATGAAATGTGGGAATAGCCGGCAAGTTAGGGATCTTGTGGAGGGGGGTAGCCCGTGTGCTGGCTCTTTTGCAAGGCGGCTGTCCTGGGCATAGGACTCCCCTCGGCCATGTCTTGTGTTCCAGGAGGGGGGTCTTACATGTCACACTCGGTATGAAAAGAATTATGACCGTCGCTGACCGGCTAAGACAAGAACTCGGCATTCAGTCAGATCTTGATGTTTCGATACAAAAACGCCACTGATCAAATTCCGAGTTGTTAGAGAAGGACGACAGTGTAATAATAAAAAAGACAATATTGACTAAGGATGGGAAGAGGGAGAGAAAGAGGAAAAATAAGAAGAAGCTTTTAACCAATGAGACTAGAGCGATTAACTAGGGTGCCGTTGATGGCGAAGAAGGAGAAGTGTTGCGGTCTCCCGCTAAGAAGGAAGGTGGACATTCTGACCTTGGTTCTCCACCCTTGGATGATTCTTTGCAGCTCAAGGAGGTGGACTATGATTTAACTGCATATTTAGATGATGTTTTCTCTAAAGGTGATGATAGTAACCCTACGATTAATTTACAGATTACTGATGTCCACGTTGTCAAGGAGTCAAAGGTTGATGCTGGTGCTGAGGCGGCAAGAATTCTAAAAGAGGAGAAGATGAAAGAAAAGGAGAACCAGATCCAGCTAGCTATAGAAAGGACTGGTCTGACCGATGATGTCGCGGTCACTTCAGCGACTAAATAAGTTGAGATTGAAAAAGCTACGGCGGCTCGGGCAGAAGATGTAGAAACTATCTGGTCTGGTAAGGCTCATGTCAAACCATGAATTTATGTTTCTTCAAAATCCTTCAAGTCTTACTTGTCGCGCGATAAGAGACCAGAAATAGAAATTATCCCCTTGGGCGATCTCTTTTTGACGACTAATGTCGGCTTAAAACAAAGACGCAAGGAAGGAAAGCGGTCTCAAAAACAACTCAAAGATTTAAACTCTGAATGATTTAGACCTTTTTATCGCTTAGTTCTGACCTCTCCTTTTGCGGTCAACAAAGTAGATGAAGTGCCTTTGCATACTTCCAATCGTGCGGTTGATCGCTTATATCATTTTTATGATTCAAGTGTAAGCATATTCCTTACCCCGCGGTTACTTACTTCTTCCCGCAGATGAAGAACCAGTGGAAAAGATCAAGCCGCCCATGAAGATCCCGAAGTCTTTCTGAAAGCTTCTAAGTCCCATGATCGAGGATATGAGGACAATGCACCAAAGAGAAAGATCTCTTGAAGATCAGGTGCAAATTCAAGATGCTTCTTTCAATAAGGAGCTAAAGGAGATGTTGGCTGAAGTGGAGACGCAGATGTTGAACCAACAAAAAGAATAGACTGATCACACTCGAAAGCTAGAGAAAGACAGAGAATATTACAAAGGAAAAGTCGCGCCCTTGTCCGCTGTTGTCGATCAGACTAGGCGGTCTGATTCTGCTATAAGGCAAGGCAGGATCATCCACTACCGGTCAGCGGAGAAAAAGGGTTAATCCACCTGCGATCCTCTTAATCTCTCTTGATTGCATTGATAGAAATGTTTCCCAGTTTCTTCGATTTGTTATGTTTGCTAATCGCCATATACATCAATTGATGACTATCATAGGTCAAATGCAGGAAGACGCGACACACATTGGGAGAGACCGTGCGACCTATTAATAGTTAACCATCTGCTTTTTTTATTAGTAATTGTTTTGAATAATTATTATTTGTTGAGCTGTGATGAATATTCCTATTGTAAAATGTAAATTTTGTTTGTTTGAACATTACCTTTGAATTGCCTCTGAGATACCTGCTAAAACTTCTATGCGATTAGAACAGTTAGACATTTGGTAATTGATTTTTCATGACCTTATTTATTTTTGTGTTGTAGTGACCGATCGTTCCGATATCTAATCGAGCGATCAAATATATTAAATTTCTTCTTTCTTGTAATGAATAATCTCTGCTCGAGCTGAAGTAAATGAATTGAATGGTCAGATTCATGATCGAGCAATCTGATGCATTAAATTTCTGATTTCTACGATGAATAGATTTCTTTATGATAGCTAATCGGCCGATCTTATATATGATCACGTGATCAAATCATTCTAGAACTTTCCTTAGAGTCTTATAAATAGGGCTGAGCAGAGAAATATTTTGAAGATGCGACCAAAACAAAACTCCAAGTGGTCTCCCATAATGGTAGTCGCACGAGTAAGTGCTTGCTATATTTTCTTGTCAGCTGTTCACAAGCCTTCTCGATTGACTCTCCAGAGTATAGACAATTTCTAGCCTATCATTTTACTCAAACCCAGTTGACCGCACGACTTCCATTAGAGAATGAATGCCTAAACACTGGATCAGATAGAATGATCATTATCCCGATCGATCACTTCGATGTCAGTTTTCTCTTTTCCCTTCCTTAGGAAGTTATAGCGATCTTCAACCATTATGAAGTAGTTCCCAGTCAGCTTCTACCCAACTCTATAGCTGACATATTCTCCTATATAGATTATATGCAGTCAGAGAGAGTTCTCTTCACCTTAGATGTCTTCTGTAGTGCTTTTATCGTGCGAGCTCTGAAGGAGGGTAATAAGAAAGAGGAATTTAAGAGATTGCTTTACTTTGGCTGCCCGGGAATGAAGGTCATTAATCTGCCAAACAATTCTAGTTTGACAGAGAGATTTTGGATCTTTGAGGGAGACTTCGGAGATTTAGCCGTGCGACTTGAAACTCACCATAACTCTATGTTTAAGTCTCCAAAGGCACTATCAAAAACATTATGAGAAATTGTGAAGTATCTATCCCCTGAGCGGCTAGATATAAATCACTATGTCCCACTGCTAGTCTTGTTTCTAATGTAATAATTGAAGAGAGTAATTTATAACCTGCAAATGAGTGCTGGATAACCATTTTAATCGCACGAATTGCTAATTATAAAACTTATATTCTACTTTTCAGGGACTCTACAAGTATCAAAGAATTAACTACTGAGACCGCAAGGAGGAGAAATCCTTACGTAAAGAGAGTTAAGGAAGAGAAGAGACGTAGAGAGTTTCCCTCAAGTGATCGTCGAGGAGGTGAGCTCCTCTTATGGCTCTTTTCAGGTCTCCCATATGTTGGATCGTGAGGCGCCCTTAGAGGGGGTGAATAAGGGTTTTAAAAACTTATACTTTATTTTAAAACATTTGTAATTAGAAAAGAAGAAATCAAGTAATATAAAAGAGAAACTTGATTTTTTTTTAATCTTGAGATATGAAATTACAAAACTTGATTTCTTATGACGCTAGAAATCGTGGGCGATAAATATAAAAATCCTTTTTGTTTTCTATCCCGACTCGTATCCCCACAAACTGGTGGCTTTAGCCTATCCTCCCCCGGATATGGACTCAAGCCGCTCTAGCCTTTATATCCCCAGAAAAGGCCTCGAGCACCCCCTAGATCTACGCCCTAGACCTAGTCGCCAACACGAGGCGAATTCACTCCACGATGGTAATAAAAATAGTTACAAAAGAAAGTTCAAAATATAATAATAACTACCTATAAAGAATTATGGAGAAGGTGAAGGCTCGCTGGATGTTCTTGAAGTCAAAGTGTGCGTCCTTCACGTTGCATAAACGTTGATCCGGCTCTCCTTGATTTCTTTGCCTGAAACTTGTGTGGAGAAGATGGTGTAGAAATACGGCCCTTGCAGAGATTATCAAGTGCTGGAATAGGGCTATCTAAAGTCAGTAGTAGGGGAAGACGAATTCCACCTATTTATAGGCCAGGAGGCTAACGCCGACGTTTATGCTAACGCCTGACGTTGACCCAGTTTGGAAATGTTTTGATGGCTCAGATCTTCAAAACAGGAATGAGATTCTGCACTTTAGGAATCTTTCATTTTAGGCAACCCTAACGCTGGCGTTGAGGCTAACGCTAGCGTTAGGTCAAATCATTCCTAAAGTGCCCCTTCAATCACGGCTGCTTCCCCTCTTGCCATAAACATCAAGCGTTAATGCCCAGCGTTAAGTCATAACGCCTGGCGTTGATATTCTCTCATTTCTTCAATCGGGAAGCCATCTAGTCGATCGGCAGACCATCTCGTCGATCGGCATCCCATCCCGTCGATCGGCAGAACATCCCATCGATCGCTAACACCCAGCGTTAAGACCTAATGCCTGGCGTTAGAATATATTCATTAAGCATGTGGACAGTTCCAGCCCAATGGGGCAGTGTCATTCATGTTCAAAACCTGCATGCCAAAAATACAAAGACAAGCAAGATCAAATACAAGTAGGATTTGTTATTCTCAAATCAAAGGGTTGCGGAAAGCCAGGTTCCAGCAATATCCCCCTTTTGATAATAACAAATCCAATAGAGATAAATCATATTCATAGATAAAGAATTTGTGTTTTTATAAAGATATATGACACTAAGCAATTATAAGATAATGATAAGAATTATAGATCATTTAAGAATGCCCCCTATAAGAATACTCCCCCTATAAAAATGCTCCCCCTATAAAAATGCTCCCCCTTAGTGTATACTCCCATATACTAGATACATGCTCCCCCTTAATGTATACTCACATATACTAAATACATGTTCCCCCTTAATCTAGTGAATCCTACTCCGTTTAATCAATATGATTTAACACTTTATTCTCCCCCTTTTGTTATTAGCAAAAGAGGGTGGAGTTTAAATTAAAAACTAGAGGAAGGAAGACACAAATGAGGGACAAAACAAAGAGAGAATTTAAATGTTTTAGTTTAAACATAAAGAAATTCATGGTCGAGCTAAGAGAGTAGCATAGCAGAAATAGATATGATAAGCGTGAATGAACATTATTCCAATCCATTGTGCTGATTAATAAAAGAAACCACATACTTTACAAAAAAAATGTTTATAAGCTTGTTTGCAACAAAGTATGACAAAAAAATTTCATAGAAGTAGGCATGCTTGATTTATCATACACAACAAGATAATAACTACAATGAAATCAATTCGAATTTCAAGTGAAGAAAACATTGTAGAAATCATGCATTACAATCAAGTGCTTTTACTTGAGTTTTTAGATAATTTTGTAATTTTTCAATAGGTTCCAATTCTCATGAATAGAAATTTTATGAAAATCAATGATGTGTACATAAAGTGTTTTGATAAAAGTATACAAATGATATAATCAAAACACATGACATATATAATGAAATAGAAATAATACTATTAAGGATATAACCTTATGTTTACTTTCACACATCAACACAAGAATAAAATTTCAAGGCACAACAAAATAGGTACAACAACCAAGGTGCTTCGCCCACACAATGCTCATTAAGAATTATCAGGGAGCGAAGTATTGCTTAGGGGATCACTTAAGCAATTTTATTGAATATTTATTTTTAGTGATCCGGTGTACAAATATAAGTGATAAAAAATAATGTGTTTACACAAGACACTTTACAATTCTTTCCAATGTGCTCAACCTCACAATGCTCATTAAGACTTATCAGGAGGGTGAGTAGTGCTTGGTTGAGTTATCTTTGGCTTTATATTTCATATTAGTGTAATAGTGGGCCAAAGGTCTCGGAATTCACTTGTTGTTGGAAACACAATATACTATTTTTGAAAGTAATCACTTCTATATGCGCAAGAAATTTATTGTTTGAGTGAAGGTGTTAGTAATGTAGACAAATATCTTAATAGATTAAAACTATTACATTACACAATCATGCAAGTTGAAGATTATGAACATATGTAGATCATCAAAAAAGTGAGTGTAGGATCATTGATTAGCATAAAGTATTGCTCATGCTTAGAGGCATGCTAGGCAAAACATACACAATTATCTATAGACTATTTGATTGCACATAATTAGATTAAGGTCAAGGCATGAAAAATAGAACAATGTTTAATAAATTTGAAATTAAAATTGCTCATTTAAGAAACTCTTTTTGTGTATGCCCAAATAAGATTGACCATTTGAAACATAGATGATTAAGATGTTGTGCTCATGTGAAGACAAATAGTCAAACAATAATTTAATATAGATAAGCAACAACACATAGCAAAAAAAAAATATTTTTGGATTTTGGATTATATATATTTTTGTTGAATTTTAAAATAGACCTAACAAAAAAATTAGAGAGAAACAATAACCAAAAACAATTTAGCAATAAACCCCAAAAAAGTTTTCACATTTGCAAAAGAGGGCTAACGCATGGCGTTAAGTAGTTAACGCCGAAACAAGACACTGTTTCTTAAAGTTTTAAAAAAAAAATTGTTGGAATAAATAACATGTATATATGCCTTCATAGTGTTGAAATTTCAGATAATTTGGAAGATACTAGAAGGCAAATCAAGCATGTGTTTTGTAAATTTTTAAAATGGTTATATTTCAAATTTTTTGTATTTTTGAGGTGAAAATTATAACTTAAGAGGCATATTAATTGAAGGAAATAACAGTAGAGAAATACCAGAAATATGGCAGAGAAGACAGAATTTAAATCTGATCAAAAAGACTAACGCCTGGCGTTAACTAGTTAACGCCGGGACAGTACACGATTTTAGAGATTTTTGAAAAACAATTCTATGGAATAGGGAGTACGTACATAGACCTTCTTAGTGTAAAAATTTCAGAGAAAATGGAAATGAATAGAAGGCTTATTTAAGCATATTTTGGTGGTTTCAAGATAGTTTTATCTTTTTTTTTCCATAACTTGTGATGAGTTGTCAATTTGTTAAGTCTAAGACTCCTAATTCTAATCTAAGTAGAGCAAAGCGAAAGTCAGGTAGAGGCTTGGTAATGATGTCTGCAAGTTGGGATTCGGTTCCAATAAAGTTTACATGAACATGTTCCTTTTTTATGTGATCCCTAATGAAATGATGTCTAACGTCTATGTGTTTGGATCTTGAGCAATGAACGGGGTTGTAGGTTAAATCAATAGCACTCTTGTTGTCACACTTGAGTTCAATATTAGTTAGAAGAATTCTTAAATCTTCTAAGGAATGAGTCATCCATAAAGCTTGGGCACAACAACTTCCTAGTGCAATATATTCTGCCTTGGGGGTTGAGAGGGCAACATAATTTTGTTTTCTACTTGACCATACAACTAGAGAAGGACCTAAGAAATGACATGTGCCACTAGTACTTTTTCTATCTATAGAGCAACCCGCATAATCGGAATCAGAATACCCATGTAATAGAAAGGAATCATTAGTTGGATACCAAAGTCCTAGTTTAGGTGTGCCAATAAGATATCTAAATATTCTTTTTACCCCTTTTAAATGAGATTCTTTTTGGGTTTGCTTGAAATCTAGTGAATAAGCATACGACAAACATAATATCCGGTCTAGATGCACTAAGGTATAATAAGGATCCAATCATCCCTCTATATAAAGTTTGGTCAATGGAAATTCCACTTTCATCTTTTCCTAATTTTAGTGATGCGCTCATTTGAGTACTAGCTTGTTTTAAGTTTTCAAATCCAAATCGTTTTAACATATCATAAACATATTTAGATTGACATATGAAGATTCCATCATTTCTTTGGGTTATTTGAAAGCCTAAAAAATAAGCTAATTCACCAACTAGACTCATTTCAAATTCATTTTACATTACAAGTACAACTTCATTACATAGCTCTCATTAGTGGCTCCAAAAATAATATCATCAACATATATTTGTAAAATAATTATATCATCATTAATATGCTTAATGAAGAGCGTATTGTCGACACTACCCATTTTATAACTGTGCTTTAATAAAAAAAGATGTTAGACGTTCATACCAAGCCCGGGGCACTTGTTTTAGACCTTAAAGCGCTTTTTCTAATCTATAGACATGATTTGGAAATTTTTCATCTATAAAACCTGGGGGTTGTTCTACATAGACTTCTTCTTTAATTATCCCGTTTAAGAATGCACTTTTTACATCCATTTGAAATAGTTTAAACTTCTTATAATACGCAAATGCAAGAAAAATTCTAATCGATTCAAGGCGAGCAATGGGAGCAAATGTTTCATCAAAGTCGACCCCCTCAATTTGTGAATAACCTTGTGCTACTAATCTAGCTTTGTTCCTAGTGATTATAGAATCTCCATCTAATTTATTTTTAAATATCCATTTGACACCAATAACGGGGTGATTAGATGGTCTTTCTACAAGCTTCTAAACCCTATTGCATTCAAATTGATTTAATTCTTCATTCATAGAAATAAACAAAAACTCATCATTTAAAGCGGTAGAAACATTTTTAGGTTCAATTTCAGAGACAAAACATAAATTAGAAAAAGATTCATTAAACGAAGAGCGTGTAGTTACCCCTATTGATGGTTCTCCAATGATAAGCTCCCTTGGATGATATTTTGTGAATCAAAGCACGCTTGGAGGCACAAACTCTTCTTGCACCAGTTCTACTTCTTTGTCCTTTCCAAGTGATTCATCGTCATCAAGCTCCAAAGGTGAAGGGGGTTCATCTTCTTTTCCTGCACTATTAGAATCTACACAAGGCATAATTTCATCAAACTTCACATGAATAGAATCTTCAACCTTGTTAGATTTCTTATTATATATCCTATATGCCTTGCTTCTAGACGAGTAACCAAGAAAGACTCCTTCATCGCATTTTTCATCAAATTTAGCTAATGCATCTTTGGTAGTTAAGATAAAACATTTACATCCAAAAACATGAAAGTACGATACATTAGGTTATTTTGGTAATATAATTCATATTGAGTTAATTTCAAAATAGGGTGAAGCATGATACGATTTATAACATAACAAGATGTATTTACTGCTTCAGCCCAAAAGGATCTAGGCAACCCATACTCGGATAACATAGTGCGTGCAAGTTCCTGAAGCGTTCTATTTTTCCTCTCCACCACACCATATTGTTGGGGGGTGCGTGGAGCGGAAAATTCATGCTTGATACCTAGATTATTACAGAAAGTGGTGAAACTATCATTTTCAAATTCCCCTCCATGATCCGACCTTATGCACTTTATTTTTAAGTCTAATTCATTGAATGCGATGACAAAGTTTTGAAAATTCAGAAAATGCATCGGATTTGGAGGTGAGAAATAAAGTCCATGTGAATCTAGAGAAATCGTCAATCAATACAAAAGTGTACTTTTTACCCGCAAGACTACAAGTGCTAATTGGCCCAAAGAGGTCCATGTGAATTAGTTGCAAAGGTCTTGTGGTAGATATTTCACTTTTACTTTTAAATGAAGTTGTTGAAAATTTCCTTTTTGGCAAGGCAAGCATAAAGAAGATAGATTTCCAGTTAGTATTGGCAACCCTCTAATAATTTTATTTTTTTGACAATTTTAAAATCAACTTAGTGCTAGAGTTACCAAGACGCCTATGCAACAATTCAAGTTCTTCATTTTTTGAAATAAGACATTTAAGTGATGCACGTGATAGATCATGAAAAGTAATTAAATAGACATTATGAACTCTTGGTGCAGTGAGTACAATATTATTAGACTTAGGATCAATAATTTTGCACAGATTTGAAGAAGACTCAAATAACACATTCAGACCTTTATCACATAGTTGACTAATAGAAATTAAGTTGTGTTTTAAACCTTCTACAAATAACACATTTGTAAGAGAGAAAGATTCGTTACCCACTGTACCGGTGCCTAATATTCTTCCTTTTCCATTGTCACCAAACGTCACGGTTCCTCCTTGTTTCTTAGAGAGGCTAAGGAACTTTGCTTTATCGCCCGTCATGTGCTTGGAGCAACCCGAGTCCAAGTACCACATGTCTCCTTTGTCCTTAGCCTGCCAACATACCTAAGAAGAAAATGTTAATGAAGATCCGGATACCCATGAGGTTCGTCCCATAACATAGGTGGAGACCTTAGGTAACCAGATTTGTTTTAAAGTGCTCTTTCCCTTCTTCCTACAAGAGTCCGTGGTATGCCTAAACAATAAGCAATTGGCACAAGCAACAAAAGGGGTTGAGACCTTTTTCTGTGACTGTTGTTGACTCTTGCTGGTATACACAGAGGTAGAGTGGGTAAAGGAATTATATTTAGAAAACAATTTTGATTCTTGGAACTAGAGCTAACGCCATCGTTAGTAGTCAACGCTGGAACTATTGTTGACAATAACGCCTAACGTTGACCCAGTTTGGAAATGTTTTGATGGCTCAGATCTTCAAAACAGGAATGAGATTCTGCACTTTAGGAATCTTTCATTTTAGGCAACCCTAACGCTGGCATTGAGGCTAACGCTGGCGTTAGGTCAAATCATTCCTAAAGTGCCCCCTTCAATCACGGCTGCTTCCCCTCTTGCCATAAACATCGAGCGTTAACGCCCAACATTAAGTCATAATGCCTGGCGTTGATCTTCTCTCATTTCTTCAGTCGGCATGCCATCCAGTCGATCGGCAGACCATCTCGTCGATCGGCATCCCATCCCGTCGATCGGCATACCATCCCGTCGATCGCTAATGCCCAGCGTTAAGACCTAACGCCTGGCATTAGTATATATTCATTAAGCATGTGGATAGTTCCAGACCAATGGAGTAGCAACTTAGTGTCATACATGTTCAAAACCTGCATGCTTAAAACACAAATGCAAGCAAGATCAAAGACAAGTAGGATTTGTTATTCTCAAATCAAAGGGATGCGGAAAGCAATGTTCCAACACCATATAAGCAAGGGAGATAAATAACTTCCCGACAAACTGCTGATTCCCTGGGATAAAAAGGAATGAAAGTCACCATCTCATCTGCTCTCCCATCATGGAAATGTGATCGCCCAAGTCGGCATGCCAGTGTGGTCACCAATGCTCATATGGAAAAAGAACTTATCTAAGATAGGGCAGATCGATCATGAAGATATCGATGTCGTGTCTACCCAAGCTGATTTAAGGAGTACTCTTTTAAGTCATTATGTGGGGCGGTTACATCGACAATCATTGAGAACCATAACAAGCCAGGAGGAAAAGTTAGCGGTAAAAGAAACTAAATTTTTTAAAAGTCGCGCGGCTAAACATATCCTTAACCGAATGATTTAAATGTATTTTCTTTCTTTTTTCACGACATGCTTATGATCCCGAGAACCTTGACCTCTAGAGGGCAGCAATTCCTCATTGTCAAGAAAGCAACGAGGAGGTTCTGAAGATGTTGAGAGAGCAAGGTGGTCTTGTTGAAGGTTTTGTGAGGCCACATTTCAAGATTTCTTCCCAACTATTGTAGACTTTGAGGCCATGCCAGTCATCACATGTTGGTTTTGATAGTCGCACGGTCTGAAACACTTGTAACTATTTTTGATATGAAATGAAAGAAGGACTTGTAACACTTGTAGCTATCTTTTCTTTATTAATTTTACCGTTGTAATTTTATTACCTCCATTTGTAATTTTTCTGCTGCCCTTTCTTTTTTATAATTGCACAGATGTTTGTCGACCATACTTTATACTAATCGTGTAACCACAATACATAAGACTTTAGGTCCTTCAGAGTCAAGAAGATTTTACTGATTGAATAAACAATATAATAGCTGATCGTTCGATTAAATCATAGAACACGATCTCCTTCATAAAACATTTGCTTGGGAATATTATCTCTTTTTGTTTCAGATAAGCTACCTAATAGATAGAGTTGCGCAATCTGATTCATAATCTCTAAATTCCTTGTTGCTCGACTACTCCTGACCTCCGAGCTGTAATAATATAATAAGAGACCCATAATACCTCAGGGTCATTAATTGAGATATGTGTTCTGATCAGGCAAAGAGATCGCAAAACAACTGATATAATAATCCTGAATGATGTTATCATAAGTAATTTAACCGCTTGAGAAATTGATGCGATGATTCGGCAAGTGCACCGGTCGCGCAAGTAATAATAATGGGGAAAATCCCCGAGTGTCGGTCTCTTGAGGAACACAGTAAGGTGGAGTTAGGTTTCGAGGAAGGACTTGAGATTGAAGTCCTTAAATCGGATGGAATGCGGGGGAGTTGGGTTGGCTTTTGGAAAATAAAATAAAAGCTATCAACTACTCCTATGCAATGCCGCTATGCAATGCTTCGCTTGGCGGGATGGAGACTAGGCAGGCCTTGAGCGCGCTGCGTCGAAAGGGCGGATGGACGAGTAGGCAAGCGGAATCGAACTGTGCAGGCCTTGAGTGCACTGCTTCGTTAGGCGGGATGGAATACGGGCCGCGATGCCACGCTTCGGTAGGCGGATGGACGAGTAGGCTGGCGGAGTGAGGGTCGCAAGCACCTCTTCGACAAGCACGCCACTAGCAATTGCTAGTGCGGCACACGAACGTGACGACGGAATGGAAATGGACGGCGACGCACCTCAAGCAACTCAAATAGATAAATTACACAATCACATAGACATGAAATATATATGTAAATATGACTAATTCAAGTGCCACTTCATCATCATGATTAGATCTAGTTACATATACATCAAAAAAGAGAAGAATAAGGCAAGAAATCGACCGAATCCGAAGTATAGATTCATGGTTGGAATCGCCGGGTTGTCAATCCGCGTCCAAGCTCGGTCCGCAACTACGTCCGGGGTAGAGAGAGCTGTCACGACTCTCCAATGGACCCGTCTTCTTCGTGTCACGATCCGGTAGAGGTTGCAAACTTCCTCTTGCTCGATGGAGATGGCGGCTAGATCTCTCTTTGAAGCTCTTGGATGAAGGAGGAGGCCGAGAGGAAACTCCGGCTCAAGATTGGCGTGAAGAACAAGTCCGGAGCACCTCTAGATGGTGGGCGACGATGGAGGGGCGAAACTGGCGCGGAATGGCGGAAGAACGGCGGAAAAATGCGGAGGCTTTGACCTAAATCGCGAACAGGTCGATTTATAGGCGCTGGAATAAACAGTGCGCACGGTCAGTGGCGCACGACCAGTGGTCGTGCGCACTAGAATTCGGTGATCATGCGCTCTGCCTGGACGGAACCTGCAAAGACAGAAATTATAAAATAACATGTTCGCACGACCAGTGGCGCACGACCGGTGGTCGTGCGCACTATCGTAGGTGGTCGTGCGCACTGGTTGAAACAGAACTCATGGAATTGATGATAAGCACGCACGAACTGTGGCGCACGACCGGTGGCGTGCGCACTAGCGTAGATGGTCGTGCGCACTACACCAAACTGAACTCATAAAAAAGGGTTAAGTGCACACGATCAGTGGCGCACGACCAGTGGTCGTGCGCAATAGAACCAGTGATCGTGCGCAGTGTTCCTGTACAGAATTGTACCGGGTATACCTGCACGACTCCTGTTCCAGCATACGACACCAGTCTAGCCACTGAAAGTGGAACTTAACAGCGCAAGAAAACTAATAACAAAGAAAGATACGAAATAACACCAAAATGGGCCTAGAAGTGCACATAGCAAGTAATAACAAATATCAGCTAAAACAAGGCTAAAGTGCAGTGGAATGACTAGATAAACGGCCCAGATGAGTCCATATATGTGTATATAATCGGGACTCATCACACCCCCAGACTTACCTGTTTGCGCGTCCCGAGCAAACAAATTCCAAGCGAACGGGGAAAGAAAAGTAGATGGCTTAAAACTACAATACAGAGTACCATGCGAAGTCGCATGCTCGCGTGTATAAGAAGAATAGTAGAGAAGATTTCTGATTATATAAACAGTCTATGTATTTCTAAAAGAGTAAAAGCATATTACAACTACTCAAAATGGTGAACTACGGTGAATCGTTCGGTCCTGCATACGGAGAAAGTAAACTAAACGCTGAGATGAGCATTGCTCAAGATTGGGATGCCAAACAAACTCCACCGAAATCCATCGGTGTCGGTGACCATAGGCTCGCCCGGTCACATTCTCTCCACGGCACTGGTTTGACTCAAATGCGTGAATCAATAGGACTTTAGGTTTTAAATGGGGCTTGGGTTTAGGTGAGGTATACAATGATAAAGACGATGGTTCAAATACTAAACCCAAATGAGCTAATGCAGGAAACTATCCTCATTCACCACACAAACACGCGGGTACACAACACCCCCAGACTTGGACTCAACAGCATGGGTGTGTGCACCGCCTACTCCCAAACATAAATCTATACATAATGATTTTCAATTAAACACTCCTTCTCTTTCCTTTCTTTTTAACTTCTTTTCTTTTTTTTTTCATTTTTTTTTCTTTTCTTATCATTTTCAGCAAATAAACAAAAGGACACATCCACATCTTCACAAACATATTACCACATCAACAACCCAACTCATGAAAATAATAAACAGCTAAAGCTCAAATTTTGGGTGTGCGACTAGGATTGGCTTTTGGGCTTTGGTGAAATAAAAGTGGGGCTGAATCAAAGAACGGGTTGGCACAACTGGGATAGCGAGGATATAGCGGTAAGGATAGGCACAAAGGCTCAACCGGGCCAAAATGATGGCCTATATCACATTCACACAATTGACTAACCGTATACCCATGCTTCAAGAATCGCTTGGGGCAAGTTCTAGCCACCGAGAAAGATTCTCCTTTCTCCCGACTCAAGCAATACGAGTCTAGCGATCGTTTACACACATCCCTACGCTACCGTTTGATTCACACCGGATTCACCATTTGAGTAGAGTAAACAACATTTACACTAATAGAGAAAAATATAAAACCATAGTATAAAAAGAAGTCTACTCTACACAAATTTCTATGCAACCGAGCACTCGACTAGGAGCACTACGGTAGTCAACATTTTACTCTGCTACATAGTCCTAAACCATCACCTAGACTTTCTGTAACGCCCCTGATTTTCGTTAATTATTTTACGTACCCTCTGTGACGTAATTTTGGCGTAAGGGCGTTACGTCAGCTTGTCTAGTAGTGTGTTGAGCCTTAGCTTAGTTAAAGTATGTCTTGTAGATCGAGCGTGCGAGTTTTCGCATCGTTTCGGGTTAAAGTAAAGATTTTGGGTGGATTTCAAGATTTTAGCTTCGGGAGGCTTTAGCCCGATTTCGGCCCGTCGGAATTGAATTCTGACTTCGCCGTTGGATTCGTAGCGCCGTGTTTTAGTTAAGGTGCGAATTTCGTAGAAATCCGAAGTGTTTTGGTCGCCCTCGAGGGTTAAGTAAGATGTGAGAATTATTTAATTAATTTAAATAATAAACTTAGGTTAGTATATAAGCCTAAGTCTCTTCTTTCCTATTCATTATCTTCCTCCTCGATCAAACCAGCCGCCGAGCGAGAGAGGCGAGAGCGGAGGTTTTGTGAGCCTTCAACCGGCGATTCCTAGGGCTGTAGTGGTCGGAATCGAGTTTGGTTTGAAGATTTGGAAAGCTCTCGGTGAGATCTTCGTTCTAGCGGTAAGCTTTTCTCGTTTCGTGGAGTTTTGGGAGATTTGGCGGTAACCTAACTCTTCCTTTTGGTCTGAATCGTTCTAGGATTTCGTGCTTGAGTGTTTCCTTAGCCTTCAGAGCGGAGGACCTCGAGTTTCGCAAGGTTAAGGCAAGTGGCTTCCTCCTCCTTCTCTTTCTGTTCTTGAAGTATTGTTTCGCTCGTGTCGATTTCATGTCGCTCGGTTTAACTTAAGTTTTGGAGTGTTAATGTAAGCTTCCTTGATTATTCTTCCTTTGCTATGAATCGGGTAGTTGTTCCCTGGAGAAAACCGTCCTATCTATACCCAAAGGATAAATAGCTTCTAGGAGAATCGCTATCTGCAGACCACACAGCAGAATAGGGGATTCTGTTGCAATTCGTCGAGATTTCACGGGACATTCCGTGTAATCCCGACGAATTCCGATGAATCATACCAGACGGCAACTTCTGCCGAGTTTAAAGATTTCTGTGTCAATTCGTCGAGATTTCACGGGACATTCCGTGTAATCCCGACGAATTCCGACGAATCCCGTGGAATTCCGACGAATCAAGTTAAAGATTTTCTGTGTCAATTCGTCGAGATTTCACGGGACATTCCGTGTAATCCCGACGAATTCCGACGAATTCCGACGAATCCCGTGGAATTCCGACGAATCAAGTTAAAGATTTTCTGTGTCAATTCGTCGAGATTTCAAGGGACATTCCGTGTAATCCCGACGAATTCCGACGAATTCCGACGAATCCCGTGGAATTCCGACGAATCAAGTTAAAGATTTTCTGTGTCAATTCGTCGAGATTTCACGGGACATTCCGTGTAATCCCGACGAATTCCGACGAATCCCGTGGAATTCCGACGAATCAAGTTAAAGATTTTCTGTGTCAATTCGTCGAGATTTCACGGGACATTCCGTGTAATCCCGACGAATTCCGACGAATTCCGATGAATTCAAACAGCAACAATTTCTGGACCTCCCCCATTCTATGTGGTGATTGGTAACCTTTACCAACATAGTCAATCTTCCATCTTCTCCGCATGCTCTTAATTCTATGTCTCGAAAAACATTCAAATGTCTCGAGAAATCCCTTGCTTTATCTCGAGAAATCCTTCCAGTTCTCGAGAAGTGCTGCCTTGAATGTTGTCCCTCTTCTTCTCGATAATTGATGGTAAGAACCCCGCCTGGAACGCATGTGATTTCGTTGAGTTTTTTTTTATGTTTGAATCTCGTGTCCCCTCGGGTGCACTTGGATGATGGCCAGTGACCTTTCGGTGCTCCTGATCTCGAATCCCTCCCGTTTGAACTTCTTTCTACTCGTTGTGGTCTGTTGACATTTGAGTTACTCTTATGATTCATATTGATCAATGTGTACTTTGCCTTGACCCTAATTCTTAGGTCCTTCCAGTGATTATTCTTTCGGGCAGCGTCCCGTGTTTAATTAAAATTTAAGTAATAAGAACTACTGTCTTTAGCCTTACACAGTAGTTGTGTTTGGGAGACAGTGGGGGAAAATGTTATAGCCTTGCACGGTAGTCGTGTTTGGGTGGTAGGGTCTAGTGGTACCCCCACCTGGTTTTGGGCTTTGGGTAGCGGAGGTAGTTAACCGCTCCCGTATAATTTGAGCTGATCAGTCTCTTTAATTGATGAAACTAAATAAATGAACATGTTTGTTCCTCTTTTGGTATATAGTGCACTTGATGCTTGTTGGTTCTTTGTTGGAGCTCTCTTTCGGTAAATTTTGGCTTGGGTTGGTACCCCTTATGCCTTGTTTGTTTTTCTGCTAATCTTCTGCCACTTGAAATTCCTTGCTGAGGCGTTCTTTGTTTTATTGAATGCCTCAGGTTCAGAGCCGTAGCGGCTAGTGGTGTTGCCTGGAGTTCAGAGTTTGTAGCTGCTCACCCCGCTGTTGCGAGGTAGTTGTTTTTAGTTGCTTCTTGTGCTCAGACGTACTAGTTGGTGCCAATGGGTTAGTGTCATGCTGTTGACGCCCATTGTGCCCCTTTTTATACCTTATAGTTACTTGTCAGTTTATGCCACTACTTATAGATCTTGTGTATCTTACTCTCTGGGAATGATTTATGCTAGGTGCACTATAGTTATAAAATGGTTTTTCTTCATCCTCATTGCATTCTTTCTAACTAAAACCCTTAACTTTAAAGTCGTCTAAAGGTATTTTCTACTCTTACAGTACGCCTAGTTATGTGCATATCACTTACGTCATGCTCCGTCGTTTGCATACATGTAGGACTTTAAGTAAACTAAATTAAGTATTTTTCCGCTGCAATTATACATACTTTCTCGGTGGACTAGTTGATCCACGAACTGAGAGACACAGTTCTTATCTCAAAACCCCTAATAAATGATTTCAAACGATGACTTATCAGATAATCATGTTTGTTTAGTTAAGTAATAGGATCCCGCCTGAGCGTCTACAGTTGTCTCCTGTATGACGTGGCATCACGACGTGTATTTTCTCTTACTCTGATATTCTTAAATTCGGAGAAAATGCGGGTTGTGACACTTTCCCACATAAGCAGAAGAATTAAATTCACTACAGAGCATGCATACAGGCGGGTACGTGCTCAAGTGGGTGCGGTGGTGTGCAATGAAAATGAACAACAATTTAAATGAAATCTTCTAGCATGCAGTGCAATAGTGCACGTGAGCGGGTAAACAAAACTACTCTCCCCCAGACTTAAACTAGACAATACACACAATATATATCTATGAAATTTAGAAAAGAGCTAGGGAAAGAGAGTAACCAATGCTCAGAAATGAGCATACCAGAAGATTGGCGTGTAAGCTAAAATGAAGCTGCAGCATCCGCCATCCAGAATAAGTACCTGCAGGGTCAGCTCCGCAAAAACAAAAGACAAAAGAAAACTGAAAAGAAAATACTACTAACTAAACATGATTAGAGGAAATAAAAATGCAGAAAAGAAAGATAACTACTGGGGTTATTGTCCTCCCAGCACGACTTATTCAAACTTTAAGAGTTCTAGCTAATGGGCCTATGGAAGGAGAAGTGGACAGGTAACTGGCCTAATATCCGTGTCGGTAGCGGGTACCGATACTGTGATAGAACAGTCACCCCTCTACCTAAATATAGATACCTGCTCCTCACAGGTAGAGGGTAGAGAATGTAAGAAGAGGAGGAGGCCTGGTCCTCACTCATCTCACAAAACACATCCTTGCCTAGCAAGGTATCGTCAACAGGGAGGCAGCAGGAGGAAAAGGCAATGAGTGGAGCTTCCTCAACGGAGGGGGAATAAACCTCCTCACATGAGAGGATACTCTCATCATTGACTTGAGCAAAAAGCTCCAAGTCCTCCTGGGGCACCTGTAAAGACTCAACCTGCACAGGCTCGGAAGAAGAAGGGGGGTCCAGAAATAAAAGAGAAGAATGACATAAATAATCAAAAATCGGGGGAGTGGTCCCGGTCTCACTCCCAGCAAGATCCAAGGGTAGATCACTATCATCATCGTAAATATCATAGCAAGGGGGACTTGAGAACTCAGGAGCCTCAGTGGTGATTTGGACCTCCTCGTCCCATGAAGAAGTGCAAACCTCCTCATCAGAGAGAGTATCCTCCTCATCCCACCGAGGTGCATCATCGTGTTCAAAGTATTCATTCTCCCCCTCAGGGAAAATGACATCCTCATCCCACTTTGGAGCACCCTCCGAGTCAGAAGCATCACCCAGCTCCTTTACTTCGATAGGATCATAAAGAATATGTGTAGAAAAATCTTGCAAAGAAACTGGAGGGACAAAAATATTCGGTTCCTCCGCAAAAAGATCTGCTAAAGCCTCCCCGATGGAAAGAATACTTTCCTCATCATTCTCAGGTGCATCTAGGAGCTCCCATTCCTCTCCTTGTTGGCTAACAGATGAGTGATCATCATCACTGGGAGTGAAGCCATAAACAGGGAGTGAGGAGTCCGTGCACAAGACAAGCTCAGGGGTAGAGGGCACAATTGCCTCCATGGGTAAAGAATAAGCGATAGGGGCAATGTTGTCCCGAGTGGAGGAGTGGCGGTCAGGCTTGAAAAGACTAGGACAGTCCTTCAATTCATGACCCTCTCCTCGACACAACAAGCAAACAACGTTCCTACACTGCCTAGCATTCAACTCATTCATTTGGTTTAAATAATAAACCATCTTATCATTAAAGCTAGGCGAAATACCCCATGACAACATTTTCAAAATTCAAAGCAGATAAAAAGAAACTGAAATTCTTTGCAAGGAAATCTACACAACTAGAAAAACTCCTTGAATAAAACTTGCCTAAAACTTTAAAATAGGGGATGAGGAAATAAAAACAAACAAAAGATAATTAAAAGGCAAACAAAAATAAAAAGGCGGCGATAAACACTGGAAGAATCTTCTCTCTCTTAGCTCTCCCTCTCAAGAAAACTCACACGACTGTGTTCCCCGGCAACGGCGCCAAAAACTTGATGCGATGATTCGGCAAGTGCACCGGTCGCGCAAGTAATAATAATGGGGAAAATCCCCGAGTGTCGGTCTCTTAAGGAACACAGTAAGGTGGAGTTAGGTTTCGAGGAAGGACTTGAGATTGAAGTCCTTAAATCGGATGGAATGTGGGGGAGTTGGGTTGGCTTTTGGAAAATAAAATAAAAGCTATCAACTACTCCTATGCAATGCCGCTATGCAATGCTTCGCTTGGCGGGATGGAGACTAGGCAGGCCTTGAGCGCGCTGCGTCGAAAGGGCGGATGGACGAGTAGGCAAGCGGAATCGAACTGTGCAGGCCTTGAGTGCACTGCTTCGTTAGGCGGGATGGAATATGGGCCGCGATGCCACGCTTCGGTAGGCGGATGGACGAGTAGGCTAGCGGAGTGGGGGTCGCAAGCACCTCTTCGACAAGCACGCCACTAGCAATTGCTAGTGCGGCACACGAACGTGACGGCGGAATGGAAATGGACTGCAGCGCACCTCAAGCATCTCAAATAGATAAATTACACAATCACATAGACATGAAATATATATGTAAATATGACTAATTCAAGTGCCACTTCATCATCATGATTAGATCTAGTTACATATACATCAAAAAAGAGAAGAATAAGGCAAGAAATCGACCGAATCCGAAGTCTCGTTGTAGATTCACGGTTGGAATCGCCGGGTTGTCAATCCGCGTCCAAGCTCGGTCCGCAACTACGTCCGGGGTAGAGAGAGCTGTCACGACTCTCCAATGGACCCGTCTTCTTCGTGTCACGATCCGGTAGAGGTTGCAAACTTCCTCTTGCTCGATGGAGATGGCGGCTAGATCTCTCTTTGAAGCTCTTGGATGAAGGAGGAGGCCGAGAGGAAACTCCGGCTCAAGATTGGCATGAAGAACAAGCCCGGAGCACGTCTAGATGGTGGGCGACGATGGAGGGGCGAAACTGGCGCGGAACGGCGGAAGAACGGCGGAAAAATGCGGAGGCTTTGACCTAAATCGCGAGCAGGTCGATTTATAGGCGCTGGAATAAACAGTGCGCACGGTCAGTGGCGCACGTCCAGTGGTCGTGCGCACTAGAATTCGGTGATCGTGCGCTCTGCCTGGACGGAACCTGCAAAGACAGAAATTATAAAATAATATGTTCGCACGACCAGTGGCGCACGACCGGTGGTCGTGCGCACTATCGTAGGTGGTCGTGCGCACTGGTTGAAACAGAACTCATGGAATTGATGATAAGCGCGCACGAATAGTGGCGCACGACCGGTGGTCGTGCGCACTAGCGTAAATGGTCGTGAGCACTGCACCAAACAGAACTCATAAAAAAGGGTTAAGTGCACATGATCAGTGGCGCACGACCAGTGGTCGTGTGCAATAGAACCAGTGATCGTGCGCAGTGTTCCTGTACAGAATTGTACCGGGAATACCTGCACGACTCCTGTTCCAGCATACGACACCAGTCTAGCCACTGAAAGTGGAACTTAACAGCGCAAGAAAACTAATAACAAAGAAAGATACGAAATAACACCAAAATGGGCCTAGAAGTGCACATAGCAAGTAATAACAAATATCAGCTAAAACAAGGCTAAAGTGCAGTGGAATGACTAGATAAACGGCCCAGATGAGTCCATATATGTGTATATAATCGGGACTCATCAGAAATCCCGAACAATATTTATTTCCGTTTAATCAGGAGTAATAAAGGTATCTTGACATATATATAATAAGACAGCCAGAGGTTTTAAACGCGTATATGTTAATGATAGAGTTTTTGGCTGCTCGATCAAATTAATAATTTTATTTACTGAAGTCCAAGATCATCATTCCAGATTGCATGATTCAAGAATAGAAATGAACATATCCAAACATCATCTCTGACCGTATGATCAGATTTACAAGACCTTTTTCCTATCATATTTATTAATATAGATAAATCTCAAAGTGATAGCTCAGATTGCACGGTCTAATTATATAGAGATCGATTGGAACAATATTTTTTTGAGAGGTATACAGACTAAGATGATCAATTGGGCAGGTGGCGAGCTAAATGCGATGACATTGCTTACCTCAAAGATATCATCAAGTTGTAATATCACCCTAAGGACCTCAACGGCCAGGAAAAAAAAGAGGTGCACGGACCAAAATGATAAATTGGGCAGGTGGTGTGCTAAAAAATGACCGACATTGATTTACTCAGAGAAATCATAGTGGTTGTGACAACCCAAAAAAAGTGACCTCAGTGGTCAAAAATTCTAGCCGCTTCAGAGCTTAAACGGTGGTCAAAGATGCTCCTGACCGTCCCTTTCTCAAAACTTGGCTATCCATAGGCCAATGAGTGTTCGAGGGTCATAGGCTAAGATGACCACTTGGGTAGGTGAGTTTATAAAGCGCAATCATCATTGCTTTCCTTAGAAAGTTCATCAAAGCATGCAGTAACGATGTCCTGAAATGCATGATAGAGCTGGACATTCACCTAGACCCCCCTTAGTGCAGAAGTGTGTCAGATGTCAGCAAGGACCCAGCAAACTAAATATCCTTTGCACACGCTTAGCGAGCCACTGCTACATAGATGTGAAAGTCGTGGGGGAAACAAGTAGGATCCATCAATATCTCATTTGGTAGGACTTTATCCTTATGTTCTCATCCTCAAAATGTCTCTTTCAAGAGACAGCAGAAAAGTGTCAATGAATGCATTCATGATAGTCAAAACAATGAAATGGATAAAAGCTAAAAAGATTTTAATTATGAGAAGAATCATTTCAAATCATCGCCACTCCAGGTGCGAGATATTTCCTCGCCTTCATAGGTTTGAAGACGTTACGCACCATTTTGAGTACGTTTTTTGCGATAAATGGCCTTGCCCAATTAGGATTTAGTTTTCCAACTGAGCTAGATCTTGCTGCTGCATCTACTTTCCTTAGAATTAAGTCACCAACAACAAACTCCGTTATCCTGACATTCTTATTGAAATATTTCTCCATTCTTCATTTCACTTCTTCTTGTCTGATTGATGTTGTATCTCTTAATTCTTCAATGAGATCGAGACTGCACTTCAGCTCTTCATTATTTGCTTCCATCCAACAACCTTCGTTCTTCTTTGATAATATCACCCTTAGACTCATCACCTCAAATTCAACAGGAATGAGAGCTTCTGAATCATGATACAACTTAAAGGTAGTTTCACTAGTAGCCGATGTTGGGATTGTTCTTAAAGCCCAGAGCACTAATGACACTTGTGTTGGAACATGATCTTCAATATCTCCTAGGTTTGAGAATAATAAATCCTATGTGTATTTGATCTTCTATGTTTAAGTGTGCAGGAAATAATGACACATGGCTCAAGGATAACATAAGAAGGTTGACCCAAGTTTGAAGCCAGAATTCCAACATGTCCATTAGCGCTGGCGGTAGCACCTTACCCAGGCCCTAGCTCTGATTAGAGCAATTTCGGGAGCTGTTTTAGAAGGCGGTAGCGTCAGGCGGTAGTGGCTAGTACATGCGCTATCTCAATGCACATGAGGAATGTCAGCATGGTTTCCTTAGAATGAAAGATACGCACAAGCAGAATAACTCTAAACAAGGATACCGTCGGTGGTAGCGATTGATGCGATATTCGGCAAGTGCTCCGGTCGCGCAAGTAATAATAATGGGGAAGATCCCCGAGTGTCGATCTCTCAAAGAGCACAGTAAGGTGGAGTTAACGTTCGAGGAAGGACTTGAGATCGAAGTCCTTGAGTCGGATGGAATGCGGGAGAGTTGATTTGGCTTTTGGAAAATACAAGAAAACAACTACAACTACTCATATGTAATGCTACTATGCAATGCTTCGCTTGGCGGAATGGAGACTAGGCAGGCCTTGAGCGCGCTTCGTCGCAAGGGCGGATGGACGAGTAGGCAAACAGAATCGAACTATGCAGGCCTTGAGCGCGCTGCTTCGTAGGGCGAGTGGATTACACGGGCCGCGATGCCACGCTTCGGTAGGCGGATGGACGAGTAGGCTAACGGAATGAGGGTCGCAAGCACCTCTTCGACAAGCACGCCACTAGCAATTTCTAGTGCGGCACCGAACACGATGGCGGAATGGAAATTAGATGGGGGCGCACCTCAATAAGCACATATGAACTAAATGATTCCAAATAAATGAAATAAACATTAAGCAATACTGTTCATAGCACACATCATCAATAATATAGAGGAAACTAGCTTATACAATCAACAACATAAGGAAGAAGAATAGAGTAAAGGAATCGACCACATCCGAAGCCTCATCGAAGATTCACAGTTGGAATCGCAGGGTTGTCAATCCGCGTCCAAGCTCGGTCTTCAACTGCGTCCGGGGTAGAGAAGGTTGTCACTACCTTCCAATGGACCCATCTTCTTCGTGTCACGATCTGATCTCCTGTGATACACGATCTCCTTGCTTGATGTTGGCGATCTTTGGGCTAGAAACCTCTCCTTGGGGCTCAAGGATGATGGAGGAGGCCTAGGGGGCGTAGAACCAGCGAGAAGGGCGAAAACGGCGGACTGGCGGAGTTGGAAATGAGCGATCCCGACCTAATTAGCGAGCAGGTCAATTTATAGGCGCGGGAATAAACAGTGCGCACGATCGGTGGCGCAGGACCAGTGGTCGTGCGCACTAGAATCCTGTGATCGTGCGCCTACCTGGGCGGAGCCTGCAATATAAGAAATTTATAAAATATAATGTTCGCAAGACCAGTGGCGCACGACCAGTGGTCGTGCGCACTATCGTAAGTGGTCGTGCATTTGGTCAAGAAAGAACTCAAATTTTGGGGGTTGAGTGCGCACGATTAGTGGCGCACGACCAGTGGTCGTGCGCAATAGAACCAGTGATCGTGCGCAGTGTTCCTGTACAGAATTGTATCGGGAACACCTGCACGACTCCTGTTCCTACAGAAATGCTAATCAAGCCACTAAAAGTGGCACTCAAAAATACGATAAGGCTATCAAAAGAGAATAAACATAAAAACACAACAAAATAGGCCAAGAAGTGCACCAAGCATAGAATGACAAATATGAGCTAAAACAAGGCTAAAGTGCAGTGGAATGACTAGAGAAATGGCCCAGATGAGTCCATATATGTGTATATAATTGGAACTCATCACACCCCCAGACTTACCTGTTTGTGCGTCCCGAGCAAACAAATCCCTCAAGCGGATGAGAAAAATACACAGCTGGCATAAAAATTGTAAAGCAGGGTATCATGCGAAGTCGCATGCTCATGCGCGTAGAAAACATTAGCCAAAATTTCTAATTATACATATTAGTTTATACTTTTCTAGGGGCGGATTTATATATTACATTTACTCAAAAAGTGAATCATGGTGAATCATAAGGTCGTACATAGGAAGAAAGTAAACTGAACGCTGAGGCGAGCATTGCCAAAGATCGGGGCTCGAGACAACCTCCATTGAAATCCATCATTGTTGGTGACCATAAGCTTTCCCGTTCGCACTCTCTCCACAGCACTGATTTGACTCAAATGCGTGAATCAATAGGACTTAAGGTTTTTGATGAGGCTTGGGTTTATGTGAGGATAAACAAAGATAAACCAGACGACACAAGCACAAAACCCAAATGAGCTAATGCAAAATTTTATCCTTAAACACCACACAAACACGCGGGTACACAACACCCCCAGACTTGAACTTGACTACATGGGTGTGTGCGCCGCCTACCCCCAATCATAAATTTATACAAAAGGATTTTTCACTTAAGCTCATCTCTTTTTTCTTTTCTTCTCACTTTTTCTCTTTTTCTTATTTTCTTTTTCTTTTCAAAATATTTTCAACAAAATGAGCAATGAAGCGCATCCACATTTTCACAAAAGTGTCACAACATCAACACCCCAATCATTAAAGTAACAAACAACTAAAGCTCAAATTTGGGTGTGCGACTAGGATTGGCTTTTAGGCTTTGGTGAAATAAAAGTGGGGCTGAATCAAAGAAAGGGTAGGCACAACTGGGCTAACGAGAATATAGCGATAGGAATAGGCACAAAGCTCAACCGGGCCAAAATGATGGCCTATATCACATTCACACAATTGACTAACCTTATACCCATGCTTCAAGAATCGCTTGGGGGCAAGTTCTTAGCCACCGAGAAAGATAACCCTTTCTCCCGACTCAGGCAATATGAGGCTAGCGATCGTTTACACACATCCCTATGCTACCGTTTGATTCACACTGGATTCACCAATTTTTTAGTAAAGTAAACAATATCTACGCTAATAGAAAGATATAAACTAAAAACATAAAAAGAAATTGAATCTACACAAATTTCTATGCGAGACATGAGCACTTGACTAGGAGCACTATAGAAGTCGACATTTTACTCCGACTCATAATCCTAAGCCAGCTCAATGATTTTCCAAATCACACAAAAAGAAATGAGTTTAGCTCAAGACGTGCCAACAGCTAAGTGCACGCTCGAGTGGGTGCAGTGGTGTGCGGTGCAAAAGAAACAACACTAAATAACGGAAATTAAAATACTTCTAATATGCAAATGATATGTGCACGTGCAGTGGGTAACATAGAGCAGCTCTCCCCCAGACTTAATCTATGCAATAGATACAAATGATGTAATCATGAAAATTGAATAAAAGACCAGGGGAAGAAAAGTTACCCATGCTCACAAATGAGCATACCAGAAGACGCATGAAAACCAAGACAAAGAGCAGCTTCCTCCATCCCGAAGATGAACCTGCAGGGGTCAGCTCCGCAAAAACAAAAGAAAATAGACAAACTAAAATGAATACAACTAACTAAACTAAACAAGATGAAATAAGAAATGCAGGAAAAGGTAAGATAACTACTGGGGTTATTGTCATCCCAGCACGACTTATTTGGCATTTGTACAGTTCTAGCTAATGGGAGTATGGAAGGAGAAGTGGACAGGTAACTGGCCTAATATCCGTGTCGGTAGCGGGTACCGATATGGTGATAGAACATTCACTCCCCTACCTAAATAAAAATACTTGCTCTTCACAGGTAGGGGAAGCAGAAAGTAAGAAGTGGAGGAGGAGTCATCCTCATTATTCTCACCAAAAACATCCTTGCCCAGCAAGGTGTCATCTTCAGGTAGGCGACAGGAGGAGAAGGCAATGAATGAGGCTTCCTCTATGGAGGAGGGGTCAACCTCCTCACATATGAGGATACACTCATCATTGACTTGAGCATCATGCTCCAAGTCCTCCTGATGTACCTGTGAAGACTCAACCTGCACAGGCTCAGATGAAGAAGGGGGGTCAGGAAATAAAAGAGAAGAATGACATAAATGATCAAAAATCAGGGGAGTGGTCCCGGTCTCACTCCCAGCAGGATCCAAGGATAGATCACTATCATCATCGTAAGTATCATGGCGAGGGGAACCCAAGAACTCAAGGGCCTCAGTGGTGAGTTGGACCTCCTCGTCCCATGAGGAAGTGCGAACCTCCTCATCAGAAAGAGTATCCTCCTCATCCCACCAAGGTGCACCATCATGTTCAAAGGATTCATTCTCCCCTTCGGGGAAAACAAACTCCTCATCCCACTTTGGAGCATCCTCCGAGTCAGAAGCATCACCCTGCTCCTTTACTTTGATAGGATCATAAAGAATGTGTGTAGAAAAATCTTGCAAAGAAACTGGAGGAACATAAAGATTTGGTTCCTCCGCAAAAGGATTTGCTAAAGCCTCCCCGATGGAAAGAATACTTTCCTCATCATACTTAGGTGCATCTAGGAGCTCCCATTCCTCTCCTTGTTGGCTAACAGATGAGTGATCATCATCACTGGGAGTGAAGCCATATACAGGGAGTGAGGAGTCCATGCACGAGACAAGCTCGGGGGTAAAGGGCACAATTGCCTCCACGGGTAAAGAATGAGCGATAGGGACAATGTTGTCATGAGTGGAGGAGCAGCGGTCAGGATTGAAAAGACTAGGACAGTCCTTCAATTCATGACCCTCTCCTCGACACAACAAGCAAATAATGTTCCTACACTGCCTTGCATTCAACTCATTCATTTGGTCTATATAATAAACCATCTTGTCATTAAAGCTAGGTGAAATATACCTTGACGACATTTTCAATAATAAAAGCAGGTATAATGAAACTAAAATTCTTTGCAAGGAAATCTGCACAAACTAATAAAACTCCTTGAATAAAACTTGCCAAAAAAATTTAAAACATAAGAGAAATAAACAAACAAGCAGAAAAATGATCAGAAAGCAAACAAAAATAAAAAAAAATGGCTATACACACTGGAAGAAACATCTCTCCCTCAGCTCTCCCTCTCAAGAAAACTCACACGACCGTGTTCCCCGGCAACGGCGCCAAAAACTTGATGCGATATTTGGCAAGTGCACCGGTCACGCAAGTAATAATAATGGGGAAGATCCCCGAGTGTCGGTCTCTCAAGGAACACAGTAAGGTGGAGTTAACGTTCGAGGAAGGACTTGAGATCGAAGTCCTCGAGTCGGATGGAATGCGGGAGAGTTGATTTGGCTTTTGGAAAATAAAAGAAAACAACTACAACTACTCCTATGCAATGCCGCTATGCAATGCTTCGCTTGGCGGAATGGAGACTAAGCAGGCCTTAAGCGCGCTGCGTCGCAAGGACGGATGGACGAGTAGGCAAACGGAATCGAACTATGCAGGCCTTGAGCGAGCTGCTTCGTAGGGCGAGTGGATTACACGGGCCGCGATGCCACGCTTCGGTAGGTGGATGGACGAGTAGGCTAATGGAATGAGGGTCACAAGCACCTCTTCGACAAGCACGCCACTAGCAATTGCTAGTGCAGCACCGAACACGATGGCGGAATGGAAATTAGATTGGGGCGCACCTCAATAAGCACATATGAACTAAATGATTCCAAATAAATGAAATATACATTAAGCAATACTGTTCATAGCACACATCATCAATAATATAGAGGAAACTAGCTTATATAATCAACAACATAAGGAAGAAGAATAGAGTGAAGGAATTGACCACATCCGAAGCCTCATCGAAGATTCACGGTTGGAATCACAGGGTTGTCAATCCGCGTCCAAGCTCGGTCTTCAACTGCATCCGGGGTAGAGAAGGCTGTCACTAACTTCCAATGGACCCGTCTTCTTCGTGTCACGATCTGATCTCCTCCAATACGCGATCTCCTTGCTTGATGTTGGCGATCTTTGGGATAGAAACCTCTCCTTGGGGCTCAAGGATGATGGAGGAGGCCTAGGGGCGGAGAACCAGCGAGAAGGGTGAAAACGGCGGACTGGCAGAGTTGGAAATGAGCGATCCCAACCTAATTCGCGAGCAGGTCAATTTATAGGCGCTGGAATAAACAGTGCGCATGATCGGTGGCGCACGACCAGTGGTCGTGCGCACTAGAATCTTGTGATTGTGCGCCTGCCTGGGCAGAGCCTGCAATGTAAGAAATTTATAAAATATAATGTTCGCACGACCAGTGGCGCACGACCAGTGGTCGTGCGCACTATCGTAAGTGGTCGTGCATTTGGTCAAGACAAAACACAAATTTTGGGGGTTGAGTGCGCACGATCAGTGGCGCACGACCAGTGGTCGTGCGCAATGGAACCAGTGATCGTGCGCAGTGTTCCTGTATAGAATTGTACCGGGAACACCTGCACGACTCCTGTTCCTATTGAAATGCTAATCAGGCCACTGAAAGTGGCACTCAAAAATACGATAAGGCTATCAAAAGAGAATAAACATAAAAACACACCAAAATAGGCCAAGAAGTGCACCTAGCATAGAATGACAAATATGAGCTAAAACAAGGCTAAAGTGCAGTGGAATGACTAGAGAAATGGCCCAGATGAGTCCATATATGTGTATATAATTGAGACTCATCAGCGATAGCACATGCGCTAGCTCCAAGGCTATAAAAGGGACCCCTTGGCTCTGTATTCTTCATCCTCTCACACCCCTAAAATCCAGAGCTGCGTGCCACATCATATAGAGGAAGTTGTAGAGAGATACTCCCACAAATCCATGAAGGCTTAAGGAGATCCTTGGAGAAGATTTCAACATGCTTCATCATCGTGATGAAAGACCACATCGACTACGATCATACTCTGCGGGACTTCATCTACTACTTCACGAGATCTACATAGGGAGTTTGTATATTATTGTTGTTTCATTTCATTACTCTTTCGTACTCGTGCAATAAATTTATCTCGTGTTGGCGACTAGGTCTGGGTAGGACTTATGGCAGAAATTCACCTCTTGTTGGTGACTAGGTCTAGGGTGTAGATCTAGGGGGTGCTCTAGGCCGTATCCGGGGAAGGATTGGCTAGAGAGGCTTGATGCCGTATCTGTGGAAGGATAGACTAAAGCCACCGGTTCGTGGGGATACGAGTTGGGATAGAAAATGAAAATGTCTTTTTACTATTCGCCTTCGATTTCTAGTATTATAAGAAGTCAAGTTTTGTAATCTTATTTTTCATATTAATAAAATAATGTCTCTATTTTATTTCACTTGATTTGTTTGATTACTCTCTATTTTAATGGCTTAGCTTTTAAAGTATTTAAAAATATAACATAAGTTTTCAAAACCCTTATTCACCCCCTCTAAGGGCGCCTACAGATCCAATAAGTGGTATCAGAGTAGGTTATTCCAAATCGGCATAACAACCGGGAATAATGGCATCTCATGATCTCGCTTTTACTATTGGGGAAAAATTTTATGTTGAAGAAAAATCTCTTGCACCACCTTTATTTGAAGGGAGAAATTATAGTGGGTGGAAAATTTTAATGTAAAAGTTGTTGGAACATGGTCTTCCGCATCTCCTAGGTTTGAGAATAACAAATCTTTTGTGTATTTGATCTTGTGTGTTTAAGTGTGCAGGAAAATGATGAGTCCCATTTATATACACTTTTATGGACTCATCTGGGCTAGTTTTCCTGCATCTAGACTTCAATTTCAGTTCTTAATTGCTTATATTTTACTTGTTTGCGCTTTCACTTTAAGTGCATTGTTTAGGCCCGTGGTGGTGTGCAATTGCGCACTATTTTGTTGGGGGCAAGCACATTGTGCTCCCCATTATTTTTCTATTATTATACTTGTGTTGGAGGTGTGTTCCCAACGTGTGGTTTCGTTGTGCAGATGGGAAGATCATCCATATCACCCAGAATTCATCCTGTATGAATCACATGGTCGTACGTTTACTTGACGTACGGTCGGCTGTGGTCGCGCATTATGATCGGCTGATCAATATGGTGATCTGCCCCGCTCGTGCATTTTCTTCACGCACAGTTGGTCTCAACCGTGCGCGAACAAAATGCACGGCCCCCTGTTGTTTGCCAGATTTCGAGGTTTCTGAATTTGCCGTGCATTTTTACGCATGGTCGTCTTCGACCGTGCTTGAGTAAAATGCACGGGCATCCCTGCTTCATTTTCCTGGCCTTTGTTCTAGATTAATATCGCACGGTTCATGCACGGTCATGCGTTCGACAGTGCGTGACCAAATTTCTGATTGTTTTCTATAAAAGCGCAGATTTCCGCCCTAATCGGACGATCATTTCGAGCGCCGTTTTTCCGCCCAGCTCCGCCATTTCCTCAGGTTTTCCGCCCCCTTTGGCCTCCTCCATCATCCTCGAGCTCCAAGGAGAGGGATCTAGTTGTACATCCACCAATATCCAAGGAGAAGGAAGCTAGGTCGTGCGGCCAGATCGTGACACGAAGAAGACGGGCCATTGGAAGGTAGTGACAACCTTCTCTACCCCAGACGCAGTTGAGGACCGATCTTGGATGCTGATTGACAACCAGGAGATTACAACCGTGAATCTTTGACAAGTCTTCGGATTGGGTCGATTTCTTTCTCTCTCTCTCTCTTTGTATTGTTGTTGTTGTAAATGTTAGATTTCTCTATCTTTTGATGATGTGCACTATGAATCTTGCTTTGTAATGTTTATCTCATGTTTATGAGTTTATATTATTCATATGTGTGTATGAGGTGCGCCCCCATCCATTTTCTATCCACATCTGTCATCACCCTCCACTCCATTATGCTAGCCTACTCTTCCATTCCGTAAGACTACTCTTCCATCCGCCAATCTAAGCGGTGCTAACGGCACGTGTAATCCACCTCGACCCCGCTGGTGTGACTCACTCCATCCGCAAGCCTACTCGTCTATCTGCCTACCGAAGCATGGCATAGCGGCCCATGTAATCCATTCGCCCAACGAAGCAGCGCGCTCAAGGCCTGCATAGTTTGATTCCGCACTTACCACTCAATCCGCTTGCCTACTCGTCCATCCGCCCTTGCGAAGTAGTGCTTTCAAGGCCTACGTAGTTTCCATCCCGCCTAGCGAAGCAGTGCGCTCTAGGACTGCATAGGAGTAGTTGAGTAGTTGTTTTCGTTTATTTTCCATAAACCAATCCACCCCGTTCACGTTTCACCCGACCTAAAGGACTTCAATCTCAAGTCCCTCCTCGAAAGTTAACTCCACCTTACTGTGTTCCTTCGAGATCGATACACGTAGATTTTCTCCTCATTTTATATTACTTGAACGATCGGTACACTGCCATTTCGTGCCGCAGTCTAGCTACTTCCTATAGCGGTGTTGCCGGGGAACACAGACGTGTGAGTTTTCTGGAGAGGGAGACAATAGATAGAAACCCTTTTCCCCCTTGTTTATACCATATTATGTATTTTTATATATAAGTAGCATCTTTTAATTTCATTGTTTCTAATCTTTATTTGCAATTTTTCAAAAGCAGGTTTTCAATTTTATTGTTTGTGTATAGTCAATTCATGCTTAGAATATTTCTGTTTGGTGAAATCTTCCTTTGCACCATGTTTTCTTATCTGAATATACGTTTTAAATGGTGTGGGGATGCTAGGCATTATAGTGATGAGTGCCCCACTGAAGATGGTGGGCATAACTCTCGTGGTTCAGTGCATGGAGCATCGTCTTCCTACGACACTTCATACACTGTACCCAAGTCTTATGGTCACTCTTCTTCGCCACTTCCATCATTTTTATATTCATCACCGGCCCCGCAAGGACTGACGAGGAATAGAAAATTATGTTTGTGTTGTCATAGCACCGAGCATGCGTTGAAAGACTGTGCAGAATTCCAGTGCCAAATGGAGATGGATGACGAACCGGATGTCCGTGTCATTCCATCCACCTCTCATTTGGTTGCCCCTTCTGATTCTGATGATGAGTTCGCAGTACCACCTTGTCTCTGGGGGACTTCTGTGGATATTCCCATCAGACTTTCGACTGCTCAGTGTGATGACGTGGTGGAGATTCCTCTACCTTTTGCTTCCATCTCCTCTTTTGGATTCAACCCCGGAGGAACCTGTTTATATTTTCTCTAATGATGTTATTACTGTTGTTCCTCCGCTTTCTTTGCAAGAACTCTTTGCACCTATTTTTTGTGAGTTGGTTGATGATGTTAGGCAGGAAGTTCATTCGAAGCCTGAGGATGCGCCAAAGTGGGACAAGGATGTTATTCTCTCTGATGGGGAGTGTGACTCCTTGGAACATGATGACGCACGAGATGGGATGAGGAGGAAACCCTTTCTGATAAGGAAGTTTGCACTTCCTTATTGGATGAGGAGGTCCAACTCAACACCGAGGACCTCGAGCTTTTAGACTCCCCTCGCTACGACTCATATGATACCGACAGTGATCTATGCTTGGATCCTGCTGGGAGTGAGACCGGGACCACTCCCCCAATTTTTGATTATTTAAGTCATTCCTCTCTTTTATTTCTTGAACCCCCTTCTTCATCTGAGCCTGTGCGGGTTGACTCTTCACAGGTACTTTGGGAGGACTTGGAGCATTTTGCTCAAGTCAATGATGAGTGTATCCTCTCTTGTGAGGAGGTTGATCCCTCCTCCATAGAGGAAGCCTCATTCATTGCCTTCTCCTCCTGCCACCTCCATGAAGACGACACCATGCTGGGCAAGGATGTTTTTGCTGAGATTTGTGAGGAGTACTCCTCCTCCTCTTCTTACTTTTTATTGCCTTTACCTGTGCGAGCAGGTATTATTTATATTCGGGTAGAGGCATATCTGTTTTATTGCCGTATCGGTACCCGCTACCGACACGCATATTAGAACAGTTACCTGTGCATTTTTCTTTTCATAGACCCATTATCTAGAACTCTTAAAGTTCTTAATAAGTCATGCTTGGAAGACAATAACCCCAGTAGTTATCTTACTTTTCTTGCAATTTTTATTTCATCTAGTTTAGTTTAGTTAGTGTTTTTCATTTTATTTTGTATATTTTCTTTTGTTTTTGCCCGAGCTCACCCCTGCAGGTCCTTCTTCTGGATGGCGGATGCTGCAACTTTTTCTTGGTTTACACGCCAATCTTCTGGTATGCTCACTACTGAGCATTGGGTACTCTCTTTCCCTAGTCTTCATTTTGAACTTCATGGTTATATCTTGTGTTGGATTATTTAGATTACGTCTGGGGGAGAGCTGCTTCTCGTTACCCACTGTGCACGCACACGTTGCATTGCATACTATAAGTAACTTTATCTCATTTATTTAGTATTGTTCGTCATTACCGCACACCACAACACCCACTTGAGCGTGTACTTAGTTGTATGAGCGTATCGATGTATAACTTATTTCCTTTGTGTGTTTGGGAAAATGATTATGCTGGCTTTTAAATTATGTAGTTGAGTAAAATGTTGACTCCGGTGTTCCTAGTCAAGTATTCATGCGAGTATAGGGATTTGTGTAGTTTAGATTTCTTTTTATACTTTTAGTTTTATGCATTTCTTTTAGTGTAAATATTGTTTACTCTACTCAAATGGTGAATCCTGTGTGAATCAAAAGGTAGCATAGGGATGTGTGTAAAGTATCGTTAGATGCGTATTGCTCGAGCCGGGAGGAAGGATAATCTTTCTCGGTGGCTAAGAACTTGCCCCAAGCGATTCTTGAAGCATAAGCATATGATAGTTCTTTTGCGTGAGAATGACGTAGGCCATCATTTTGGACCGGTTGAGCCTTTGTGCCATTCCTGATATCTTCCCTTGCTAGCCCCTTTGTGCCTACCGAATCCTTTTGGTTCAGCTCCACCTATACCTCACCAAAGCCTCAAAGCCAATCCTATTCGCACACCCAAATGCAAGCATTTTGTTTAGATTTTAATGTGGTGGTGTTGATTGTGGAATTATAATGTGAAGAAGTGGTT
The DNA here is from genome assembly GCA_033032865.1 of Dactylorhiza incarnata. Lineage (NCBI taxonomy): Eukaryota > Viridiplantae > Streptophyta > Magnoliopsida > Asparagales > Orchidaceae > Dactylorhiza > Dactylorhiza incarnata. The sequence goes on along the minus strand of JAWHQI010000415.1, from coordinate 260,381 downwards.
GTGTTCATTGAATATGTGCTGAAAAGAAAAGAAAGAAAAAGAGAAAAAATATATATGTATTGATTGAAAAAAAAGAAATTATTGAAATGAAAAAAAAAAGAAAAAATGCTCAATTGAATATTATTTGAAATATTGGGAATAGGTGGTGTACACACCCATGTTGCAAAAGTCTAATTCTGGAGGTGTGGTGCACTTGCTTTCGATGTTGTTGTGCGAGGAGTTGTAATAAAGCTCATTTGGGTTTAGGAGTGCTCAGCCTTCGTGTTTATCTTTGTTTACCTCACCATAACCCAAGCCCCATTGAAAACCTAAAGTCCTACTGACTCATGCTTTGAACCAATCTAATGTCATGGAGAGAATGTGACCGGGCGAGTTTATGTTCTCCAACACCGATTGATTTCGGTGGAGTTTTGTCCGGAACCCCAACTTGGGCAATGCTCGTCTCTGCGTTTATTTTATTTTCTCTGTATGTGTGACCGGATGATTCACCGTGACTCCCATTTTGAGTAGAAGTAACAGTTATTTACTCTCTTAGAAATTAATAAACTATGTGTATAATTAGAAATCTTCTCTATTATTTTTCTATGCACATGAGCATGCGACTTCGCATGGTACTACATTTTGTAATTTTAAGCTAGCTATTCCATTTTTCTGCCAGCTTAGGATTTGTTTGCTCGGGACGCGCAAACAGGTAAGTCTGGGGGTGTGATGAGTCCCATTTATATACACTTTTATGGACTCATCTGGGCTAGTTTTCCTGCTTCTACACTTCAATTTTAGTTCTTAATTGCTTATATTTTACTTGTTCGCGCTTTCACTTTAAGTGCATTGTTTAGGCCCGTGGCGGTGTGCAATTGCGCACTATTTTGTTGGGGGCCAGCACATTGTGCTCCCCATTCTTTTTCTGTTATTATACTTGTGCTGGAGGTGTGTTCCCAGCGTGTGGTTTTGTTGTGCAGGTGGGCAGATCATCCATATTGCCCAGAATTCATCCTATATGAATCGCACGGTCTTGCATTTAATTGACGCACGGTCGGCTGCGGTCGTGCGTTATGATCGACTGATCAATATGGTGATCTGCCCCGCTCGTGCGTTTTCTTCATGCACGGTTGGTCTCAACCGTGCGCGAACAAAACGCACGGCCTCCTGTTGTTTGCCGGATTTCGAGGTTTTTGAATTTTCCCATGCGTTTTTACGCACGGTCGGCTTCGACCGTGCGTGAGTAAAACGCACAGGCGCGCCTGCTTCGTTTTCCTGGCCTTGGTTCTAGATTAATATCGCACAGTTCACGTACGGTCATGCGTTCGACCGTGCGTGACCAAATTTCTGATTGTTTTCTATAAAAGCGCAGATATCCGCCCTAATCGGACGATCATTTCGAGTGCCATTTTTCCGCCCAGCTCCGCCATTTCCGCAGGTTTTCTGCCCCTATGGCCTCCTCCATCATCCTCGAGCTCCAAGGAGAGGTATCTAGTCCTACATCCACCAATATGCAAGGAGAAGGAAGCTAGGTCGTGCGTCCGGATCGTGACACGAAGAAGACGGGCCATTGGAAGGTAATGACAACCTTCTCTACCCCATACATAGTTGAGGACCGAGCTTGGACGCGGATTGACAACCCGGCGATTCCAACTGTGAATCTTCGACAAGGCTTCGGATTGGGTCGATTCCTTGCTCTCTCTCTTTGTATTGGTAGTTTTAAATGTTAGATTTCTCTATATTTTGATGATGTGCACTATGAATCTTGCTTTGTAATTTTTATCTCATGTTTATGAGTTTATATTATTCATATGTGTGTATGAGGTGCGCCCCCATCCATTTTCCATCCACATCCTTCATCATCCTCCACTCCATTATGCTAGCCTACTCTTCCACTTCATAAGACTACTCTTCCATCCGCGAAGCTAAGCGGTGCTAACGGCCCATGTAATCCACCTCGACCCGCCGGTGCGAATCACACCATATGCAAGCCTACTCGTCCATCCACCTAGCGAGCGTGTCATAGCGGCCCGTGTAATCCATTCTCCTAACAAAGCAGCGCGCTCAAGGCCTGTACCGTTCGATTCCGCACTTACCACTCCATCCGCTTGCCTACTCGTCCATCCGCCCTTGCGAAGTAATGCGTTCAAGGCCTACGCAGTTTCCATCCCTCCTAGCGAAGCAGTGTGCTCAAGGCCTGCATAGGAGTAGTTGAGTAGTTATTTTCATTTATTTTCCATAAACCAATCCACCCCTTTCACGTTTCACCTGACCTAAAGGACTTCAATCTCAAGTCCCTCCTCGAAAGTTAACTCCACCTTACTGTGTTCCTTCGAGATCGATACACGGGGATTTGCTCCTCGTTTTATATTACTTGAACGATCGGTACACTGCCATTTCGTGCCGCAGTCTAGCTACCGCCTATAGCGGTGTGCGAGATTTGCGCATCAGAAAATAAGTCCACATGACTCAAGGAGATCCACATATAGGGAGTTTTTATATTGTTGTCTTTTTATTTCACATCTTTTCTGTAATCGTTTAGTGAACTCGCCTCGTATTGGCGACTAGGTCTGGGTAGGACTTAGGGCAGAAACTCTCCTCGTGTTGGCGACTAGATCTAGGTTAGGTCTAGGGGGTGCTCAAGGCCATATCCTGAGAAGGATTGGATAGAGCGGCTTGAGGCCGTATCCAGGGAAGGATCGGCTAAAGCCAACCGGTTCGTGGGGATACGAGTCGGCATAGAAAATAAAAAGAGTTTCATATTTCGCCTTGGTTTCTTGCATCAATGAAATCAAATTTTGTAATCAATTTTATTAATAATAATCATGTCTCTCTTTGTGTAATAAAATTGATTTGATCTTCATTTCCCTAAATTGTTTATTATCCTCTCCTTCATTATAAAACAATTTAGATCTTTATTCAAAATCACTATTTTGATCTCCTATCATAAGCAAATATTTCAAAATATAATATAAGTTTTTAAAACCCTTATTCACCCCCCTCTAAGGGTGCCTACCGATCCAACAAGTGGTATCAGAGCGGTTTTATTCCAATCGGCTTAACAACCGGGAATAATGGCGTCTCATGATCTCGCTTCTATTAGTGGGCAAATTTTTATGAAGAAGAAAAATCACTATCACCACCTTTATTTAAAGGGACAAATTATAAAGGGTGGAAAATTTTAATGGAAAGGTTTATTAAAACTTTAGATATCGAAGCATGGGATTTAGCAATCGTAAGACCAGCGGATGAATCAAATAAAAAGGAACGTCATCTAAATGCAAAAGCCAAACACTATTTATTTTGTGGTCTATCAAATGAAGTTTTCAAATTAATATATTATTTTTCTAGTCTATACAAAGTATGGAAATTTCTTGAAGAAATATATGTTCTTCCTCTCGCAGGTATGGAACAAATACAGGAGGAGAAGGACATACAAGCATCCACCATTATTCAAGAAGATATCTCTCGTAGAAGCCCTGGAGATCATGGAAATTAACTGAGAAAAAGAGAGCAATACATCAAGAGAAAAAGAAGATGAAAATTCATCTATGATGGAGGAAGGCCTAAAAGATGACGAAGGAACTTCATGTTCACATTTTGCCTCTTCCAATAGTGCTGTAAAAAAGTCTAAATCTTCTTCTTGTGTGATAACTTCTATCTCTAGTTTCAATATACTAAAAATGGCTAAACGTAAGATCAAGAAATTGAAAATTACTAATAAAAATTTACATTTAGAAAATAAGAGGTTAAAAGCTAATGTTAATTTAGAACCTAATTGTGATGTGGTTTCTCCATCTTGTCATTCAATTGAAAATACAAAACCTTGTTTTGATTGTAATAATATTAAAGAAAAATTCAAGAAACTTGAAAAAGAGTTTACTTTCGTAAAAGAACAATAGGAAAAATTATGTTTAGAAAACTCTTCTCTGAAAAATGATTGTGCTAAGTGTGAAGACTATAAAATTGAAATTGAAGAGATGGATGAAACATTTGAGGAATACATAAACAAATATCAAAATCATATTGATTCAATTGTTTCTACTCTTAAAAATAGCACAATTGCATATAATAAAGCTAGACATAATTTGATACTTAAGAACAATGAATTAGAAACTAAAAATTAACTTGCTTAAGGAAATCATAAAGAAAAATTCTCAAAACATACATTCTCAATATCAAGCAAACTCCAAAAGCAAGTTGAATATGATTTCTCAAAACTTGAATAAGCCAAACAATGGAAATAAAAAACTTCAAAAGATTGAAAATGAAATTCCAAAATACTATCATCATTATCACTTACAACATCAATCTTCTCCCAACATAAAATTAAATGTTCACAACTTTCCTATGAATAACACTTTTAATAATCATTACAATCATAATCATCAATATAAAGATTATCACAATGGAAATTTCACATATAAGAATAACACTAAACCAAAGTTTGAATGGAGGCCCAAACTTAAATATGAAACATTAAATTCACATGAAAGGTCCCATTCATCACTTACTACGCGCAAGCATACACGATATAATTGGTTACCCAAAGGAACCACCACACTTGGTCCTCTTTGGGTACTTAAATCTCATATTCATTAGGTATCACCAAATGCATGAAGTAGAATATTTTCAAAATGAAATATACAATTTTCTACTTCATGATATGCTTTCATGTCTTTTAATTTTTTCTTGTTTTCTTGTTTTTTTAAGCTATCATGTAATGGTCATCTTATATGTTATTGGAAATATGATTTTATCTCTTAAAACTTAATGAATTTATATGTCAAATTAATCAAAATTCATAATCATATTTTTTATTTTGATGACCTATCTCTCTTTCATATATTCATTGCCTATATATATCATATAGTATTCATATAAATTGAACTATAAAATTGCTATAAGATATGATTAGGCTATTAAGCTTTATAGTCCACATCAACCAAATTAGAGAATATCATGATCTAAAAGAAAGATCAAGATCTAAAAGAAAGCTCAATTATCAATATGTTATTATTTGAATTATATGATGACAATTGATATTATAATTACATATCATGGTTGGTGTATTATGTATGTATTGTGATTTATGTCAAGTTTAGACCTTAGAATCATCTTGATATCAACCAGATAAAATCAAATAGAATCTTCACTTCATTTTAGGTCTATATGTTGAAACTCTATCAAACTTTGGCATAACATTAATCTCAAATTTGTCATACTAACATTGTCACCTAAAAGGATATTAATATCAATGTTAGGTTTTATATGTTAGAGCATATCCATGTTACTCTTTGCAAAAACATCATCTCATACTTATCAATAAAATCATGCATATCTATTTTGTTCAACCATATCTTCTTTGTTTGCATATCCTATAATATTAAGCTTAAATGGTTGTGCAAAACTCAAGAATTAAGGTTTAATGAATATGGAGCTTTAATGAATTTGAAACCCATGTTCTAAAATTTTAACTTCCGTAACTTTTTGTAATTTCTTCTCGTATCTTCACTTCATTAGACAAGCTTTACATTGCACAAACATAATTAAGCAAAAATGGAAGCGAAATTGAAGAAAATCTAGGCAATATGATTAAAAAAAGCACTCTCTGTGAGCTAACGCAGACGCTAGTATCTAACGTCGGCGCTAGCTCAAGTATCCGATTTTCTTTAATTTTAAAATTCTGAAAAATCACTAAAAATATATCATTTTATATGTACTACTCATTTTTTGCATCTATGCCTATAATTGATTTTTGAAAAATTAAAATACAAAATTACAAAAGCCAAAAATACATAATATATTTTTTCTTACTTCCTTTCTTTGGTTATTTGTTTGATTTCTATTTCTATATGCAAAAATCAAATAAAAAAATACAAAACAAAAACAAGTATGAACAAGTATTTTTTGAACTTACATTTTCTATTTACATTTATCTTGCGAAAGGGAGATTTGGGCTATCAACCCGTCACATCTCCTAGTACCGGGCGAACCCCTCACAGGGTATTCATCGGTAAGTCCAAGATCAACCTTATGAGTTCAAACTTTAAATCAAAATTATTCTTCAAAATATCAAAAATACTTTATGGACTTCATTGAAAATCAAGCATGATTTAACCCATCATTTAGACCTTCTACAATGTTACAATTCATTCCTTCAAACTATGTTAAACATTGTTTTTATCATGCTTTGATACATCTACTCATTTGTGCATAAAATTGCATTATAAAAGTTGTGTAGAACTAAGCTTAGCATGCCTCTAAGTATGAGTAAATGTGTTATGGTTGATAATGATACTCATTCACTCACTTATTTTTGCAAAGTTTACATATGCATTAAATCTAAGAATACTCGCTTGTGTATTGTAATTGTACAATGAATTAAAATTTGCACAAGTTTTTTTCTACACTACATTTAATTGCACTCTTAAAAATTAAGAAAAGTGGTTGTACTTTCATAATTCAATTGGTTTGCAAAGCAAGTGTAATCAGAGAACTTTGTACAAAAAAATCATGAAATAAATTGACAAAGATAACTCCACCAAGCACTACTTGAACCTCCTGATAAGTCTTAACAAGCGTTGTGAGGTTGAGCACCTTGGAAAGATTAGTAAAGTGTCTTGTGCAAACCCTCATTTTTACACCACTTATTCTTAAGTACACCGGATCACTAGAATCAATATTGAAAAATAAAGTATGTGATCCGCCAAGCACTACTTTGCACCCTGATAAGTCTTAATGAGCATTGTATGTGCAAAGCACCTTGGTAGTTGTATATTTTCTTTGTGCATTGAAGTGTGTGGAAGTAAAATTATTTGTGTTTTATTGTGCACTTTACTCTACATATGCCTTGTATTTTTTATTAAATCATTTGTTTACTCTATTCAAAATACACTTATGTGCACATAATTATCTTCCATAACACTTCTTCTCATGAGTATTGGATCTTAATGCTAATTCCATACTACTCTTTATATATAAATGCAATAGATAACCTAGCATGCTCTCTACAATGTTTTGTATGTTTTGAATTTGTGAATTTAAATAACATCGTAGTAATCTCTGTTTAATAACATTATTTCATGCTTGGTTACTTTATTGTCAATCTTAAAGTTTATAATTGAAAAATGATTTACAAAAACATCTTTCTTTTTGGAATTAACTCATATATCTTCATGATTACAAATAGATGTTTCTTGTATTTCTATAAGTCTTCCGCATCATCACCATATATTTTTTTACCTTGCGCTTTCATACCTATATCAAAGTCTTAAATCTCAAAATTCCTTTTTTTTAACAAGTAGTAGACTTGCTTGGTAGAATTTATATTGGTTACTCTAAACACGCATATCATTTTTATGCTAAAAACTCTGATTTACTAATGATTTCAAAATAGATATGTGAGTTTTTCAAAAAGTCAAACAAAGATATAAACCCATTGGCTATGGAATTATAATTAGATTTAAAATGCTTAAATGTTTCCAATAATTTTATCCATGATTATATATCTCACCATAGCGGAGGCGTAGGGTTGTAGACATTAGATAACCTAACCTCTAAGTCATGTCTTGTCCTTAACCGGGGAGGGTTCCAGTGGGGCCTTGTGAGGCACTGGGGGGAAAGAGTGCTAGGTTGAGTTTTGTCTAGTGTTTGCATATGGGACTAACACCCCAACCTATAGCATGTATGCAACTCCTCATGACCATCCATCACTTAGTACGGGGCTAGGATGTAGACATATTGTCTGGGTAGATTGGTTACTTGGAAATCACCTTTTTATGCCTAAAACTCTTATATAAAGGGGAAAACTAACATGATAATATTGATTATTTGGTAAATGTTATATTGTTCATCTTTAAGCAAAAAACTCTAATCTATCTCTATAAAAATTATTCTAAAACTCCTTATCATTTCTCTCTAAAAGCTCGATCATGCCTTTATCTTATTATCAAAAAAAAATTGTGTTTTGCTTCCTTACCCACTTTTGCTAATAACAAAAGGGGGGGAACTAACATGATAATCCGCTATCAAAATAGAAAACTAACATGATTAATTAAGATGATAGCTTACATATTATGGGAGCATTCACTTAGTGGGGGCATGTATTTAGGGGGAGCAATTATAAATACTAAAATTGATAATCATCCTAAGTCATCACTCTCACACACACACAAGTAAGTTTCATCATACTTATATATTATTGCTCTGATTTATCATTAATCGATTTATTATTATCAAAAGGGGGAGTTTGTTGGAACATGATCTTCCGCATCTCCTAGATTTGAGAATAATAAATTTTATTTGTATTTGATCTTGTGTGTTTAAGTGGGCAGGAAAACAAGTTCACATGACTCAAGGATATCAAAAGAAAGTTGCGCCAAAATTTGAAGCCAAAATTCCAACATATCAGCTAGCACTGGCGCTAGCGCTAGCGCCAGCACTAGTGCTAGCTCTAGGCGATAGTAGTTAGTGCCATGTGATAGCGGCTAACTCTGATTTGAGAAAATCTCAGAAACAGTTATGGAAGGTGCTAGCTCTAGGCGATAGCAGATAACGCAGGTGGTATCTACTAGCGCCGGCTGTAGCGCAAAGCAGAAGAGGAAGGCGACCAGCTTGCTTAAAATGAAGGATTCTAACGCGAAGAATATTGTCTAATCTGGGATAGCGCCGGCGGTAGTGATAGCGCATGCGCTAGCTCAAAGGCTATAAAAAGGACCCCTTGGATCTGTCTTCTTCATCCCTCTCCACTCCCAAATTCCAGAGCTTCGTGCCACATCATATAGAGGAATGTTCTGAGAGATACTCCCACTAATCCATGAAGGCTTAAGGAGTTCCGTGGAAAAGATTTCAACACACGTCATCATCATGACGAAAGACCGCATCGACTACGATCATACTCTGCGGGTCTTCGTCTACTTCTCCAAGAGATCCACATAGAGGGAGTTTAATATTATTGTCTTTTTATTTCACATCTTTTCTATAATCGTTTAGTGAACTCGCCTCGTGTTGGCGACTAGGTCTGGGTAGGACTTAGGGCAGAAACTCGCCTCGTGTTGGCGACTAGGTCTGGGTAGGACTTAGGGCAGAAACTTGCCTCGTGTTAGATCTATGGGTGCTCGAGGCCATATCCAGGGAAGGATTGGCTAGAGCGGCTTGAGGTTGTATCCGGGGAAGGATTGGCTAAAGCCAACCAGTTTGTGGGGATACGAGTCAGTATAGAAAACAAAAAGAGTCTTTCATATTTTGCCTTGATTTCTTGCGTCATTGAAATCAAATTTTGTAATCAATTTTATTAATAATAATCAAGTCTCTCTTTGTGTAATAAAATTGATTTGATCTTCATTTCCCTAAATGGTTTATTATCCTCTCCTTCATTATAAAACAATTTAGATCTTTATTCAAAATCACTATTTTGATCTCTTATCATAAGCAAATATTTCAAAATATAATATAAGTTTTAAAAACCCTTATTCAACCCCCCTCTTAGGGCGCCTACCGATCCAACAAAAGTTTAATAAACTTTAGATATAGAAGCATGGAATATAACAATGGTTAGACCAGCAGATGAAACAAATAATAAAGAACATCACCAAAATGCAAATGCCTTGAATAGTATCTTTTGTGCTTTATCTCAAGAAATTTTCAAATTGATATATTATTTTTTTAGTGCATACAAAGTATGAAAATTTCTTAAAGAAATGTATGATTTTCCTCTCACAGGTATGGAACAAACGCAAGAATTTGAGAACATACAAGCTTGCACAAAAAGTCAAGAAAGCTCCTCTCATGATGGATCAATGAAGTGCACATCAAGTTAAAAAGAAGAAATCTTATCTTGGGAAGAGGAATGCCAAAAAATGAAGATAACAAAGGAACTTTATTCTCACATCTCACTGTATTTAAAAGAACTATAAGGAAATCAAATTCCCTTATTGTTTGCAATTCTATTTCTACTTTACAATTGCTACAAATTACAAAGCGCAAAATTAAAAAATTGAAAATTGCTAATTGCAAATTGCGCTTAGAAAATAAAGGTTTAAAAGAAAAAAGTAATGTAGAATCAAATTCTAATTTATCTAGTTTTACCCATGTCTCTTTAATTGAAAATATTACACCTTTTATAAAATTTAATGATTTAAAAGAAAAATACAAGGAACTTGAAAAGGAACTTCTTTTTGCAAAAAGAACATAATGAAAAATTGTCATTAAAAAATTCAACTTTGAAAAGTGATTGTGCTAAATGCCAAAGTTATACAATTAAAATTAAGGAGATGGATGAAACATTTGAGGAATTTAGAAATAACTATCAAACTCATATTGACTATATTGTTTCCATTCTTAAAAATAGCACAATTGCTTATAATAAAGCTAGACATAATCTTATGATAAAAAATGATGAATTAAAATCAAAAATCAGCTTGCTTATGAAAATTATGAATAAAAATTATCAACACACAAATTTACAATATCAAGCAATATCTAAAAGCAAGGTGAATATGGTTATTAATATCTTGAGTAAGCCTAATAATGGGAGTAAGAAACACAAATGTTTTTTTAAATCAAAGTCCAAATTACTATATATTATGTAAAAAAAACTATGTATCTCCCAAATTAACTTCAAATATGCAAAAATTTCCTATGAAAAATAATTTCAAAAGTCATTATTATTTTAAGCCTAAGTTTAATGAATATGGAAATATGATGCATAATTATAACACTAAACCTAAGTATGAGTGGAGACACAAAATTAAAGATGAAACATTAACTCCACTTAAAAGGGTTCATTCGTACTCATCTCCCTAAATATCATCTCATTATATTTGGGTACCCAAAGGAACCACCACACTTGGTCCCCATTGGATAACTAAATCTATTATTCATTAGGTATCATCAAATGCATGAAGTAGAATCTTTTCCAAATGAAATATACAAATTTCTACTTCATGATATGCTTCAATGCTTTTTTTATTTTTCTGTTTTCTTATTTTTAAGGCTATCATGTCATGGTCATCTTATATATTATTGGAAATATGATTTTATCTCTTAAAGCTTAATAAGTTTATAAATCAAATTGATCAAAATTCAAAGTCATATTTTATTTTGCTGACCTATCTATCTTTCTTAAATTCATTGCCTATAAATATCTTATATTATCCATATAAATCAAATTCTAAATTTGTCATGAGATATTTATCTAGATTAATGAAATCATGAAGTTCAATTTTTCTCTTTTGGAAAATGTTGAGTCTATAAATTTTAAATATTAAGTATGGATAGCAACCAATAACACTTAAATATCTTGAGAAACGGAGATTTGGGATGTCACCCCATCACATCTCCTAGTACTGGTGCGAACCCTTCACAGGGTAGACCTTGGGATGTCCAAGATCCACTCTAAATTGCTAAGTCCAACAAAAAGTCTAGCAAAGATCAAATTAATTATAGACTCTTGCGTACTCTTGCAATGACCGAAAAAGAAAACTATCATTATCTTGTACTTTTAGAAAATTCAAAATTTGTAATTAAAAAGAAAATCACAAAAGACATCTTGAAAGAATTAATTGTCATATATCAAAAGAATGAATATTGAATTCACACACGCCACCATGATCTTGTGATTTCATATGCTAAAATTCTCTATAATCATATATCATAATTCATGATCTATCAAAAATTATCTTAAATCAACTACTTTTATCATACTTAAGAATTATGATTTATATGTTGGCTATTGGTATTATAACTTCATACCATGGTTGGTGTATTATGTGTGAAATGTGGTACACTATTTTTGCATGTATCTTGTTGTATCTAGGCCTTAGAATCACCTTGATATCAATAACATCAAATCAAATCATCATTTAACTCTAGGTCTATAAATTGAATCTCTATCAATTTAAGAAACATACATTATTCATATGGCATAATATTATTTCATCATACTAACATTGTCACTTAATGAATATTATTAGTTATCATGCTAATCTCATGCATTGTTAGTTATCATATAATTGCCTAGATATAAAAATAGAAAAATCTGGAACTTAGAATTCATGAAAACTATGAGGTTTTATATAATCATTCTAAAAATTCAAATAAACTCATAGTCTATAAATCATTCATAAACTTAGAACGCTTTGAATGTCCATGATCATATACCAATATTGTATGTCTCACAATAGCGGTGGCGTAGGATTGGATACATTAGAAACCTAACCTCTAAGTCATGTCTTGTCCTTAATCGGGGAGGATTCCAGTGGGGCCTTGCGAGACACTGAGGGGAAAGAGTGCTAGGTTGAGAGTTCTCTAGTGTATGCATATGGGAGTAACACCCCAACCTACGATATGTGTGCAGCTCCTCATGCCCATCCATCAATTAGTACGGGGCTAGGGGTAATTATATAGTTTGGGTATTTTTTATCTAGGGCATACCTATTTTTATGCATGAACATTATTTTTAATCACTAAAATCATGCATATTTGATTTGTTCAATCATGTCTTCTTGTGTTTACATTTCCTATCTTTTTCAGCTTACATTATTTTGATAAACATAAGCCTTAGAAAAATCAAAATGAAGATTTAAGAAAATATATCTCATGCGATGTTTAGTCATGTAAGAAAGCGCTAACGTTTCATGCAATTTGCACTATCTAGACATCTCCAAAAATTCTGAAATTTCTGCATGAAACTAATCTTTGGACACTTCATCAAAATCAAAAAACAAAATTCTCGAAATCTCAATATTTTGCTCACTGTCGCGCGCGCTAGCTCGAGTGTCCAATTTTTTATGTTTTTAAAATTTTGAAAAATCAATAAAAATTTGTTCTTATATATGTACTACCTATTTTTATCTTTATGCCATTGTGTGATATTTGAAAAATCAAATAAAAAATCCAAAATGCAAAAATGCAAAAAATATGTCTTTGCTTATTTTTATGTGTCTGCAAGGTTTTATAAAAATAACAAAGATTTCTATGACAAAAATGACAAGCATATTCTTTTAGATTTGGCTAAGAATGTTTAATTTAAAATCTGATGTTTTCTAAACATTGATTTGGCTTGTCATGCTTAGATTTTAATCTTGTTATGTGCAATGAAAAAGTCTGTAGTGAATTGTGCAGGATTGCGTTTGTATGCCTCTAAGTTAGAGTAATATGTTATGTTTGATAATGATCTTTTTACACTCACACTTTTGGTGGACTACATGTGCCTATAATTCTTAACCCTACATGATTGTGTAGTGTAGTAGCTTACAATATTAAGTTGTCTATCTCTATTACATATACATTATTCAAAACTTTGTTGCGCATATAGAGGTGAAATTTAAAAATTATAAGTGTTTGCAAAAACAAGTGAATTCAGAGAACTTTGTCTTACTAAAAAATCAAAGATAAAATGACATAGATAACTCTACCAAGCACTCCTTGAACCTCCTGATAAGTCTTCATAAGCATTGTGAGGTTGAGCACCTTGGAAAGAATTGTAAAGTGTCTTGTGCAAACTACTTTAATACATTTCTATTTTGTACACCGGATCACAAAAAGCTTTTGTTGAAAATAAAATATGTGATCCCCCTAGCACTACTTCGCTCCCTGATAAGTCATGATGAGCATTGTGTGGGTAAAGCACCTTGGTAGTTGTACCTTTTTATGTGCTTTGTATCAAATCTAGAATTGATGTGTTGAAGTAGTTAAAAAGATTGCATGCATAATAATGTTTCTACTTCACTATATAAGTCACGTGTTTTGGATTATATCACTTGTATACTTCTATCAAAATGCTTTTTATACACATCATTATCTCTCATTAAGCTTCTACTCATGAGAATTGGACTCTAATGCCTCCTCACGTAAATTCTCTAGAAAGCATTAGTAAAAGCACTAGATTGCAATGCATTATCTCTACAATGTTTTCATAAATTGAAATGCAAATTAATAACATTGTAGTTACTAACTTCTAGAATATGTGCAATCATGATTTCCTTAGTAGTTTTTGAAAAATAGAACTCCTTGCCTATTGCCATGAAAATTTTATTGAAAACCTTAATTGCTTACGAAAAATTATTTCTTAAAAATATTATCCTAAACTTAGATGCTTATATAAGATTGGTTCTATCCAAATAACATCACTTTTATTGCACAACATATCTTATTTCTAATATGATTCTCGAACCTCCAAAAAGATGTTTTCTTTGGATAATCAATTTTGTAGCCTTTCCGCTTGTGACAAAACCTTAATTTTCTTGTTTGAAACCTTTCAAAAATTATGCTATAAATCTTAAAATTTTGATCTCCAAAAACATCTACTTATGTTTGGACTTAAACTCATATTTACTCTCTTGATTTTCATGCTCACAAAGAGATGTTTTTTCTATTGTCTTCCGCAACATTACCATATAACTTTTACCTTGCATTTTCATGCTTATCTCAAGTCTCAAAATTTCTTTTCTTCAACAAATCGTAGACTTGCTTGGTAAATTTTAAATTGGTTGTTCTAACACGCATATTATATTTATGCTAAAAACTCTGATTATTTCTATGAAAAATTTTATGCTAAAAACTCCTTATCATTTCATTTACTCTAAAATCTCGATCATGTCTTATCTTTTATCAAAAAACTTCTTTCTATGTCTCTTGCTACCTTAACCCACTTTTGCTAATAACAAAAGGGAGAGAACTAACATGATAAATAAAAACTGCTATCAAATGAGGAAGAACTAAACATGATTAATTCTTAAGATGATAACTTACTTATAAGGGAAACATTCATATAGGGTGAGCATGTATTTAGGGGGAGCAATTCTAAATACCAAGAAAAAAATTATCCTAAGTCATCACTCATACACACACAAGTTGGTTTCATCATGCTTTATGTATTAATGCTCTGATTTATCATTAATAGATTTGTTATTATCAAAAGGGGGAGTTTGTTGGAACATGGTCTTCCGCATCTCCTAGGTTTGAGAATAACAAATCCCATGTGTATTTGATCTTGTGTGTTTAAGTGTGCAGGAAACAATGCCACATGACTCAAGGATAACATAAGAAGGTTGCCCCAAAGTTTGAAGCCATAATTCCAACATGTCCACTAGCTCTGGCGATAGCACCTAGCACAAGCGCTAGCTCTAATTAGAGCAATTTTGGGAGAAATTTTAGAAGGCGCTAGCGCCAGGCGGTATCGGCTAACGCAGGCGCAATCTTGACGCACATGAGGAATGTCAGCAGGGTTTCCTTGGAATGAAAGATACGCACGCGCAGAATAATTCTAAACCAGGATAGCGCAGGCGGTAGCGATAGCGCAGGTGCTAGCTCTAAGGATATAATAAGGACCCCTTGGCTCTATATTCTTCATCCTCTCACCCCCCTAAATTCCAGAGCTTCATGCCGCATCATATAAAGGAAGTTTTAGAGAGATACTCCCACAAATCCATGAAGGCTTAAGGAGATCCGTGGAGAAGATTTCAACACGCTTCATCATCGTGACGAAAGACCGCATCGACTACGATCATACTCTGCGGGACTTTGTCTACTTCTTAAAGAGATCCACATAT
Organism: Dactylorhiza incarnata; assembly: GCA_033032865.1. Classification (NCBI taxonomy): domain Eukaryota; kingdom Viridiplantae; phylum Streptophyta; class Magnoliopsida; order Asparagales; family Orchidaceae; genus Dactylorhiza; species Dactylorhiza incarnata. The sequence continues at coordinate 244,848 of JAWHQI010000415.1, read as the reverse complement.
GGAGTTTTTATATTGTTGTTGTTTCATTTCTTTACTCTTTCATACTCGTTTAGTAAATTCGCCTAGTGTTGGCAAATAGGTCTGTGAAGGACTTAGGGCAAAAATTCGCCTTGTGTTGGCAACTAGGTCTAGGGTGTAGATCTAGGGGGTGCTCAAGGCCGTATCCAGGGAAGGATTGGCTAGAGCGGATTGAGGCCATATCGGGGAAGGATAGGCTAAAGCCACCGGTTCGTGGGGATACGAGTTGGGATAGAAAATGAAAAAGTCTTTTTACTATTCGCCTTTAATTTCTAGCATTATAAGAAGTCAAGTTTTGTAATCTTATATTTCATACTAATAAAATCACGTCTCTATTTTATTTCACTTGATTTGTTTGATTGCTCTCTATTTAAATCACTTAGCTTTTCAAGTATTTTAAAATATAACATAAGTTTTAAAAACCCTTATTCACCCCCCCCTCTAAGGGCGCCTACAGATCCATCAAACTGTTCTGCCTAGTTACCACGAAGATTTTCAACTTTTTTTCTTCAGGAGATTTAAGACCAACTTGTTTGCTGCTTCTACTTAACCATTGCTCCTTAAATGATGTACCAAAGTGAATCATAGCTCAGTTCCTATCTGATCACAGAAATTTATCAAGTCATAATTATTGAATTGAGGACCATTATCAGTGATTATGTCCAATAGAATTCCATGTATGCACACGATTTCACCCCATATGATGTTTTCACGATCTGACCAGTAGTTTTAGACAATGCATAAGCTTCAATTCACTTACTGAAATAGTCAATCATCACAAGAATAATACGGCGCCGCCTACTAGCCATTGGAAAGGGTCCGTTAAGATCCATCCCTCAAACTTTAAATGGCTATGGAGTTGCTATTGACCTGAGTTACTAAGCTGGTTGATGCTATAAAGGAGCAAATTTGTGACATTGTACACATCTTTTTGCGAACTTTTCAGCGTCTTTCCTCATTTCAGGCTATAAATAACCTTATCATAGAATTCTTTTCTCCATGATTCTAGCACCTGAATGCTACCACATTTTCCCGAATGCACTTCCTAGAGTACTACAGGGATCTCCTCTTCTGAAACACACATTGCAAGCGGTGAGAGAAAGGTTTTCTTGTACAAGACTCCTGCGACGAGGTAGTAATGAATAACTTCTTAACTTGAACCTCCTCTTATCTTTTACATATGGATTAAATTCTCTGGTTGAGATATAGAGGATAAACGGATCCACCCAAGATTGATGTTGATATATTTGCATGACCTCGCCCTCCTCAATAGCTGTGTGAAATAATTTTGAAGTAGTTCCTCCTGAAAGAAGACCATACTTTGTCAGTTCATCTACTTCTCCATTTTCTGAATGCAGGATGTGCTGAATAATGAAACTTTTGAACTTGCTAATTTTAATTTTTACTAGCATCCGATATTGCTATAGAGTAGAATCTCTAGTTTCATATGCTCCATTTACTTGAGAAGTCATCACTAGTGAACCAGTTTTCACTTCTATATCCTCAATGCTCAACTCTCTTGCGAATCGAAGACCTGAAATTAGCGCTTTAAGTTCTTCTTTATTATTTGTAATGGGAAAGTAGAATTGTAATGCTTGACCTAATATGACTCCATTCGGATTAACCAAAACAATCCCAGCTCCAGAAGAATCCATGCTAGAAGGTCCATTTACATAAATTGTCCAAGCTAGAGGAGTTCTGCTCTTCTTTTCAATACTACTTTCCGATGTATCTATCATGAAGTCTGCTAGCACTTGAGCTTTGATTGACATTCTTGGCACAATAGAGATATCAAATTCACTGAGCTCAATTGCCCACTTTGCTAACCTTCCTAAATGTTCTGGCTTTTGTAGGACATTTTTTAACGGCAAGTTATTTACTACCTGAATTGAATGATCCTGAAAATGTGGCTATAGTCAGCGAGCTGAGATGATAAGCATTAATGCTATCTTTTCAAGAATTGGGTATTAGATTTCTGCATCTTTAAGAATTCTACTAATATAGTAAACTGGAAACTGTCTTTTCTTCTATGATCTAACCAAAACTGAGCTTACTGCATCAAAACCAACTCCAAGATAAAGGAAAGGATTTTTTCCTTCTCGGGGACTCTAAAGCAACGGAGTTGATGTTAACTGCTTTTTCAATTGATCAAATGCATCATCACACTCCTTGGTCCATTCAAATTTTGCTCCCCCACGCAATGTTTAAAGAATGGAGCACTCTTATGTCCTGAATGAGATATAAACTGACTCAAACCTGTCATCCTCCCACCTAGTTGTTGAACTTCTTTAGGCGATTTTAGAGGCGTCATATCCAAGATTTCTTTTACCTTGTCAGGATTTGCCTCCAACCCTTCTGGGGTGAGGAGATGACCAAAAACTTTCCTTTGCTTGCTCCAAAAACACACTTTAGAGAATTCAACTTCATGTTAAAGGCTCGTAGAGTAGCGAACATCACAACGAGATCATTAAGATGAACAGAAAAAGCTTTGCTTTTTATTAAGAGATCGTCAACGTATACGTCTAAGTTTCTTCCTTTTTTATTTTTAAACACGTCATTCATCATCCTTTGATATATTACAACATCATTTTTTAGCCCGAAATGCATCACACAATAATAGAAACGACCATAGTTTGTGATGAAAGAAGTGTAAGGAATGTCAGGAATATACATTCTAATTTGGTGATAACCAGAGAATGCATCTAAAAAACTCATACAAGAATACCCTACCGCATAATCAACTAATGAATCTATCTGAGGCAAGAGGTAGAAATCTTTTGGGCAGGCTTTAGTGAGTTTTGTAAAATCCACACACATCTGTTGGATCGGTAGGCGCCCTTAGAGGGGGGGGGGGGTGAATAAGGGTTTTAAAAACTTTAGTGATATTTTGAAAAGCTTAGTAATAATGCAAGACAAAGATAATAAAGAGTCAAGTAAAACAATTGAAATAAAGGAGAAACATGCTTTATTAATATCAAATATGGTTTTACAAAAGTTGACTTCTATAACGCTAGAAATCGGTGGCGATGAATAGTAAACTCTTTTTTTTTTCTATCACGACTCGCATCCCCACGAACCGGTGGCCCTAGCCTATCCTCCCGGATTTGGCCTCAAGCCGCTCTAGCCAGCCCTTCCCCGGATGTGGCCTCGAGCACCCCCTAGACCTAGTCTAGATCTAGTCGCCAACACAAGGCAAGTTTCACCTAAGTCCTACCCAGACCTAGTCGCCAACACGAGGCAATTTCACTAACCATTTACAAAAAGAATATGAAATGAAAATAAATAAAAACTCCCTCTTGATGAACTTCTGAAGTTGGAGATGAAGATCCGCTGTGGAATAAGCGTTGTAGAAGCGGATTTCATTTGGATCCGGCATGATGAGATTCTCCTTCAGAAGTTTGCAGAACTTTGGTAGGACATCAACTTTCGGCCAAGATATCCTCTGGAATTCTGGCACTCAATCTCTCTTTCTGATATCTCTCTGATGTGTGTCTAAAACGAGAGAAGAGACGTCCTTTTTATAGACTTAGCACTAGTGCCTGCGCTAGCGATACCGCAGGCGCTATCCCATATTAGGACACATTCTACGCGGCAGAATCTTCCATCCGAGGAAACAATTCTCCCTTGCCTTCTGTGCTCCTCGGTATCTCTCGTGCTATCGGATACCGCCTGGAGCTATCTCCTTCTATAAGTTTTCCCGGCAATTTCACTTTAAGCCAATATTTCGTCGAACGGGAATTTGTCGAACGCCACTAAGAGTTTGTCGAACAATTTTCATCGAACGATATTTCGTCTAACGTCGCTATAATTCGTCGAACAACAGCTAGCGCCTGTGCTAGTACTACCTCCAGTGCTAGTAGGAGATTTGGATTTGATGGCTCAACTTGGGGGCAACCTTCTTATGTAATCCTTGAGTCATGTGGACTTTGTTATCCTGCACACTTAAACACACAAGATCAACTACACATAGGATTTGATATTCTCAAACCTATGAGATGCGGAAGACCATGTTCCAACAAACTCCCCCTTTTGATAATAAAAAATCCATTAATGATAAATCAGAGCATTAATATATAAGCATGAAGAAATATACTTGTGTGTGTGAGAGAGTGATGACTTAGGATAATTTACGATTTAGCATTTAGAATTGCTCCCCCTAAGTGAATGCTCTCCTAATATGTAAGTTATCATCTTAATTAAGCATTATATTTTGATAGCAGATTAATATTTATCATGTTAGTTCTCCCCCTTTTGTTATTAGCAAAAGTGGGTAAGGAGACACCACTAAAAAGTTGATAATAAGATAAATGCATGATCGAGCTTGTAGCGAAGGAAATGATAAGGAGTTTTAGAATTCTTTTCATTGAAATAGATCAGAGTTTGAGCATCACAATATTTTCATAAATTAGAGTTTGTAGCATAAACAAATACAAGGTAAATGTAAAGTTGCGGAAGACTTAAAAAATATAATCAAACATCTTTTGTAAGACATGATGATTCATAACAGATATATGAGGTCAACTTTATAAAGAAGATGTTTTGTAAATCATTATTCAAGTAAAATCTTTAAAATCAATAATAAAGTAACCAAGCATGAAATAATGTTACCAAGAGGAGAGTACTACAATGTTATGTTAATTCACAATTTCAAAACATACCAAACATTGTAGAAAGCATGCTAGGTTATCTAGTGCATTTCATAAATAAAGAGTAGTATAGAATTTGGATAAGGATCCAATACTCATGAGAAGAAGTGTTATGGAAGATAATGATGTGCACATAAGTGTATTTTTGAGTAGAGTAAACAAATGTTTTAATCAAAAATACAAGAAATATGTAAAGTAAGAGCACAATAAAACACAAATAATTACACTTCCACACACTTTAATGAACAAACAAAAAATGTACAACTGCCAAGGTGCTTTGCACACACAATGCTCATTATGACTTATCAGGGTGCAAAGTAGTGCTTGGGGGATCACATATTTTATTTTTAATGTTGAGACTCGTGATCCAGTGTACTTAAGAGTAAGTGGTTTCTATTTTGAAAGAAAGATTTAATTTGCACAAGTTACTTTACTATTCTTTCTAAGGTGCTCAACCTCACAACGCTTATGAAAACTTATCAGGAGGTTCAAGTAGTGCTTGGTGGAGTTTTCTTTGTCACTTTATTTTATGATTTTTGTTTTGTGCAAAGTTCTCCGAATACACTTGTTTTGCAAATCAATATAATTTATGAAAAAACATAACCACTTTTCTTAACTTTTAAAAGTGCAAATAAAGGAGTGTAGGTAAGATACTTGTGCAATTTTAATTCATTGTACTACTACAAAACATACACAAGCATTCTTAGATTAAACACATATGTAGACAATGCCAAAATAAGTGAGTGAATAAAGATCATTATCAAACATAAAACATTTACTCATACTTAGAGGCATGCTAAGCTTAGTTCTACACAACGTTTACAATATAATTGATGCACATATTAATAGATATATCAAAGCATGAGGAAAACAATGTTCAAAGTAGTTTGAAAAGATAAATTGCAACAGTATAGAAGTTCTAAATGATGGGTTAAATCATGCTTAATTTTCATAGGAAAATCCATACAGTTTGTTTTGTTTTAATGTTTTATAATTTTGTATTGGATTTTTACAAAAAAAATAGACTTTAAACAAATAGCAAAAACAAAAAGGCAAAAACCTAATTAATTAATTTTTTTTGTAATTTTGTTTTTGTATTTTTGTATTTGATTTTCGCATAAGAGATAGACTTTAAACAAAAAACAAGACATATTTTTTGTAATTTGACTTTTGTAATTTTGTATTTGATTTTTGCGTAAAAAGAGACTTTAAACAAAAAGGCAAAACAAATTTTTTGTAATTTGTCTTTTGTATTTTTGTATTTGATTTTTCAAAAATAAAATAGAAGTAGAAGTGCAAAAATAAGTAGTACATATAGATTAATATATTTTTAGGAATTTTTCAAAATTTTAAAAATACAGAAAAATGAATAGGTGTGCTAGCGCCGGCGTTAGCGCTAGTGCGGGAAACTGTACATGATTTTTGATGATTTTGAAATTTTTATTTGTTGATCTTGATTAAGTGTCCAAATAGTAGTTTCATGCTGAAATATCAGATTTTTAGGAGATGTCTAGATAGTGCAAATTTCATGAAACATTAGCGATTTTGTATATGACTTTACCAAATAAACTTTGCATGAGATGACATGAATGAACAAATCAAATATGCATGATTTTTAGTGATTAAAAATAATGTTCATGCATAAGAATATCTTGGACAAGCCCTAAATGAGAACATCTAGCCTGTATATCTTGGTAAACATATAAAGCCTAAAAAGGACACAAATATTCTTTAGGTGACAATGTTAGTATGATAAGTTTGAGATTAATGTAATACCAAGGTTTGATTATGTTTCAACTTAGAGACCTAGAATGAAGTGATGATTTTATTTGATTTGATATTAAGATGATTCAAAGATCTAACCTAGAAATAAGTCACAATACTCATACAATACACCAACCATGGTATGTAATTATAATATCAATTGTCATTAATTAATATATCAATTATAATTCACATAAATGTGATAGAAATAATTATTTTTTAGAAGACTTTTGATATGACTTAAGATATATGATGTTAGAGAATTTTAGCCAAGGACATCAATAGATTATGGCGGTGCATGTGAATTCAATATTCATTATGAAGGTAAATTCTTTCAATACATTTTAGTGATTTTCTTTTAGTTATGAATTTTGAATATATATGTGATTTTTGATAGGTGAACAATAGTGATGGTTTAGATCATGTTTGACATCAAGGAGTGAACACAATATAATTTTTGTTATGAACAAAGACAACCATATTGAAAGTTGAGCTTTTATTTAGATCTTGAACTTTCTTGTAGATTATGTTATTTCTCTAAACCACTTGTTGGTGAAGGCTAAATAGCTTAATAGCCTAATGACTTGATTTAATTTTAAAATATCTTATAGCAAATTTAGAATTTGATTTATATGAATAATAAAAGTTATTTATAGATAATGAATATGAGAGAGATAGATAGGCCATCAAAATAAGATATGACTTTTGAATTTTGATCAATTTGATTTTAAAAACATATTAAGCTTTTAAGAGATAGGATCATATTTTCAATACTATATAGGATGACCATGACATGATAGTTCAAAGGGAAAATAACAAGAAAAATAAAAAGGACATTAAAGTACATCATGATGTAGAAATTTGTATATCTTATTTTGAAAAGTTTCTACTTCATGCATTTGATGATACCTAATGAATAAATGTTTTAGGTATCCAAAGGGGACCATGTGGGATGGTTCCTTTGGGTACCCAAATATAGCTAGATGACTTTTGGGGAGACAAGTACGAATGGACCCTTTCAAGTGGAGTTAATGTTTCATCTTTAATTTTGGGTCTCCACTCCTACTTAGGTTTAATATTATAATTTTGCATTAAATTTCCATATTCATTAAATTTAGAATTAAAATAATGATGACATTTGAAATCATTTTTCAAAGGAAATTTTTGCATATTTGAATTTACTTTAGGAGATACATAATTTTGTAAATAATGGTGATTTTGATTTACAAATTCTTTCTGTTTCTTACTCTCATTATTAGACTTAGTTATGATATTCATATTCATATTCTACTTGCTTTTGGAGTTTGCTTGATATTGAGAATTTTTCTTTATGATTTCCTTAAGCAAGTTAATTTTAGTTTCTAATTCATTGTTCTTAAGTTTCAAATTATGTCTAGCTTTATTTTAAGCAATTGTGCTATTTTTAAGAGTAGAAACAATTGAATCAATATGGTTTTGATATTTTTTTTCTGTATTCCTCAAATGTTTCATCCATCTCTTCAATTTCAATTTTATAACTTTTGCATGTAGCACAATCATGTTTTAAAGATGAATTTTCTAAAGATAATTTTTCATTTTGTTCTTTTATAATTAATAGTTCTTTTTCAAAATCCATGAATTTTTCTTAAATATTATTACAATCAAAACAAGGTTTTTTATTTTCAATTGAAGTGACATGAGTAAAGCTAGATAAATCAGATTTTGATTCTACTTTAACTCTTGCTTTTAAATTTTTATTTTCTAAGCGCAAATTGCAATTTACATTTTTTAATTTCTTAATTTTGCGCTTTGTAATTTGTAGCAATTGTAAAGTAGAAATAGAATTGCAAACAATAAGATGATTTGACTTCCTTACAGTGCTTTTGGATGCTGTGAGATTTGAGCACGAATTTTCTTTGTTGTCTTCATCTATTTAGCATTCCTCTTCCAAAGATGGGATTTCTTCTTTTCCATTTGATGTGCAATCTTGTATGTTCTCCACTTCTTGCATTTGTTCCATACCTGTAGATGGAGAATCATACATTTCTTCAAGAAATTTCCATACTTTGTATGCACTAAAAAAATAATGTATTAATTTTGAAATTTCGTGAGATAAAGCACAGAAAATACTATTTAAAGCTTTTGCATTTAGATGACGTTCCTGTTTATTTGATTCATCCGTTGGTCTAACTATTGCTATATCCCATGCATTGATATCTAAATTTTTAATAAACTTTTTTATTAAAAATTTCCACCCTTTATAATTTCTCCCTTCGAATAAAGGTGGTAAGAGATTTTTCTTCTTCACAAAAATTTACCCCACTAATAGAAGCGAGATCATGAGACGCCATTATACCCGGTTATTAAGCTGATTGGAATAAAAGCCCTCTGATACCACTTGTTGGATCGGTAGGCGCCCTTAGAGGGGGGGGGGGGGGTGAATAAGGGTTTTAAAAACTTTAGTGATATTTTGAAAAGCTTAGTAATAATGCAAGACAAAGATAATAAGGAGTCAAGTAAAACAATTGAAATAAAGGAGAAACATGCTTTATTAATATCAAATATGGTTTTACAAAAGTTGACTTCTATAACACTAGAAATCGGTGGCGATGAATAGTAAACTCTTTTTGTTTTCTATCCCGACTCGCATCCCCACGAACCGGTGGCCCTAGCCTATCCTCTCCGGATTTGGCCTCAAGCCGCTCTAGCTAACCCTTCCCCGGATGTGTCCTCGAGCACCCCCTAGACCTAGCCTAGATCTAGTCGCCAACACGAGGCGAGTTTCCCCCTAAGTCCTACCCAGACCTAGTCGCCAACACGAGGCAATTTCACTAACCGTTTACAAGAAGAATATGAAATGAAAATAAATAAAAACTCCCACTTGATGAACTTCTGAAGTTGGAGACGAAGATCCGCTGTAGAATAAGCGTTGTAGAAGCAGATTTCGTTTGGATCCGGCGTGATGAGATTCTCCTTCAGAAGTTTGCAGAACTTTGGTAGGACATCAACTTTCGGCCAAGATAGCCTCTGGAATTCTGGCACTCTATCTCTCTTTCTGATATCTCTCTGATGTGTGTCTAAAATGAGAGAAGAGACGTCCTTTTTATAGACTCAGCACTAGCGCCTGCGCTAGCGGTACCGCAGGCGCTATACCATATTAGGACACATTCTGCGCGGCAGAATCTTCCATCCGAGGAAACAATTCTCCCTTGCCTACTGTTCTCCTCGCTATCGCCTACTCTATCGGATACCGCCTGGCGCTATCTCCTTCTATAAGTTCTCCCGACAATTTCACTTTAAGCCAATATTTCGTCAAACGGGAATTTGTCGAACGCCGCTAAGAGTTTGTCGAACGATTTTCGTCGAACGATATTTCGTCGAACGCCGCTAACAATTCGTCTAACGACACCTAGCGTCTGCGCTAGTACTATCGCCAGCGCTAGTAGGAGATTTGGATTTGCTGGCTCAACTTTGGGGGCAACCTTCTTATGTAATCCTTGAGTCATGTGGACTTTGTTATCCTGCACACTTAAACACACAAGATCAAATACACATAGGATTTGTTATTCTCAAACCTAGGAGATGCAGAAGACCATGTTCCAACAAACTCCCCCTTTTGATAATAACAAATCCATTAATGATAAATCAGAGCATTAATATATAAGCATGAAGATACATACTTGTGTGTGTGTGAGAGTGATGACTTAGGATAATTTACGATTTAGCATTTAGAATTGCTCCCCCTAAGTGAATGCTCTCCTAATATGTAAGCTATCATCTTAATTAAGCATTATATTTTGATAACAGATTAATATTTATCATGTTAGTTCTCCCCCTTTTGTTATTAGCAAAAGCGGGTAAGGAGACACCACTAAAAAGTTGATAATAAGATAAATGCATGATCGAGCTTGTAGAGAAGGAAATGATAAGGAGTTTTAGATTTCTTTTCATTGAAATACATCAGAGTTTGAGCATCACAATATTTTCATAAATTAGAGTTTGTAGCATAAACAAATACAAGGTAAATGTAAAGTTGTGGAAGACTTAAAAAATATAATCAAACATCTTTTGTAAGACATGATGATTCATAACAAATATATGAGGTCAATTTTATAAAGAAGATGTTTTGTAAATCATTGTTCTAGTAAAATCTTTAAAATCAATAATAAAGTAACCAAGCTTGAAATAATGTTACCAAGAGGAGAGTACTACAATGTTATGTTAATTCACAATTTCAAAACATACCAAACATTGTAGAAAGCATGCTAGGTTATCTAGTGCATTTCATAATGAGGGTATGACCAAAGTCAACCCTAGGGTTTGGCCCCATGTGTGTCAAATTGAGGGTTAGTCCTAATTATCATGAAATGAGTCTATGATGACTCAGGTGTCACAAGCCACCACTGCTGGTGCCAAAGTAAGTAACCCTGTCAGTAGTCGACTTCATCACGAAGACCTTTATGGAAGACCATGAGTTCAAACTATATGCCCTCCTCGCAAAGGAAGCATTGGTAATCCACAATGACCGCGATGCCAGTGGGGATAATCTGAGTAGGGGCCAAGCCATAGTGGCGAAGTAGGAAAAAACCTTTTTGAATTATCTAACAAATTATCTTAAAGTGATTTCATCAGTTAGGTTATATTACCCACATTGTATAGAAAGGGTAAAATGGTCATTATATGCCCTATGATATCACATTCACTTATAGTGTGTCAAGACCAGTCCTAAGAGAAGCACAAATTAAGTTAAGTTACAACTTGCATCGAATAGAAGTCGATGCAACTTCGACTAGATGTTGACATAACTCTGACTGAAAGTCGAAGTAACTCAATCTGCTTGTTGAAGTATCAAGACATGTCGACATAACGTCGAAAGGAACTCGATGCAGATGGAAGATCCTGTCGAATCCATCTTAGAAGTCGACGCAACTTTGACTTTAATTCGACGCAGAAGATAAAGTTCAAGTCCAAGTCTTCAACTCGACGGATACGTCGATAAGTAATCGACACAATGTTGACATCTGAGTTCAGCCAAAGCTAAGAAGGAATTTGAAGATACTTCCATAAGAACTCAGAGGTGCGTCGATATGATGAAAGATGTTGTCGACATAGCGTCGAGTACAGACAGAAATAGAAAGTTTTCTGTTATCCTTTCTGGTGCTTTTCCAGATGATCTACAAGGCTGAAATATGTTCTCCAATGACTCAATTATTGCCAAGAATGAAATGGAGTATTTCAGAAATACAACAAAGACATTCTTGGAAGTTATTCAAATCAGATGGATGGGTCGGGAACAAAATTGAAGGAAACATCAATTGTCCAATGGACATTCCTTCTAAGCACAACCCAGAAGAAGAAAGAAATTGTTGGGAAAAACTCCTTTGATTTAACTTAACGAATTATCTAAAAAGTGATTTTATCTCTTAGGTTGTATTACACATTGTATAGTGAGGGTAATCTGGTCATTAGATGTCTTAGGATGTCACACTCAACCTAGGGTGTCAAGACCATATCAAGAGAAGCAAAATTTGGGTAGAGTTAATAGTTGCGTCGAATTGAAATCGACGCAACATCGAGTTATTGTCGACGCTATTCTGACTAGAAGTCCAAGAAACTCACTCCTTCCGTCAAAGTAGATCAAGTCGACACTACGTCGAATAGATATCAACATAGAGGCCATGGACTTGTCGAAGTACCTACAGAAGTCGATGCAGCTTCTACTTCAACTCAACGCAGAAGAAAGAATCTGTCGAAGCCATCTAAAGTCGACGCAACGTCAACTACAATTCGACGCAGATGATGAAGTTCATAGTTAAGAATGCAACTCGACGGTTACGTCGATAAGATATCGACAAAACATTGAAATGCAGACTTCAATCAGAGTAAGAATGAATTCGAAGCTGCTCTTACAAGGAATCGAAGATGCGTCGATAAGAGAGGAAGAGAACTCGACGTTACGTCGAATACAGTCTGAAAAGGAAACCTTTTCAGCTGTCATTTTGGGCCCTCTCTCATGGCTCACAATACTAAAGACCGTTCTCCAACGGTTCATTAATTGTCTCAAATAGAAAGAAGAATTAAAGGAGGACAGAAAAGCTTTCTTGGAAACAATCTTACAGTTGGTGGATGGGTCGTGAATTAAAGAAGGAAAGGAAGAGAAATTGTCCAGTGCAAAATACCTTTTCGGGACCTACCAGAAAAGGAAATTAATTCAAAATTAATGAGGGACAATATAAGGGAGCAGCAGAAAGAGTAAAAAAGGAGAGAGCATTCATTACAATCTGCTGAACTTTTTCAATTAGGGCTTCCTCTTCTTCTTCCTCCTGGAACCCTAATAGAGAAAACAGAGTGAAGAAACAAGAACTGCTCTCCCTCTCTTAGAACAGAACAACAGAAGGCTGCTCATCATCAATATCATATAGCAACCAAAAGGAAGAGAAAGGATCTGACAATCATAGCTCCTACAAATCATCACAAATCATAAGCAGGAGTTCATCATCAGCAGATCCAGTGAAAATAATAAAGAAGCTGTTCATTAGACATGCTTCATATGAATTCTGAAAACATAATTCTTCTTCCTCCCTCTTCTTCTTTCTCCTTCTCATTCCCAACTGTAAAAGAGTTTTGAGAATCCCTCTTCCAAAGGATTACGTGGTTCAAGATCTCCTTATCAAAAGATCTGGCTGGTTCAAGATCTCCTTATCAAAAGATCTGTTTGGTTCATGATCTCCTTATCAAAAGATCATTAGTTCTAAGAGTCTTCTTGTCAAAAGACTTAGGCACAGGTGGTGCATTCCTACCAAGTGGTAGAAGAGAGGATTACCCACATTTTGGGGAACCTCTATAAAATCTTTGTGTCTTCTGGCTGTGAAATTTCTTTGCTGTCCATTTCTTTTATTGTTTTCCTGCTTTACATTTCAGCACTTGTTTTATTCTGTGTGAGGAATTATTGAGCATAATACTTAGTATTTAATTGTCTTTGCACAAATAGGATAAAATCATTTTTTAATCTCTATGAACCCCCTCTAGAGTATTCTCAGGGGCACACTGTGCACTTTCAATTGATATTAGAGGGAGGTTGATCATTAAAAGGTTAACACCTTGATCAAAAAGGCCTCCTACACTTATTTCTATATTACAAATATTTTTTATAAAGAAAATGAGTACTAAGGATTATGCTTCTACAAGACCCCTGGTGTGTAACTTGAATAAGTTCACACTCTAGAAGGCCAGAATAAGGCTTTATATGAATTCGAATGATGAAGACATCTATAATGTTCTTCTCACAGGTCCTCCAGCTCCAGTCAGACAAAAGGTAGGAGAATCTTCAACAATTGAGTCTGTCCCAAGAAATGAGTGGATAGAAGCTGATAAGAAGGTCAAGGCATGTGATAGCAAGGCCATGAACATTCTGGTTCCAACAATGTCAGATGACATCTTCTAGAAGGTTGCTGAATGCCAATCAACAAAGGATATTTGGGATTCTCTCAGCAGAATGGTGGAAGGAAGCTTAGATGAAAGAAAGGACAGAAAGTCCCTTCTCATATCCCACTATGAGAACTTTCAAAAGAAAGCTGAAGAATCTGTTGCTGATTTGTATGAAAGATTCATCATTATCAATAATGAGCTCAGAGGCTTGGACAAGGAGACATCCTTAACTGAAATTAATGATAAAATCCTCATGTGCTTCCCTAGCTCATGGGATTCAAGGATCTGGGCAATCAGAGAATCCAGGTGCCATAGAGAAATCTCTACTGAAGCTTTGCTAGGAAAGCTTAAGTCTTATGAGATGCTTCTAAAGAACAGAACTGAGTCTGAAGAAAGGGAGACTACTCCAGCTCCTATCCAAAGGAATCTTGCTATGAAAGCTACTGAAGGAGAGCCCTCTACTCCTGAAGATGAGATGTTCAATCTCCTACCAAGGAGATTCATGAAATGGGTCAAGAAAGAAGACTCAATGAGAAGGGAAAGGGACTCAAGGCCCAGGTATGATAAAACACTAAAGAAGGACATTATCTGCTACACTTGCAACAAACCAGGGCATATAGCTCCTGAGTGTCCACAAGAACAAAGGGACAGAAGCAGAAAAAAGGATGAAATGAAGAAGAAGTTTTTCAAAGGGAAAGACAAGAAGAGATCCAAGGGCTTCATTGCTGAAACATGGAGTGACTCAGAAGATGATTTAAGCTCCTCATCATCTGAAAGTGATGATGAAGCAGAAGCAGAAGCAGCCTGCATGATGGCACTAGGGATGTCATCAGATGATGAAGAGGAACAGGTATCAGTATTTGATGATTTTGATTTTAGCTCAGATGATTTTAAAACTTATTTTAAAGATCTTTGTATTTATCATCTTAGGGTAGAAAGAGAATTAGACACAGCTAGGACAGAATTAGAAAACCTTAAGCAAGATGAAATATACCTAAGAAATCAAAATCTAATAAATGAAATTAATAATAAAGAGACATAATTAACTAAACTTAGAGAAGAAATCATAAATTTAAAAGAAGTGCTAGCAAAGGAAAAGGCATTTGAGGACTCACTCAATTGGAGGAGTCAGAAGCTCAAAGACATCACAGAAAATCTCTCTATGAGATTTAATCACCTAGGGTTAGGAGTAGATCCCTCCACTAGCACAGAAGCACCTAGGAAACCTGCCTTGAAAAATCCAGTCTCATTTGTTAGACCTAGTGAGTACCAACCAAGTGAGAAAAATACATCATCTAAGGGTAAGGCTGGTAGTTACCCAGATAGAATAGATGACCCCAACAAAGTACATCTAAATAAGAAAGAAAAACCCTTAGGCAACAACAATGGAGAGAAATTAAATAACCACAACCAAAAGGCTAAAGCAAAACCTATGATAACAAAACATTCTGTTGATCTGTTATACCAAGATACATTCTATACTCATTTCAAGTATCAAAATAATAGGTTTGGGAAATCCATTCCTTATCATCCAAAAGAGTATCATGAAAGACCCTTATATTCCTTTATTGAACCCTACAATGGTAAAAGCAAAGGGCCCAAGGTAACCTAGGTTCCTTCTAATGTGTGAATTACTTGTGCAGGGTAAGGAGGGGGACTATCTAGGAGATAGTGAGAAAAAGAATAAAGAACTAAACTCAATCAAGCGAGTGATTACTTCTCTTAATTACCCTGTTGTCTTTATAGTTCATAAAATTATTATAATAAACTCTATTTTCAATAAATATAATGGCTGGGAAAAACATCAAGAATTTTCTAAGGAAATGGATCTGTTCATTCATAGGTGCGTCGAATAGAAGTCGACGTACCATCAACTCCTACTCGACGCCTACATCAAGAAGCACTCAGAGTGGATAACTCGAATAGAATTCAACGCAGAGTCAAGTTAATATCGACGCATGCGTCGACTCAATGGTCGCTGCTCAAAGTCGAGGTAGCGTCGATTGAAAATCGACGCAATGTCGACATGATTACGTCGACGTAAGAACCGCTGAACAATCTCGATGTTTCGTCGAATACAAGTCGACGCAGCGTTGATACAACAACGCACGAAGGATTGCTTCTAGAAGCAATCTCGACACAGCTTTGCACGCCAAATAAAAAGTTTTATCGATGGTGCGTCGATCTAAACCCTAAGTTGTGGCGATTCATCTCCTTTTTTAAGCAATTATAGCGTCGAGATCATTGCGCTTTCGAATTTTCCTCTCCTTGCTTTCTTGATCTCTTGTTCTCTAGTTCTCCCGTGCTTCTTTCTCTCTCATTTTCTTTTGTGTTTGCAGGTACCTTCAATCAAATGGCTCCACCCAAGATCAACTCTGGGTTTGATGTCGATATGGACTCATTCGGTGCAGCGGCAGATATCTTAAAAGCCATTCTTTGCTTATTTCAGGAAGTCGGCCTAACCAAGCTTATCTCTACAAGATGTAAGATTATTGATGTAGAACTTACAGAATTCAAGGACAGTGTCCATGCTGCAGATGATGGGTCCCTTCAAGGGACAATTTCTGGACAAGATATCAGTATAACTGATGAAATTCTCACCCAAACATTTGATCTACTTACTGAGAGTGACTTAGAAGAATTGACTGGAGAATAGACAAAGAATGTCCTGAAGATCATGCAATTCAAGAAAGACAGACCTCTAAATCTGAAGAAGATCGACTTGGCAGAAGAGTACAGGTTCCTGGCTGACATAGTTGGGAAGGTTTTATTGTGCAAAATCTCAGCTCATAATGCAATTCCAAGGCAGCAGCTGCAGAATATGGGCACTCTTGTCCTTAAGAAAAAGATAAACTAGAGGAAGTTACTCCTGAGAATGATTGGGCACAAATATGCCCACAAAGAAAATGCTTACATGAGAATAATGAGCCAAGTGCTCTTCCAACAATATCCAAGCATCTGCAAATCCAAAGGAGTTCCCATACCTCCTAGTAAAAGGATAGATATTAGGATCTTTTGCAAGTGGACCAGGCATATTCTAAAGCCTGGTTAGTCTGCACCTTCTCCTTCTCCCTCTCCACCTCAATAGGATAATGTTTAAAATCTCCCAAGGGATGATGTTCATGCACAACCCTCTCCTCAACAGCAAAATCTTCAGTCCACCTCATCCAATGCAGTTCCTGATTCAACCCCTCTCATTCCATCTCAACACCACCACCAACAACAACAACAAATCCCTCAATCCATACCATCCACTTCTACCCCTGATTCTCTATTTGCTCCACCATTACCGGTTCATGTCTCACCTGAAACCTACCATGCTCTCTCCCCTATCCAAGAAGACTTCCCTCCATCTCCTCCTCCATCAACTTCTCATATCCCTCCAATTAACCTTGAGCGAATCATTGCCAAAGCAGTCATCCTTGCCTCCTCTACATTTGTAGACCTGGTGTCTTCTCAGGCAAGAATGTTTGACAGGAAGTATTCACAAATGGAGGATGTATTATTAGATTCTAAAAGATCCTTCCAAAGCCTCAAAGATTTTATGTCTTCCTCCATGGTCACAAAAGTGTTCTTAACCTCTCTTGCCAGCAAGGTTAAGAAGGGGGAGAACATTCTTGAGGAAGAAAGGCATGTCCTGGAGGAAGAAAAGCATGTCTCAGAGATGGGAGGCCATACTAATGACTCTCCTGCTCCTGACAAAGTTACTACCTTCTAAGGCGCACAGGTCCAGGGGGAGACTGCACTAGAAAAGCTGAATGAAGAGCCTGCTCCAATAAATCAGGGGGTGCCTTCACCAAAAAAGCTGAATGAGGAAATAGCAGCAGTAGATCAAGGGGAGCTCCCAGATACTCATGGGGAGCATGCTCCAGTAAATCAGGTGGAACATCAAGATGAAAATCTGCTGGATGAGGTGGCAAAGGTGGCCAAGGAAGCTGTGGATATTGCTGACTTAAATGCTCAAATTTACAATGTTGCAGAAGAAGTGACAATGTCCCTTGAAGAGGATGAGCCCCTGTAGATTGGTCCAAGGAAGTTTGTTCCAAAAGTATTTTGCAGGAAAAGAAGAACTCCTAAGAAGGAGCAATGAGGCTCAAGTACTTTGTAAAGTCTTATACTTCCTGGAAAATAGCTGTGGAGATCTATATATTTCTTGACAATTGAATGAAATGGCTTGTGATTTCAGTCTATCATTTTCTTATGTCTATGCTGTCTTAAATGTATTTTTTGTTTATATAAAAGGAATGTGTAAAATCAGTCTAACCAAGTTGTAAAATTTGTTAAGATAAATAGGGGGAGATTGTTGGGAAAAATTCATTTGATTTAACTTAACAAATTATCTAGAAAGTGATTTTATCTCTTAGGTTGTATTACCCATTGTATAGTGAGGGTAATGTGGTTATTAGATGTCTTAGGATGTCACACTCAACCTATGGTGTCAAGACCATATCAAGAGAAGTGAAATTTGGGTAGAGCTAACCGTTGCGTCGAATGAAAATCGACACAACATTGAGTTATTGTCGACGCTACTCTGACTAGAAGTCCTAGAAACTCACTCCTTCTTTCATGGTAGATCAAGTCGACGCTACGTCAAATAAATATCAACGTAGAGGCTATGGACTTGTAGAAGTCGACGAATCTTCTACTTCAACTCAACACAGAATAAAAAATCTGTCGAAGCCATCTGAAGTCGACACAATGTCAACTATAATTCGACGCAGATGATGAAGTTCAGAGTTAAGCTTTCAACTCGATGGTTACGTCAATAAGATATCGATGCAATGTCGATAAGCAGACTTCAATCAGAGAAAGAATGAATTCGAAGCTGCTCTTACAAGGAATCAAAGGTGCGTCGATAAGAGAGGAAGAGAACTCGACATTACGTCGAATACAGTCTGAAAAGAAAACCTTTTCAGCTGTCATTTTGGACCCTCTCTCATGGCCCACAATACTGAAGACCGTTCTCCAACAGTTCATTAACTACCTCAAATAGAAAGAAGAATTAAAGGAGGACAAAAAAGCTTTCTTGGAAACAAGCGTACAGTTGGTGGACGGGTCATGTATTAAAGAAGGAAAGGAAGAGAAATTGTCCTGTGCAAAATACCTTTTCAGGACCTACCAGAAAAGGAAATCAATTCAAAATAAAAGAGGGACAATATAAGGGAGCAGCAGAAAGAGTAAAAAAGGAGAGAGCATTCATTACAATCTGCTGAACTTTTTCAATTAGGGCTTCCTCTTCTTCTTCCTCCTGGAACTCTAATAGATAAAACAAAGTGAATAAACAAGAACTGCTCTCCCTCTCTTAGAACAGACCAACAGAAGGCTGCTCATCATCAATATCATATAGAAGCAAAAAGGAAGAGAAAGGATCTGACAATCATAGCTCCTGCAAATCATCACAATCATAAGCAGGAGTTCATCATCAGCAGATCCAGTGAAAAGAATAATGAAGCTGTTCTTTTGACATGCTTCATAAGAATTCTGAAAACAGAATTCTTCTTCCTCCCTCTTCTTCTTTCTCCTTCTCATTCCCAACTGTAAAAGCGTTTAGAGAATCCCTCTTCCAAAGGATTCAGTGGTTCAAGATCTCCTTATCAAAAGATCTGGTTGGTTCAAGATCTCCTTATCAAAAGATCTAGTTGGTTCATGATCTCCTCATCAAAAGATTAGTGGTTCTAAGAGTCTTCTTGTCAAAAGACTCAGGCATAGGTGGTGCATTCCTACCAGGTGGTAGAAGAGAGGACTACCCACATTTTGGGGAACTTCTATAAAATCTTTGTCTCTTCTGGTTGTGAAATTTCTGTGTTGTCCATTTCTTTTACTATTTCCCTGCTTTACATTTCAGCATTTGTTTTATTCTGTGTGGGGAATTGTTGAGCATAATTCTAAGTATTTTATTGTGTTTGCACAAATAGGATAGAATCATTTTTAATATCTATTCACCCCCCCCCCCCCCCCCCTCTAGAGTATTCTCAGAGGCACGATGTGCACTTTCAGAAATTCAAACTCAAATGATAGAGAATAAGTATGTTGAGAGGAGAGGAAAAAGATAACCCACTGATTCATTATTCTGTCTGTCGACTTGGACTTCTTTTTCTTCTTCTTCGTCTAAACAGAACAGAAGAACAACTTCTCTGCACAGAAAAAGATCATAACAACACTACTGCCTCTTCTTCTACAACACATAACAAGTCAACAAAAGTGTAGATTGGATCAGGATCAAGCTTATAACCCTTGCCATCATCACTATCTTAAGTAAGGGTTCATCATATTCAGATCCTGAGATAAAAAGAAGCAACATCACTCAAAGAGATAGCTTATGTAGAATTCTTACAGAAGAATTTTATTCTCTTCTTCCTTCTCCTTCTACTGTTTTCATTCTCCAACTGTAAAAGAGTTTTAAGAACCCCTCTTTCAAAGGATTCAGTGGTTCTTAGAGTCTCCTTATGAAAAGACTCAATGGTTCTAATAGTCTCCTTATCAAAAGACTCAATGGTTCTGAGAGTCTCCTTATCAAAATACTTAGGCACAGTTAGTTCAATCAAACCAGGGAGGTAGAAGAGTTGACTACCCACATTTTGGGGAACCATCAAAAAAATTTTGTGTCTTCTAGATTGAGTTTCTGTGATGTCCAGTTTACTGCTTTTCTTATTTATACTTTATGTATTTACTTTATTTTGTTTATTTATTGTTATAATACATAGTAGTCTTATTGTGTGTACATAACTGAGGTATAAAAGTTTTAAAACTCTATTCACGCTCCTCTAGAGAATACTCAGAGGAATAATGGGCACTTCTAATTGGTATCAGAGGGAGGTTGATCACTAACAGGTTAACACCTTGATCAAAAAGATCCCCTCACTCTTATTTCATTATTTAAAATTATCTATAACTATTTTAGAAAGAAAAATGAGTTCTAAGGACTATGCATCAACAAGACCACCAGTATGTAACTTGAATAAGTTTACACTCTAGAAGGCCAGAATAAAGCTCTATATGAACTCCATTGATGAAGACATCTTTAATGTTATCATTTCAGGTCCCCCAATCCCAGTTAGAAAAGATGCTAGTGGGACAGTAACACAAACTGTAGTCCACAGAGTAGAGTGGACTGAGACTAAAAAGAACGCGAAGGCATGTGGTTCCAAAGCCATGAATATTCTGGTGTCAACTATGTCTAATGATATATTCCAAAAGTTGCTGATTGCAACTATGCCAAAGAAATCTAGGAATCACTTTCTAGATTTGTTGAGGGCAGCACTGATGAAGAAAAGGACAAAAAGTCCCTTCTCATATCCCAATATTGGAGCTTTCAGAAAAAGGTTGAAGAAAGCATAGCTGAGATGTATGATAGGTTCAGTTTCATCATAAATGAGCTGAAGGGTCTTAACAAAGAAATTTCTCTGACTGAAATTAATGACAAGCTCCTCATGTGCTTCCCAAGCACATGGGACTCAAGAATCTGGGCTATCAGAGATTCTAGGTGCCTCAGAGAAATATCTATAGATGCTCTGCTAGGCAAGCTCAAGTCATATGAGCTCCTACTAACAAGCAGGGATGAGTCAGAAGCCCAGGATAGAATCTCAACTCCTAATAAAAGGACACTTGCTCTAAAGGATGTTGAAGGTGAGCCTTCCACTTCTGAAGAAGAGATGTTTAATCTCTTGGCCAAAAGATTCAAGACATGGGCCAAGATAGAGGACTCTAGAAGGAAGGAGAGGATTTCAAGCAAACCAAGGTATGATAAAACTCCTAAATAGGAAATTATCTACTTATCTTGCAGAAAACCTGGGCACTTTGCCATAGAATGTCCTGAAGAGGAAGGATAAGAAAAGGGGGAAAGGTTTCATTACTGAAACCTAAAGTGATTCAGATTCTGAGCCAAGCTCCTGTTCATCTGATAGTGATGAAGAGTGTGCAACTGAAGTAGCCTGCTTAATGGCTCTGGAAGACTCTACTGCAGAAAATCGGGTAACAATCTTTGATGAGTTTGACTTTTCCTCAGAAGATTTTAAAGTCTGTTTTAGAGAATTCTGTCAAGATTACATTAACAGCCAAAAAGAACTTAACATAATCAGAAAAGAACTAGAAGACCTTAGGAAAGATAATCTGTACTTAGTTAACTATAATCTAAGAAATCAGATGTTTATGAAAGAAAAAGAAATATACACATTGACTAATGAAAATTTTGATTTAAAGAAAGAACTTAAAAAGGCAAAAGCCTTTGAGGACTCAATCAATGGGAGGAGTCAAAAGCTTAAGGACATCTCACAAAATCTCTCTAAGAGATTTAACCATCTTGATCTAGAATCATTACCATCCACCAACACACTAATTCCTAGCAAACTTGCCTGGGAGAATCCTATAGCATTCATTAAGTCTAGTATAAATCAACCTATGAACATCATAAAATCAGAGGAAGAACTAAATAACGACCCTAATAAAATCACTATCTTCAATAGAGTGAATAATACTAATCACATAGGAATTCTAGCTAAGTATCCCTCAGAAAATCTAATGAGATATTATAATATCCTTAATAAAAGAAAGTATACGTCAAATAGAACTCGACACACTTGTAAAGATGCATCGAATGAAACTCGACGGAGTTATGCATATGCTTCGACATCATCTCGAAGCAAGTATGAGGTTGCGTCAAATTCTATTCGACACAACCAATATTCTGCATCGAATCATTATCGACGTAACTATGCAGACACATCGAATTACACTCGATGCAACTCTAAAGATGCGTCAATTTTTTATCGATGCATGTTTTCTGAAAGAAATCTCCAATCATCTAGACCTCCCTTTTTTATCTCTAATTACCATCCTAGATGATCATGATGTTTCAAAATTGGGCACAAATTTAAAATTGTTGGCATAATAAACCAGCACTTCTTCACCTTAAGGGGTATACTGAAAGACTAACCTATTCTTGCATAACTCCATATGATGATAGAAGAAAGAGACTCCAGCAAGTGAGGGTCTATGGTAATGTTTAATTGCATGTGCAGAAGGGAGACTTTTCTACCACAAACCAGCAGTGGTATCTGGACAGTGGATGCTCTGTTCATATGACTGGAGCAAAGGAGATGCTAGAAAACTTCAAGTCCAAGCAGGGCCCTAAGGTAATTTTTGGGAACTCCCACTCTGGTCAGACCAAAGGATATGGTGTGCTCAGAGTTGGAGAAATATCCTTCTCTAAGGTAGCTTATGTTGAAGGTCTTCAACATAACTTAATTAGTATTAGTCAGCTGTGTAATGGTGAATACAAAGTTATATTCACCAAGTCTTTATGTCATATAGTTAGCTATATAACCAATCAGATAGTACTGACTGGTCTTAGGAAGGGGAAGGTCTATGTGGTATATTTTGAGTATGCTAAGTCAGAGATCTGCTTATTTAACTCTCAATTAGAAAACAATGAGTTTTGGCATAGGAGACACAGTCACCTAAATTTTAAGACCATAGCTAAATTGTCTAAGCTTAACCTAGTAAGAGGCTTACAAATAGGTAAGTTTAATAAAGACCATCCCTGTAGAGACTGTCAACTAGGAAAGTAGATCAAATCATCATTCAAACCAATCAGAAAGGACATTATTGGCTAAATCCAACTTGCCAAAGCCCTTTTAGGCTGAGGCAGTGAATACTTCCCACTATGTTCTAAATAGAAGTCTCATCCATAAGACAAAGTTGAAGACTCCTTATGAGTTATTGGCGGGAAAGGTACCTATAGTCAATTACTTTAGGATTTTTGGTTGTACTTGCTTCATTCTAAACAATGGAAAGAGTCATCTTGCCAAATTTGACAAGAAGGCTTATGATGTAATATTCTTGGGATATTCCTCATCAAGCAAGGCTTATATGTGCTATAATAAAAGCTCTCTCAAAATTGAGGAGTCAGTGCATGTGGTCTTTGATGAAACTAACATGTTTTATAAGGGGAAGAAAACTTCCACTAGCACTTTATTATAAAAAGAAGACCAACTTGCAGATCAAGTTGAAAGGCTCACCATCATGGACCATTCATCAGAGTGTCAGGATAGTGGGAACTAGAAGGATGACACTAATTCTGATGAAGACTCTGCTACAAATGAGGGTGAATGTGAAGCACCTGATCTACCAGCCACTGAGATCATTCTAGAGAATGTAGATGGTGCTCCCACAGTCAATGAACAAGTGGAACTTCATGAAGAAGAGAATCCTCTGAATAGCTCAACAAGAACTAGGATGACCCTAAAGGATCATCCTTCAACACAGGTTATAGGAGATTTCACAGTGGGAGTTAAGACAAGGAATCAGATAACACATGAAATAATGTTGCATTGCTTTCTTTCACATATGTACCTAAGAAGTTTGAAGAAGCAAACAATGATCCTCATTGGATATCTGCAATGTAAGAGGATTTAACTCAATTTGAAACGAACAAGGTATGGACACTGGTTGAGAGACCAAGGAATTACCCAATAATTGGAGCCAAATGGGTATTCAAAAACAAGATGGATTCAATTGGAGTCGTAGTTAGGAACAAGGCCAAACTAGTGGGTCAAGGATATAGGCAAGAGGAGGGGATTGAATTCAACCAGACATTTTCTTCAGGAGTAAGGCTGGAATCCATCAAAATGTTTCTTGCTTATGCTGCACACATGAAGATTAAATTCAATCAGATGGATGTGAAGAGTGCATTCTTAAATGAAACTCTTCAGGAAGAAGTATATATGGAGTAGCTCCCAGGTTTTGTCAATCCATCTTTTCCCTCCTTTGTGTATAGATTAGATAAAGCACTGTATGGCCTCAAGCAAGCTCCAAGAGCTTGGTATGATACTTATCCACCTTTCTTCTTGAACACTTCTTTGAAAGAGGTAAAGTGGATAAAACACTCTTCATAAGAGTACATAAAAATCAGCTCCTACTAGTACATATATAGGTAGATGATATTATATTTGGGTCAACAGATCAAATACTATGCAAAAGATTTGCATACCTAATACAGTCTAGATTTGAAATTATTAACATGGGGGAATTATCCAATTTCCTAGGCCTTCAAGTAAGGCAAAATAAAGATTGTATTTTTATATCCCAATCCATGTATACAAGAGAACTCATCAAGAGGTTTGGTATGGAAAATGTCGCTGTCATGAAGACCCCTAGGACTACCAATGATGTTCTTGATAGAGATGAAAAGGGCAAGTCCTTTAATCAGAAGACTTACAGAGCAGCCATTGGCTCTCTTCTTTTCTGACAACTAATATACCGGATATAATGTTTGCTACCAGTATATGTGCTAGGTCTTAGGTGGACCCAAAGGAATCCCACATGAGTTCTATAAAAAGGATACTCAGATATCTAAAGGGTACACATGAACTTGGCTTGTGGTATCCAATAAAAACTGGATTTGACTTAGTTGGCTATTCAGATGTAGACTATGCTGGATGTATGATGGATAGAAAAAGCACCTCAGGAACCTGTCAATTCCTGGGTGCTAGACTGATCTCATGGTTTAGCAAGAAGCAATCCTCAGTCTCCACTTCAACAGCTGAAGTTGAGTATATAGCTGCAGTAAGCTGCTGCTCACAAATATTGTGGATGCAAAAATAGTTGTTAGATTACAACATCTCTCTTGATAATTCCACAATATTCTGTGACATCTCTAGTACTATCTCCATAGATTCCAATCCCATTCTCCACAACAGAACTAAGCACATAGAGATAAGGCACCACTTTCTTAGGGACAATTTTGAGAAGGGTATGATCAATCTTCAATACATTTCCACTGATAATCAAAGGGCTGACATCTTCACTAAGCCACTTGATGAAAGTAAGCACAAGTTCTTCATCAATGCACTGGGAAAGCTTGATGGGGCTCTCTAGGTCATCTTTATTATGTACTCAAATCTATTTTTCATAGAAAATTATTGATGGGGAAATAACAAAATTGTAAAAGAAACACAGAACTATTTATTCAGAGCTGCGTCGAATACAAATCGACGTATCGTCGATTTCTATTCGACGATAACTTTGAGAGCTGGCAAGGATAGTTCATTCGAATAGCACTCGATTCATCGTCGAATACATATCGACGTCTATGTCAACATCATATCTGCTATCTTCATTTGGAGCCACGTCGACTTTTACTCGACGCTATGTCGACTATGCAAAAGCCTACACTGCCTTGCTATTAGTGTCTTGGTGTGCTATTTTCACCCTTTTTTGACGCTGCTTCAAATACAACCCTGGGTTGCGATGAATCATCTTCTTTTAAGCAACTTAAGCGTCGAATAATTTGTGTTTTCAAATTCACTCCATACCGCTCTCTTCCTTCTCCCTTCTACTTCCCTCTTCCACCTTCTCTTGCAGGTACTCACAGGAGCTAAATGGCATCTCTCCAAGATTAACGAAGCTTGTTGAAGCGGTTATTCTCGCCCTAGAGACACTCTTGCCTCATTTCTCATCCCTCTATATGGAATTCTCTAACAAATGTTATAAGAAACTGTGTCTTCAACACAGGAGGTTGCCGAACCATACTGCCCAGACAAGGGATCTTGAAAGGGAATTGCAATCATCCTTAATGCCTGTTGAGGTCTTTATATCATGTCTGCAAGATATAAAGTGGGGGGTAGAAGTTTGACATCAGCCCCAGGCTGCCTCAAGATTCAGTATATACAGCATTTCTTCCCTCTCCTCATGTATCTGAAAGTGAACAGACTGCCTCAAGATTCAGTATATACAATGTTTCTTCCCTCTCCTTATGTCTCTAAAGGTGAACTGGCTATCACCTCCAAGATCCCTTCTAGAATCTCCACCATTCTCTCCCCCAAGGATTCTGCCTTCTATACAGGGGAGTCATCAAAATAGGGGGAGAATGATTTGTTTTCAGAAGGTAATGACTACCTGAAGAGTCTGCATGAGTCAAAAGAATGGAATGAGTTACCTCTCCCTGAAATACTTGATTTCATACCCTATTCAGAAGAATCCTCAACAGCACCATCTCCAGTCAAGCCTGCTTATCAGGTCACTAAACTTGCTCAAGTATCTCCACCACCAACTCAGCTCCCTCAGTATACTACTCCACCACCCACTCCAATTTCTCAAGCACCAATCTTCTGAGGAAGACCTCCATACAGAGTGTTGGAACCTTAGTTTTTATTTGAGTTAGGATCCATCTTTAATGTCTAAGTTTCTATCATAACACATCTTATAACTTAGATCAAATCCCATTAAGATAGAAGGCTGGAAATATATATAATTGATAGGCTGAGAAAATAAGAGAAAGATAAAAATTATATATGTTCTCTGCGTTTGATGAACGGTTATCTGTGTTCGACGAACGGCGCTCTGCGGTCGACTAAATTATTCATTCTGCGCTCGACGAAGAATAGCTATCTCAGTGGTCGACAAAATCCAGCTATCTCAACGGTCGACAATCCCGTCTAAGCGGTCGACGAAATCCAGCTATCACATCGGTCGATGAAAAGCTGCGTTCGACGATCTCAAGTCTGCGGTCAACGAATATTCAGCAGAAGCTCAGATCGATGAATTAAATGTTCAGATCAACGGACTTGAAGCTGAGCTCGACGAAATTATCATCAGAAATTATATTTCTCCTTTCTCAGTTCGACTAACATAATTATATCTGATTAAGCAATACTTTGATTAAATTATATATTGCTTCCCTTCTGTATCAATTAATAATATAGCCATTGCAAACATTAAGTATTATAGTCGTTGGCAGAACCATTAAATATTATAGTTATGGCAGAAAAGCTAAAGACGACAGTTTGTTTGCTCGAGGAAATTAAAGAGACATTATCTCTTTCCTCTCTTGTCCGCAAGAATTCAAATGAGTCGAACAACTGTCCAGATTATATATTCAGAGAGAAGAACAATATATACATTTTTGATTTCTTTATTCCCCTCTTGTACAGGGTTATAACACCCTTCAAAAGTTAACTCTCGGTGACAGGGCACCTTAGCAAAAACTGCGATTTGGTTTTTGAGCTACCTGATCAAAAGCTCATGTGGTGATTAGGGCACCTGATCAAAAACCTATTGGTGGCAGGGCACCTTATCAAAAACTTGTATTGGATTCCTACTAGTGGGTAGAAGAGTAGATGTACCCAAGTTTAGTGGGGAACTACTATATTTCTTGTGTCTTCTGGTTGCTTGGTTTATGCTTTTATTTCTTGTTGTTGTGCTGTGTTGCTGTGCTTATTTATTTGTATTTAGTTTTCATAACTCAGCACTACACACATATTTATATATGTCATTATTTTGAAGTAAACTTAAAAAGAGTTTTTAATTTAAGAACTAAAACTCACTTTCAATTGGTATCAAAGCAGGTTGATTTTTTATACAGGCTAACACCTGAATCATAAAGATCATTTAGTTCATAAATTTTTTTCAAAAGGTTTTTCTAAAATCTAATGCACAAGAAGAATTTTTAATCACTAGTCCACCCATCTATAATTTGGATAGATTTTCTTTATGGCAAGTTAGAATCAGATTATATATGAATGCAATAGATGAAGAAATTTATAACTCCATTTTGACAGGACCTCCATCTTCAACTTCTTCAACAGATGATCAAGAGAAGTTGATAAGTGTTGATGCAAAGACCATGGACATATTGGCTCAATCAATGTCAAAAGACATTCTTCAAAGAGTGGCTGATTGCACTTCAGCAAGGGGCATCTGGAACTCCCTCTCAAGGATGGTAAATGAAGCTTCTTCCACTTCTTCCACTAACTGTATTTATAATGCAGAACCATTTTCAAGATCAATTGAAGAAGAAGAAGAACAAAAAGCTAGAGCTTTCTGCATGTTGGCCATATATGGCTCAAACCACATTTCAGATGCAGAAAAGGTAAATGAGGTAACTTCAAATCCCAACTCTACCTCTGAAAATTACAAATCAGATTTTAAAATTATATATACAGATATAATAAAATCTGAGAATGAAATTATAAAAGAGTTAATAGAAATAAATATTTTAATTCCTGAAAATAATAAACTTAAAGAAAATTTGAAAACTCAGAAGAACAAATTATTTCTTTGAAAAATAAGTCAATTAAGGCTAAAGAAAAAGAAATATTTTATGTTCAGCAAAATCAAAATAATTTTTCAAATTTATATTTTAATGAGATAAAAAGGCCAATACATCTAATTATAAGGCATTTATTTTTATATATTTTAAAACTTTTATAATTAAACAACAATTATAAGATTCATTTAATTTTTTTTATCTCAAAAACAAAGTCAGATAACTTCACATTCTTACAGATTTTCTCCAAAATCATGTTGAGCATTCTACTCCGATTGCATAGATCAGAAATGATCAGAGCACTGAGTGTGAGTCTCTTCTGATTAAGGGGATTCTATAGAAAGAAGGTATCAGACAATGTTTTTCTGATTTTAAAAATTCCTTAGAATCCAATAACAACTGTAGCAATTCATATCATCAAAATCCTATTTAAATCAAAATCTAGGAAATCAGAAATTGCTTGGTTTTAAAAGAAGAAATTTAGAATTTAAGAAGAAAAAAATATAATTTATGATTAAATGTTTTCAAAAAGAACAAATAAATTCTTCTATTTCTAAAAAAACTTTATATTATTCTCAGAAATAATCTTTGACTTTTAAGGCTTAAGTTATTCAAGACTTTTTATGCTTAGGTTTCCTAAACCAAATAGAGGGAGATTGTTAGAACCTAGTCTTAATTTGGATTAGGATCCCAACTCAAATAGGGGGAGATTGTTGGAATCTTAATTTTGATTTGAGTTAGGATCCATCTTTAATGTCTAAGTTTCTATCATAACACATCTTATAACTTAGATCAAATCCCATTAAGATAGGAGGCTGAAAATATATATAATTAATAGGCTAAGAAAATAAGAGAAAGATAAAAATTATATATGTTCTTTGCGTTCGACGAATGGCTATTTGCGTTCGACGAACGGCGCTCTGCGGTCGATGAAATTATTCATTATGTGTTCGATGAAGAACAGCTATCTCAGCGGTCGACGAAATCCAACTATCTCAGCGGTCGATGATCCCGTCTAAACAGTCGACGAAATCTAGTTATCACATCGGTCGATGAAAAGATGCGTTCGACGATCTCAAGTCTGCATTCGACGAATATTCAGCAGAAGCTCAGAACGACGAATTAAATGTTCAGATCGACGAACTTGAAGCTGAGCTCGACGAAATTATCATCAGAAATTATATTTCTCCTTTCTCAGTTTGACTAACATTATTATATCTGATTAAGCAATACTTTGATTAAATTATATATTGCTGCCCTTCTGTATCAATTAATAATATAGCCTTTGCAGACATTAAGTATTATAGTCGTTGGCAGAAGCATTAAATATTATAGCTGTGGCAGAAAAGCTAATGATGGCAGTTTGTCTGCACGAGGAAATTAAAGAGACATTATATCTTTCCTCTCTTGTCAGCAAGAATTCAAATGAGCCGAACAGCTCTCCAGATTATATATTCAAAGAGAAGAACAATATATATTTTTGCTTTCTTTATTCCCCTCTTGTACATGGTTATAACTCACTTCAAAAGTTAACTCTCGGTGACAGGGCACCTTAGCAAAAACCTGTGATTTGGCTTTTGAGCTACCTGATCAAAAGCTCATGTGGTGATTAGGGCACCTGATCAAAAACCTATTGGTGGCAGGGCACCATATCAAAAACCTGTAGTGGATTCCTACCAGTGGGTAGAAGAGTAGATGTACCCAAGTTTAGTGGGGAAGTACTATATTTCTTGGGTCTTCTGGTTGCTTGATTTATGCTATTATTTCTTGTTGCTTTGTTGTGTAGCTGTGCTTCTTTATTTGTATTTAGTTTTCATAATTCAGCACTACACACATATTTATATATGTCATTATTTTGAAATAAACTTAAAAAGAGTTTTTAATTTAAGAACTAAAACTAACATTCACAGAGGAAGGGGCGTGGAAGGAATTTCAGAGGAAGGGGAAGAGATGTTAGAGGAAGAGGATATGAAGGAGATACACCAATTTGGGAGAGGTATACAAAGGAGAAAAGAAAACAGTACAAAAAGGACAGATCCTACTACAAAACTTATGAGAAGGTTGAAATCCCTGAAAATAAAATGAAGGAATATATTGATCCAAAGCTTAACATTGCCCTAGATGAAATTAGAGAAAGGGATAAATATGAGTATGAAGCTTCTCAAAGAGAGCTTGAAGAAAAGAGAAGGTTGTTTATTAAGAGGTTGCTGAAGGGTAAGGATGTTGTGGAAAAAGAACAACTCAAGGAGGCAATTTAAATCCCAAGCACTCTCTTTAATCCTACAAAGTATGCTGCAACCTTTCCTCAAGCAAAACTTCTTGAAAATAGAGGACAACTTCACAAAGGAGGCCTTGGATGTTATCTGGATGAAACAGAGGAGCCATTTCAAAATTAAAGAAAGATTGTATTCAAGAATGCTCTAACTTCTAGTAATCCTCAATCAACGTTCATTATACTAGATCCTAATGCAGAAGAGCTTGACCTAGAAGAAATAAAATTGATGTCTGCTAAAGTTATTGGTCTAGGTATAAAGCTAAATGATGTCTATCCCGAAGCTGAAGCTGAAATGGAGAAGCTCTTCAAGGTACATGAGAGAATTCAGAAACATCCATAGAAGGCCATTCCAGCCAACTTCAAGTATGTAGAAGGAAAGTTCAAGAAAGGTTTATGAGGCCTTATCTACTTTTCTAAGAAAGAGAAAGTAGATCATTTCTTGGGTAACTAACTCTGATAAATAGTTATTTATATCAATCAGATGTTTTTTGTTTACCATATCTTTCAGCCTATTGTTCTGTGTATATGTGCTTGCATTTAATTTTATGTCAAAGTTTGTTTGAAATCACTTAATCAAATTGTGAAATTTGTTAAGATAAATAGGGGGAGATTGCTGGGAAAAAACTTTTTGATTTATCTAACAAATTATTGTAAAGTGATTTCATCAGTTAGGTTGTATTACCCACATTGTATAGAAAGTGTAAAATGGTCATTAGATGTCCTAGGATATCACGTTCTCTTAGTGTGTCAAGACCAGGCCCGAGAGAATCACAAATTCAATTAAGTTACAACTTGCGTCGAATAGAATTTGACGCAACTTCGACTAGATGTCGACGTAACTCTGACTGAAAGTCGAACTAACTCAATCTGCCTGTCGGAGTATCAAGACAAGTCAACATAACATCAAAAGGAACTCGACGCAGAAGGAAGAGCCTTTCGAAGCCATCTTAGAAGTCGACGGAACTTCGACTTCAATTCGACGCAAAAGATTAAGTTCAAGTCCATGTCTTCAACTCGACAGATACGTCACAAAGTAATGGATGCAACATCGACATATAAGTTTAGCCAGAGATAAGAAGGAATTCGAAGCTACTTCCATAAGAACTCAGAGGTGCGTCGATATAATGAAATATTAAGTCGACACATCGTCGAGTACAGACAGAAATAGAAGGTTTTTTGCTGTCCTTTCTGGTGCTTTTCCAGATGATCTGCAAGGCTGAAATATGTTCTCCAACGACTCGTTTATTTCCAAGAATGGAATGGAGTATTCCAGAAATACAGCAATTACATTATTGGAAGTTATTCAAATCAGATGGACGGGTCGGGAACAAAAATAGAAGGAAACATCAATTGTCCAATGGACATTCCTTCTAAGGATAGCCCAGAAGAAGAAAAAAATTCAAACTCAAATGATAGAGAATAAGTATGTTGAGAGGAGAGGATAAAGATAACCAACTGATTTATTATTCTGTCTGTCGACTAGGGCTTCTTCTTCTTCTTCTTCCTCCAACACTAAGACAGAACAGAAGAATAACTTCTCTGCACAGAAAAAGATCATAACAACACTGATACCTCTTCTTCTATATCACATAGGAGCAAGTCAACAAAAGTGCAGAGAGGATCAGGATCAAGCTTATAACCCTTGCAATCATCACTATCTTAAGCAAGGGTTCATCATATTCATATCCTGAGATAAAAAGAAGCAACAGCACTCAAAGAGATAGCTTCTGAAGAATTCTTATAGAAGAATTCTATTATCTTCTTTCTTCTCCTTTTAATGTTTTCATTCTCCAACTGTAAAAGAGTTTTAAGAATCCCTCTTTCAAAGGATTCAGTGGTTCTAAAAGTCTCCTTATCAAAAGGCTCAGGGATTCTAAGAGTCTCCTTATCAAAAGACTCGGTGGTTCTGAGATTATCCATATCAAAAGACTCAGGCACAGATAGTGCAATCCTACAAGGGAGGTAGAAGAGTGGACTACCAATATTTTGGGGAACCACTATAAAAAATTTATGTCTTCTGCATTGATTTTCTGTGCTGTCCAGTTTAATGCTTATCTTGTTTATATTTTCTGTGCTTACTTTATTCTGTTTTGGTATTGTTGATCGCATGGTACTTAGTAGTTTTATTGTGTGTGCATAACTAGGGTATAAAAGTTTAAAAACTCTATTCACCCCCTCTAGAGAATATTTAAAGGCACACAGTGCACTTTCACATACAAAAGCCAATTCAGAGCTCGTTTGTTCAGAATGACATTTCCGAGTGGTTGTGTGGCATAACATTACTAAAATGGTCTTTTCATCTAAATGATCTCAGATTGGAATGCATCAAGTTTTGTTTTACTCATATTGACTATTTGTGTCTAATGCAACTGATAGAAGTCAATTCAGAGCTCGTTTGCTTAGAATGACATTTTGAGTCATATCCTAGCTTCTAGGGTACCTTGTAGTAAAACATCTAAAAATACAATTACAAATGAGCTCACCAAAGGACAGCTTGATTAAAAACACATCACAAATCAAAGATTAAAAATTGAAGTTAATACACCCATAGACGAGTTAATCCAGGAGATTGTAATAAAAAGGAAAGACACCTAAAGCATGGGAAGAGGGCCACAAAGATGCAGGGTCTAGTCATGAGACCTTGCCATCCTTGATCATGATCAAAACTAAATTCTTTGTTGTCCCATGCCAAATTCTCCTCGCCACGGCGAATATGCTACACCATCGACAGCATACTGACGACGCCCATTCGTGCAAAGACCATGAATTTTGTCCTTTAGCAAATTCTGTCGATGCTCTAGTTTGGTCGGTCGCCTCTCCAGGTCAATGATGGCAAAATACTTCGCCTCAGCTCCCTCCAGGCGGCACTTACTCTTCCACCTTTGACACTTAAAACTCCAGCGAGGTGAGGCGACGATTCGACTCAAAAGCAGCGAGCCTATCCACCTTGGATTTGAGGGAGAGGTATGCAGAAGCGAGGAACATATGGAACTTGCTAAGAGAAGCACCTATGGCATCGATAAAGCAGCGCTCAGAGAGATAACTCGATCTGAAAAAAAAAAGTAAAGTCAGAGAAAGTTCATCAACAACGAGGATGATTGAGGGCACCTACATGGACGAGGCTCATACGGCCTCGCCCTAACAATTTGAGTGGTGGTGCCTCCTCGAGCGATCTCGCGATGGAGATCACTTATGCGACCCACTAGCTTAATCAATCTCGAAACCAGTAGATGAAGTTAGGGGTCCTTCCCGCAAGAAGGAGACATGTGGAGGGCCCCACTAGAAGAAGCTGTCACATCCTAAGTATATGAAGGAGCTCGCAGAATATGAGATACCTTAGGGGCAAATATTTGAATGGACCCCTTAGGAGGAATACCAGGAGGAGGTGTATGTAATCTCACCATCTCGGAAGGCAAACTGCTCGTCGTTGTGGGAAGCATGCCGAGAGAAGGATCAAGGTTTTCCATTGATCATTGGCTAGCCCAGGTAACGGGGTACATCTAGGGAGATTCTAGGGCAAGGTCTTGCGGTAGGAGAGGTCTTGTAGGAGGCAAGATCCCTCACCACCTTTTGAGGATGGCACCTCACCCTCCTCATCTGTGTGAGGCAAATATTCACCATATGACACGATCTACACCTGAAGTTGGCAAGATAAGGCGATCACGGGAGTCTCGGAAGGGTCGCGAGTTGCAGGGAGCCAATGATTCAGACCCTAAGGAACAAAGGAAATGCACGTTGACCCCTCCCTCGAAGGTTCCCCATTTTCCAAGCTCGTGAATTCCTTCTGTTTAGCTCATCTTTGGCTTTTGGATGAGAAGTTCATATAAACTTTTGGGTTTGTGGTGAGACCTCCTCGCTGCAGCTTGCGGGTTTCGTTTATAGGCAATCAAGTTTTTATCTCTCTCTTGTTTAGACTAGAATTGGGGTGTTTGGACATCTTAGCCTAAATTACACAATCCATAACTTTTTTTGTTTTTCCCCCTGATTTCTTTGCTGCATTATATAATCCTTATATTGAGAAATCTTATTCAAGATAAATTGAAAGCGAAAACCACTAAAACCACATTTTTTCTCTGAAAAATTAAATCATTGTTACTAGCGCCCAATGTTAGGTATTAACATTGATGGTAGTATAAAATGCTGAATTTTTTTATTTTTTGTAATTTTTGTTTTGTAGCCATTAATTTTTGTTTGTTATTTTGTTATGAACTCGAAAACTAAAAAAATGTATAAAATAATTAAAATTTTAAAAATGCATGTTTTCTTTTATTTTGTCACTTCTCTTGTTTTGATTTGTATGTTGTTTAAAAAAACTGCATAGCTATAATTGCAAATTTCAAGTATGATTAGGTTTATCTTTTCAAGATTAAATATAATGTTTAATTTAATTTTCAAGTCTCTTAAACCATTATATTATCAAGCCTTGAAAACTATCTTACAATATGCAATGAATTTGATTGTAGCGCACATGTGTAGGAATGGTTAGCATGCCTCTAAGTATGAGTAATGATTTATGTTTGATAATGATTCATTCACTCAGTAATGTTGATAACCTACATGTGTTGTTAATCTTAGCCTTGCATGATGTTGTAGTGTAATAGTATGATAAAATTAAATGCGTAAATAAATTACCTACACAATATTGAATTGTTTATTGCAATTTTTTGTTTTTCATGCAATTATTTATCAGAGAAAAGTGGTTTAAAAATTAAAATGTTATTGTATGCAAAACAAGTGAACACAAATTCCTTAGTCACTAAAATAAAAATCAAATAAAATTGACAAGGAAAACTTCACCAAGCACTACTCACCCTACTGAAAAGTCTTAATAAGCATTGTGAGGTTGAGCACCTTGGAAAAGAATTGTAAAGTGTCTTGTAGCAAACAAATTATCACCACTTCTGTTAGTACACTGAATCACAATAAATAAAAGTAAAAATAGTAAATGTGATCCTCCAAGCACTACTTTGCACCCTGATCAGTCTTAATAAGAATTGTGTGTGCAAAGCACCTTGGTAGTTGTAGTTCTTATTCTTATTCATTGTAATATTATGGAAGTAAATTATTTATGTATTTTAATATTGTGTCTATTCTATTACACACTCATGTGTTTTGATTAATGCACTCGTATTCTTTATCATAATGCTTCTTGTACACATCATTATCTTATATAAAACATATACTCATGAGAATTGGACCCTAACGCACATCTACACAATTCTTTACAATCTTTAATAAAATGCACTAGATATAAATGCATGATCGGTACAATGTTTAAGTATACTTGAAATGCAAATTTAATAACATTGTAGTCTCCTATCTTGTTTTGATAAATTATATCATGAGTGCATATATTTTATATAGCATATCTTGGTTTTAAACTCCAAAATATCTTCTTTTAAAGACTACACCTCTAATATTATATATGTTTTTCCTTTCCAAAAAGTTGTTTTTTTTCATATTTCAAGAATGCTTAATCATATTTTCCGATGCATTACTATTTGCGCTTGATCATGATTAGTTGTTAATTCAAAAGTGGTAATTATAAACTTACAAATTTTTTTCTCTACATAGGACAAAAAAAACTTATTGTTAAACACTCAACCCCGCCCTCTTTTGATAATACCAAAATGTGGAGAATAACTTTAAAGAAATATACCATTTATGATATCTGGGAGCACAATATAGGAAGCATCTATGTAGGGGGAGCATCCATTAAGGGGGAGTATACACGTTTATCAAGCTTATCACTTACTATAAACACCACTCATGTTATATTTGATCTATTTCTTCCTAGAAGATTTGTTATTATCAAAAGGGGGAATATGTTGGAACATGCGTTCCGCATCTCTTGGCTTGAGAATAAAAAATCTCATTGTGTATTTGATCATACATATTTTAGGTGTTGTGTGCAGGTTTATAGGTGTGAAGTTACAAGAACTCCAATCTGAGTGTGCAGGTTTACAGGTGTTGTGTGCAGGTTTACCCAACGCCAAAGGAATATATTGCTAGGAAAACTCAAAACTCCAAGAAAGAAAATGCTAAAATGCCTTAGAGTGTGTTGTGATCCTTTGAGATCTAACAAAATTTATATATATACATTTTAATGTCTTGATGTTCTGAAATTTCATTTCATCTCACTTATCATGTTATACCTTGCTGTACTTTCTTTCACATTTATTGTCTGTGCAATTCATCTTAGTATATAGGGTTCTGACTCCTTCAAATAGGGGGAGATTGTTAGGTATTGTAGCCACAATAACCTTAATTTGAAGAAGTATCCCTTGAACTAAGATGAATTGATATTGTATTTGATACTGTTTTCCAGTTATATGTATGCAGGATGCTCATTGCTATGTACAAACAAAGGTCAGGTTTTAGCGAGTCATAAACACAGGCCTACGCAATGTAATCCCTCATTGTGTAGACCAAGGTGTTGACTCATATGAAATCTCTCTCTTGGAATGTACTTTACACTCAAGTACTAAGGAAAAGCTTAAATTCAAAGGTTGCTGAAATCAGAAGTAGAAGAACTCTATCTAAGTATTTTCATCGAATAAGCCTAAGATTATTCGACGAATTCGTCGAGACATTAGCAGGTCTCGACGATATCACTCGAACAGATATTCGGTTAGATTGTTTATTTTCGTCGACGAATGCCTAAGATTAGTCGACGAAGTCGTCAAGGAAAATCATTCATTCGACGAAATCGTCGAGAACAAGCGAGCCTGTCGACGAAATGTATAATCTCCTCATCTCTCAATCTCCAAGATATCTCTAAGTATTGTCGTCGAATAATTTCTTCCTTTCGACAAATTCGTCAAATCAATGGCTTCTCTCGACGAATGCCGACATTGCGCGATTTCCGTCTGTCTGTCTGTTTAGGGCTTTCTTCCACGTGGTCATCTACCTTAAGCCTCGCTTATAGCCGTTGAGGGAGAAGTCTATAAATACATAAGAGATGATTTCTTCTAACCCTAATCGTGCAAATCATTCATTCCAAAAAGAATCCCGTCGGCTCGTGCGCTCGTTCTCGTAAAAGACGATCTACAGTCCCTGATCAGTTTTGTGCTCGATTCCCTTGTAAGTTCTCATATAACAAGATCTCTGTGCTTGGATTGATTCGATACTCCTCTAGATCTTGTTGGGTGATTAATTGTCCAGATCAAAGCTTTCAAGAAACAAGGTGTTCCTCTTCCTTTCTCAAGTTCTGAAATTCATTTCTCAAGGAAGAAGAAGATCCACTAATTCAGATCTGAAGAAGTAGAATCTTTAGGAGATTCTCAAAGATTGGATTCTATAACCCAAGTTGTTTATATTATCTTTTACAAACACTTGTAGGAAGTTTATCTTCCAAATTTGTGTAGATCCTAGGTTAAAAGGATCGAGTGTGTAGGAGAGCCTGTTCTCCGAGTTTGTATGAGTAGTTTGCTCCGTGCTTGTAGGAGTTGTGAACTCTTAGTTGTAAGATTTGTATAATCTGAGATTGGTGAAGTAGCCGAATCTAGCCTTGGAGTGCTAGATAGGTGATGCGGGAAAGTGGACTACCCACATCGGGGAACCACTATAAAACTTTTGTGTTGTGATGTGTTTGCTTTTCTATGCGCTTTTATTTAAAAATTTCGATTCCACCTAAAAGCCATATAATTCACCTATTAACCCCCCTCTAAGTGATTTAGGTAGCAACTAGATACTTTCAATTGGTATCAGAGGGAGGTTGTTCGATAAAGGTTAACACCTTGAACAAGATCTCCTCATCTAGTTGCAAGAGCAAGTATGTCTGGAATGGAAAGATCCACGGATTCCTCCGTCAAGTTGCCCGTGTGCACCAAGGAAAACTTCCCCATGTGGAACGTGAGAGCAGAGATGTTCATGGAAGCTATAGATCCCATATTGTTTCTAGTTATTTAAGAAGGACCATTTGTTCCCATGACAACCTCCATTGGCTGTCCTTCCAAGCTTGTGCCAAAGAAAATTTCTGAAATGACTGAAGATGAGATTATCTTAGTCAACCTGGACAAGGAAGCTAAGAGCATTCTAGCTAATGCAATTGATGGTTCTACATTCAAGCAACTTGTTCACTATACAATGGCCAGGGAAATGTGTGACTCTCTAATAGCTCTTATGGAAGAATCAAAGGAAGAATGAGACATTGTAGCTGAGAAAAAGACCAGGACCTTGAGTGACAGTGATTCAAGCTATTCAGATCTAGAAGATGAAACACTTCTTGGACTGACTGCCCTATCTGAGTCAGAAGGGGAAATACATGATGAAACCCATCCTGAATAGGTATGCATAAGGGCACCTCTATCTGTCACAGACTCTGAAGCTGAGACAAGCTCATCAAAAAATGATGACATGTCTAATCTGGTGAATCAGTATGATGCTCTCTTAGTAGCTCTTGAAAAAAGCAAGAAGTTGATTAAATCTCAGGCTGAAGAAATCAGTATCCTTAAGCCCTTCGAATCACAAGTAAATGAGAAAACCTAGGAGGTGATTAGTTGATTCAATGAGCTCATTCTACTTCGGATGAAGTCTTATGCTCAGGAAAGAACAATCAAGTCTCTAGAGAAGAAGCTTTATATGGAAAGAAAGCTAGTGGCTCAATTCCCTAAACCTAAATCAATTGATTCTTGGAATACAGGGAAAAGCACAGCTAAAGCTCAGACTCATACCACCTCTCAAAAGGTGTTGACTCCCTCTAAAAGGTCTGATCATGACAGTATCCATGATCACTGGAAGACTGGAAGTTGCTATAGTAGGGAGAATATTCCTAACTATGCTAGAAGAAAGGGAATGGTAATGAGCGCCCCGAAATCTCCCCATGAAGAAATCCAAATGGCCCATCCTGGACCATTTGTATTTTGTGCTCCAGCTCCTACATTCAAGGATAAGGAAGCATCATCTTCCAAATCTGTTTCAGCAAGGAAGCAAGCTGGGTGCAACATCGTAACCAACCCTCACTTGAACATATCTGATGCCATCAACACCATAAGAGCTTCAAAGCTATCATCTATTGCTGTTTAACAGATAAAGTCAAGTAGGAATGATTCTGATAGAGTACCCAATCTATCCTTTGTTGTGAAAGATTAGAAGAATGTTGCTGCCTTCTCAACTGAAAACAAGCATTATGATGCTACTTGCAAATCAAGAAATACTCGGAAGAGAAGGTACAACATCCATGAATGATGGTGCTGTGGTAAAGTGGGATACTTTGCTATCGACTCTTGGCATAACCCTTGTGTGCCTAATGTAAAGAAGAGCCTTTCTGCTAGAGCTGTAGTAGGTAGAAATACTTATTATTATGCTAACATGAACCTAGGACCCAAATCGGCTTGGGTTCCTAAGGGCAATTGATTGTTGATTGCAGGTATGTCCAAAGGCCAATACAAATCCTATATGGTACTTGGACATCGGATGTTCTCGGAACATGACCGGAACAAGAATCCTATTACAAGATTGTACCCCATTGAAAGATGGTCCAAAAGTCATCTTTGGCGGATCTGATCGGGGAATTACTAAAGGCTACGGTATGATTACGAATGGTATAGTTTCTTTCACAGACATGGCGTATGTTAAAGGATTACAACATAATCTCATTAGCATAAGTCAACTATGTGACAAAGGCTATATGGCAGAATTC
Source organism: Dactylorhiza incarnata (assembly GCA_033032865.1). Classification (NCBI taxonomy): domain Eukaryota; kingdom Viridiplantae; phylum Streptophyta; class Magnoliopsida; order Asparagales; family Orchidaceae; genus Dactylorhiza; species Dactylorhiza incarnata. The sequence goes on along the minus strand of JAWHQI010000415.1, from coordinate 204,052 downwards.
TACAAGGACAAGTGCTTGTTAAAGTCGTCTGACACATCAGAAATGATTTTAATAGGCATTCAGAGTAGAAATATTTTCTGCTTAAATTTTATTTTTTTAGATTCATCTACATCAGTATGCTTTATGGCAAAAGATAGTGCATCTCTCTGCGATCAATGACATAAGAGATTAGCACATATAAATTTCAAAACAATAAACATGTTATTTTCTCACAACTTGGTTCGTAATGCACCTGATGTTAAGTGCATTAAAGAGAGACCTTGTCATGCATGCCAAATGGGCAAGCAGACTCGGGCTAACTTTAAGAGCATTATTGGCATTCATTCTTCTATATATTTATATCTGCTCCATATGGATCTATTTGGTCCCATGCCAGATAGAAGCTTAGGAGGTAAAGCTTATACAATAGTTATTGTTGATGACTACTCATGTTTTTCTTGGGTATTCTTTCTAAAACATAAGTCAGATACCTTTGACTCTTTCACCAATTTTTTCAGGAAAATTCAGAATGAATTAAACTGCTCCGTAGTCCAAATCAGAAGTGATAACGGGACATAATTCAAATCTGGGGCTATGTCTGAATTTTGTGAAAGCCTATGTATATTTCATGTGTTTTCCTCTCCTCATACTCCACAACAAAATGGAGTTGCTGAGAGAAAGAATAGAACACACATAGAGGCAAGCAGAACAATGCTGAATGATTCTTCTCTTCCAGAATACTTCTGGGCAGAAGCAGTCAACACTGCCTGTCACGTGCAAAATCAAGCATTAATCAATAAGAATCATCATAAGACCCCTTATGAACTTCTAAAAAACAGGCAACCAACTATATCATATTTTAGAATCTTTGGCAGTAAATGCTATGTTCTGAACAACGGGAAGTATTACAAAACTAAGTTTAATGAAAAATGTTTTGAAGGTACTTTCGTAGGGTATAGTAGCCATAGTAAGGCATATAGGATTTTCAACAAGAATACACTGGTTGTAGAAGAATCAATTAATGTTGTTTTTGATGAGACGAGTATGCTTCACAGCAAGACCTCTAGTGTTTATGTTGAAGATGCAGATGCTAGTATGAAACTAATAGAACTGAACTTGGAAAAAGACATTGAGGAAGATGTCCCAGGAACAATTTCTGTTGGCGATACTATCACTCCTAAAGAAGAAGAAGACCTCCAAGAAGTGGAAGATGTACCACAAGCAGATGTACCTATTGTCAATGGACATGGAAGAAACCTGGTGACTAGACATCAAAGGGATCATCCCATTGTTCAAATCATCGGAGAAACACATGTTGGGTTTAGAACCAGAAAAGGTACTGCTAATCAAGTTTTGCACATGAGTTTTCTCTCTCAGGTTGAACCAAAGAAATTTGATGAAGCCAAAGAGGATGCATCATGGATAATCACAATGCAAGAGGAGCTCAATCAGTTCAAATGATGCAAAGTCTGGAAGTTGGTGCCAATACCCAAAGGTCAGAACGAGATCGAAACTAAATGGGTGTACAGAAACAAGATGGATGAAGACGGCATAATCATTAAAAACAAAGCCAGACTTGTAGCCCAAGGTTACCGACAAGAAGAAGGGATCTACTACGATCAAAGTTATGCCCCAATAGCAAGGTTCGAGGTAATCAAGTTGTTTCTAGCATATGCGGCTCACAAAGGATTTAAAGTCTATCAAATCGACGTAAAGTCAGCCTTCCTTAATGGTAACTTAAAGGAAGAAGTATACATAGAACAACCCCTAGGTTTTGTTTGCTCCTCTCTACCTGATTATGTTTACTTCCTTTGTAAAGCATTATATGGTCTCAAACAAGCTCTCCGAGCTTGGTATGAGACACTCTCTACCTTTCTTCTTGAGAACAAGTTCACAAGAGAAAAGATAGATACGACATTATTTCTTAAGGAAGTAAAAGGCAAGATATTGCTAGTGCATATTTATCTCGATGACATTATTTTCAGTTCTACGGATGAACCTTTGCAAAAAGTTTTCTAACTTAATGCAAGGGAAATTTGAACTGAGTAGTATTGGTGAGCTGAAATATTTCTTAGGACTTCAGGTGAAGCAATCTGAAGATGGAATTTTCATCTCTCAGACGAAGTTCACCAAAGAGTTAATTAAGAAATTCGGAATGGAGAATGATACCTCAATGAGGACTCCAATAGGCTCAAGTATGAATCTAGACAAGGATGAAAATGGTAACCTTTTGATGAATCCAAATACAGAAGCATAATTGGGTCCTTGCTCTACCTCACTGCTAGTAGACCAGATATAATGTTTTCCATATGCGTTTGTGCTAGATTTCAAGTGAACTCTAAGGAATCTCATTACTCCGCTGCAAAGAGGATTTTAAAATATCATAAAGGCACACTAAATCTTGGTCTATGGTACCCAAGAAGTAATGACTTCGAGCTTACAGGTTTTTCAGATGCTGACTTTGCATGTAGCAGGGATGACAGGAAGAGCACTTCTGAGACATGCCAATTCCTTGGAAAGAGGCTTGTCTTGTGGAGTAGTAAGAAACAGAATTATGTAGCAATCACAACGGCTGAATCGGAGTACATCTCCACAGGCAGTTGTTGTGCACAACTTCTGTGGATCAGGATCAGCTCGAAGACTAAAACTTGAAGCTGAAGGAGATTCCAATGTTCTGTGACTCATCAAGTGCAATTGCAATAGTCAATAATCCAGTATCTCACAGTAGGACAAAGCACATAAAAATCCGTTATCATTTCATCCGGGAGCATGTGGAGAACATGGACATCAACCATTGTTATGTCCCAACAGACAAACAAATTGCAGACATCTTCACAAAGCCGCTCGATGAATCCAAGTTCAACAACTTCAAGCTAGAACATGGCATGCTGAACAAAGAATATTGATCAAGGCAGCATAATCAAAGACAACACGACATCTACCAAATTCACTTAAGAAGTCAAGAAGTTACTCGACGAATTCGTCGAATACATACTCATCTTCCGACAAAAATGACTTTTCGTCGACTCATCTCGATGAATCGGAGCTTCATCACAAACTGTTTCGTCAACTGTTTATTCGCATACCACTATATAAATCTTCTTATTGGATCTGAAGAATCGTCTATATGCAAAAGGTACATTTATATTCTTTTAATTCAAATCAAAACATTATCATATATATATGTGAATAAACGATTTCAAAGGTCACGCTTTCTCTCCCTCGCAGAACATCCCGACGGTTCGTCTCCTTCCTTCGACTCGATTTCTCCCAATGACTCGCCTTCTCCCGACGATTCGCCTCCACCTTCCAACTCCATCTCCTCCGTCGACTCCTCCTTTTGACTTGCATTAACCAACCTCCCTCCATCGTCGAATTCAATCACTGATCTAAATCGCCAATTTGTTCCATCCGACAACTGCAATGTCTCAGAAGAGTTCAGGGCTGCTACAGGTAGGGCGAGAGTTAGTGCGCACTAGATTTTCCGACGCACCAGATGAGTTTCGAAACATCATTCTATGTCAAGAGGAAGCCAGCCTATCCTTCGTGCTTGAACATCCATGTCGTGGTCTTGAGAGGGATGTGTTAGAATTTTTCAAGCATGCTAGTCTCCGACGAAGTGGAGAGGTGATCAAGTCCAAAGTCAGAAATCAAACGATCAAATTAAATCCATCAAGATTTACAAGATTCCTTCAACTGCCAGTCATTGAAGAAGAGGACCCCCTTCATGATCAAGATTATACAAGAACTTTATTATTCTGTGGTTTGCCTAGGGGAAGAACTTCAATTAGGCGCAAGAATATGAATGGAGAAGGAAAACTCCTCTCTAACATCCTGGGTAAGGTATTGCTCTGCAAGATAGGCTCACATGACTACATGTCTAGTGAAATGTTCCAATTAGCAGTAGCTATAATCTGCAGAAAAATAGTTGATTGGGGTCAAGTTCTATTTCACAAAATAAAAGCAAGCTTGGTGGCCCCAAATTTTGGTAGAATTATAAGTCTCTACTTGAATCAGATGGATGGTGATCAGTTTGATATGAGGTCTGGTTATCCCATTCACCACCTCAAGAAGATAGATTCTTCTATCATGGACAGATGGGAAAGGGTGATTATAAGGCCCGGTCTCAAGCAGCATGTTGCTCCCGAACCCCCTCAAGGTGATCCAGTCAAAACTCCACCTCCAGCAAATACTCCACCTCCAGTAAATACTCCACCACCAATCAATACTCCACCACCAGTCAACACTCCACCACTAGTCAGTACTCCACCTCCTATCAGTACTCTACCTCCAGTCATCACTCCTCCTCCCCAGCTAGAGATCACCACAGTGCCAGCCCCTGTAGTCCCATCTACTGAGAAGGAAATCTCCCATTCACCTGCAATACCCATTCAACAAGGACCATATTCATCAGTATCAGTTCAATCAATCATACAAAGCTAGTTTGCTGCTTGTGTCTCAGGTATCGAGAAGAGTCTCAACCTGATCCCTGGCCATTACTCAGAAAAGATTCTTCCCAGAGATCAAGAACAATTGCTTAAGGTTGATGACAATGATGATGTTGATGACAATGATGATGATGAGGACAATGATGATGCTCCAGATCCAGAGGGGGCTAGACTTAAATCTACACCAGAAAGGTTCTCCCCGAAGGTTCTGAGGTGGAGATATTCAGAGAAAACATAGAAGCTCTAGCGGAGAAATCTGAAGGACTGCCTTCTTCCCAAGCAAAAGAAGGTTTGCAGGCAAGAGATGAGTTACCTAACCAAGGGGGAGCTCAATCAAACGAGTTTATTTTCAATGATGAAAACTTTGGCACTCCTTCTCCTCAAAGTGTGCATGTGCCTGTGCCATCTACTTCCAACAGTGAGCTGCTCCAGACCATGGAGGCACTGATCAAGTCTGAAGCGGAACACTTTGAATTTTCTTTAAAGCAGGTCTTCAAGAAAGTAAAAGTAGTTGAGAAAGACGTGAATGATGGCATGGCAATAAACCATAATATGTCTAAAATGAAAACTGATTTAGACAAGTTGTTCTCAACTAGAGCTGATGTGGTGAAAACCACCAATGAAGGACTGCAAGCTATCCCTGAAAATTCCAATTATCTGTTGACAGGCCAGGGAAAAATTTATGAACAGAGTGATAACATTCGAGATGATATCATCTCAGACATGTCCCAATTCAAGAATGAAGTTCTCCAAAGTATATCTGCCTTCAAAGATGAAGTTCTCCAGACTGTAACTGAAGAAGTCAGAAAGGGGGAGGAGAGAATAATAGTTCAACTACATGATCAGCACAGAGAAATGGAAAGTAAGTTCACAGAGGCAAATATTGAACATCATCAAGGCCTAAACTGGCTTTATGAAACATTTATAAGTGGTCCTCAGCAGTGGTCTGCAGAACAAGTGCCATCCTCAGATCAGTTCCCATCCTCCGAGCAGTTTCAGCCAGCTGTAGGTTCATATGAAGAATTTCCTGTCAACCCTCCATCTCAATATACTCAGCTGTGGTCTGATGCTGCAGATGTTCCTGAGCCTTCTGTGCCTGCTCCCAAGAAAAGAAAATTAGATGAAGGAACATCCTCTTGCAGAGCTGTAAATTCTCCAAGCAGAAATCCAAATATAGTGATCAGAGAGCCGGTAGATGAAAGACGGGTCGGTCAAGAAGTCTGGAGCCCAACTTCCAAAGCCATTATCCTGGACAACTACAATCTTTTGGAGATTGGAAATATCAAACCTCATGAATACTACAGCCAGGAAGAGTACAATATGTATAAAGCTGCCAAGCTCACAAGAAAAATCCATTTCAGAATTAACGGTCACAACAATCCAACAACACCTCCTCTTCCTCCCAGATATTACCCAAAGCCAAAGGAATATTTTGCTAGGCAAACTCAGAAGTCCAAGAAAGAAAAGGCTAAAATTCCTTAGTGTGTGCTGTGATCCGTTGAAATCTAAAAAAATTTATATATATACATTTTAATGTCTTGATGTTCTGATATTTCATTTCATCTCACTTATCATGTTATACCTTGCTGTACTTTCTTTCACATTTATTGTCTGTGCAATTCATCTTAGTATATAGGGTTTTGACTCTTTCAAATAGGGGGAGATTGTTGGATATTGTAGCCATAATAACCTTAATTTGAAGAAGTGTCCCTTGAACTAAGATGAATTGATATTGTATTTGATACTGTTTTCCAGTTATATGTATGCAGGATGCTCATTGCTATGTACAAACCAAGGTCAGGTTTCAGTGAGTCGTAAACAAAGGCCTACGTAATGTAATCCCTCATTGTGTATACCAAGGTGTTGACTCATATGAAATTTCTCTCTTGGAATGTACTTTACACTCAAGTACTAACGAAAAGCTTAAAGTGAAAGGTTGCTCAAATCAAAAGTAGAAGAACTTTGTCTAAGTATTTTCGTCGAATAAGCCTAAAGTTATTCGACGAATTCGTCGAGACATTAGTAGGTCTCGACGATATCACTCGAACAGATATTCATTTAGATTGTTTATTTTCGTCGATGAATGACTACGATTAGTCGATGAAGTCGTCGAGGAAAATCTTTCATTCGACGAAATCGTCGAGAACAAGCGCGCCTGTCGACGAAGTGTATAATCTCCTCATCTCTCAATCTCCAAGATATCTCTAAGTATTGTCGTCGAATAATTTCTTCCTTTTGACAAATTAGTCGAATCAATGGGTTCTCTCGACGAATGCCGACAGAGCACCATTTCTGTCCATCTGTCTGTTTAGGGCTTTCTTCCACGTGGTCATCTATCCTTAAGCCTCGCTTATTGCCATTGAGGGATAAGTCTATAAATACATAAGAGATGATTTCTTCTAACCCTTATCGTGCAAATCATTCATTCCAAAAAGAATGTCATCGACTCGTGCGCTCGTTCTCATAAAAGACGATCTACAGTCGCCGATCAGTTTTATGCTCGATTCCCTTGCATGTTCTCACTTAACAAGATCTATGTGCTTGGATTGATTCGATACTCTTCTACATCTTGTTGGGTAATTAAGAGTCCAGATCAAAGCTTTCAAGAAACAAGGTCTTCCTCTTCCTTTCTCAAGTTCTGAAATTCATTTCTCAGGGAAAAGAAGACCCACTGATTCAGATCTGAAGAAGTAGAATCTATAAGAGATTCTCAAAGATTGGATTCTATAATCCAAGTTGCTTATATTATCTTTTACAAACACTTGTAGGAAGTTTATCTTCCGAGTTTGTGTAGATCCTAGGTTAAAAGGATCGAGTATGTAAGAGAGCTTGTTCTCCGAGTTTGTAGGAGTAGTTGTCTCCGAGCGTGTAGGAGTTGTGAACTCTAAGTTGTAAGATTTGTATAATCTGAGATTGGTGAAGTAGCCGAATCTAGCCTTGGAGTGCTAGATAGGCGAGGCAGGAAAGTGGACTACCCACATCGGGGAACCACTATAAAACTCTTGTGTTGTGCTGTGTTTGCTTTTCTGTGCACTTTTATTTAAAAATTTCAATTCCGCCTAAAAGCCATAGAATTCACATATTCACCCCCCTCTAGGTGATTTAGGTAGCAACTAGATACTTTCATGCTAGAGTACGAATGTTGACTTAAAGGTGCTAACGTCGACGCTAGAGATACCTTCGTGCGCTAGTGTATCGTCTTGAAGAGCAAATGATCGTCTTGACAATACATGTAGTCGGGAATGACATATCTTGCTGAAATATTTACTTAAACTATAGGAAATCATATTCCAAAAATCACCATTAATTTCCAGAGGTTAATTATGCTCTAAAAAGTGTCAATCCATAGTTTTAGAAATTTTTATGTTATTTTGATCATAAACATTTCACATATATATAAATGTGACAAATACTTCTAAAAGGATTTCACTAGAAAACTAAAACCCAAATAATTTCATTAAATTCACACAGACGTATCTTGACCTAAATAACCAAAGACAGAGATTTGGATTTTTCCTAAGTGATTTATGTTTGCTCGGAAGTCCGGGACCTCTCTTTTCCAGTTAGAATGGCCAGTTCCAGCGGTCTCAATTATGGGAGACTGCCTAGACCGCCTGCCTCCTTTCTGACATTATTCATAAGGCATAAGTGGTCAGATTCCAGGGAGATCGCCAGACCGCGTGGTCTGTGAAAGATATGGGTTCTCAATGATCTATACCTAGAGGGGGGGGGGATTAGGTGTTTTCAAAATTTCTTTGCTACTTTAAATTAAATCTATCATATCACAAAAGCAACATAGAAAACACAATAATTTATAGTGGTTCCCTGCAAGTAAATGTGTCTAGAGGTAGTCCACTATCCCTCCCACCTATCTAGAGGTGTGCTAGACTAGGCAACTTCTCCAACTCAGATCTTACAACTCAGGTTCACACAGGACTCTACAAGGCTCGTACTTTACAAGTCCTACAAACTCAGATCTTCAGCAAGATCCTACTAGACTTAGGTTCACCAAGAACCCTACAAACTCAGATTTATCACTAGATCCTACCAACTAAGACTCACAAAAAGCCCTACAAAGTAATACATAATTGTTGTTGTAGATGAGAAGACTTCAGAAAATGAACACTTGAAAAACAGATCTTCATATTCTTCTAAGCCCAAGGATTTTGTGGATCATTGAACCTTTCTTCAGAATCTTCTGTAGAACTTCACAGCCCAGCAACAATGAAGACTTCTTCTTCTCTTCAAAGAATATGTTCGAGAGTGAAAACTTGAGAGAGTTCTGGACAAGAAGTGTATCCTGTAAATAAAATTATCTTCTTTTATATCCTCTACAATCTTGCATAAAACCCCTTACTGATTATTCCATAATCAATTTCTCATTTGAAAACATTTTGCAGAATTGGAAATTCTTTGTCATTATTACTAGCCCTTCTTAGAACTTGCAGATGTTGGATCGGTAGGCGCCCTTAGAAGGGGGGGGGGGTGAATAAGGGTTTTAAAAACTTTATTATATTTTGTTATATTTGAAATTACAAGAGAGGAAAAGAAGAAATCAAGCAGATTAATTGAAATAAAATTGAGACATCATTTTATTAATATGAAAAAAGAGAGTTTACAAAACTTGATTTCTTATGACGCTAGAAATCAAAGGTGAATAATAAAACTCTTTTTGTTTTCTATCCCGACTCGCATCCCCACGAACTAATGGCCCTAACCTATCCTTCCCCGGATACGGCCTCAAGCTGCTTTAGCCAATCCTTCCCCGGATATGGCCTCGAGCACCCCCTAGACCTAACTTAGATCTAGTCGCCAACATGAGGCGAGTTTCTGCCCTACGTCCTACCAAGACCTAGTCGCCAACATGAGGCGAGTTCACTAACGGATTACAGAAAAAGATGTGAATTAAAAGGACAATAATATGAAAATATCCCTCTTGAAGAACTTTTGAAGTTGGTGACGAAGGACCACTTTAGTATAAGTGTTGATGAAGCGATCTTCGGTCGGATTCGGTGTGAAGAAATCCTTCTTCAGAAATTCGTGGAACATTGGTGGGAGATCACTTTTTGGTAAAGTAAGGTTCTGGAATTCTAGCACTTCACCTCTCTCAAAATCTGTGTTGAAAACGAGAGAAGAGGCCTCCTTTTATAGGAGTGAGCGCTAGTGCCTGCGGTAGATCCTGCGCTAGTGCTACCACTGGTGCTATCTGAAAGTGCACATTTAACCTCACTAGAATTCTCTAGAGGGGGGGTGAATAGAGATTTAAAAAATACTTTGTGCTATTATATATATATATGTAACAATCACAGATTTAGGCTTCCCACACACCAACAAGAATTAAGCAAGTAAAGAAGAAAAATAGCAAGAAGAAAATCACAGCACAACACAAAGAAATATTGTGGTTCCCCAAACTTTGGGTAGTCCACTCTTCTACCTCCTTGGTAGGAATTCACTAACTTGCACTGAGTCTTTTGATAAGGAGACTCTTAGAACCAGACTGAGTCTTTTGATAAGGAGACTGTAAGAACCAAACTGAGTCTTTTGGTAAGGAGACTCTTAGAACTACTACAACTGAATTTTTTGAAGAGAGATTCTAAGAACTCTTTTACACAATTTGAAAATAGAATGAGAAGAAGAAGTAGAACAAGTAGAAGAACAGAAAATGATATATGTAAGAAAGAATCTTCTTCCTAGCAAGAAGATTAGAAGCACATGTTTCGTGAATATGATCTCTATTCTATAGTGAGAAGGAGATTGTAAGCTTTTCTCTCTTTTGTGAGATCTTTCAGAATTTGCAGCAGAATGGCTTGAGAAGATGAAGGCTTTTTCTTTGCTGCAGCACACTATCTCTTTTCTCAATTTTCTCACTCTTCACTTGGGAGCTCCTCCTCTTTTTCAAATGTATATGGTGGATCACTAATTGTCATTCTCTGCCGACCTCCTCCTTATTTATATCTCTGTATAAAATATATTGCTAAAGGAGAATAATCAATTTAGCAGATAGAGAAATAGAAAGAGATAAGAGTTTCCATAATCAATATTTCTGTAGAAGGAAAAGAATTCATTCTGATTTCAAATAATATCCATAATAATCTTAATCAAATTAGCCAAGAATCAAATAGAAGGAAAGGCTGATTCAAAATGGCTATAAAAGAATAATATCATTCCATAAAAATCAGATCTACAGAAAGAAGGAAAGAGATCTGGCATGTTTTTGAATTTCTTATAGATATCGATGTGCGTCGATTACTATTCGACGTAAACATCGATTTCATCCTGGCTGGACGTCGAGAGGAGAATAAGGAAGGTGCGTCGACAAAGGTGGGTCGACTTTATCAAATGCGTCGACTAGAAGTCAGAGGTACGTCGACTATGATTACGTCAAATTCTTCTAAGAGTTACTTCGACTCATTCTGAGAGAAACGTCGACTATATTTCGACGTTGCGTCGAATACTATTCGACGCATATTTACTTAGCCTAATAATTCATACTTAGAATTTATATTCTTCTTAATTCTAAGGGTTAAGATAAATCATTTCGCCAACAATCTCCCCCTATTTATCCTAACCCTATTTAGAGAGAAATTATATCAGTATTTAATCAACTCAGCAAGACATTCATATAGATTAGAAATATGTTAAATAATCAGAAGAAGATAGAATAAGAAATTATATAAACAAGTTTCATGTTCAGTTGACTAATCAGTATTTAAGCATAGACAATTGTTCAAACAGAGTATATCATCATTGTTCAGGGGTAGGAGGAGTTTTTCTTTTCCTAGTGAATACTTTTGTGGGTTGCTCCTTCTCAGTAGCAGGTGATTCCCTCAGCTCCCCCTGAGTCTCAGCAATTTGCTCCCCCTGGGATGGAACTTCTTTTCAGCCTTCTACTTCTTCAGTTTCCTTTTCATTTCCAGTTTCAGGTATAACAACATTTGGCTCCCCCTGAGTCTCAGCTCCCTTTTCAGCTTCATTCTCTTCTCTACTTGCCTCCCCTTGTAATAGAATCACTTGTTGAGTAGTTTCTCTTTCTATATTGAGTAGTACCTCTGTTAGGTGCTCTTCACTATGTAGCTCAGGTACAACTTCATTCTCAATGATCTTGAGTAGTGCAAGACTATCATTCTTTGAAGTAGAAAGAGACTTGTGAGAGAGAGATTTATGACTGGAGAGCTGCTCTTCAACTAACCTCTCCCCCTTCTTGACCTTCTTAGCCAAGGAGGTTAAGAAAGATCTGGTGACCTTAGAGGAAGAGATAGAGGTCTTCAGGCTTTGCATAGAGGCACTGACCCCATCTATTTGGGTCTGCATGTGTAATATGGACGAGTGAATTTGAGAGCAGTGTCCATCCAGCATGTCCTGAAATCTTTGGGCTGCTGATTGGATACATTGGGTGATGAGGTTGTCAGTGGATGGAGATGGTTCATGTTGTGTTGGAGGAGGAGGAGTCAGTTGATGTGTAGGAGAGATAGGAGGATATGGAGTCCTTTCAGGAATGGCGCCAGGCTTGGGAATTTGCCTGGTCCATTTTGAGAAGAGAGCAATGGACATCCTTTTGCCTGGAGGGATGGGAATTCCTTTTGACTTGCATAGGTCAGGGAAGGAGTGGAAGAGAACTTGGCTCCTTTAGGGGTATTGGCTTATCATACCAATTTTCTTTAGTGATGTTGCAGAAATAGTGTTCATAATAAAAGGAAATGGATTGAGAAGACTTTTTGGAAAAGGAGACATTTCTGTTAGATTGGTTGCGTCGATACGATTTCGACGTATGTTTAAAGTTGCGTCGAGTGGAAGTCGACGCTTCCTTCATTCTGTGGTTACTTTTAGTCGAAGCATAGGAGATAATGCGTCGATTGGAAGTCGAGGTATTTTGGTGTCTGCGTTGATTAGAAATCGATGAATTATTTGAGTTGTATTGAGTAGAATTCGATGTACGGCGATAATGATTCGACGCAAATTTGTTTCTTTTCTGAGGATATTTTCCTATGATTCCTTCATATATAGTGGGACTATTTTTGTTAAAAACAGCGGTTGTTTGTGATCTTTCTCCTGTCAAATGATTTTCCCTAGTGAAGTGAATAGGATGTCTCCAGACAAGTTTGCTGGGTGATTGAGGTTTGGGTTCTAAGTCAGTGCTATATTCTAGTTGTCTAAATCTATCCGTGAGATTGTTAGAGATATTCTTGAGCTTCTGACTTCTGCCATTTAGAGAGTCTTCAAAAGCTTTTGCCTTTGCTAGCTCATCTCTTAGTGCTTGATTTTCAGTATTGATTTTATTTAGTTGTTCCTCTGAGAGTCCTAGACTGAGCTCATAGTTTTTATATTGTGTACTCATTTGTTTGAGATTGTTTAGTTCATTTCTTAGTTCCTTTACTTCTTTCTCAGATTTGACTAGATCTAAACAGAGTTCTTTGAAACTATTTTTGAAATGAGTGGAAGAGAAATCTATATCATGAAATAAATTTACCAGAGATGTATCTTCAGGCTTTTCAATGGCCATCAAACATGTTTCCTCTTGCTTAGCCTTTTCCTGATCATCTTCAGATGAGGTACTTCCTTCAGATTCTGAATCACTCCATGATTGAGCAATGAACCCTTTCTCTTTCTTCTTCTTCTTCTTCTTTAGATCTGTTCTTTTCAGATCTTTCGTATTGCTGATCTCTTTAGGACATTCAGGTGCAATGTGTCCAGGTTTCCTGCAAGAATAACAGATAATCTCTTTATTAGGAGTTTGTCATACCTGGTTTTCGAGTCTCTCCTTCTGGATCCTTCTGTTTTGATCCACTTCTTGAACCTTCTGGCCAGTAGACTGATCAGCTCTTCTTCATTTGTAGAGGGTTCACCTTCAGTAGCCTTCAAAGCAATGCACTTTTCTTTTGAGAGTGGAGGAGCCTTTTCTTTCTCTTCTTTCTCAGCTCTTGTTTTCAACAGTTGTTCATAAGATCTTAATTTACCCAACAGGACATCTGTTGAGATTTCTTTTTGACTTCTGGAGTCTTTAATTGGCCAGATTCTTGAATCCCAAGAGCTAGGGAAGCAAGTTAGCAATTTGTCATTTATCTCAGTGAGAGATATGTCCTTCTCAAGTGTTTTTAGCTCATTTATTATGAGGCTAAATCTGACATACATGTCAACAACACTTTCATTTTCTTTCTTCTGGAAGTTTTCATATTGAGAGATGAGTAATGCCTTTTTATCCTTCCTCTCATCAGCACTCCCTTCTACCATTTTATTGAGAGCTTCCCATATTTCCTTAGCTGACTCATATTCAGCAATCTTTTGGAAGATTTCATCTGATAGGGTTGGGACTAAGATATTCATAACCTTGGCATCACATGCTTGAGCTTTCTTTTCTTCATCTGTCCATTCAGCCTTTGGAGCAAGTGTTTGTGTGACCTTTCCACTTGATTCCTTCTTGAATGGCTTGGGAGGACCTGTCATAATAACATCAAATAATTCTCCATCAATAGAGTTTAGATAAATTTTAATTCTTATTTTCCAAAGTGCAAACATTTCAAGGTTGCAAATTGGTGGTCTGGTGGAAGCATAATCTTTGATTTGTGCCATGTGAAAAATAATTTTTAGAAATATATATATAAGAAGAGGTAGGATCTTTTTGATCAAGGAGTTAACCTTTTTAGATCAACCTGGCTCTGATACCAATTGAAAGTGCACAGTTAACCTCACTAGAATTCTCTAGAGGGGGGTGAATAGAGATTTAAAAAAATACTTTGTGTTATTATATATATATATGTAACAATCACAAATTTAGGCTTCCCACACACCAACAAGAATTAAGCAAGTAAAGAAGAAAAATAGCAAGAAAAAAATCACAGCACAACACAAAGAAATATAGTGGTTCCCCAAACTTTGGGTAGTCCACTCTTCTACCCCCTTGGTAAGAATTCACTAACTTGCACTGAGTCTTTTGATAAGGAGACTCTTAGAACCAGACTGAGTCTTTTGATAAGGAGACTCTTAGAACCAAACTGAGTCTTTTGGTAAGGTGACTCTTAGAACCACTACAACTGAATTTTTTGAAGAGAGATTCTAAAAACTCTTTTACACAATTTGAAAATAGAATGAGAAGAAGAAGTAGAACAAGTAGAAGAACAGAAAATGATATATGTAAGAAAGAATCTTCTTCCTAGCAAGAAGATTAGAAGCACACGTTTAGTGAATATGATCTCTCTTCTATAGTGAGAAGGAGATTGTAATCTTTTCTCTCTTTTGTGAGAGCTTTCAGAATTTGCAGCAGAATGGCTTGAGAAGATGAAGGCTTTTTCTTTGCTGCATCACACTATCTCTTTTCTCAATTTTCTGACTCTTCACTTGGGAGCTCTTCCTCTTTTTCAAATGTATATGGTGGATCACTTCTTGTCATTCTCTGCCGACCTCCTCCTTATTTATAGATCTGTTTAAAATATATTGCTAAAGGAGAATAATCAATTTAGCAGACAGAGAAATAGAAAGAGATAAGAGTTTCCATAATCAATATTTTTGTAGAAGGAAAAGAATTCATTCTGATTTCAAATAATATCCATAATAATCTTAATCAAATTATCCAAGAATCAAATAGAAGGAAAGGCTGATTCAGAACGACTATAAAAGAATAATATCATTCCATAAAAATCAGATCTACAGAAAGAAGGAAAGAGATCTGGCGTGTTTTTGAATTTCTTATAGATATCGACGTGCGTCGATTGCTATTCGAGGTAAATGTTGATTTCATCCTGGCTGGACGTCGAAAGGAGAATAAGGAAGGTGCGTCGACAAAGGTGCGTCGACTTTATCAAATGCGTCGACTAGAAGTCAGAGGTACGTCGACTATGATTACGTCGATTTCTTCTAAGAGTTACTTCGACTCATTCTGAGAGAAACGTCGACTATATTTCGACGTTGCGTCGAATACTATTCGACGCATATTTACTTAGCCTAATAATTAATACTTAGAATTTATATTCTTCTTAATTCTAGGGGTTAAGATAAATCATTTCCCCAACACTATCCTATATTAGGGAATATTCTCCGCTCACATATCTTCATTCCAGGGAAACTCCACCGCCTTGCCTCTTGTGCTCCACGCTACCCCCTACGCTATCTGCTACTACCTGGCTTTAGTGCTTTCTAAAAATGCTGCCGGAATTATGCTAATCATCGCTAGCGCCGGGCGCTAGGTGCTACCGCAGGCGCTAGTGGGCATGTTGGAATTATTGGCTCAATTTTGGGGGCAACCTTCTTATGTTATCCTTGAGTCATATGGACTTGTTTCCTTCACACATAAGCACACAAGATCAAATACACATAGGATTTGTTATTCTCAAACCTAGGAGATGTGGAAGACCATGTTCCAACAAACTCCCCCTTTTGATAATAACAAATCCATTAATGATAAATCAGAGCATTAATATATAAGCATGATGAAACCTACTTGTGTGTGTGTGTGAAAGTGATGACTTAGGATAATTGTCATTTTTTGGTATTTAGAATTGCTCCCCCTAAATACATGCTCCCCTTAAGTGAATGTTCCCCTATTATGTAAGCTGTCAATTTAATTAAACATGTTAGTTTTCAATTTTGATAAAGGTGAATATTTATCATGATCGTTCTCCCGCTTTTGTTATTAGCAAAAGTGGGTAAGGAAGCAAGAGACACAAAAAGGATTTTTGATAATAAGATAAGGCATGATTGAGCTTTTGAGAGGAAAGGAAATGATAAGGTTTTTTATAATAATTTTCATAGAAATAAATCAGAGTTTGTAGCATTAGTATTTTCATAGAAATAAATCATAGTTTTTAGCATAAGTATTTTTATAGAAATAAATCAGAGTTTTTAGCATAAGTATTTTCTTAGAAGTAAATCAAAGTTTTTAGCTTAAAAGGAATAATATAACATTTACCAAGCAAGTCTACCATTTAAAAAAATTTGAAGTTTGAAGACTTGAGATAAGCATACAAAGTACACAAGGTAAACGTAATGTTGCGGAAGACTTATAAGATTACAACAAACACCCTTTCATAAGACATGACGATGCATAAGAAGAAATATGAGTGAAAGTCTAACATGAAAAAGATGTTGTTTGTAAATCATTTTTTAAGTTTGATAATAAAGTAACCAAGCATGAAAGAAATGTATCAAGAAGAAGCTACTACAACGTTATTCCAATTTACAAATTCAAAACATTCCAAACATTGTAGAGAGCATGCTAGGTTATCTAGTGCATTTAGATATAAAGAGTAGTATAGAATTTGCATTAGGATCCAATACTCATGAGAATAAGTGTTATGGAAGATAATGATGTGCACATAAGTGTATTTTTAAGAGAGCAAACAAATATTTTAATAAAAAAACAAGACATATTTAGAGTAAAGTGCACAATAAAACACAAATAAGTTTACTTCCACACCCATTAAAGCATATAGAAAAGAATAAGTGGTGTAAAAAAAGTTTATAGTTTGCACAAGATACTTTACTATTCTTTCCAAGGTGCTCAACCTCACAATGCTCATTAAGACTTATTAGGAGGTTCAAGTAGTGCTTGGTGGAGTTATCTTTGTTATTTTATTTTATTCATTTTTTGTTTTGTACAAAGTTCTCTGAATACACCTGTTTCGCAAACCAATGAAATTTTGAAAGCACAACCACTTTTCTTAAATTTAAGAGTATAAATAAAAGTAGTGTAGGTAAGATACTTGTGCAAATTTAATTATTGTACAATTATAATACACAAGCAAGCATTCTTAGATTAAGAGCATATGTAGACTTTCCCGCAATAAGTGAGTGAATAAAGATCATTATCAAACATATAACATTTACTCATACTTAGAGGCATGCTAAGCTTAGTTCTACACAACACTATTTCAATAAAATTTATGCACTTGTGATTAGATATATCAAAGCATGATAAAAACATTGTTCAAGGTAGTTTGAAAAAATAAATTTCAACATTGAAGAAGTTTTAAATGATAGATTAAATCATTCTTGATTTTCACAATAAAGTCCATACAGTTTTTTTGTGATAATTTTTATGTTTTATATTTTTGTATTTGATTTTTGCATTTAGGAATAAAAATTAGACTCAAAAAATATTTTTGGTAATTATGCTTTTGTATTTTTTTTATTTTGTTTTAATTTTTCAAAAATCAATCAAAAATAGAAATGCAAAAATAATAGTGCATATAATAAATCATATTTTTAGGAATTTAATAAAAATTTAAAAATGTAGAAAACCAGACCCAAGCGATACCGCTCGCGCTAACGATAACGCTGCTTTAGTTAAATCTCCTTTCCCTTGTCATTTCGATCATTACTCCTGAAGTTCTCCCGAAAAACCCTAGCAGATAACGCAACCCATGCATAGATCTAAGGTAAATCTTCATCATTACTTATGATTTATTGTGTTAAACTTGGATTTTGATGTTGAAGATGAAGATTTTTGAAGTTATCAAGTGGTTTAGTTGATAGATCTAAAATGTTTGATCCTTTCATTTTTAAAGAGTGGAACTAGGACAAATCTTTATCATTTTTGTTCAAAAATTTGATGTTTATGTTTGTGATGAAGATTTATGAACTCTTTAAAAAAACTTTTGATTTTGATGATAGATCTATAAGAAGGTTAGATCAAAAGAAGATCTTGATTATTTTGATATTTGTTTTTCATTTTGAATTTTTATGAAGATTTCTACTTTTAATTTTAGCTTAGATAATGTGAGATTCTTGGATCTAGCTATTAGAGAATGGTTAGGGTTTGGTAATATTGTATAGTAGATAGATCTTAGTATTTTATATCAGAGGACTAGCACCGGCGCTACTGCAAGCGCTAGTGCTTGCGCCAGGCGCTAGATCTAGCGCCGACACTAATGATTCTTCTTAAATTTTAATTTCCCTTATATTGTTGCAGATGGCTCCTGGATTGAAAGGGAAGAAAAGTGCAGAGATGGCAATGGAGGCTGCAGCGGTGGGTGTCCCTCGTTATGTGGAATTTTCTCTACCACAACACTATCATATAATGCAGTTATTTGTAGCGTCAGAAATATCAAATGTTTTTCATCCGGATGCATTTTCCTCAGTTTTTATTCGAGAGTTTTATAGACATTTGGAAGACCCATCGCATACTGATCTGGATGTGGGAGTGCAGTCCAAAGTGCAGGGGCACATGGTTGCAATTACACATGAAAACCTGAGGGCGGTGTTTGGATTGACGGAGCATCCAAATTGGTTGGAGATAGTTGAGAAGTTTAGGCTTGATAGGGATTGGACTCAGGTTAATTTGGTGGTACATAATAGGGCATGCAAGAGTCTGATCTCCTCTGTGTCGACACTTATAGTAGATGCTCTAGTAGTTTTGGATGCATTACGCCACACTATTATGCTGAAGTTAGGTGATACAGCGAAGGTCACAGCACAACTTAGTTATGTCTCCTATTTCATTTTGGAGGAGGAGAAATTTGATGTGGCTGACTTGTTACTCTCATTGATTCATTACTCATATAAGTTGCAGTAACCTTCCCGCCAGAGATATAATAACTTGCCCCTTAGTGGCATCATACAAAGGCTCATTCTAACGATGTACCCTTCTATTGAGATTGGTTTTTATCTAACGAATTGTTTTCCTCCTATCTACAGCACCTCACACCTACGAGCTACATCACTCCAAGATGAGCCATCAATGTCTACTCGACCACCACTCCGGCGAGGAGCATCAGCCCGAGTGACACGGGATGGTTCATTTTATCTATTTTGAGATGATATGGGAGAGCAGATGATACGGGTGGAGGACGATATATCATAGGTAAAGAAGGATGTGTCCGGGATGAAGAAGATGTTGAAATTTATGATCAATGTCTTAAAGCTGAAACCGTCATCACTAGAAAGAAGGGAATGGGATAGCCCTGCAGAGGATCCTCCAAGACATTCTGTTCGGCAAACTCACAGACGACGATCACCAAGTCCGAGTGTGGAAGAGGAAGATGAGGCAGAGGTGTGGAATTGGAAGGACCTGAGGGTAACTAAGTTTTTCAGTTTAGTAATAATACAGGAGTTGAAGACAAGATTTTGGGCACTTTCTGCTAGCGCTGGCGCTACTAGCTAGTGCTAGGCGCTATCTATTTTGTTTAATTTTGTTGTCTTTGGATGTTTGGTTGTCTATATCTGGTCCTTATTTAATATTTTTTAAAAATTTGTCTTACTTTTTTATTTATAAATTTTAAATCATATGAAGTGGAGATTTTTAAGCAAATTTGAAATTATTTGAAATCATATGATTTGAGATTTCAATATCACATACTAACTTTTGAATTCAATTTTTATATAGGTAATGAGTTTAGGAAGGATAGATTGGTCATCAAAAACAAAAAGTGTGACTTTAAATTTGATAATTTGATTTATTAATTTTTAGGTTATAAAATCTTACATCTACATGATGACCATACCATGATAGCTTTTAGAAATAAGAAAAAACAAAATATAAGATAATGGCCATTGAAGCATATTATGAAGTAGAAATTTGAATATTTGATTTTGAAAGAATTCTACTTCATGTATTTGATGATATCTTATTGAACAAAAGATTTAGGTATCCAAAGGGTACCAAGCGTGGTTGTTCCTTTGGTTACTCAAATATATCGTGTTGGTTTGTATGTAGATAGAGATGAATGGGTCTATTCATGTGAAGTTAATATTTCATTTTTAAATTTTGGGCCTCCATTCAAACCTTGGTTTAGTGTTATTCTTATACATCAAAATTTCGTTGTGATTATTTTTATTTTGAAGATTAGGATTGAAAGTATTGTTTATAGGAAATTTGTGTAAATTTAATTTTAAGTTAGGAGAAACATGATTTTGTAAATAATGGTGACTTTAATTTTGATTTACAAATACTTTGTGTTTCTTACTCCCATTATTAGGCTTATTTAAGATATTCATATTCATATTCAACTTGTTTTTAGATGTAGCTTGATATTGTGAATTTGTATTTATAATTTTCATAAGCAAGTTGATTTTTGATTTTAATTCATCATTCTTGATTTTTAGATTATGCCTAGCTTTATTATAAGCTATTGTGCTATTTTTAAGAGTAGAAACAATAGAGTCAATATGATTGTGATAGTCATTTCTAAATTTCTTTAATGTTTCGTCCATCTCTTTAATTTCAATTTTATAATTTTGTCATGTAGCACAATGGCTTTTCAAAGATGAATTTTCTAAAAATAATTTTTCATTTTGTTCTTTTACAATTAATAGTTCTTTTTCAAGATCCTTGAATTTTTTATTAATATTATTACAATCAAAACAAGGTTTTAAGATTTCAACTTTTGGGCAAGATGGAGAAGCCATGTCGTATTTTGATTCTGAATTAGTTCTTAAACTTTTATTTTCTAAACGTAATTTTTTATTAGCCATTTTCAATTTCTCATCCTACGTTTAGCAATTTTTAGTATATGGAAATAAGAAGAGGAATTAGACTTTCTTACAGCGCTATCGGAAGGTGAAGTTCCTTTGTCGTCTTTTAGGCCTTCCTCCTTCGTAGATGAAATTTCATCTTCTTTTTCTCTTGATGTATTGTTCTCTTCGTCTAAGACACTTTCCATGATTTCCATGATTTTGCTATGAGAGAGAGATCTTCTTGAATAATGGTGGATGCTTTTTTGTCCTTCTCCTCCTGTGTTTGTTCCATACCTATGAGAGGAAGATCATTCATTTCTTCAAGAAATTTCCATATCTTGTATGCACTAGAAAAAATATATATTAATTTGAAAACTTCATTTGATAGACCACAAAATAAATAGTGTTTGGCTTTAGCATTTAGAAAACGTTCTTTTTTATTTGATTCATCCGCTGGTCTAACTATTGCTAAAGTCCATGCTTCGATATCTACAGTTTTAATAAATTTTTCAATTAAAATTTTCCATCCTTTATAATTTGTCCCTTTAAATAAAGGTGGCGCTAGTGATTTTTCTTCTTCATAAAAATTTACCCCACTAATAGAAGCGAGATCATGAGACGCCATATATTCCTGGTTGTTAAGCAGATTGGAATAAAACCGCTCTGATACCACTTGTTAGATCGTTTGGCGCACTTAGAGGGGGTGAATAAGGGTTTTAAAAACCTTTATTATATTTTGTTATATTTGAAATTACAAGAGAGGAAAATAAGAAATCAAGCAGATTAATTGAATTAAAATTGATACATCATTTTATTAATTTGAAAAAAGAGAGTTTACAAAACTTGATTTCTTATGACGCTAGAAATCGAAGGCGAATAATAAAACACTTTTTGTTTTCTATCCCGACTCACATCCCCATAAACTGGTGTCCCTAGCCTATCCTTCCCCGGATACGGCCTCAAGCTGCTCTAGCCAATCATTCCCCGGATATGGCCTCTAGCACCCCCTAGACCTAACCTAGATCTAGTCGCTAACATGAGGCGAGTTTCTGCCCTAAGTCTTACCCAGACCTTGTCGCCAACACGAGGCGAGTTCACTAACGAATTACATAAAAGGATGTGAATTAAAAGGACAATAATATGAAAAATCTCCCTCTTGAAGAACTTCTGAAGTTGGTGAAGAAGGACCGATGTAGTATAAGCATTGATGAAGCGATCTTCGGTCCGATCCGGCGTGAATAAATCCTCCTTCAGAAATTCGTGGAACTTTGGTGGGAGAACACTTTTCAGCAGAGTAAGGGTTTGGAATTCTACCACTTCACCTCTCTCAAACTTTAGTGGTGAAAACAAGAGAAGAGGCCTCCTTTTATAGGAGTGAGTGCTAGCGCCTGCGCTAGCGCTATCGCCAACGCAATCCCATATTAGGGAATGTTCTCCACGCGTGTATCTATATTCCAGGGAAACTCCACCGCCTTGCCTATTGTGCTCTGCGCCACAGCCTGCGCTATCCACTACCGCATGGCGCTAGTGCTTTCTAAAAATGCTTTCGGAATTGCGCTAATAATCGCTAGCGCCAGGCACTAGGTGCTACCGCCGGCGCTAGTGGGCATGTTGGAATTATTGGCTCAATTTTGTGGGCAACCTTCTTATGTTATCCTTGAGTCATATGGACTTGTTTCCTGCACACTTAAGCACACAAGATCAAATACACATAGGATTTGTTATTCTCAAACATAGGAGATGCGGAAGACCATGTTCCAACAGCAGAGAATATAAATAATAAATATCTTTCTTAACTACAGTGTAACGGCTATATTCTGCAGAGAATATTTCATTTATGACTCCTTGATTTGTGCGCAATATTGGAGGCGTACGCGTTCGCTGATTATTCAATTCCAACAATGTATGTGCATTAAATGCAACTCTGTAATCTGTCAAGACGATATTGTTACTTCAAGACGATATCATCTTGATCAACAGATATTTTTCACGACGATGTCGTCGATATACTTTGTACTTCAGTACTTGGCTGGTTATCTTAATGAGATTGCTTCTTCTAGACAATATCGCCGAGATACTTCATTATTTTCAATATGTCTCTGATCTTCAAAGTAGTATGCTTCCATTAAGTCGACATACATCCTTCTTGAAGGCTTGATGTAATTTCTCAATGATATTACTTCTTCTTGACGATATCGTCGAGATATTCCTCTTCATAAGAAATAGACTTTCCTCAAAATGATGATGTCTTGATCTTTTAGATGATATGAGGTATTTAAACTGATGTTTGTATTCATGATTCCTTCTTCATAACTTAATGAGTCAAGTCATGAATCATCAAGGCTATATCTCTTCTTCACGATGACGTCGTCGAAACATCTAGACTTGGTCTTTCTCTTCTATTAGTTCTCTTCAAGACGATATCTTTGAGATATGAACTTAGCTTTCTCCATGACAGGCATACTTCAAGACGATGGCGTTGTCATCTGAACTTGGTTTTATCTACAACGAGCTTTCTTCATCCTTCAAGACGATGTGCTTTTATCAAGACGATATCGTCGAAACTATTTCGTCGATATGATACTTTTCTCCACGATTCCTCTACTGAGTCTTGAGATGATATTTTACTTGGTTGATTTTATTTACTTTTATCGTTTATATACTAGTGATATAGCTTTGATGTATCTGTCATATCATGAACTTAAATAGAATATCAAAAATAACTTGACTTATCTATACTTGTATTTCTTCTTCAAATCTAGAGATATGAAAGGCATAATACCCAACAATCTCCCCCTATTTGAAGAAGCCAGAACTTATAAGCATATGTAGGTCATACTAGCAAATATAATAATTGACAATAAATTTGGAAAATGATCACTGCATATACTAATTCATGACAGTCCAATACATTAACAATATATATCAAATACATGAATGTAAGGCATAGAAGTGTGCAAGTGATTTCTAATAGCCTTCTTCTTTTCAATCCTTTTGAATATCTTTGCCTTTTTCAGAAGGTCATGCCTTCTTTGATTGCTTAACTTCTTTTTGTTTCTGCCTTTGCCTTTCAAAGTAATTTAGGGGCTTGGGATGATATCTGAGAGGTACATGTGCAGGTACTGACTTATCTCCCCTTTTTATCTTGTTCCAATAATCCCTTCTATCAGCTTCACTCATTTCATCTTTGTGCCATTCATCTGAGTTGTAGAAGGTGCCCCCATCAAGCTTTCCTTGTTGGAACCAATTCTAGGTATTTAAAATGATGTCTCTAGAGCAAGGGCTCCATTCTTCAAAGTTTGGATTTTTCTTAACCTCTTCCATTCTCCCCCTTTTAGCTTCTTGCTCTTCAGGGTCAACAAAGTGCCGTTTACTTTTCCTGATTTGCCTGCTTCCAGTTGCAGGCTCATCAAGAAAATACTCTTGATATTTCTCAGGCACTTGATACTCTTCTTCAGGGGCCTCAGGCATTGCACTGTGAGGAGCTTCTGCAGGGAGATTGCCTTGAGGAATTGGATGTTGATAGGCAATCCCATATTCAATAGGTTCAAGCTCAATGGAGAATCTAACTTTATTAGCTAGCCACATGGCATGGTGGCTTGACATTATCTCCCCTTTTCTGGCTTCTGAAAATAGTTCTTTGGAGAGGGATGCCTGAGAAGCCTGAATTTGTTTAGTCAGTAGATTGTTTAGATTGCCAATGGCATCCATAAGAGTTCCCTGAGATGTTCTGATGGCTTGATTAAAAGAATTGGAAAGATAATCTTGGGTTACTTGAAATTGGTGCAGTAGAGTGTCACCAACGTTGTTTACTAACTCTTGAGAAATTTAAGCAGAGGATGAAATTCTTTGAAGTAGAGTATTCACTACGTCTTTAAAGTCATTGTAAGAGTCACTCTAATTCTCAATAATTGCTTGTTGATTATCTCTGAGAGTGTGCATTCTATCCAGCATTATATTAAGCTACTATCCAAGCAGACGGGCTGCTTCATTGATATGTACTATTTCATTCCCTGGGATAGCAACAACATTGGCATCAGTGTGATACACATTTGCATTCTGATGACTTATATGCTGAATATCTTTTTGAAGGACATCTATCCTGGAAGAAAGATCATTTCTGCAGCTTGTGACAGCCTGATGTACATAGGTCTCAAATTTTTCTCTTTGCCAGTTCAACATGCCTTCCATGTGAGATAGGAAATCAGGCAATGGAACTGTGGGAGTTGTGCTGGGTAGATGATGTGGGTCAACTTCTATTATTTGAGGTGAAGGCAGTATTGTTGTCAGACCTGTATGCTCCCCCTCTATTGGTGCAGGGGTTTCTGAGGGGTGATCATGTTCTTCAACATCTGGATGACTGCTTGGGTCTCTTTCAGGAAGCTCCAGATGAGTTGGATCCACATCCTCTAGGGATTTCTTCTCTTGCAGGATCCCCCTCAACTGGAGGCAGGGATTCTTGAGGAACTTGAGATTCTGTGATAGGGGACTTTGGGCCTTGATCAGAAG
Organism: Dactylorhiza incarnata; assembly: GCA_033032865.1. Classification (NCBI taxonomy): domain Eukaryota; kingdom Viridiplantae; phylum Streptophyta; class Magnoliopsida; order Asparagales; family Orchidaceae; genus Dactylorhiza; species Dactylorhiza incarnata. Next base: position 178,733 of record JAWHQI010000415.1, on the reverse strand, counting down.
ACTCACTTACATCTTTCTTTGTAAACCTTTTCTCCCACCTGCTCACTGTTCTGACATCTATTTTCTTGAGATAATGGAGAGGAAATGATTCTGAATTTTTTAGAAGATGTGGGATGGTATTCGAGAGATATAAGGATAGAATTCTTCAAAATTTTGGAGAGTTGAGGTTGTCTGAAATCATGTAGAACAATAACTTTCCCCAATCAGTCCTTTTATTTAAGATTACTCTGACCATAATCTCAAACATTCCTTTTGAGACTCGATCATGCGAGCCGGTCTTACAAAGCAGTACCTTTCCGAGGATGAATGTCAGTAGTTTGCCTTGCCTATTCATCTGCATTCTGTGCAGGCTGCCGCGGGGTTTGGTTTCAAAACCACACCATTTCAATCCTTCACAGACATCAGAGTCAGTGATGTCTGCTTCTGTCTCATCCTTTGCAAAGGTAGTAAGTTGTAGCACTGTGGATAGACTTTCAGCAGTCATTTGAATGTGCTACCCTAACACAACGGTTCGGATTTCCTTTTCTGATTTGTGAAATGCGGCATTTTCAAAGAACACTGAGACGGCTGAATAGTAGATACGGGTTGGCTATGTGAGGAGGTATTCTAATTCCAATGTGTATATAAGAGTTATAACCATATCCAGGTCTTCCTCTATCTGCTCAAAACCTCCTTTTAAAAGCTCTCCTCCGGAAGGGAGTTTCTCATCATTCTTCTTTGGTGCCATTTCATTAGCAGAGGGTTGTCGTATGAAGGAAGAAGAAAGAAGGATTCTAGGGTTTTGTGTGTATGTGATCTCTATGCTTACAATGCCTAATATAAAAGTAATGCATTGGGAAGGTAAAGAGGCACGTACCAATTCAAATCCTCTTGTATTGTTTTGAAGATCTCATAATTGCGGCGCAATCATGACAATGTTGAGTTTTATGATGTCATTTTGTCGGTCTGGAGTGCCGTCGAGAGTATCGTCGAGATGTCTGTATTCGTGTCGTCGAGATTTGGATGTTGTCGTCGGGACTTCAATAATGTCGTTGTTATTGATTAAGACGATATTCTTTGAGAGGCTATTTTGCTCTAGGGGACATAAGTTGTGCCTTCTGGTGTTCCTGTCTTCAAAATCTATGATTTTCACATCACTTTAAGGTGGACCTTGTTTGAGATCCAGCCTATCGAAATATGGCATACTTACTAAAGAGGAATATAATGGATTCAACATACCCAATTTCAAGAACTTAACATGCCCAATTCAATTTTGAATTGATTGAATTTTGACTCATCAAGGGGTTTAGTGAAAATGTCAGCAATCTGCCTCTCAGTATTGAAATACTCAAGGCAGATGTCCTCTTTTTCAACATGCGCCCTAATGAAATGATATCTAATTTCAATATGCTTTGTTCTACTCTGTGCCACGGGATTTTTGGCAATTAAGATGGCACTTGAGGAATCACAAAAGAGAGGTGTTCTCTTGATGTGCAGATTATAATCCTCTAATTGGTGTTGAATCCACAGGAGTTGTGCACAGCAACTACCAGCTGAAATGTATTCTGATTCATCTATGGAGATGGCAATGATGTTTTGCTTTTTGCTACTCTAGGACATAAGCCTTCTCCCTAGGAACTGCAAGTTCCTGAAGTGCTTTTTATGTCTTCTTTGTACCCAGCAAAAGTCTGCATCAGAATATCCACACAGCTCAAAATCATCTGACTTAGGATACCAGAGCCCTAGATTTGGAGTACCCTTCAAATACCTCAGAATTCTCTTTACAGCTGAGTAGTGAGATTCTTTGGGGTTCACTTGATATCTTGCACAGACACATGTGACAAACATGATGTCTGGCCTACCTGCAGTAAGATAGAGCAATGAGCCAATTATGCTTCTATACATGGAATCATTATAGAGTATCCCCTTTTCATCCTTGTCTAGAGACACAGTAGAGCCCATAGGAGTTCTCATAGGTGTGGAGTTCTCCATACCAAATTTCTTTATGATATCCAAGGTAAACTTGGTCTGAGAAATAAAAATTCCTTCCTCAGATTGCTTTACTTGGAGACCTAAGAAATACATTAGCTCTCCCATACTGCTCATTTCAAATTTACTTTGCATGAGTTTAGCAAACTTTTTTCAAAGACTCCCACCTGTTGATCCAAATATAATGTCATCAACATATATCTGGACCAAAAGGATCTGGCCCTTCAACACTCTCAAGAAAAGAGTCTTATCTATTTTTCCTCTTAAGAATTTGTTTTCAAAGAGAAAGGTAGACAGTGTCTCATACCTGTCCCTTGGGGCTTGCTTTAGCCCATATAAGGCTTTCATGAGGAAATTTACATGATTAGTAAAGTTTGGAGAGATAAAACCTGGTGGTTGAGCTACATAAACTTATTCTTTTAGATTTCCATTTAGGAATGTTGATTTGACATCCATTTGAAAAACTTTGAACCCCTTGTATGCAGCATAGGCTAGAAAGAGTCTGATGGCTTCCAATCTAGCAATATGTGCAAATGTCTGATCAAAGTCCATGCCTTCCTCCTTCCTGTATCCTTGAGATACCAGTCTTGCCTTATTCTTTATAATCAGTCCAGCTTCATCCATCTTATTTCTGTAAACCCACTTTGTCCCAATGATATTGTGCCTTTGTGGCCTTGGGACAAGTTTCCATACCTTGCACTTTTTGAACTGATTTAGCTCTTCTTGCATAGCTATAACCCAGAATTGGTCTTTGTTAGCCTCCTCAAATTTCTTGGGCTCAAATTGGGATAGAAAAACTAAGATGCAAGTTTTCATTTAGTGCATTTCTCCTTGTTCTCACTCCATCAGTAAGCTCACCAATTATCTGATTTGTTGGATGATTTCTATGATGTCTCATAGAAGTAGGCATTACTCTTGTTGGTTCTCTGGTTTCAGCAACTTCTTCAGCTCCTGCTTCAATGTGCACATTTAGGGGATTTGGCTCCTCAATAAACTTTTCAACTAATTCTGGAATAGAGTCCATTGTGGAGGACTTATTCTTCTCAACTGGTTCTTCCTCTCTGATTTTGATGTTCTCTAATCTTTCATCAATTCCCCCATTGGATGAACTAGAAAAAGGATTATGCAGCATGCTGCTCTCATCAAAAATTATATGAACAGATTCCTCAATTGTAAGAGCACTCTTATTGAAGACTCTGTAGGCCTTGATATGCTTGATATATCCTACGAAGACAACTTCATAGCTCTTTTCAAAGAATTTGGTAATGTAGTGCTTATTGTTTTTCAGTACATAGCATTTACTTACAAAGATTTTGAAGTAAGCAAGTGTTGGCTTCCTATTCTTAATCAGCTCATAAGGAGTCTTATTATAATTCTTATTGATGAGTGCTCTATTTTGCACATGACAAGCAGTGTTAACTGCCTCAGCCCAGAGGTATTCTGGGAGAGAGGAGTCACTTAGCAGGGTCCTTCCAGCTTAAATAAGTGTTCTATTTTTTCTCTCATCCACCCCATTCTGTTGTGGAGTTCTAGGAGAAGAAAACTCTTGTAAGATACCTTCTTCTTCACAGAATTTGGTCATTGACCCGGACTGAAATTCAGTTCCATGATCACTTCTAATTTTGACCGCAGAGCTGCTGACTTCATTCTGAATTTGTTTGACAAAATTCTTGAATGTACTTAGGGTATCAGACTTGTGTTTCAAAAAGAATACCCAGGAAAATATAGAATGATCATCAACAATAACCAATGTATATGCCATTACTCTTAAGTTGAGTACTGCCATAGGACCAAATAAGTCCATATGAGTAGGTATAGGCACCTAGTGGATTATTTGTCCTGTATGCTTCTAAATGAAGTTCTTGTCTGCTTGCCCATTTGGCATATAGGACAAGGACTCATCTCTAAGCAATCCAGCTTAGGAGCATCTCTTACCAAATTCTCTGCCATTAATTTCTTGAGAGACTTGTAGTTAAAGTGGGCTAGTCTCTTATGCCACTTTACACAATCAGGCACTCCAACATTTACTACAAGACATACATGCTCATTTTTCCTAATGCAAATGAAATTTAGACAATAAATATTTCCACTCCTAGTACCTGTTAGAATGGATTCATTCTCACAGTCCTTGATCAGGCACTTATCCTTGTGGAAGGAAACAACATATCCCAAGTCACATAACTGACTTATGCTTATAAGGTTATGTTGTAACCCTTCCGCATACGCTACTCTTGTGATAGTGATACTGTCATTTGTGATTTTACCATAGCACTTGACTACACCTCTGTCAGATCCTCCAAATTTGACTTTGGGTTCATCTTCTACAGGTGTAAACTCCTTCAATAGGCTTCTTGTTCCAGTCATATGCCCGGAACATCCACTGTCCAAGTACCACACGGGATTCTTGGTGGTCTTTGGACATACCTGCAAGACAACTACACTTCCTGAGGAACCCAATTTCTCTTGGGTCATAGGTTCTTGTTAGGGAATGATTTGGTAGCATGCTTTCTGGATGTCATGTGGGAATGATTCTGAATAGTTCGATTGAACCAACAGTCTAGGGCAAAGTGCCCTACCTTTCCACAACACCAACATTCAAATCTATTATATCTAAATTTTCTTGTATTGTCATAACTAACTGAGTTAGGCTGTTTCTTAACAGCTGTCCTTCCCTTCTTAGAAGCTGAAAGGTTCTCCCCAACATGACAACTTTTGAAAGCCTTTACTGGAGGATTCTTTTGGGGTACAGATAAAGAACTTTTCCCAAGGAAAGTTTGTCTTTCACTCAGCCAGGTAGAAGGAAGCTTAAGTCCACTGTCAATCTTCTGGCTTTCTTTGCATCCATAGATGTTGCTGTGATCATATGAGATTGTGGGTATAATCACTTTTCAAAATATTGTCTTTCCTTGGGTAGATTTCCCTATGTTTTCACCTTGAGTATAGCCCAAACCTTGCTTATTTGTTTGTAAAAAGCTATCAATCAAGGGAAGAACTGTTTGTGGCTTAGCATAACTATCCACAATTTTCTTTTCCTTAAGAAGCTTATCCTCCAGTTCTTTAATTTTATTATTCTTGTGCTTGGTGACTTAAGTTAAGGTGTTGATACTCAGTGGCGAGATACCAGGTGGAGTGATTGACAATTTGGTGTTTTCTTGAGCTAGCTTAGTTACTTTCTCAAGCAATTCATCTCTTTTCCCACTCAAGGAGATGATCTCTGCAGCTTGTGCCTTACAGAGAGCTTTTGCTTTCTTAAGAGCATCAAGCAATGCACCAAATTTCTCTATGTAGTCAGTGTCCATTTCTTCTTATGTTTAAAAGGAGCTGGCATCTGAATCTGTGTCAGAGAGAGTATGGAGCACCGAACTCTTACGGTACTTCACACACTGTACCCAAATCTTATGGTAACTCTTCTTCACCCCATTGTCATTTTAATATTCCTCCCTGGCCCCATCAGGACCGAGGAGTAATGGAAAATGGTGTTTCTGTTGTCATAGCACCGAGCACGCATTGAAAGATTGCGCAGAATTTCAGTGCCAGATGGAGGAGGATGATGATCCTGATGTTCTTATTGTTCCATCCACCTCTCATTCTGATTCTGATGATATATTCACAGTACCATCTTGTCTATGGGGGACTACTGCAGATATCCCCATCAAACTTTCTGCTGATCGGTGTGACGACATGGTGGAGACTTCTCTCCCGGCGCATTTGTCACTCCTTTTGGATTCACCCCCGGAGGAACCTGTGCACGTTTTCTCTGATGATGTTATTACCTTTGTTCCTCCGCTGTCTTTGCAAGAACTCTCTATACCTATTTTTGGTGAGTTGGTTGATGATATTAGGCAGGAAGTTCATTTGAAGACTGAGGATGCGCCAATGTGGGACGAGCATGTTATTCTCTCCGATGGGGAGTGTGACTCCTTGGAACACGATGGCGCACTAAGGTTGGTTGAGGAGGAAACCCTTTCTGTTGAGGAGGTCTGCACTTCCTTATCGGATGAGGAGGTCCAACTCAACACCGAGGACCTCAAGCTTTTAGACTCCCCTAGCTACGACTCATATGATACTGACAGTGATCTATGCTTGGATCCTGCTGGGAGTGAGACCGGAAGCACTCCCCCAATTTTTGATTATTTAAGTCATTCTTCTCTTTTATTTCCTAACCCCCCTTCATCATTTGAGCCTGTGCAGGTTGAGTATTCACAGGTACTCAAGGAGGACTTGGAGCATTTTGCTCAGGTCAATGAAGAGTGCATCCTCTCATGTGAGGAGGTTGACCCCTCCTCTTTAGGGGAAGCATCATTCATTGCCCGCTCTTCCTTCTACCTCCCTGAGGATGACACCTTGCTAGGCAAGGACCTTTTTAGTGTGAAGATTGAGGATTCCTCCTCTTCTTCCTATATTCTCTTTCCTCTACCTGTGAAGAGCAGGTACTACTATTTAGGTAGAGGAGTAAATGTTCTATCACCGTATCGGTACCCGCTACCGACACGGATATTAGAATAGTTACCTGTGCACTTTTCTTTTCATACTCCCATTAGCTAGAACTTTTTGCTTTTTGAATAAGTCATGCTGGGGAGGTCAATAAACCTCAGTAGTTATCTTCCTTTTTCATGCATTTTCATCTTATCCAGTTTAGTTAATTGTTTTTTCAATTCAGCTTTTCTATTTTCGTGTTGTTTTTGCGGAGCTTGCCCCTGCAGGTGTACATTTTTGGATTGCGGAAGCTACAGCTTTGCCCTGGTTTTACACGTGTCTTCTGGTATGCTCAATTGCTGAGCATTGGGTACTCTCTTCCCCTAGCCCTCATTTAAACTTCATGTTGATATTTTATGCTGGTTTGTTCACTTTAAGTCTGGGGGAGAGATATTTGTTGTACTCACTCACATGAACTATTGCATAGCATGCTAGCAGTCTTTAATTTAGTTATTTTGTAGTTTCATGATGATTGCACACTACTGCACCCTCTTAAGAGCGCACTTACCCGCGAGCATGCTCCGAGTTTAATTCAATTTTACTGCTTAATTGGAAAATTGAGGTGCTAGTTTAGGATTGTGTAGCGGAGTAAGTTGTGACTCGTGCAGTGCTCCTAGTCGAGTGCTCCCATTTGTATACAAATATGTGTAGAGTAGATTTCTCTTTATACTTTTAGTTTATTTTATTTCTGTAACTGTAATTATTAATTATTCTACTCAAATTGGTGAATGCAGTGTGAATCGAATGGTAGCGTAGGGATGAGTGTAGATAATCGTTATACTCGTATTGTTTGAGTTCGGAGGAAGGATTTCCTTTCTCGGGGGCTAAGAACTTGCCCCAAGCTATTCTTGAAGCTTGGGCATAGGATAAATCATTTTCATGAGAGTGACGTAGGCCTTCATTTTGGCCCGGTTGAGCCTGTCTTTCGCTCTTATCATCTTCCCTTGCTAGCCTCCTTGAGCCTATCCATGTCAATTGATTCAGCTCTACCTTGTTATCACCAAAGCAAAAATGTCGATCCTAGTCATGCACCTAAATACCAAACAGGAGCGGATTGATATTTCTTATTTTGGGGGTGTGATATGGAAAATGTTGTGGTGGTGTTTGTGCTTTTATTGAAAATATGCTGAAAATGTTTTGAAAAAAATTGAGAAAGAGAAAAAGAAAATAAAATGATTAAAAAAGAAAATAAAATATGAAAAAAAGAGCTTATATGAAAATCTGTTTGAGATTTGTGTTTGGATTAGGCGGGGCACACACCCATATTGTCAAGTTTAAGTCTGGAGGTGTGGTGCACTCGTGCACTTGGTGGTTGCTTGCTAGATTATTTTTATGATTAGCTCATTTGGGTTTGGTCCGTTTAGCCTTTATGTTTACCTTTGTGTTTCTCATCGTGACCCAAGTCCCATTCAAACGTAAAGTCCTACCAACTCGTGCAGTGAACCGATCTAGTGTTGTGGAGAGAATGTGAACAGGCAAGCATATGGTCCCCGACACTAATGGATTTTAGTGGAGGTCATCCCGAATCCTAATCTTAGGCAATGCTCATCTCAACGGTCCATCTATTTTCTCCTTACGCATGACTAGACGCCGCAATTCCTATTTTGAGTAGAATAATAACTCTGTACCCTTTTTGAAATCTATAAACTATGTAGTATAATTAGAAATCTTTGTTGTTATATTTTTACGCATGTGAGTATATGACTTCTCATTTTACTCTGTGTCGCAATCTCCTAACCGACTACTTTGTTTTTCCCCTTAGCTTGAAATGGTTTGCTCGTGACGCGCAAACAGGTAAGTCTGGGGGTGTGTTGGGGAAATGATTTATCTTAACCCCTAGAATTAAGAAGAATATAAATTCTAAGTATGAAAAAATTAGGCTAAGTAAATATGCATCGAATAGTATTCGACGCAACGTCGAAATACATTCGACGTCTCTCTCAGAATGAGTCGAAGTAACTCTCAGAAGAATTCAACGCATTCTATGTCGACGTTACTCTGACTTCTAGTCGATGCATCTAGTGAAGTCGGCGCACCTTAGTCGACGCTCCTTCCTTATTCTCCTCTCAACGTTCAGTCAGGATGAATTCGACGCTTACGTCGAATAGTAATCGACGCACGTCGATATCTACAAGAAATTCAAAAACACGCCAGATCTCTTTCCTTCTTTCTGTAGATCTGATTTATATGGAATGATATTATTCTTTTATAGCCTTTCTGAATCAATCTTTCCATCTATTTGATTCTTGGCTAATTTGATTAAGATTGTTATGGATATTATTTGAAATCAGAATGAATTCTTTTCCTTCTACAGAAATGTTCATTATGGAAACTCTTATCTCTTCCTAATTTTCTCTCTGCTAATTAATTATTCCCCTTTAGCAATATCTTTTAAACAGAGCTATAAATAAGGAGGAGATCGGCAGAGAATAACAACAAGTGTACCACCATATTCATTTTGAAAAAGAGGAAGAGCTCCCAAGTGAAAAGAGAGACAATTGAGAAATAGTGTTGCAGCAAAGATCAAGCTTTCTTCTCCTCAATCTGAAGCCATACTATTGCAAACTCTGATAGCTCTCACTAAAAGAGAGAAAAGGCTCACAATCTCCTTCTCACTATAGAAGAGAGATTTCATTCACTATTTCTTGTGCTTCTAATTTTCTTGCTAGGAAGAAGATTCTTTCTTGTTTCAAATACTTCTTCTCTTTCTAATTTCATTTTCAAATATAGTAAAAGAGTTTTTAGAATCTCTCTTCAAAAAATTCAGTTGTACTGGTTCTAAGAGTCTCCTTTTCAAAAGACTCAGGCGGGTTCTAAGAGTCTCCTTATCAAAAGACTCATGCTGGTTCTAAGAGTCTCCTTATCAAAAGACTCAGTGCAAGATAGTGAATTCCTACCAAAGGGGGTAGAAGAGTGGACTACCCAAAATTTGGGGAACCACTATATTTCTTTGTGTTGTGCTGTGATTTTCTTCTTGTTATTTTCCTTCTTTATTTGCTTAATTCTTGTTGGTGTGTGGGAAACTTAAATCTGTGATTATTACGCATATATATATAATTGCACAAAGTATTTTTAATCTCTATTCATCCCCCCCCCCCCCCCTTCTAGAGAATTCTAGTGAGGTTAACTGTGCACTTTCAATTGGTATCAGAGATAGGTTGATCTAAAGAGGTTAACTCCTTGATCAAAAAGATCCTACCTCTTATTTATATATATATTTCTAAAAATTATTTTTCACATGGCACAAATCAAAGATTATGCTTCCACCAGACCACCAATGTGCAATCTTGAAAAGTTTGCAGTTTGGAAAACAAGAATTAGGATTTATATGAATTCTATTGATGAAAAATTATTTAATGTTATCTTGACAGGTCCTCCCAAGCCTTATAGAAGAGACTCAAGTGGTGAAGTGACTCAAACACTTATCCCAAAGGCTGAGTGGACAGTTGAAGAAAAGAAGGCAGGAACATGGGATGCAAAAGCTGTGAACATTCTTGTCTCAACCCTCTCAGATGAAATCTTTCAAGAGGTTGTTGACTGTGAATCAGCCAAAGAAATCTGGGAGGCTCTCATAAAGATGGTAGAAGGAAGTGCTGATGAAAGAAAAGATAGGAAGGCTCTATTAATCTCTCAATATGAGAATTTCCAAAAGAAGAATGAAGAAAGCATCTCTTAGATGTATGATAGATTCAGTCCGATCATTAATCAATTAAGAAGCCTGGATAGAGATATCTCTCTCACAGAGATCAATGACAAACTGTTAATGGGTCTTCCAAGTTCATGGGACTCAAGAATATGGGCAATAAGAGATACAAGGGGACAAAGGGAAATTTCAACATATGCTCTCTTAGGAAAACTCAAATCCTATGAGCAACTGCTGAAAACTAGAGAAGAGAAGAAAAGAAGAGAAAACACTCCAACCTCTTCAAAAGATAGGAACATTGCATTAAAAGCAATAGAAGAAAGAACCTCTGTCATTGAAGAAGAACTATTCAGTTTCATGGCTAGAAAATTCAAGAAATGGGCCAGGACGGATGGATCTAGAAGGAGAGAGTCAAAACCAAGGTATGACAAAACTCCCACTAAAGAAATTGTGTCTTATTCTTGCAGGAAACCTGGACATATTGCCCCAGAATGTCCAGAAAATGCTGAGACAAAGAAAGATCTGAAAAAGAAAGATCTCAAGAAAAAGGGGAAGAAGAAAGCAAGAGGCTTTATTGCAGAAGCCTGGAGTGAAACAGACTCTGAGGACAGCTCCTCTTCTAAAAGTGACAATGAAGAGTCTAAGCAAGAAGATCTATGTTTAATGGCTCTTGAAAGCTCAAAGAAAGATGATGTTGCTGAATCATGGAGTGAGACTGGATCTGAGGATAAGGATGAGGTAAGCATTTTTAATGAAATAGATTTCTCATGTGATGATTTCAAAAACAACTTTAGAGGATTATGTTTAGATCAACTAAAAGCTAAGCAAGAAATTAAGGATCTAAAAGAACAAATTAATATGGTTAAAAACCAGAGAAATAGAGAGGCTACATGCTCTAAAACTATGAATTAAGGGCTAACATCATAGAAAAGAAAATAGAAAGGGCTAGAATAGAAAACCAGCTCTTTAAGGATAAGGTATCCCAGGCAAAAGCTTTTGAAGAATCAATAAAAATGAGAAGCCAAACACTTAAGGAAATCACTGAGCAACAAACAAGGAGACATAAAAATCTTGGGCTAGGGGTTGATCCCTCAACCAGCCTAATTCCATCCAACAAACCTGCTTGGATGAGCCCTGTTAAATTTACTAAACCCATCAAATCAACAAACCAAGAAGAAGACTCACAAAATAAGGTAGAAGACTTCAAGAAAATAAACCAATTTGATGAAACATCATACTATTCAGCTGATGACTTTCAAACTTCTTCTGAGAAGGCAACTAGGCCAAGAGAAACAACTTATAAAGAAATAAAATCAGAAAAAGTGAAAAATAAAATCTGTGAAGACACAATTGCGTCGACTTCATATCGACGCATGAATGATAGTGCTTCGAATTCTACTCGATGCAATCTCTCAGATGCCTCGACCTCAACTCGACGCTTGAATAAAAGTACGTCGACATCCAATCGACGCAACTTCTTCCATGCGTCGATACCAGATCAATGCAATCTGAAGAAAGCGCCGAATATAAATCAACGCAACTATCAACATACGTCGAATAGATATCGACGCATAAAAACTCAGAGCAACTTAAATGCCAATCCTCCAAAAACCTTCCATCTTAACCCCAATTCAGGAACCTTTCATCCTGATCAAAATTTTTATCCTGATCAAAACTTCTATTCTAATAAAAAATCTTTTAATAACCAAAATTACTATCCTGATCAAAAGTTTTATCCTAATCACCATCTCTATTCCTCCCTAAACTAAAATTTCCTTAGTCAAAAGAAAATTAGGTGTTATATTTGCAATAAAATTGGCCACACTGCCAAATAGTGTTGGCATAATCAATCAAATTGTTCTTAAAATTAGTCCTAGAGTAATTTAGAAAACTTTAGGAATAGGAAGAAATAATTTCTCAAAGAAAACCCAGAATCTGTCAAATAAAGTCACGTCGACCTCGAATCGACGCACCGTCGATAACTCAGTTCAATAAATAAAATCGACGCATGCATCAACTCCAATCGACGCATACGTCGATAGGAAACCCTATCATCCCAAACCAGACTATATTGACGCTCACGTCGAATTCCACTCGACGTAACGTCGACTTCATGAAAATGAGCGGCAATACTAAAATATTTTCGGTCACATCCACTGTTGTACCGAATAAGCCTCGAATTGTGCCTCTTTTCGACCTTTCACCTGACTTAAATAGACCCTTCAGTTAGAAACCATCACGATCTCTGCATCTTTCACCCTTCTTGATCCTCAGCCCAACCATTTCTTCCTCTCTATCACTGACCTAAAATGGCTCCTAAGACCAACTCAGGCTGTGACATTGACCTCGAATCTTTCCAAGCCACCGCAGAAAATTACAAGAGCATCATAGTTCTGTTTACTGAAGCTGGATTAGACAAGCTCATCTCCACAAGATGCAAGCTCCTGGAGACAGAACTCACAGAGCTCATGACTCATGTTCAGATATCTGAACAAGGAGAAATCCAAGGAACAATCCATGAGACACCTGTCTCAATCTCTGCAGAACACATTAGAACCACCTTTGATCTTCCATCAGGTATATTCCAATATTATCTTTGTTCAACTCAAATAGGAAAGAAAATCAGTTTCTAAAGAGCAACTAAACAATTCTCCTTCATCATTCCCTTATCAGGTGATGAACCTGTGGAACTCACCCCTGATGAAATCAAGAATCTGTTAATCACCATGAAGTTTTCAAAAGATAGACCAATCCACCTGAAGAAAATTGACTTTTCTGATGAATATAGATTACTGGCAGATATAATAGGAAAAATTCTACTATGCAAGATCTCTGCCCATGCTGCAGTACCCAAGCAGCAACTGAACATCATGGGGGCCCTTGTGCTGAAGAAGAAGATAGACTGGGCCAGCCTCCTGCTCAGAATGATAGGCTACAAATACTCTCATAAAGAGAATGCCTACATGAGAATCATGAGTCAAGTACTCTTCCACTCCTTCCCTGACCTATGTAGGTCAAAAGGAATCCCTATACCTCCAGGAAAAAGGATGTCAATAGCCCTCTTCTCTAAATGGACCAGGCAAATTCCCAAGCCCGGTGCCATTCCTGAAAGGACTCCCTCTCCTCCCAACTCTCCTGCTCATCCATCTTCACCTCCTCCTCCTCCTCATACAAACATCTCTTCTGTACCACAATCATCCACACCTTCCCAAATACCAAATCAGTCACCTGCTCAACCCTCTTCTATTGCTCCACCTCCTCCATCAAATACACCTCATCAACTTGATACAGTCCCCTCTCCACCTTCATCACATTCACCTCCACCATTATCTCCTCCTCCACCGCCACATTTTGAACCATCTCCATCCAATGAAAGCCTCATCACTCAGTGCATCTAATCCACAGCTCAAAGATTCCAAGCAATGCTGGATGAGCACTGCTCCCAGATTCATTCCTCCATCATACACATGCACACCCAAATAGATGGGGTCAGTGCCTCTGTGCAAAGTCTGAAGAGCTCTCTCTCTTCCTCTAAGGTCACCAGGTCTTTCTTAACCTCCTTGGCCAAGAAGGTCAAGAAGGGGGAGAAGTTAGATGAAGAACAGCTCTCCAGTCATAAATCTCTCTCTCACAAGTCTCTTCCTACCTCAAAAACTGATAGTCTTGCACTGCTCAAGACCATTGGAAATGAAGTAGTACCAGAGCTACATACTGAAGAGCAGACATCAGATGTACTGATTATAGCAAGAGAAGCTGCACAACAAGTGGATCTATTATAAGGGGAGGCAAGTAGAGCAGAGAATGAAGAGGAAGCTGAAGCACAGGGGGAGCCAGATGCTGTTATACCTGAAAATGGAGATAAGAAAGAAACTGAAAAAGAAGTAGAAGGCTCAAAAGAAGTACCATCACAGGGGGAGCAACCTGCTGTAACTCAGGGGGAGTTGAGTGAACTACCTGCTACTGAGAAGGGGCAACCCACCTCTCCAAAAACAGTAGTATTCACTAGGAAAAGAAAAACTCCCCTACCCCTCCAGAATGATGTGTTGAACAATATTGATACAATCTATATTTCTCTTCTCCATGCTTAAATTATGAAGTCTGTTTATATGATTCTGATTGCTTAGCATATTTCCTCTCTATATAAATGCTTTGCTTTGTTGATTAAAAGACTGATATAATTTCTCTCTATGTAGGGTTGAGACAAATAGGGGGAGATTGTTGGGGAAATGATTTATCTTAACCCTTAGAATTAAGAAGAATATAAATTCTAAGTATGAAAAAATTAGGCTAAGTAAATATGCGTCGAATAGTATTCGACGCAACGTCGAAATACATTCGACGTCTCTCTCAGAATGAGTCGGAGTAACTCTTAGAAGAATTCAACGCATTCTATGTCGACGTTACTCTGACTTCTAGTCGACGCATCTAGTGAAGTCGACGCACCTTAGTCGACGCTCCTTCCTTATTCTCCTCTCAACGTTCAGTCAGGATGAATTCGATGCTTAAGTCGAATAGTAATCGACGCACGTCGATATATACAAGAAATTCAAAAACACGCCAGATCTCTTTCCTTCTTTCTGTAGATCTGATTTATATGGAATGATATTATTCTTTTATAGCCGTTCTGAATCAGCATTTCCATCTATTTGATTCTTGGCTAATTTGATTAAGATTGTTATGGATATTATTTGAAATCAGAATGAATTCTTTTCCTTCTACAGAAATATTCATTATGGAAACTCTGATCTCTTCCTAATTTTTTGTCTGCTAATTAATTATTCCCCTTTAACAATATCTTTTAAACAGAGTTATAAATAAGGAGGAGATCGGCAGAGAATAACAATAAGTGTACCACTATATTCATTTTGAAAAAGAGGAAGAGCTCCCAAGTGAAAAGAGAGAGAATTGAGAAATAGTGCTACAGCAAAGATCAAGCTTTCTTCTCCTCATTCTGAAGCCATACTGCTGCAAACTCTAATAGCTCTCACTAAAAGAGAGAAAAGGCTCACAATCTCCTTCTCACTATAGAAGAGAGATTTCATTCACTATTTCTTGTGCTTCTAATCTTCTTGCTAGGAAGAAGATTCTTTCTTGTTTCAAATACTTCTTCTTCTCTTTCTAATTTCATTTTCAAATATTGTAAAAGAGTTTTTAGAATCTCTCTTCAAAAAATTCAGATGTACTAGTTCTAAGAGTCTCCTTTTCAAAATACTCAGGCTGGTTCTAAGAGTCTCCTTATCAAAAGACTCAGGCTGGTTCTAAGAGTCTCCTTATCAAAAGACTCAGTGCAAGATAGTGAATTCCTACCAAAGGGGGTAGAAGAGTGGACTACCCAAAGTTTGGGTAACCACTATATTTCTTTATGTTGTGCTGTGATTTTCTTCTTGTTATTTTCCTTCTTTATTTGCTTAATTCTTGTTGGTGTGTGGGAAACTTAAATCTGTGATTATTACACATATATATATATATAATTGCACAAAGTATTTTTAATCTCTATTCACCCCCCTCTAGAGAATTCTAGTGAGGTTAACTGTGCACTTTCAGGGTGTGTGATGGGTTTTCCTTATTGGTATACACGTCAAATGTGCGCAGCGGAATATATCAAGAACAACCCAAAGAGACATGGTGGATCGTGCTAAAACCATGAATCAAGAAATTGCGGCAACAACAAAAATTACCTTATGCAGATTGAGTCGATACTCAATCAAAAGCTCCAAGAAAAGTCTTCTAGGATTCGGAATCCTATTCCAAGTCCTTGCTTTGCGCTTCCTTCGGCTCCGGTCAATGTCGAACTGCTCGTCAGAGGAGTTAATGTAGAATTGTGTCCACACCTCTATAGAAGTCCACACGAGAATGGAGAACCCTTAGCCTCTTGTCAAACAAGAGCTAGGTCGGAGAAGGAATGCTCTCTATGTCTCCACAAATTACTAGATCTGTTAAAGGAGAGGCGGCGAATTCAACGGTTGAGGCTAAAACCAAATGGGAACACTTCCCGTCGATCTAAAGTAGCGACACGATCTTGCGGGAACGATTCCCTTCGATCTCCAGAAGCAACGAGTAGATCCCAAAGGAACGATTCCTCTCGATCTACCGGTCGGCAAGAGATTTCACGCACGGGTAAAAGCACGTCGTCGAAAATCGCAAGTTGTCGATCGTCGTCCGCTTTTGTTCTTCGCGCGGGTTAACTTCAAGTCGAACTCTTGCTTAAAAACCCTAAAAGGTTTAGCCTTTTATACCCCGAGAAAAGAAAGACCACGACGTCGGCTATCCGCAAACCAGATTAAAACAGAAGCTACAGGTTTTCGTCGAAACAATTCCAACGAATTCATCGAGTAAGTGTCGACGAATCCACTCAGCCTGCGAGACGGTCTCAGCGGCTCTACTAGTAATAGCCTTTCCATCGAATTAATATTCGATGAATTCGTCGATACAATATCGACGGATTTGTCGACCACCTTTTGAAAAATTCGTCGAAACAGTTTCGCTGAAATCTCCAAGGCTCAATTCGACAAGTTCCTGTTAATTCATGTAATTGATGCGCTAATCTAGCACACCGCTATAGGCGGTAGCGAGACTGCAGCACGAAATGGCAGTGTACCAATCGTTAAAGTAATATAAAACAAGGAGCAAATCCCCGAGTATCGAATCTCGAAGGAACACAGTAAGGTGGAGTTAACAATTGAGGAAGGACTTGAGATTGAAGTCCTTATGAGCGGATGGATTGCGGAAACAATGGATTGGTTTGTGGAAAATAAAAGAAAATACTACAACTACTCCTATGCAATGCTTCGCGAGGCGGGATGGAAAACTACGTAGGCCTTGAACGCACTACATCGCAACGGCGGATGGATGAGTAGGCTAGCGGAATGAGGGACGCAAACACCTCATCGACAAGCACGCCACTAGCAATTGCTAGTGCGGCGAACGAACATGATGGCAGAATGGAAAATGGATGGGGGCGCACCTCATACACACATATAAATAAAAGATAATTTCACATAGACATGAAATAACTTAAAATAGCAAGGTTTATAGTGTTCATCATCAAAATACAAAAGATCTAACATTTACAACTACCAATACAAAGAGAGAGAGCAAGGAATCGACCCAATCTGAATGCTCGTTGGAATTCATGGTTGGAATCGCTGGGTTGTCAATCTGCGTCCAAGCTCAGTCCTCAATTGCGTCCGGGGTCGAGAAGGCTGTCACTACCTTCCAATAGACCGTATTCTTCGTGTCACGATCCGGCCGCACGACCAAGCTTCCTTCTCCTTGGATATTGTTGGATTAGGGCTAAATCCCTCTCCTTGGAGCTTGAGGATGATGGAGGAGGCCAAAAAGGGGTGGAATCACTGCGGAAAGTGCGAAAATGGCGGAGCTGTACGGTCTGTTCGTTGTCCCCGATTAGGTTGAAAACTGCAGCTTTTATAGAAAACAGTCAGAAGTTTGGTCACGCATGGGCGAATGCACGACCGTGCGTTGCCCGTGCATTATTTAATGAATAAACTGACCTGAGGAAGAAGCAGCAGCGCCCGTGCGTTTCCTTCGCGCACGGGCGAATCCGCCCGTGCATAAAAATGCACGGACAGATTCAGATTGGCGATAAACAAGGCCAAACAGGTCGATCATGCGTTTTACTCGCGCACGGGCGAATCTGCCCGTGCGTAAAATGAACGATCAACGGCAGAACATCAATTTCTACCCAGACGAAAGCACACGATCGCAGCCGTCCATGCGTCAATAGAACGCACGATCGTGCGTTATACACAATCATGATTTCTGGGCAAAAGGGGATGGTTCAGCCACCTGTGAGCATAGCAGCCCAGCTGGGAATACACCTCCAGCACCAGCATAAAAGTAGAAATAAAACGATTGGTAGCAAAGTGTGCTTACCCCCAGCAATGTAGTGTGCAATTGCATACTACAATGGGCCTAAACAAGCACTTCAAGCACAAGCATGAACAAGGTGAATATAAACAAATACAAAGAAAAACTGAAGTACAAATGCAGGAAAAATAGCCCGGATGAGTCCAAAAATCAGTATATAAATTGGACTCATCAGTAATCGAGACAATCTCGACGACATTGTTTGAGTCAATATTCACAATATTATCTAGAAAACTTCAAGACATGCTCCATACAATATTCACAATATCTAGGAGCAGTCTTCCTGTACTAACTGATTTCCATATAGACATAGGTTTGGTTCTCCAACCATATCCAATATGAGCAAGACCAACATAAACCAATCTCCAACTTCTCCAATACTCTTATGTGCGACCCTATATGCTCATATCGCTTTGGCAGTAAGACTAATTGATGATTCCTTCTGGATCACCAAAGAAACTCCAACAGTCTCCCACTTGATCTAGATGGTATCAACAGAAGTCTCACAAACAATGAGCGGAACCTAGTAATGAATCATTGTTACCCAAGCAATAAGAGTTCATAACTCAACAAGCCTGTCATGACCAATGTATCAGTGTTGTCATGACCCTTTGTCCATTACATCAGGATAGAACTAGAGGCCTGAACCGTGTCACCCTCATGATCGTTCAATACTTGTTTCCTGATCTAGAATAGACTGTCTGAAATTGGTGAGCTCAATATCATATATTGACTCAACCAAGCAGGGCCATGCATTTCTCAGTCTCATTCCATCAAGGGGCCCATGGATGTAACTCCTGTCATAAAGGAGGACAAATTCCATATCTGCTCACACACAAACATCCAAATGATTTGTAACATACCCAACAACCACCCTTATCTTCAACCTTTCTCAAGAGAAGACTTTAGATGGCATCAAAGTACGCTCTTCCTCACCTGATGAATGTTGTGACTTCAGGTCAAAGGACCACAAACACCATTGCCAGTTGAGACCTACTTGTGACACATTCATATAACAATCCACAAAGTAGTCTCACGATGGGTCTGTCCGGTACAACTTGTTCCTAACAAGTACCCATGTGATGACTTGATATCACAATATCATGACCCGTGAGAATCGGCCATCAGTAAACGCACATGCTACTCTTATGGTCTCATCCTCGCCCTAATTTCTAGGATGATACCTCGACCAGGGACCATTTAAGAATGAAGCTTCATTTAAACATAGGCCCTCACATTCAAGTCACGTACTTGAATTCCTATGGAAGCAAACATTCTAAGGGCATTCATTATGTTAATTAGTCTATCATATAGAAACAGTTGACATAATAAAAGAACTTGCCATAAATGTTAAATGAAGCATACAATACATAACACAATTCATCAAATGAATAAACAACCGACAAACATGCAATCCACAAGGCTCCCACTAAAGATGATCATTCAGGTATCTAATACCCATTGATCTAATATGACCATCATGCTTCCTTTGCGCAAGAGGCTTTGTCAGTGGATCTGCTATGTTATCTTCAGTCGGTACTCTGTAAATGCTCACATCTCCTCGATCGACAATCTCTCGAATAAGATGGAAACACAGAAGTATGTGCTTGGAGCACTGATGAGATCTAGGTTCCTTAGCTTGCGCAATTGCACCGTTGTTGTCACAGTAGAGAACTACGGGATCAACAATGCTAGGAACTACATCTAGCTCACCGATGAATTTCCTAATCCACACAACCTCCTTTGATGCATTTGCGGCAACAATATACTCGGATATTGTTGTAGAATCGGCAACTAACTCTTGCATGGAACTCTTCCAACTTACAGGTCCTCCATTAAGGCAAAATACAAAACCTGATTAGGACTTTGAATCGTCCTTATCAGTTTGGAAGCTAGCATCCGTGTAACCACTTACAACGAGCTCTTCCTCTCCACCATACACCAAGAACGTATCCTTAGTCCTTCTCAAGTACTTTAGGATATTCTTGACAGCTATCCAGTGACCATCACCAGGATCAGACTGATACCTGCTCGTCATGCTCAATGCATAGGAGACATCGGGTCGAGTACATAACATTGCATACATGATTGATCCAATTACTGAGGCATATGGAACCAACTTCATGTGGTCCTTATCTTCCAAAGATTTAGGACACTGGTCCATAGAGAGACTCACACTATGTGACATGGGTAAGAATCCTTTCTTGGACTCAAGCATGTTGAACCGTTTCAACACCTTGTCAATGTATGTACTCTGGGTCAAACCCAGCAACTTATTCGATCTATCTCTATTGATCTTAATACCAAGTATGTAAGTCGCTTCACCCAAGTCCTTCATAGAAAAGCAGTCCCCTAGCCTGTTCTTAACAGCTTGCAGGGTTGGAATGTCATTCCCGATCAGCAGTATGTCATCTACATACAATATCAGGAAGACAACAATGCTCCCACTAATCCTTTTGTAAACACAAGGCTCATCTTCGTTCTTGATGAAACCAAACTCTTTGATCTTCTCATCAAAATGCAGATTCCAACTTAGAGAAGCTTGTTTCAATCTATAAATGGATCGATTCAACTTGCATATTTTAGTGGCTTCGCTTGGAGATAAACAACCCTCGAGTTGTGTCATATACACTTCCTCAAGGATGTTTCCATTAAGGAAAGCCGTTTTGACATCCATTTGCCAGATCTCATAGTCATAATACGCAGCAATAGCAAGTAGAATTCTGATGGACTTGACCATAGCTATAGGGGAAGAGGTTTCATCATAGTCAACACCATGAATTTGCCTGAAACCTTTAGCCACCAGCCCGCCATTGAATGTATGTACATTCCCATCCATGTCGGTCTTCTTCTTGAAGACCCACTTGCACCCTATGGGTCGTACCCCTTCAGGTGGTTCCACCAAGGTCCAAACTTGGTTTGCATACATGGAGTCCATTTCAGATTTCATGGCCTCAAGCCACTTCTCGGAGTCAGGTCCACACATAGCCTCCTGATAGGTTGTAGGCTCATCATCATGATCCATAAGCAGCACATTACCTATTTGAGACACGAGAAATCGATACATTTCAGGCTCAAATCTTGGTCTATCAGATCTACGTAGGACTTGTGTTTCTTGAGCAGGTTCTCCAGCTACAACAAATTGTAGTCATTGCTCAGGTTCCAATTCACGTTCATTCATTGTTTGTGGTTCTTGAACCTCTTCAAGTTCCACTTTTGCTGTCTTTCTGTATAAGAACTCTTTCTACAAAAAGACGTCAGTCCTTGCGACAAACACTTTGCCCTTGGACGGCAGGTAGAAGTAATACCCTTTGGTTTACCTAAGATATCCCACAAGATAACACTTATCTGATTTGGGTTACAGCTTGTCAGACATTTGACGTCGTACGTATGCCTCATAACCCCAAATCTTAATGGAAGACATACTAGGATGCTTCCCAGTCCATATCTCATATGGTGTCTTTTGAACCATTTTTGTCGGAACTCGATTTAGTGTAAAAGCAGCAGTCTCTAGAGCAAAACCCCAAAAGGAAATGGGCAGATCTGCATGACTCATCATCGACTACACCATGTCAAACAAGGTACGATTCCTCCTCTCAGAAACACCATTATGTTGCGGTGTTCTGGGTGTGGTGAGATGTGATACAATACCACACTCTTTCAGATGATCACGGAACTCCTGACTCAAATATTCGCCACCTCGATCAGATCGGAGTGCTTTTATTATTTTTCCCAGTTGGTTCTCTACTTCATTCTTAAACTCTTTGAACTTTTCAAAGGTCTCGGATTTGTTCTTCATAAGAAACACGTATCCATATTTACTGAAATCATCAGTAAATGTAACGAAGTAGTGGAACCCACCTCTAGCCATAGAACTCATGGGTCTGCACACATCACTATGTATGACACCTAAGAGATCATCTGCCCTCTCAGTATGACCAGTGAAAGGGGCTTTAGTCATTTTGCCTAATAAGCAAGACTCGCATCTCTCAAATGATTCATATTCAAATGAGTCCAGTAGTCCATCTCTATGGAGCTTGGATATGCGTTTCTCATTTATATGGCCCAGACGACAATGCCAAAGGTATGTAGGATTCGAGTCATTTGTTCTTAGTCTTTTATTATTTTCAACATTATAGATCGGATGGTCTATGTTCAAAACATATAAACCATTATACAATTGGGCTACACCATAACAAACATCATTCATAAAAATCGAACAACAATTGTTCTTAATTATAAATGAAAACCTTTCATGTCAAGACATGAAATGGATATAATGTTTCTAGTTATGGCTGGAACATAATAACAATTATCTAGTTCAATTACAAGTCGAGTGGGCAAAGAAAGACATTAGAAACCAACGGTGACGGCAGCAACTCTTTCTTCATTCCCGACGCGCAGGTCTACCTCCCCTTTACCCAGCATTCTTCTCCTTCTCAGTTCCAGCACATTTGTACAAATGTGAGAACCACATCCGGTATCCAATACCCAAGATGAAGGAGCAGAAAGGTTTATCTCCATAACGTAGATACCTGAAGTGGAGGTCATACCTCCCTTATTCTTCTGCAGATCCTCAATATAGAGGGGATAGTTCCGCCTCCAATGCCCTGCCTTACTGCAGTGGTGGAACTTTCCTTCCTTCGCTAGACCTTTCCTTTTCAGTGCAGAAGACTTGGGATCAAGAGGAGACTTAGATCCAATCTTCGTCTTCTTAGATCCCTTGGCCTTTCCCTTGCTTTTATGCACCATCAGTATGGGGCTGGCAGGCTTGGCCTTCTTCATGTTATTCTCGACAGTTCTCAACATGCCAAGGAGCTCGTGTAGTATCTTTTCTATTTCATTCATGTTATAGTTCAAGACGAACTGCTCATAACTATCCGGCAACGATTGTAGGATCAGATCTGTGGCCAACTCTTGAACCAAGGAAAAACCAAGTCTTTCAAGGTTCTCGATATACCCAATCATCTTGAGTATGTGAGTCCCTACTGAGTCTCGAGCTCCCATTTTGCACTGAAACAATGCCTTGGATATGTCAAACCTCTCTTGTTGGGCTTGCCCCTCGAACATTTTCTTGATGTGCCCGATTATCTCATAACCACGCATGCTCTCGTGTTGCTTCTGAAGCTCAGAGGACATGGTAGCAAGCATGAGGCATTCCACATCCAAGGTATCATCCTGACACTTCTTATAAGCATCTTTATCTGCTCTCGGAGCATTTCTGGCCGGCTCTGTGGGGGCTTCACCTTCCAAGACATAGAGCTTGCGCTCTTGCCTGAGAACAATTCTTAGGTTCCTATACCAGTCGAGGAAGTTCGTCCCATTGAGCTTGTCCTTCTCAAGGATGGCTCTCAGGGACAACGTGGAGTGAGATGTATTTGCCATGGAAATTCTACAATAAATTTGCAAAAGATTTCAGTACTATATTTCAAAATACATTGTATTTTAATAAGGACTTCTATTAAATACTCCCACTATTTTAAACAAATCGATAACCCTTAGTTTCGATTCAGAGAGTTTATGCGAGCTACTCTCTTAGTGGACAAGATCCGTATTTCACCAACACAATGAGTCCGCTTTGGCGTTTCTCTCACGATGTGGTTATTTAGGTAGACAACACGTGTCAATTGCATCACTATGCAACTCTTGTATAGTTAGTGAATAACTCTTTATTCGCATCCATCATATTGTGCATGCCAACCCTATGCCTCTAAGCACTCAACCTTTGAGGTCACTTAGTTAAGTTGGACCTGATGTCGACAGTGGGATATCACAATTATCCGCTCTCACCCTTACCAAGATAGATTAATGCACCTTGCTTTGGCAAGCCCACACTTCATCGATCGAGGCAGGAAGAGTGTCATCAACCGGAAGGCATCCGAATACTTAATATTAGATTAAGGGGTTTTAGAATACAGTCGATGAATATTTCATCGTGATTAACATTTAATCATGATTAACATTTAATCAATGTGCACATAATTCACAAACAGACCAAGCATAACCCGGATACATTCCAGATGCACAAAACCATCAACACTTGATAATATGGATTAAATCTGAGTATTTAGAACATTTCTAAACCTTCGGATTTACATGTACCGGATGCTAGCAAAAGCAAAAACCCTTATTGCAGTAGACAAGCTCCTCTCTCTAGTCTTTAGTTTCATAAACTATCATAGAGACAGACGGTTACTGCGAAGGGAACAATTTCTGAAACATGGAATTAGCAGAAACCTAGCTCTGATAGCACTGTTGGGTTTTCCTTATTGGTATACACATCAGATGTGCACAGTAGAATATATCAAGAACAACCCAAAGAGACATGTGGACCGTGCCAAAACCATGAATCAAGAAATTGCGGCAACAACAAAAATTACCTTATGGAGATGGAGTCGATACTCAATCAAAAGCTCCAAGAAAAGTCTTCTAGGATTCGGAATCCTATTCCGAGTCCTTGCTTTGCGCTTCCTTCGGCTCCGGTCAACGTTGAACTGCTCGTCAGAGGAGTTAGTGTAGAATTGTGTCCACACTTCTATAGAACTCCACACGAGAATGGAGAACCCTTAGCCTCTTGTCAAACAAGAGCTAGGTCGGAGAAGGAATGCCCTCTACGTCTCCACAAATTACTAGATCTATTAAAGGAGAGGCGGCGACTTCAACGGTTGTGGCCAGAACTGAATGGGAACACTTCCCGTCGATCTAAAGTAGCGACACGAACTTGTGGGAATGATTCCCTTTAATCTCCAAAAGCAACGAGTAGATCCCAAAGGAACGATTCCTCTTGATCTACCGGTCGGCGAGAGATTTCACGCACGGGTAAAAGCATGCCGTCGGAAATCGCAAGTCGTCGATCGTCGTCCGCTTCCGTTCTTCGCTCGGGTTAACTTCAAGTCGAACTCTTGCTTAAAAACCCTAAAAGGTTTAGCCTTTTTGAAAGTGGAGGTTAGATCTTAAATTAACTCTAGAGGGGGTGAATAGAGTTTAAAACTTTTTCCCTTAGTTTTATTTGCGGAATTAAAAATAGTGATATATATATGTGTATAAAGAGTGAGTAATAAAAACTGAAATAAAATGAGTAATGAAAATCAACACAGCATAACACAAAAAAGAAATCAAACACAGAACACATAAGGAGCTATAGTAGTTCCCCACTAAACTTGGGTACGTCTACTCTTCTACCACCCTTGGTAGGAATCCACTAGGATTTTTGATCAGGTGCCCTCACACCAATGAGCTTTTGACAAGGTGCCCAAAAACCAACAAGATTTTTTGATAAGGTGTCTTGCCACCAAGAGGTAAACTTTTGAAGGGAGTTTGAACCCTGTACAGAATGGGATAGAGATGGGTTGAGATGTTCTTCTCTGTCAAGATGTATAGAGAAGACTCTAGTGGATGTTCATGTAGAAAAGAACTCCTCTGTCTGATATGAGATATTTGACAGTTGATTTTGCTGGAGCTTTTCTTTGAAAGAATTGATCTTCCTGTAGCAGATAAATCTGAAAAAGAGAGTTCTTCAGATTTCTTGTTGCTCTTTTGAAATATCTAGACTTGTATCAAAAGACTGAGAGAAGAATTGAAGTTTTTAGTTGAAATGAAAATGCTGCTGTTGAGGAAGAAGAAGTTGATGTTCTTTTTGTTCTTCTTTCTCTTCTCTTCCTGTAGCTTTCTCCTTTCTTGATTCTTATTTTGCAGCAGAAAATCTGAGAGATGGTATAGCTGTTCTCAGAAAAATGTGTGCTGATTGAGGAGGAAGAGGAAGTAGATCTGTCCTCTGAATAATGTTGAGGAGGAAGAAGAAGAAGAAGAAGTTATTTTAATTTCTTTTCTTCTATTTTTTTTCACTCGATAGCCTCTTCTTTCCTTTTTCTGTACTGTTGTATTAATGAGTTTGTACTGATTGCGTGTAAAAAACAGCTGTAAAAATATTCTGTAATATCTTCTTCCTTCTTTCTTTTGAAATCACTGACAGAAATTAAATGCACATTCCTTATATTAAGGAATATATTATTCTGAAAGCATATTTCTGGGAACTACAACTGTCACGCCGTATTTTCTTTCCTTTTCCATGAATATGTCCTTTTCCGAGGAAATATCAACGGCAATAACTTAAATAATAAAGGAAATATATTCTCCTTACTTGATTTGATGGAAAGAGCCGTTGATTTCATCGATCTGAGATCAGAGAATGAAGTGAATATAATTCTTCTGAAATTACTGAGCTTAAATAGGAAATCTTTGATCTGAACAAAATTTGTCAAACGCGGACTGGAGTTCGTCAAACAGAAAGATTCATCGACCGCTGAGCCTGGAAAAAATTGTCGAGCGCTGAGCTGGAGTAAAAGCGTCGAGCGCTGAGCTTAGAAAAATTCTTCGACCGCTGATACGGGTTCGTCGACCGCTGAGAACAATTCTATTCGTCGAACGCAGAGAGCTTGCCGTTTGTCGAACGCAGAGAGCCATTCGTCGAACGCAGCTAGCCATTCGTCGAACGCAGAAACAGAATGAAATTTCTAGTTCTAACAGCCAAAACTCTTGACCCATAAACTATACATTGGGGTCAACTTGTCCTTAGTTAACATATAGTGATCCTAGCCCAAATCAGAAATAGGGTTGTTCCAACAATCTCCCCCTATTTGGGTTAGGACACTATTTGACAAAAATTGAAAATAAACAAATGCTAATACAGCAAAAATGACAGAGCATGAGTATATCTGATATATTTTTAAATATTTTATCAGATATAAAATAAATAGTGCTATGAGTTTTTGAAAATTACATTTCAATGAAAACAAAAATGAAAATACGATCAGAACCTTTGATTTTTCTGAATTCTGAAATTCTGATCTAAACTGAACTGTATCTGCTATGAATTTTGATCTTAATCTTTATCTGATTTCTGAATTTCTGAT
Source organism: Dactylorhiza incarnata (assembly GCA_033032865.1). Taxonomy (NCBI): domain Eukaryota; kingdom Viridiplantae; phylum Streptophyta; class Magnoliopsida; order Asparagales; family Orchidaceae; genus Dactylorhiza; species Dactylorhiza incarnata. The sequence goes on along the minus strand of JAWHQI010000415.1, from coordinate 151,847 downwards.
TAGCTGAGCTGTACTGTATCTGCATCTGAACTTGATTATGAGCTGTATCTGAATTTTTCTGAAACAAAAATTTGCAATCAGCAAACTGCTGTAAGCTTTATCAAGCTTCTTCATACTGTAACTCCCCCTGAGAGTGTCTCCCCTGAGACTGGAGGTTCTTCAGCTTTCTCCTTTTGCCTAGTTCATAGAACAACTCCCCCTGAGCAAAGCTATGCATCAAATGGAACTTGTTCATGAAACTTCTCCCCCTGCCTAGTTTCAGGAAAGGCCTGAAGCTAGGCCTCTTGAAGAAGGGACATTTGATGGAGGAAGGAAAAGATGCAAAATTGTCATTGTTATTGTTCCTACACAATAAAATAGAGATCAAGTGCAAAGGGAACTAGGAAGAGAAACAATTCTGTAGGCATTCAGCTAAAAAATTTTTTATTAATGATGACAGGCTGAAAAAAAGCTTTAATTCAATGAAGAGATGGGTAAGTAGAAAACTTAATTTTTTAACAGATTGAATCTCCATCTATCATACCTAGCTGATTTATAAAGAAGACATGTTTCTTTTCATCCAAAGGCTTGGTGAAAATGTCAGCTCTTTGCAAATCAGTAAAGATGAACAGTAGGTAGATTTTCTTTTTATCCACATTATCCATAAGGAAGTGGTGCCTTATCTCTATGTGTTTAGTCCTACTATGGAGAACTGGATTTTGTGATATAGATATTGCACTAGTATTGTCACAAAATATAATTTAATTATTTAAGTTGACACCATAGTCTAGGAGCTGATTTTGTATCCACAACATCTGTGAGCAGCAACTGCCAGCTGCTATGTATTCAGCTTCAGCTGTTGAAGTAGACACAGATGTTTGTTTCTTACAAAACCAAGACACAAGCCTATCACCAAGAAACTGACAAGTTCCTGATGTGCTTTTCATATCTACTCTGCATCCAGCATAATCTGAATCTGAGAATCCAGTTAATTCAAATTCAGATGTTGTTGGATACCAGAGACCTAGATTAGGCCAACCCTTTATATATCTTAAAATCCTTTTTAATAAAATTAGATGAGATTCTTTGGGGTTAACTTGGAATCTAGCACAAATACATGTAGCAAACATTATATCAGGTCTACTAGTTGTTAAATAAAGTAAAGAGCCAACAGTTGCTCTATATACTTTTGAATCAACAGGTTTCCCTGATTCATCAGCATCAACAACAACATTTGAGGGCATGGGTATTTTCATGGTGGAAGAATCAGACATACCAAATCTTTTCACTAATTCCTTAGCTTACTTAGATTGGGATATGAAGATTCCATTTGGGGTTTGCTTCACTTGAAGACCAAGGAAGTATGATAGTTCACCCATACTACTCATTTCAAATTTAGATTGCATTAAATTAGAAAATCTTTTGCATAAATTTGAATCAGTAGAGCCAAAAATAATATCATCTACATATATTTGAACTAGCAATGTTTGATTTTTATGTATCCTGAAAAATAGGGTTTTGTCTACTATGTCTCTATAAAAATTGTTCTCTAAAAGAAAACTAGCTAAAGCCTCATACCATGCTCTGAGAGCTTGTTTGAGACTATAGAGAGCTTTCTTAAGCTTAAATAAAAAAGAGGATTGAGTTGGAGAGATGAAACCTGGTGGTTGTTCCACATAGACTTCTTCTTTGATTTCTCCATTCAGAAATGCACTTTTCACATCCATTTGATATACCTTGAACTTCTTATATGCAGCAAATGCAAGAAAAATTCTGATTGCTTCAAGTCTTGCAACTGGTGCAAAACTCTGATCATAGTATGTTCCTTCTTCTTGTGAGTATCCTTGAGCTACTAATCTAGCATTGTTTCTCACAATGTTACCATCTGCATCTAGCTTATTCCTGTAGACCCACATAGTTCCAATAACTGGATAATTCTTTGGTCTAGGAACCAATTCCCAAACTTTGTTTATCTCAAATTGATTGAGTTCCTCTTGCATAGCAATGATCCAGTTGGGATCTTGTTCTGCATCTTGTAGGGATTGAGGTTCAATCTGAGAGAGAAAACAAGTATGCATCATATTCTAATTTGTTTGATGCCTTGTTTGCACACCTGCTGAAATATCACCATTTATTTGAGATATTGGGTGATCTCTAACTGTGATGTGGTCAACAGTTGGAGCTGGTTCAGCAATAGTTTCCACTTAGGGAATTTGTTCAGCTGTTATATCCTATTGAAGATGATCTGTTGTTATCTGACTTAAACTGTCAGCAAAATCTGGGTGATTTTCTTCTTCACTTTATTCAGCATTCTGCTGTACAGGATCCAGAAATCCTTCTTTATGTAGAGCTAATTGATCTATCTACTCACTTAGATCTTCACATAGATCTGATACCTGCAGAGTATTTATGGTAGAGGTGGTATTCCTCTCCTCATTTAACAGGTTAGTTTCATCAAAAGAAACATGCATGGACTCCTCTATCTTAAGAGTAGATTTGTTGTAGACTCTATATGCTTTACTAGATAGAGAGTATCCAAGGAATATGCCTTCAGCTGCCTTAGCTTCAAACTTCCATAGATATTTCTTATCATTGTTATGCACATAGCATTTACAACCAAAAATCTTAAAATAGCTAACCTTAGGCTTTTTATTCTTGAGTAGTTCATAGGGAGTTTTACCCTTAAGTTTATGTATCAGGCTTCTATTCAACACATAATTTGTTGTGTTCACTGCCTCTGCCCAAAAAGAGAGTGGCAAATGAGCATCAGCAAGCAATGTAGTTGCTGATTCAATTAGTGTTCTATTTTTCCTTTCAGCTACCCCATTTTGTTGAGGGCTTCTGGGAGTAGAGAAACACTGCCTGATCCCTTCTTTTCCACAAAATTATCTCATCAGAAGAGACTCAAACTCAGTGCCATGATCACTTCTGATCAATGCAACTACAGTAGAGTACTCATTCTTGATGGACCTGAGAAAGTCTGTTAGAACTTTGAAGGTGTCAGACTTGTTCCTAAGAAAGAACACCCAAGTGAATCTTGAGAAGTCATCTACAATAACTAGAGAATAATGCTTCCCTCCTAAGCTCTGTATAGCAGTAGGTCCAAAAAGATCTAAATGCAATAAATACAGAATCCTAGGTGAATCACTCTTGGATAAAGATTTGAAGCTACTTCTAGTCTGCTTACCTAACTGGCAAGCCCTGCAAAGTCCTTCCTTCTTGTATGAACCAGAAGGCAGTCCTCTGACAAGATTGTCCCTAGAAAGCTTAGAGATAGTTCTAAGGTTAATGTGTCCAAGCCTTTTATGCCATAATTCATTTGTCTTACTTATTGAATTAAATAGACAGATGTCTGAATTGGCAGAGTCAAAATTGACTAGATAAATATTTCCTTGTCTAATACCAGATAATACATCTATGTTTTTATTATTGGCAATAAGACATTGGGAAGGGTTAAAGGTTACCTGATAACCTTCATCACATAACTGGCTTATGCTGATGAGGTTGTGCTTGAGACCTTTGACATATGATACTTCTTTGAAGGTCACTGCTCCAATCTTGACTTGTCCATATCCTTTGTCTGTCCACAGTTGGAGTCTCCAAAGACAACTTTGGGTCTAAGCTTTGCCTTATAATTGCTCAGGTTGGCCTTGTTTCCTGTCATATACTTTGAGCATCCACTATCCAAGTACCAATATTCCTTTATCTTTGGATTGTTGTGTACCTGCAAAGACAGAAAAATAAACTAGTTATTTTTGACCCAGACTACCTTGGGTCCTTTTGTCTTACCACAATATTCAGAAATAAAGGATATTTCAGGCTGATCCTTATAGTCTTGTGGATGATATCTCCTTGGAGGTATTATCCATTCAGTGAAAGGATTTTTAGTTTGTTTTGAATTAGAATTCTTGAAATTTTCTGTATAGTATCTGTTCGACAAATTTGGGTAAGTTCGTCGATCGCCGTTCATGTAATAACTATATTGAAAATCTATTTTCTGTTTTCGTCGATCTTCGTTCGACAAATTGAAGTCTTTTCGGTGAGCTCCGTTCGACGAATTCTTCTGAATTCTTTTATTCATAACAGACTTGTTTGAAATATCTTTATTTGCTTCTACAGCCTCTTTGCTTTTAGCAGAAACGAATTTTATAGGTGTAGATAATATATTCTTCTTAATTAGAGGTGGCTCACTTGATGAAGCACCCAAGACTAGTTTGCTATTAAGTCTAGCATTTACTGTGCTTGTTATGTCCATCAGTTTGATGCTTCTCCCATTAAGAGATTCTTCAAAATTTTTGGCTTCAGACAACTTGCTCTCAATGAGAACAATATTTTCCCTGGAGGCAGCCCAATTTTTCTTAAGATTTACATTTTCTGCACTTATATTTTTCATTTCAGCTAGCTTACTTCTGAGTGAGATTATTTCTTTCTCAGATTTTAGTAAGTCTAAGCAAAGAACCTTGAATTCAGCTTTGAATTCAACTGAAGTAAAATCAAAGTTAGATATTACCTGATCTGCATCATCTTCTGCTTCTGGTTCTGATCCTTCTTCATCAGAATTGTTGGCTGAGGCATTGATGCCATCATGCAAAAGTTCTTCTCTTCTTCATTATCTTCATCATCACTGGATGATGATGCATTTCCTGACTCACTGCTTGAGTCATAAATTGCCATCAGGTACTGATCATTCTCTTTTGTTTCTTCTTCATCATCTGAAGAGCTGAATGACTGGTCTGATTCAGTTTCACTCCAAGATCCTGCTACAAATCCTCTTCCCTTCTTTTTGTGTTTGTGATAGGAAGACTTGCTGGAGTTTCTGTTCTCTTCTTTGTCCTTTTTCTTTTCTTTCTTCTGGTTTTTTGGACAGTCTGGTGCAATATGTCCTGGTTTCCTGCAACCAAAACATATAATTTCTTTAGAATTGTTTTTGTCATACCTTGGCTTTTCATAGCTTCTGGATGACTTTTTCCTGAAGTCTCTTCTTGCCATCTTGTAGAATCTTTTGGCAAATAGATTCATCAATTCCTCGTTGTCAGGAGTCTTTCATTCTTCTTCTGTAGCTTTGAAGGCAATATTACTGTCCTTCTTTGTTGAAGAGGATGTGCTCACTTGTTCAGCTTCCCTTGTCTTGATGAGTTGCTCATAGGATTTGAGCTTTCCTAGCAGTGTCTCAGTAGTTATCTCATTAAGACTTCTGGCTTCCTTGATAGGCCAGATCCTACAGTCCCAAGTGCTGGGGAAGCACATTAGGATTTTGTCATTGATCTTAGTTAATGAGAGTTCCTTGTCCAGTGTTCTGAGTTCACTTATGATTACACTTAATCTAGTGTACCTTTCTGCAACTGATTCTTCTTCACCCTTCTTGAAGTTCTCATACAGAGAGATCAAGTGAGATCTTCTGTCCTTTCTTTCATCAGCAGAGCCTGCAACCATATTGTTGAGAGAGGTCCATATCTCTCTAGCTGAGGTGCAATCCACCACTTTCTGAAATATGTCATCAGACATTGTTTGAGCCAGAATGTTCATGGCTTTTCAATCAACACTCCTTTTCTTTTTCTATTCTTCTGTCCATTCAGGAGGTGGGACAGCATTGTTGGCAGTTATGGTTTCAGCACTAGTTGCTGCTGTAGGTGTTGAAGGCCCTGTCAAAATAACATTAAAAATTTCTTCATCAATTGAGTTCATATAAAGCCTAATCCTTGCTTTCCACGGTGCAAACTTACAGAGATTGCACATAGGAGGTCTTGTGCTAGAATACTCTTTGTTTTGTGCCATGAGTTTTTAACAGAAAATAAATAAAATAAAATAACTAAAATAACTTAAGATTAAATTAATCTTTGTGATTCAGGTGTTAGCCTGTAAAGAATCAACTTCCTCTGATACCAATTGAAAATGGAGGTTAGATCTTAAATTAACTTAGAGGTTGGGGGGGTTGAATAGAGTTTAAAACTTTTTCCCTTAGTTTTATTTGTGGAATTAAAAATAGTGATATATATATGTGTGTATAAAGAGTGAGTAATAAAAACTGAAATAAAATGACTAATGAAAATCAACACAGCACAACACAAAAAAGAAATCAAACAAAGAAGACACAAGGAGTTATAGTAGTTCCCCACTAAACTTGGGTACGTCGACTCTTCTACCACCCTTGGTAGTAATCCACTAGGATTTTTGATCAGGTGCCCTCACACCAATGAGCTTTTGACAAGGTGCACAAAACCAACTAGATTTTTTGATAAGGTGTCTTGCCACCAAGAGGTAAACTTTTGAAGGGAGTTTGAACCCTGTACATAATGGGATAGAGAGGGGTTAAGATGTTCTTCTCTGTCAAGATGTATAGAGAAGACTCTAGTGGATGTTGATGTAGAAAAGAACTCCTCTGTCTGATATGAGATATTTGACATTTGATTTTGCTGGAGCTTTTCTTTGAAAGAATTGATCTTCCTGTAGCAGATAAATCTGAAGGAGAGAGTTCTTCAAATTTCTTGTTGCTCTTTTGAATGATCTGGACTTGCAGCAAAAGACTGAGAGAAGAATTGAAGTTCTCAGTTGAAATGAAAATGTTGCTGTTGAGGAAGAAGAAGTTGATGTTCTTTTTGTACTTCTTTCTCTTCTCTTCCTGTAGCTTTCTCCTTTCTTGATTCTTATTTTGCAGCAGAAAATCTGAGAGATGGTATAGCTGTTCTCAGAAAAATGTGTGCTGCTAGAGGAGGAAGACAATGAAGTTCTGTTCTCTAAATAATGCTGAGGAGGAAGAAGAAGAAGAAGTTATTTTAATTTCTTTTCTTCTATATTTTTTTTCACTCGACAGCCTCTTCTTTCCTTTTTCGGTACTGCTGTATTAATGAGTACTGTACTGATTACGTGTAAAAAACAGCTGTAAAAATATTCTGTAATATCTTCTTCCTTCTTTCTTTTGAAATCACTGACAGAAATTAAATGCACATTCCTTATATTAAGGAATATATTATTCTGAAAGCATATTTCTGGGAACTACAACTGTCACGCCGTATTTTCTTTCCTTTTCCATGAATATGTCCTTTTCGGAGGAAATGTCAATGGCTATAACATAAATAATAAAGGAAATATATTCTCCTTACTTGATTTGATGGAAAGAGCTGTTGCTTTCATCGATCTGAGATCAGAGAATGAAGTGAATATAATTCTTCTGAAATTTCTGAGCTTAAATAGGAAATCTTTGATCTGAAAAAAAATTATTGAACGCAGACTAGAGTTCGTTGAACGGAAAGATTCGTCGACCGCAGAGCCTGGATAAAATCGTCGAGCGCTGAGCGTCGAGCGCTGAGCTGGAGTAAAAGCGTCGAGCGCTGAGCTTAGACAAATTCTTCGACCGCTGAGACGGGTTCGTCGACCGCTGAGAACAAGTCTGTTCATCGAACGCAGAGAGCTTGTCGTTTGTCGAACGCAGAGAGCCATTCGTCGAACGCAGCTAGACATGCATCGAACGCAGAAACTGAATGAAATTTCTAGTTCTAACAGCCAAAACTCTTTATCCATAAACTATACATTAGGGTCAACTTGTCCTTAGTTAACATATAGTGATCCTAGCCCAAATCACAAATAGGGTTGTTCCAACACTTTTATACCCCGAGAAAAGAAAGACCACTGCGTCGGCTATCCGCAAACCAGATTAAAACAGAAGCTACAGGTTTTCGTCGAAATGGAATTCGTCAATACCTATTCGACGGATTCATCGAAACAATTCCGATGAATTCGTCGAGTCAGTGTCAACGAATCCACTCATCCTGCGAGACGGTCTCAGTGGCTCGACTAGTAACAGCCTTTCCGTCGAATTAATATTCGACGAATTCGTCGATACAATATCGACGGATTCGTCGACCACCTTTTGATGAATTCGTCGAAACAGTTTCGCCGAAATCTCCAAGGCTCAATTCGACAAGTTCCTGATAATTCATGTAATCGAGACAATCTCAACGACATTGTTTACGAGTCAATGTTCATAATATTATCTCGAAAACTTCAAGACATGCTCCATACAATATTCATAATATCTAGGAGCAGTCTTCCTGTACTAACTGTATTCCATATAGCAATTTGTTTGGTTCTCCACCCATATCCAATATGAGCAAGACCAACACAAACCAATCTCCAACTTCTCCAATACTCTTATGTGCGACCCTATAGGCTCATATAACGTTGGCAGTAAGAATAATTGTTGATTCCTTCTGGATCACCAAAGAAACTCCAACAGTGTGATGAGTCCCATTTGTATACACATTTTTGGACTCATCTGGGCCAGTATTATAGTCAATGCACTACATATTAGGTCCATAATCACTCATATTTGTTCTATATACTTCATTCCATGCTAAGTGCACTTTTAGGCCCATTTTGGTGTGCATTTGCGGTCCATGTTGTTGGGGGTAAGCACATGGTGCTCCCCAACCCTTTTTCTGTAAATGGATGTTGTTGCAGGTGTATTCCCTGCTGCTTATTATGATGTGAAGGTGGGCAGATCTCCATTTTGCCCAAATTACATTTCAGCATGAATCGCACAGTTGTGCGTTTTCTTGACGCACGATTGCTCCGGCCGTGTGTGCTTATCTGCTGGCAAAATGGTGATCTGGATTTGCCCGAGCATTTTTACGCACGGTCGGTTTCTACCGTGCGTGAGTAAAATCGCATGAGACCCTCTGTTGGCCTGTTTTCTTGCATTTGAAATTTGCCCGTGCATTTTTACGCACGGTCGAACACAAACCTGCATTAGTAAAATGCATGGGCACTCTGGGTCGTCTTCCTGGGTTTTCTTCTTAATTAATATCGCATGGTTCATGCACGGTCGTGCGTTCGACCGTGCGTGACCAATTTCTGACCGATTTTCTATAAAAGCTGCAGATTTTGCCCTATCTTGGATCGATCATCTTTTTCGTGCCCAATAGCTCTACTCCGCGCCATTTCCGCCGCTCTATTGCCGCCCACCTTTAGGAGGAGCTCCGGCCGCCATTCTCTTGCAAATCTAAAGCCGGAGCATCCTCTAGGCCTCCTCCATCGTTCGTGCACTCCCAAGCTCCATTTCAAGAGATTTATTACTGCATTCGTGAAGTTCTCTGGTGAGGTTAGGATTAAAGAAGATTGACGGATAAGACGGTCTAGAGGTGGTGAGAGCTTCAGAGACCCCGGACGGTAGTTGGAGCCTGACCTCGGACAAGTATTGACAACCCTAGATTCCAATCGTGAACCTTCGATGAGTCTCCGCCCTTTGGTTGTAATCTTACCCCCTTCATATTGTAGTAGTGTTTTCCTTTATCTTTTTTGTGCATGAACGATGTTTGCTAAACCTTATTATGCTATTTAGTATATTTCTTGTCTATGTGGAATTATCTTTGTGGTTTATGCAAGTGACGAGCACACCCATTCCATCTTCGATCCACCATCACCGTCCATTCCATTCCGTAAGGCTACTCTTCCATTCCGCCTGACTACTCGCCCATTCCATGTGCATACTCTTCCATCCGCCAAGCTAAGCGGTGCTAACGGCCCGTATAATCCACCTCGACTCCGCCGGTGCGAACCATTCCATCTGCAAGCCTACTCTTCCATCCGCGCAGCGAAGTAGTGCATAGAGGCCCGTGTAATCCATCCGCCTAGCTTAGAGGTGCTAACGGCCCTCAAACCTTTCCGCCTGTGCGAACCACTTCATTTGCTTGCCTTCTCGCCCATCCGCCTAGCGAAGCAGTGCATAGCGGCCTGCATAGTTTCTATCCACCCAACGAAGCAGTGCATAGCGTCCTACATAAGAGTAGTTATTTTCTTTTCTTTTGCTTTCCATATTCCAATCCAAGCCTTCCGCAATCCATCCGACCTAAAGGACTTTGATCTCAAGTCCTTCCTCAAAAGCAAACTCCACCTTACTGTGTTCCTTTGAGATTCGATACTCGGGAATTCACTCCTCATTTTATATTACTTGAACAATCGGTACACTACCGTTTCATGCCGCAGTCTCGCCCCCGCCTGTAGCGGTGTGCTAGATCCGCGCATCACATGTTCAGGCTTGTTGCAGCTGTAACAAATAATGTTAGTAGAATTTTGTTTACTAGGTTTGGAATCATACCTGTCTGATCTGTGTTTTCTTCTGTGCTTTTCTTCTCTCCTAGAGCTGTAGGGTGAAGCTTCATATTTTATGATCCCTCTTTTTCTGTTTCTCAGATGTTTCTTAAACTGCCTGGTGAACAATGATATATCTTCATCAGAAAGATCTGAACTGGAGTTGCTTGAGATCTCTTCATCTGACACATAGACAGGATCCACTGTCTTGTGCTTTCTGGAAGCTTCAGCTTTAAAAGCCACTACCTTTTCTCTGTAGTAAGCCTTGGAGTTTTCTTCCTCAGCCTTTATGATGTTCAGCTGCAGCTCATATGATAGGAGCTTGCCATACAGCTCTCTAGGCTCCATTGCTCCCAGATTGTCGATTCTCTTATGGCACACAGCTTTATGTCCCATTCTTTGTTCAGGGATCTCAAGAATTTATCATTTAGTTCATAGTTGTTGAACTCTCTTCCATAAGTTTTGAGCCCATTGACAATCTTGAAGAATTTCTCATAGCAAGTAGCTATCTCATCCTTCTTATCTTGCATGAAGGATTCATACTCCTGATTCAGGTGGGATTTCCTGTCATCTTTGACTTCTTCAGTTCCTTCCATATAGACACCAAGGGAATCCCACATCTCTTTAGCTGTCTTGCAATGAATTAGGTCCTGGAATGTTGAATCATCGATTGCATTTACAATGATGTTCTTAGCCCTTTTGTCCATAGTGACCATGGCAACTTCATCCTTGGTGAAATCAGATAATTTCTTAGATGTGGGAACAACTGTTGGATCTACAGGAATGTTCATGGGAACATAGGGTCCTTCTTCTACTGCCAGATAGACTCTAGGATCTGAGGCTTTGATAAGTAGTATTTATATATCTTTTTAATAGAAATTTTTGTAAATATTTAATATGTATTTTTCTTTTTTTCAATTTTAGGTCATAATTAGTTATTTTATATTTTTGTCTCTAACTTAGCTTAATTTTAATATTTGCAGAATTTTGGGACAAATTGGACAAATTGACAAGTACACGCCCTCAGTCACGCCAGTGACCAAGGGCGTGTAACCTAAAGATCTGCGTTCGACGAAAGTCGAGCTGAGTTCGACGAATCCACCGCAAGTCACGCCCCAGGTCACGCCCGTGTCCCAATGTCACGCCCGTGACCGGGGGCGTGTAATCTTAGAATCTTCCAGCTGGCTGCCGTCGAGACGTGGAGATACTGTCGAGGAGTTGACCCAAGTCACGCCCGTGACCGAAGAGTCACGCCCGTGTCTTCCCGCGTGATCCCTGCTCTGCCGCGCCGAATTCTAGCCCACGCTGCATTTAATGAAGGCGCCCAAAGTCACGCCTGTGACCAAAGTTACACGGGCGTGTAATGTCCGAATTTCTCCAGCTGTCACGCAAAGTCCACGCCACTGTCAGATCCAATGTCAGCAATGATCACACGCCCTAGGTCACGCCCGTGACCGAGGGCGTGTAACTTGAAATTTTTGCCTATAAATTCAGAGGCTCTCCTTGAGACCAGGGTTCAGAATTTTGGAGTGGGGGAGGTGCTGCTAGAGCTGTTAGTGAAGTTTTTCAATGCTTTCTCATGTCTTTCAATTCATGTAATGTGCTAGTTCTTAGTTTTATGCAATTGTTAGTTAAAGCTTGTAATCTTTTCCTTCCTAGCTTGTAATCTCTTTAATTAAAGCTTGTAATCATTTTGGTTTTCAATAAAATTAAGTTTTCTTTCTTTCATTTTCTCTTTTTTCCTTAAGCACTCTTCCTTTCATGCAATGATTTTTCTTTCCTTTTCCCCCTCCACTATGGTTGATCATTAAGCCTTTTTATTTTCGTTTAATCTTTTCATTTAGCTTGCATTTTGTCTTTATTTTAGTTAAGCAAACCAAACCTCAAATTTTCGTCGATAAGATAATGGTGATTTTCCTCCAAGTAGAAGTAATCAACGCGCCCCGTGGAATACAACCTTAATCGGATATAGTTTTGGAGAAAAAATCTTTAACCTTCACTTAATTTCAAAACCAGGAAAATCTATATCAAGTTTTTGGCGCTGTTGCCGGGGATTTTGCGTAGATATTTTGAAAAGAGGATAGCGATTAATTTTATCATGCTTCTTTTTATTTTATTTTGCTTTTTCTAGATTTCAAAAAGAAAAAAAAATAGTTTTTCCTCTTCCTTTCTTCTCTTTTTAGTGTATGACCTGCAGTAGCACTTCGATTATTCCTTTTGATTCGGAGATCGAGCGAACCTTTTTGAGGCACCGCCGTTCTCGTGATCAGGAAAATCAAGTAGAATCTGAAGAGTCGATCGGGGACACTAACTCAGCGAATATGGATCATAATCTTAATCCTCCTAATCTTAACGAGTCAAATCCTAATGAGGACGCGCAACGGACCATGTCCTATTATGCGCGGCCGAATTTGGAAGGCACACAGTCGAGTATTGTTCGCCCCACCGTGGCGAACAATAATTTTGAGATCAAGTCTAGCATTATACAAATGGTGCAACAATCGTTGACCTTCGATGGTCAACCGGACGAGGATCCTAATTCGCATATTTCTTACTTTCTTGAAATTTGCTATACTTTTAAAATCAATGGCGTCACTGATGACGCCATTTGATTACGTCTTTTTCCTTTTTCTTTGCGGTCTAAGGCCAAGCAGTGGCTGGGCTCCCTACCTAGGGGATCCATCACTACATGGGCCGAAATGGCGGAAAAATTTCTCAATAAATATTTCCCGCCTTCAAAGACCGCTAAATTGCGCACGGATATTGCGTCGTTCATGCAAATCGACTCGGAGGCTCTCTATGACACATGGGAGCACTTCAAGAAGCTTTTGCGTCGATGCCCTCACCACGCACTTGCCACTTGGCAACAAGTGCAAATATTTTATAATGGCTTAAATCTCCAAACGAGGCAAATGATTGATGCGGCCGCCGGGGGGACATTAAATAGCAAAACCCCGGTCGCCGCTCAAGAGCTTTTCGAAGAGATGGCCACAAATGCGTACCAATGGAACATACCCCGAGCGCGGCCTAATAAGCCGGCCAGAATTTTTGAAATAGACGCTAACGCAAATTTGGCTTTACAAGTTGAGCGCTTAACAAAGCAAGTGGCGGAGATGTCTGCTTCCTCCGCCACTCCTCCTTGGGTTAATAATGTTTTAATTGAAGAACAGGTTGACTACATGGGAAATCCTCCTCGGCCTTCCTATAACCCCATCACCGCTCCGTATAACAACACATACAATGCGGGTTATAGGAATCATCCAAATTTCTCGTGGAGCAACCGAGGAAATGCTCAGCGTCCTATGAATTTAAATCAACCTCCCCCTAATCAACTTCTTAATTTAACTCTGCCTCCAAATTTGATTTCTCAAAATTTTAATCCACCCGGTTTTCCACCGCAACAACAAAAACTCTCTCCGCTTGAAGAGGTTTTTGCAAAATATGTTGCTACAAATGAAACGAACATCCGGAATTTTACCGGATCGATCAAAAATTTAGAGAATCAAGTGGGCCAGCTCGCAAAGATGATTTCTGAGCGTCAACAAGGAGCACTACCGGGGAATACAGAGCAAAATCCAAAGGAGAGCGCGCATGCGATTACACTCCGAAGCGGGAAGGAGGTTGTTCAAAAATAGGACGAACCCAAGGTAACTTACTCTCCTCCTCCTACTCTTAATTCTTCTTCAAATTTGCACGCTTCTCTTTCAGCTCTGCACGCTTCTGTTTTAAATCCGCGCGCTCCTACTTCAAATATTCCGTATCCATCTAAATTTAAAAATGAGTGCGCCAAAAAAAATTATAAAAAAATTTTAGATGTTTTAAAACAAATCCATATTAATGTACCTTTCTGCGAGGCTATCTCTCAAATGCCTAAATATGCGAAATATCTTAAGGAGTTGCTCTCCAATAAGAAAAAGTTAGAAGATATTTCGCATATTTCTTTAAACGCAGAATGCTCCGCGGTTGTACTCAACAAATTGCCTAAAAACAAATGACCCGGGATGGTTTTCTATCCCATGTCTATTTGGCAGTTCGTTAGTAAAACACGCCTTAGCGGATCTTGGAGCAAGCATCAACCTTATATCATTTTCTTTGTTCAAAAAGCTAGGTCTAGGAAATCCAAGGCCCACTCGAATGAGTATCCAATTAGCGGATCGTTCCTTAAAATATCTGATAGAAATAGTGGAGGACGTGCTCGTCAAGGTTGACAAAATTCTTGACATCGAAGAGGATGCCGAAGTGCCCCTCATACTCGGCTGCCCCTTCCTTGCCACCTCCCGTGCTATTATATACGTAAGTAACGGAAAGCTCCTCCTATGGGTTGGAGACGTTGAAGTTACTTTCGGAATAAATTCCTCGATGCGGAACACGCTAGAAAACGACGATTCGTGTTTTTACTTGGAAGAGTGTTGTGAGTTCGATTCATCCCTCGAGTTAGTTTCATCGGCAAGTAGTGATTTCGAGCCCGTAGAGCTCTTTTATGTTGAAGAAGAAGTTTCTCACCCCACTCCACCCGAACCGTTATTTCTAGAAAAATTGAAAATTAAAACTTCTTATGAAGAACCACCCGAATTAGAGTTAAAACAACTCCCCCTCACCTTAAATATTTGTTTTTAGAAAAAGAGTCTAAGCTACCCGTCATCGTTTCATCCGATCTTAGCAACTCAGAAATTTTTGAGTTGACTATACTCTTAAGAAAGCACTGCCACGCAATTGCGTGGCAATTATCGGATATTAAGGGTATAAACCCTTCTTTCTGCACTCATAAAATCTTTCTTGAAGAAAATTCCCGAAACTCAGTCCAGCCTCAACGACGACTAAACCCGAACATGAAAGAAGTCGTTAAGGCCAAAGTTATAAAACTTCTGGACGCGGGAATCCTCTACCCGATATTAGATAGTACTTGGGTTAGCCCAGTACAAGTCGTGCCAAAGAAAGGTGGCGTCACGGTAGTTGCGTACGAAAACAATGAATTGATCCCAACCCGTACTGTTACGGGTTGGCGGATGTGCATCGACTATCGAAAACTAAACGATGCCACCCGTAAGGATCACTTCCCTCTACCATTTATCGACCAAAATTTAGAGCGCCTTTCGGGTCACTCCTACTACTGTTTTCTCGATGGTTTGTCGGGATATTTCCAAATCCTGATTTCGCCCGACGACCAAGAGAAAACCACTTTCACTTGTCCTTTTGGCACCTTCTCTTATCGAAGGATGCCATTCGGTCTTTGTAACGCGCCAGCTACATTCCAAAGATATATGTTGGCAATATTTGACGAGTTAGTAGAGGAGGTGATGGAAGTATTTATGGACGATTTCTCCGTGTACGGAAACTCATTTAAAAGCTGTTTAAAAAATCTCGAGCACGTGTTGCAGCGATGTGAGGAAACGAATTTAGCGTTCAATTGGGAGAAATGCCATTTTATGGTCAAAGAAGGATTAGTCCTTGGCCATAAAATTTCGGGCAAGGGGATCGAGGTCGATAGGGCCAAGATTGAAGTAATTGAAAAACTCCCCCCTCCAACAAAAGTAAAAGCTATTAGGAGTTTCCTAGGCCACGCGGGGTTCTATTGGCGCCTTATACAAAATTTTCCAAAAACACAAAGCCGTTAACCCATCTTCTCGAAAAACAATCATCTTTTCTTTTTAACGATGAATGTCATTTAGCCTTTCAACTTATCAAAGAGAAACTTATAAACTTCCCGATTCTAGTCACCCCAGATTGGTCGCTCCCTTTTGAAATCATGTGCGACGCAAGTGATATTGCGGTTGGTGTCGTTTTAGGCCAACGGGTGAGTAAGTATTTTCACCCGATCTATTATGCGAGCAAAACACTCACGTAGGCATAAGCAAACTACACCACGACATTTCAAAACCAGGAAAATCTATATCAGGCTTCCATGTACAACCTAATTCTTTGCTTTCAGATGGGGAAGTTCTCCTTGATGTAGATAAGCAGTTTCATTGAGCTCATCTCCTTATAATGCTCACCAGACATTTGTTTATTACAACCCACCTATTTTATAGATCTTATTCTAAGTTGTTAAGCTTTTGAACTCAACCTAGCTCTGATACCAATTGAAGGATATGGGTTGTCAATGATCTATGCTTAGAGGGGGTGGGGGGATTAGGTGTTTTCAAAGTTTCTTTGCTACTTTAAATTAAATCTATCACAGCACAAAAGCAACACAGAAAACACACAATGATTTATTGTGGTTCCCTGCAAGACAATGCGTCTAGAGGTAGTCCACTGTCCCTCCCACCTATCTAGCAGTGTGCTAGACTAGGCAACTTATCCAACTCAGATATTTTCACTATACTCAAATCTTACAACTCATGTTCATACAGAACCCTACAAGGCTCAGACTTTACAAGTCCTACAAACTCAGATCTTCAGCAAGATCCTACCAGACTCAGGTTCACCAAGAACCCTACCAACTCAGATCTATCATTAGATCCTACCAACTCAGACTCACAAAGAGCCCTACAAAGTAATACAGATTTGTTGTTTTAGAAGAGAAGACTTCAAAAAATGAACACTTGAATAACAGATCTTCTTCTTCTACGTCCAAGGATTTTTGGATCAATGAACCTTTCTTCAAAATCTTCTGTAGAACTTCACAACCCAGCAATAATGAAGACTTCTTCTCTTCAGAGAATATGTTCGAGAGTGAAAACTTGAGAGAGTTCTGGTCAAGAAGTGTATCCTGTAAATAAAATTATCTTCTTTTATATCCTCTGCAATCTTGCATAAAACCCCTTATTGATTATTCTATAATCAATTTCTCGTTTGAAAACATTTTCCAGAATTGGAAATTCTTTGTCATTACTACTAGCCTTTCTTAGACCTTGCAGAGAATATAAATAATAAATCTCTTTCTTAACTACAGTGTAACGGCATATTCTGTAGAGAATATTTCATTTATGACTCCTTGATTCATGCACAAGATAGGCGGCATAAGCGTTCCCTGATTATTCATTTCCAAGGATGTCTGCGCCTTTAATGCAGCTATACAACCAGTCAAGATGATATTGTTACTTCAAGGCGATATCGTCTTGATCAACAGATATTCTTCATGACGATGTTGTCGATATACTTTCTACTTCAGTACTTGGCTGGTTATATCAATGAGATTGCTTCTTTTAGACAATATCACCGAGATACTTCCTTATATGCAATATGTCTCTGATCTTCAAAGTAGTATGCTTCTATTAAGTCGACATACATCATTCTTCAAGACTTTATGTAATATCTCAACGATATTACTTCTTCTTCACGATATCGTCGAGATATTCCTCTTCATAAGACTTAGACTTTTCTTCAAGCTGATAGTCTTTCCTCAAAATTATGATGTCTAGATCTTTAAGATGATACGAGGTCTTTAAACTGATGTTTGTCTTCATGATTCCTTCTTCATGACTTAATGAGTCAAGTCATGAATCATCAAGGCTATATATCTTCTTCACGATGACGTCGTCAAAACATCTCGACTTGGTCTTTCTCTGTTATAAGTTCTCTTCAAGACGATATCGTCGAGATATGAACTTAGCTTTCTCCACGATAGGCATACTTCAAGACGATGTCGTCATCATCTGAACTTGGCATTATCTACGACAAGTTTTCTTCATCCTTCAAGAATATGTGCTTTTATCAAGATGATATCGTCGAAACTATTTGGTCGATATGATACTTTTCTCCACGATTCCTCTGCTGAGTCTTGAGACGATATTTTACTTGGTTGATTTTCAATACTTTTATCGTTTATATACTAGTGATATAGATTTGATGTATCTGTCATATCATGAACTTAAATACAATATCAAAAACAACTTGACTTATCTATACTTGTGTTTCTTCTTCAAATCTAGAGATATTGAAGGCATAATACCCAACAATCTGGGCCTTTTCTTATTTTTTGTCATTTGCACCTCTATTCCTTGCCATGGCTCTCATGTACCCCGGGCAGCCCGTAATTATTGGATCTGCACGTTTGGGCAGCCTCCACGTCTATAAATAGAGGGGTAGAGCTACCAGAAAAGGGACTCTTAGCTTCGAGTCTCCAGCTTACAACCCGTGTAGCGGTCTCAAATTTTATCACTTTTCTACCTCTCACTCTGACCTATTCTAGATCCCCTTCTATAACCTCTTTTGAGATTAATCGAAGCAGTTTTTCTCTCAGAGGTCTCCCATCTGGCATTCTCCATCTCAAGTAACCTGCACTCCGCAGTCTCCCCCATCTCTTTCTAGTGTGAGTTTTTGAGGTACAATTTTTATGCCAACAGAATGTACACGCGACCTTTAGATCAAAGTGTCCAGCTAAAATCAGCAGACAGTTGAGATGGCAGACCACGATGGTCATCCCGGTCAGTTCGCCGACGGTCTCCCTTCTTTAGGGAGTATGACCTCCTTAGAATCCCTTGAGCTTCGAATGGAGCTTCACCTCACACAAGCCCATCGGGAAGCTGCTCAAGCTTGCCAGGAGTCTGCTCAGCAGTTTGAATCCATGTATCAGATGTTGTCCGAGCTCTCACGGATGATGATGCCTCAATACGATCAAGTTGTGACCCCTGATCGGCTGGCCGCAGGTCACCCTATAGACCGCGCGACCCCTCAACCCACTGCGCCCATGCGGTCTCAAGGGAAAGAGTTCATTGCCCGTCAAGCTTTCATTAGGGGAGCATCCCAGGGGTCTCCAGCTCGAGCCCTAAATTTCCAAGAGGATTATGTTTATCCTCCAACTCCCGCTGCTGCCACTCTTGCTCCTTCTGGTGTTTTTAAGGCAGAGGAGCCCTCCTCATTTTCTGATAGAATCCACTATGAGCGAACTCCCTATGGTCTTAGAGAGCCAAGACTTCCCATGTTTACTAGATAGTGTGATCCCATCTCTCATCTTCAGGCTTTGGAATCCGTAGTCGATCTGAGGACTCTCTCAGATGCGATGAGGTGCAAGTTGCTAATCACCTCTCTAGATGCGCATGTAAGGGATTGGTTCTATAATCTACCTCCCCAGTCCATCTCCTGCTTCACCATCCTGAGGCAGGAACTTCTTCTAAGGTTTGAAACCTCAAAGAAGAGGAAGTGTGGTCTTGTGGCCCTCTTCAAGATTAAGCAGAATGAAGGTGAGACTACAGCTCGCTTTATTGACCGCTTCCAGAGAGAAATTTTGGCAATAAGGGATGTAGATCCCCCGTTGTATATGGTAGCTTTGATAAATGCTCTGCAGGAGGGACCTCTCAAGTTTTAGGTCACCACCAGAGAGCCAAGCTCTTATTAAGAGCTGATCGGCATCGCAAATAGATTCATAGAAGGGGAAGTCAACAACCCCATCTATGTTTCCAATCTAACATGCAAAGCCGTCCAAAAAGGCTCCGCAAATTTTCCTGTCCATCATCAAAGCCCTCGCGTCAAGAGTTCCAACCTCCAGCTCAAAGATGAAGGAACTTCCGTCATCATCATCCACACCAGGGGCACCTGCAATTTCGACCTCAAGTGCCTCTGCTGCCAGCTCCAGTCACCCCAGCTCCCTATTAAATACCAGTCCATCAAATTCATTTTGTTCAACTGTCTCTCCTGCTTTCTCAGCCATCCTAAAATGACTCCCAAGAGTCATTTACCTAACTCAATGTCCCGATGAGTGCGGTAGTCCAGGTCCTCTAGAAGCAACCTTTTTACAAAAGGCCAGCCCCCATGCAATTTGACCCGAAATCCAGAAACCTCTCTCTCTCTCTACTGCAAGCATCATAGGGAGAGATGCCACCTGACAGAAAATTGTAGAGCTCTCTGAATTTTGGTGGAGAATCTCGTGAAGGAGGGAAAGTTGTAGGGGCTAGTGCAGAAAGCTGATCCCTCTAAGGCCTCCACCTCCAAGAGCAAGGAAGTAGCAGTGGTTCACTAGGAATGTGAAGAAGTTAAAGACGTTGGCCCCCTTGGAAACGTTGGTTATCCTAGTGAATGTGTGGATGCGAATGATGAGGGAGCTTTAGGCTATCTAATTTACATCCATGTGTGAGTAGGCCTAGAATTCTCAAAGAAGGCTAGTCTGGCAAGGGTCTTCAGATCAGAGGTTGCCGCTACCTCATCCTCTGATCCGGTCTGAGGGACAGTTACCTTTGGGCAGGAGGATCTTCTTCCAACTGCCAACCCTTTCAATGACGTAGCCGTTATTAAGGCGGTTATCGAAAATTATACAGTTGAAAACATCTTGAATGATACCGGGAGTTCT
The DNA here is from genome assembly GCA_033032865.1 of Dactylorhiza incarnata. Lineage (NCBI taxonomy): Eukaryota > Viridiplantae > Streptophyta > Magnoliopsida > Asparagales > Orchidaceae > Dactylorhiza > Dactylorhiza incarnata. The sequence goes on along the minus strand of JAWHQI010000415.1, from coordinate 131,557 downwards.
GTTAACCTTTTCTTCAAGCTAGCCTTCGAAGCCCTTAAGACTGGAAAGAATCTCCTTTCCACTGAAGGGCCTCTCTATAGCTTTTCTGGAGAAAGAAAGGAGGTGGAAGGAAATGTCACCCTCTCGGTGACTCTGGGAGGCATAACTAATCTTGTCAAATTCATTGTCGTTAAAGCTCCAAGTAGGTACAACGCAATTTTTGGAAGGCCGATTCTAAATGATTATCAAGCGGTGGTTTCTACCTACCACCTCGCTGTGAAGTTTGCCTTGAATGGTAAATAGTAGCGGATCAGGAGCAATCCGAAGAAATATCGGGAATGCAATGTCAAGTCGGTCAATGTGACCGAATCTTTTCCACTCATGTAGCTGAGACCTCTTCAGCCTCCCAAGCCTTCAATCCTGACAAAGCTGTGAAAGAGGTCATAGAAGAAACAAGAGATGGAGTTCGCTTGGAACCTACCCAAGCAACTCAAATTGTGCCCATCAGCAATGAAGATAAGAGCAGGAGGTTCTCAATCAATGCTGAATTGCCCGAAGCTGAAAAGAGTCCGCTCATCTCCTGCCTTCTGAAGAACCTGAATGTATTCGCTTGGTCAGTAGATGACATGTCGGGGGTTGATCTGGACGTTGCTCGCCACCACCTCAATATCGATCCAAATTTCACTCATGTCAAACAAAAGAAAAGAGCGGTGGCGATGACCTTAGCTCAACCCATCCGAGAGGAGGTTGAAAAGCTTTTGAAGGCCAAATTTGCTCAAGAAATTCAATATCCGAAGTGGGTTTCAAAAGTTGTAATGTTTAAAAAGCCTGAGGGAAAGTGCAGAATGTGTGTTGATTTCACAAAACTTACTAATGCTTGCCCAAAAGATTGTGACCCCTTGTCTCGGATAGATTCATTAGTTGATTCTGCAGTAGAGTATTCTTACATGCGTTTTTTAGATGCATTCTCTAGTTATCACCAAATTAGAATGCATAAGCCTAATATCCCTCACACCTCATTCATCATGAATGATGGTTGTTTCTGCTACCCTGTAATGCCTTTCGGGCTAAAGAAAGTTGATGCTACATATAAAAAAATGATGGACACCATTTTCAAAACTCAAAAGGGAAGAAATCTAGAGGTCTATGTCGATGACCTTCTAATAAAAAGCAAGATTTTCTCATCTCACCTTAACGACCTAAATGAAACATTCGCAACCCTCCAGACCTTCAATATGAGGTTGAACCCACTGAAGTATGTTTTTGGAGCTAGCAAAGGAAAGTTTCTCGGCCATCTGCTCACTCTAGAAGGGTTGGAGCCGAATCCTGATAAGGTGAAGTCTATCATAGAAATGTCACCTCCTAAGACCCCCAAGGAAGTTCAACAGCTAGGAGGGAGGATGGCAGGCTTGAGCCATTTTATCTCCTACTCGGGAGATAAAAGTGCTCCTTTCTTCAAAACTCTCCGTGGTGGAGCTAAGTTTGAATTGATAAAAGAATGTGATGATGCTTTTGACGAGCTCAATGCTGGTAAGGGAAGAGAAGAAGAAACAATTTCTGATTTAATATGTGAGCAAAATATTGAAGGATGTAGAAGCTCGGTACTCGATCCTTGAGAAGTTGGCCTTGATGCTTGTGATCTTAGCACGAAGGCTAAGGCCTTACTTCCAAGCCCATTATATTCAGGTTGTCACTGATCTCCCGTTAAAGAGTGTGTTGGAAAATCCAGAACACTCAAGAAGATTGGCAAAGTGGGCAATAGAGCATAGTGAGTTTGATATCTCCTACAATCCTAGAGTGGCGATCAAAGCCTAAGTGCTAGCAGATTTCATGATCGATGCAAAGGAAGCTAGCTCAGAAAAGGAGGTTGGAACACCTTTAGCTTGGATGATCTACGTCGATGGAGCCTCTGAAAGAAATTCATCAGGAGCTGGAGTTGTGTTGATTAACCCAAATTGGGTTAGATTAGATCAAGCTCTCAAGTTTTACTTCCCAACAATGAATAATTAGGAGAAATATGAAGCTTTGCTCACTGGTCTTAGATTTGCAAGTGATCTAGGGATTGAAGATGTCCAGGTTTTCTCTGGTGATGTCATCTCAAGTGAACGAAACCTTCGAGACCATAGATCATATTTTGAAGCAATACCAAGCTCTAGTGAAGATTGATATTGGAAAGTTCAAGAGCTTCACTATTCAACACATTCCGAGGGAAGAGAACACAGAAGCTGACGAGTTGGCCAAATTAAGTCTCCTTTCATGAGGAAGTACTTTGGAATTATATCATCCGACCATCGAAGAAGGAGACATTATGCTGATAGATCAATGTCCATCCTGGATGGATCCTTTTGTTCTTTACCTCTCAACTGGAGAATTCCACCCGACAGTAAAGGATAAGAAGAGGTTTAAATTAAAAGCAGCTTATTATTATCATATTGCAGGAGTTCTTTACAGGAAGACTTTTCTCTCATCCTTGTCAAGATGTGTTTCTGAGGAAGAAATTCAAATTATTCTTCGAGAGGTTCACTCAGGAGAGTGTGGCAGTCATTCAGGAGCTAGAACATTAGAAAAGAGAATTCTAAGGCAATATTACTTCTGGCCTCAAATCAGAAAGGAAGCAGAGAAGTTTGCGAAGAAGTGTGTTCAATGTCAGAAATTTGCACCTCTTCAACATCAACTGGCTCTGCAGCTCAAGTCAATAGCAACCCCGTGGCCATTTGCGGTTTGGTGAATGGATTTAATCGGGCCTTTTCCTTCAGCTAGTGGACATCGCAGGTTTATTCTGGTAATGATCGAGTACTTCAGTAAGTGGATCGAGGCAAAGACGTTGGCTAAAACCACTACTCAGGTTGTAAGGAATTTTATCTGGGGAGAGATTGTATGCAGGCATGGAATTCCTATGGCGCTTATCATAGATAACGACCCTCAATTCAACAACTCCAACCATATAATGTTTTGTGATCAAATCGGCACTGAGCTACATTTTGCCCCTGCACATCATCCTAGAAGCAACGGCCAGGTAGAAGATGCCAATAAACTAATAATAAACCTCTTGAAGAAGAAAGTAGAGAACCTCAGAGGCAACATGGAGGACCAGTTACCTCCAGTATGATGGACTTTGAGAATGACTCCAACCTCAGCTGATGGAGAAACTCCCTTCAAACTGTCTTATGGCTCTGAAGATCTCATTCCATTTGAGTTTGAAGTAAGGAGCCCAAGGGTATTATTGTTGGAGTTACCATTGTGATCTAGAAGTGGTCAAACATGTAATGTCACTGCCAACGCGATATGAGCCTCCAGGGTCGCACATAAGAGCATGTGGAGAAGTTGGAAGATTGACTATGTTGATAAAGGTTACCAATCACCATATAGAATGGGGGAAGTCCAGCAAATGTTGCTGTCTGAATTCGTCGGGTTTACACGGATAGAATTCGTCGGATTCGTCGGATTCGTCAGATTGTTCCGTGGAATCCCGACGAATTGTTACAGAGATCCTTAACTCGGCAAATGTTGCCGTCTGATTTGATTCATTGGATTCATTGGGATTCGTCAGATTGTTCCATGGAATCTCGACGAATTGTAACAGAAGCCCCTATTCTGCTGTGTGGTCTGCGGATAACGATTCTTTTAGAAGTATGTTTATCCTTTGGGTATAAATATAACTTCTTTTAGGGTTCTCATGACTGACGAATAGAAGCCGACGGAAGGAGTTCTGCTCGAACCCTAGACGGAAGGAGTTCCGTCTGAATCGCCTCCGCCGACTTCCTCTCCGACGATTGTCGCCGGTGTTGTTCTTCCTGAAGCGGATCAAGCAATCTGTGGAAGCGCAAGGTGTAGTCTTCTTCTCCTGGCTCGTGTGGACTGCTGTAGAGACGTAGACATTATTCTACGTGAGAACTCTTGCAAAGCCGACAAAGGCAATCTTCTTCTTGGAGCATCTAGGTTGGATTTGATCCAATCCCGCCAAGGTAATTTCAAACCTAGCATTTTGATTTACTTCTTGATTCAATATTCATGGTCGATCCGAATCTTTTGGGTTGTTTCTCTTCATTTCTGCTGCGCCTACATTTGATGTATGGTTCTAGAAAAACCCAACAATTATTATCTCAACAACATCAAGATAGTTGTATGGAAGGAAATGACGAAGAGCTGAAATGCAGCCTTGACCTCATTGAAGAGATGAGGGATAAAACAACCATTAGGCAAGAAGAGGTAAAGAAGAGGATGACCAAATACTTTGACAAAAATGTTAGAGTTAAAGAGTTTGTTGTTGGTGAACTTGTCCTCAAGATAGTGGATGCAGCGGCAAGGTCTGGCTCGGTTGGAAAACTCAATCCAATTTGGACAGGGCCATTCATTATGAAAGAAGTACTCAGGAATGGAGCCTATCGTCTCCAAACTTATGAAGGGGAAGCTCTATCCCACACTTGGAGTGGGATGATCTCAAGCGTGTTTTTTCTTGAAAGCTTGTATTTTTTTTATTTCTTTCTTTCCTATTTTATCTACAAGCATTGTGAAGGTGTGGTTGTAACATCTTGCATTATATGTATCGGAAGGAAAGTGTCGAGATAGATTGTTATCAAAGGACAAAATACAACCAAATGGGACATCGACGGATCCTACTTGTTACCCCCTCGACTTGAAGCTTGAGATGTAAATCTACCATTACCGCAGGTAATGGGGAGATTTTGCACTTGTGTAGAAGTAGCTCGTCAAGCTCGTGCGAGGAACTTTTGGATACCGGGTCCTTGCTTTTATCTACGAAAAGCTTTCTACAACCTTCAAGTCTATATGTCTTCATTAAGAAGATATCGTCGAAACAATTTCGACGATATGATACTTTTCTCCACGATTCTTCTGCCGAGTCTTGAGGCGATATTTTACTTGGTTAATTTTATTACTTTTATCGTATATATATACTGTTGATGTATCTTTGATGCTTTCTCAACGATATGTCCAGTCCTAGATGATTTTAGACTTAGAAAATTGCATGATATATGATTTATCTTATGCAGTCATGAATAAGCTATATCATCAAATACATAATGCATTTATCATTGATCCGAGCACATCTTCAAATCAGGAATATTGCTGGCACAGTTCCCAACTATCTCCCCCTATTTGAAGAAGTCATAACTCACTTCAATGATCAATGTCAAGGTCAAAATAAAATCATAATTTGAAGAACTTCATAGAATATTATATGATTCATCTAGCATGATAAAAATAGAGAATGTTTTAGAGCAAAATATAACACAGTCATTTGCCCAAGTCTTTTTTAAATAAATATTCTATGGTCTTCAGATCCTGCTGCTGCTTCCTTTCCCTTTTCTCTTTTGCCTTTCATAAAAATGGAAAGGTTTTGGGATCTTCTTTGGAGAAGGAGGAGGACCATGACGAAATGCCAGTTTGTGGTTTCTCCTTTTCTCCATTTGAATTGAATGAAGATTCCAATCAGCAGAATAATATATTCTCTCTGACCCATCTTGAGGGTATCCACTTTCCATCCAGGCTTCTGAGATCAGATTCCTAGAGGTAGGAATCCATTTGCATGATTGTGGATCCTGCTCAATTTCTCTAAGCCTCTTCTGCCTGTATCTCTTGCTCTGAGTCCTTTTTCGTTTTCTGGAGCTAGCAGAATCTCCAACTTCTATGCCATAGATCTCTGATGCAGTGCTTTCAGAAGGTTCTGCTTGCTCAAAGGCTGAGGGAGGCTTCTGTAATGCTTGCTTGACCTGATTTTCTGTCCACGTAGCCTGATTGGGGCCAGCATTTATCAATGTTTTCTCCCCCTTTAGGACTTCTTCAACTATACGATCATGAAGACTAACTTGTACTGAATTCAACCTTTCATGTATATGTTGTTCAGCCTCTTCCAAGTTATTTCTCACTTCTAACAAATGTTCATCTAAGCTCTCTGTATTTTCATTTAATATCTGTAGAATTTGATCTCTGTCTTCATTCATATACCCAGCTATTTTCCTAGAGGCTTGCTCAGAATTCCTTGTCATGGTTCGTTGATTTTGAATGATCTAATGGGACTGGTGTCCCATTTTATTGATCTCCTCACCAACATGTTCCATGGCAGGAGCTGCCAAGTGAAAGAAGTGAGTTTGTTGAGTGTTGAAGTGATGTATATCATCCTTCACTGTTTTCAGCTCAGCCTTTATCTCTTGCCCAAGTCCATCAACTGTTTGTAGAATGAACTGTTCCATCTCCCCCCTTTGAGATTTTAGCAATGCTGACATCATGTGAAACAGTGATCCTAATTATGCAGTGGATGTTTCAGCAACATCTTCTTCTTCTAAAGCAACTATTTCATCTAGGCATCTTTAGGGGCACTATCAGATGAGTAGTTACATATTTGAACAGTAGACTTCCTGGGAGAAACTTTCTTGACGGGCTCACTTCCAACTGTGATCACTATCTTTCCTCCAAGAGCCAGCTCTAGCCCTGTGGAAGGTTCAGTATACTCAACGTCTTCTAGGTCTTTTCCCTTGCTGTCATTTCCTGTCTCTGGGGATGTCCTCCATCTGGACTCTCTTTTTAGCTGCATGTTTTTCAGATTGACTTTCTAGGGTGGAGCACTCCAGATGGGGCTCCCCCTCAACCCTCTCAGTATCTTGGGCTGAGCACCCATGTGGTGACTCCCCCTCAACTTTCTCAGTGTCTTGGGCTGAGCTTCCAATCAGGAACTCTTCCTCAACTGGATCACTTCCCAGAATGGGACTTCTTCTTACTTCCATAACCTCTGTGTCAGCAGGTACACTTACATCCTCTGTAATCACTTGATTTAAAGTTGCCTCCTCCTCTGTCAAAGCAGCGTTTGGTAGAGATGGGACATCTTCTTCCTCAGCATCCTTGGAAAGGTTTGGGTCTGGAATTGATGATGCTCCTTCTCTTTTAGAACTGCTAGAGGATTCTACCTCCTTTGAGTCATTAACAACCACAAATTTCTTTTTCTTTCCTTTTTGAGCAGTTTGGGCATTCTTGGTAGTTTGAGGAATGACTCTCTCCCATCTATCCAGCATTAGTGAATCCAACCTCTTTGAGTAGTGCAGAGGGGCTCCCATTCTTTTCATCATAATATCCCCAAGGATATTCAGTATGAGGATGGATAGAATTCATCCATATGATGGTGTTTTCAGGGTGCTCTTGATTCTATGGAATAAGAATTTTCTCCAGTCTGTCTTCTTTAAAACAATGATCCTGCACATTGTTTCAAACATTTCTTTTGAAATCCTGGCGTGGGAACCATGCTTGCACAACAGTACTTTCCCTACAATATCTGCAAGGAGTTTTCCCTTCTGATTGAATTTGGCCTTCTTGATAGACCCATATGTCTTGCCACTATGCCCACACCAGGCATATCCAACAGATAGATCCTCAGTGGTCAAGTTATCCTCTTCGACCTCTTTCCCCATGCTTGGAATCCTCAGAGATTTTCCTAAGCTCATGGCAGTTACTTTGATCTTCTCTCCGGCCACAATAAACTTTAGAATAGCCCCTGAGTTATTTATTCTAGCTCCATCAAAGAATTCCAGGACTTCTTTGTTCAAGAGGGTACTGGGTTCACAGAGAAGATACTCCCGCCCTGCTGATTCTATCAACACGATTACTGACTTGATTTCTTCGGAGCAAGAACTGAATCCTCCCCTCATGAGTTCGCATCCATAGATGACTGAGGATTCTTATTTCCTTAGATCCATTGATGCAGAACGTCGAGAGAAAAGATTGTCGGATACGGAACGGAGATTTGTCACGAAAATAACTTAGGGCAAATGAAAACGTAATTTTTGACCTAAGCATTCACTCTATTTATATGCGGAGTAGATGAAGAGGCACGTACCTTTTGTCTTGGTTATTAGATTAAAAATCCATCAGACGACTTAGATTATGGATCCAATACAGCATGAAGTTTCTGCGCTGTATTTCAATTATGCGCATCTTTGTCGCGATATTGTCTTCGAAATCACTTCAGCGTTGTCGTCGAGATTTTACTGATATCGTTGAGACGCAGATTTTGTCATTGAGAATGCTCCTTTTGTTTCGTTGAGAATTCATTTATGTCGTTGAAAAACTCATCTGATGCTTGTCTAACTAGAGCACTCCTTAAGTAATTCTTGGAAATAGTGCTACTTATATTTTCTCCTTCACATCTCTTATGTAGAATGTCAATTTGATGTTTACTTGGGCATGGATCCATTCTTCATGGTTTGGTTTCTTCTTTATTTCATTCATTCTCCATCTTGGCTTTTGTTCTTTAACTTACCTACTTCTCAAGCATGGTGATGAGAGAGTAAGGACTAAGATGGTTTAATGTTGTACTCAACTTCTATCATTGATCTGATGTCTTCATTATGAGTGAAGTTGTGTACTCCCCCTCCATAGATGCAGATATTTGAGAAATTCTTCTAATTCTTTAATAACTTCATGTCCACTACTTAGATCTTTCCCAAACACCTCAATTTCCATGTTTAGAACAACCTTTTGATCAATTTTGAGAATATCTTCTTGATGTACTTCATTTTGAAGAACTAGATCATTTTCCATTAGTTGTATCTTCTCTTAGATGGCTCCCCATCAGTTGAAGTAAGAGAGGGATGAACTTCTTGTGGGGAAGTGTGTTGATATTTAAGTGACATATGTTTGTTTGAAACTTCAATTATCATTATTAGTTTATTCTCTTTGATTTGGATTTTCTTGAATACTTATTCACTCCAGCCTTGTGTTTGGAGCAATCATTATCAAAATACCAAAAGGGTTGGCATTTAGATATACCTGCAAAAAGTATTACTTATCCTTAGGTACCCAATTGGATTTGGGTCCTAGGTTCATGTTAGGGAAATAACCTGAAATACAACACTTATGAGTGGTCTGCCCTCGTCTTGCATTAGGCATTGTTGGATTGAACCAGCAGTCCAAAGCAAAATGACCAATCTTTCCACAGCACCAGCACGCATACATGTTGTATCTTCTCTTATTCCTTTCCACCTGGAATTGTTGGGGGGGGGGGGGGGGGGGGGGGGACAGGAGTGAAGATAGCTGCCCTAACAGGCCTTGGGTGAACCTCGTGATGGTGAGTATGTAATTGTGATGATCTCAACACTTTTTGGTTCACCACTTTGGGAATAGGCTTGGCTGCCTTTCCCTTACTTTTGAGTGTTGATGTCACAGACCCATGGACATGAGAACCTGGAATCTTTACTTAGCTCTCTTCAAGTGGTGTTTGAGAAACACTGGGCCCAAAGCTTACTCTTCTATGTGTGTTGGGGGGTTTACTACTTCTTGTAGAGTAAGCCTTGGTCAGATGATCATGTAAAGATTCCTGGTTAGAGAAATTTGATGCCAATAGCTTCTCTTTGTAAGAAGTTTAGGCTTAAGATGTCCTGCCCTTGATTGTCTCCTTACCAAATCCTACACCACCTCTGAAAGGTGCAGAGAATTGGTCAATGATGGGAAGGACAATCTTGGGCTTTGAGAAACTGACAACAATTTTCTTCTCAGCCAATAACATTTCATCAAGGTCCTTAATTACATTGTTTTTCTTACCCAACTCAGCATTTAGGAGCTTTGTAACATCCTTGAGTTTGTCCATTTCTTTGCACATAACAACCAGCTTCTCAGCTGTCTCTTGGAGCTCATATTGGACATATTTCATGGATTCTAACTCCTTAGATTGAGCTCTAAGGAGCTTCTTGCTTCTTTTCAAGGCAATCAACATGGCTTCATTATGATGTACTAGGTCAGATTCAACATCATGTGGAGATATTGAGGTTATGTTATTGCAAGCAGATCCACACTCACTCTCATGCATAGAAACTATCATTGATTCAGAATCAGAGACAGATAGGGGGGGCTCTAATAAGTACCTTCCCAGGAGAGGTGCAGCCATCCTAGATTTCTTCAGTTATGGCCATAAGGCCAATGAGAACTTCCTCCTTATCTTTTAATGAATCTGAGCCAGAATCACTGACTGTTCTGATTTTCATAGCAATGTATTCTTTCTCAGATTCCTTCTTATCCTTTGGACTTCTTCTATCATCACTCTTCTTGGATTCTTTATTCTTAGAGGAGCAGTAATCAATCATGTGACTTGTCTCCATGTAGTGACAATAAACTAAGTTAGTTAAATTAGATTCACTGAGTTTAGAGTTATACCTGTCCTCCTTTGAAGATTTATGCTGGTCATATTGACTAGATCTTCTGGAGTTTGAGGAGGATGTCTTCTGGCTGTCTCTTCTTCTTTTGGGCATCTTTCTTTTGATATGCTTGGTGAGGAGTGCTGGCTCTTTAACAATGTCATAAGAATTTGATGAGCTTGCATAAGAGGCTTCTGTGTTCTCAGAGCTATTCTGAATTATCAGAATATTGTCTTTGATACTCCTCATCCTTTCACCCTCAAAAGTCATGACCCTTTCTCTTGTGTTCCCCTTTGAATTTTCTTCTACAGGTTCCTTCATGTAGATTTCCAAGGAATCCCACATATCTCTTGTTATTTTGCAATGACTTAACTATTGAGATGTAGAACCATCAATTGCATTTTCAAGTATATATTTTGCTCTCTTATCCACGGTAGTTAGATCTTCATCTTCATAGGTGAACTGTGAAAAGGTGTTGGGAAGATAAGCTCCTTCTTCAACAACTATGAATAATCTGGGATCAGATGCTTCCATGAATAACTTGACTCTTAACTTCCATATGGCAAAGTTCTCTTTGGTGCAGATGGGCAGGCTCATTGATCTCATCTCTTAATGATGCTCATAGGCCATTGAAATACCACAACCCAATCAAGAACTGTAGATCTTGTTCTAAGTTGTTATGCTTTTGAACTAAACCTACCTCTGATACCAATTGAAATATTATGGGTTGTCTATAAACTACACCTAGAGGGGGGTGATTAGGAGTTTTCAATTTCTTCGCTACTTAATAATTTATCTATCATAGCACACAAGAATCACAGAAAACACACAATGATTTATAGTGGTTCCCGACTAGACAATGTGTGTAGAGGTAGTCCATTGTCCCTCCCACCTATCTAGCAGTGTGCTAGACTAAGCAACTTCTCCAACTTAGATCTTTTCACTATAATTAGATCTTACAACTCAGGTTCACACAGAACCCTACAAAGCTCAGGCTTTACAAGTCCTACAAACTCAGATCTTCAACAAGATCCTACCAAACTCGGGTTCACCAAGAACCCTACCAACTCAGATATATTACTAGATCCTACCAGCTCAGACTCACAAAGAGTCCTACGAAGCAATACAGAGAAGTTGTTGTAGAAGAAAAGACTTCAGAAATGAAAACTTGAATCACAGATCTTCTTCTTCTTATAACAGTAAGCTCAAAGATTTTGTGGATCACTGAGTTTTTCTTCTGAATCTCCTCCTTTGATGGTATATGCACTTCTAATATAGGAGAAAGATTATTCCTTGTCTTCTCAACAAAGTGATGAAGATTTTCTTCTATTTCTTCTTCCTTTCTTTTCTTGATCAGAGTTTTTGTATGTAGTGCAAAGAACTGCTTTGAAATTGACAATTTCCCCCTTTTATATTCTTCTGTAACTTTGCATAAAAGCCCCTTCAGCAAACTTCCATAAATTGCCTGAAAGAATATTTGGAGGGGCCGACTGAATTGATTATAATAAATGCCTTTCCATTCTAGAAAATTGCAGAATATAGAAGTAATAAAATTCTTCCTTAAACATTGTGCAACGGCTATATTCTGTACAAAGAATATCATTTATTATTCCTTGATTGGTGCACAAGAGGGGCAGCGTGCATCTTCCCTATATATCAATTTCCACGAGAACCAACACAATAAATGTTGTTCTGCAACTGTCAAGACGATATTGTTCCTTCAAGATGATATCGTCTTGATCAACAGATATTCTTCACGACGATGTCATCGAAATACTTTCTACTTCAGTACTTGGCTTGTTATCTCAATGAGATTTCTTCTTATAGACGATATCGTCGAGATTCTTCCTTATATGCAATATATCTTTAATCTTCATAGTAGTATGCTTCCATTAAGTTGACATACATCCTTCTTCAGCGCTTTATGTAATATCTCAACAATATTATTTCTTCTTATCGATATCATCGAGATGTTGCTTTGAATAAGACATAGATTTGTTCTTTAAGCCGACTGTCTTTGTTCAGGACGATATCATCTTGATCATCTAGACTACATCGTTGATATGTTGACGACTTATTCTTTAGGCTGACTGTCTTATGTCAAGACAATGTGGTCTTGATCTTCATGAGGTCATCAAACTGTTGTTTGTTCTTCATGACTCTTCCTTCATAGACTTAATGAGACAAGTCACTTAGCCTTCAAGGTTGAACTTCTTCTTTAAGACGATATCGTAGAGACATCTTAGCTTTATCTGCGATTAGCTTTCTTCAAGGCAATGTCGTTGATATTTGAACTTAGCTTTCTCCACGACAAGCTTACTTCAAGACGATGTCGTCATCATCTAAACATAGCTTTTATCTACGACAAGCTTTCTACAACCTTCAAGTCGATGTGTCTTCATCAAGACGATATCGTCGAAACTATTTCGACGATATGATACTTTTCTCCATGATTCTTCTGATGCGTCTTGAGATGATATTTTACTTAGTTAATTTTATTACTTTTATCGTCTATATATACTGATGATGTAGCTTTGATGCTTTCTCAACGATAAGTTCAGTCCTAGATGATTTTAGACTTAAAAAATTTCCTGATATATGATTTATCTTCTGCAGTCATAAATAAGATATATCATCAAATACCTAATGCATTTATCAATTATCTGAGCACTTCTTCAAATAAGGAACATTGTTGGCACAGTTCCCAATAGTTACAGTCTTGATGATCCCTATAGGAAAGCAATGTCGGTGAAACTCCTCAATATGACCACACCTGCCCTAATAATCATCAAGATATGTAACCCTCAAATATGCATTGGTGTAAGGATAGTCAAGGAGCGCTCGATAGCATATATGACTATCGTCTGAGCCCTTGAGTGGCTAGGGTGTTACAATCTAAATGATCTCACGAGGAAAGCAATGTTGGTGTAGCCTTGCAGCACGACCGCACATGCCCTTTTGATCATTTAGAGTTGTTCACCTCTCTCTTCTCCTTTTCTTCTTAGGGTATTACAATCTTAATGTGAAAGTCAATTGATACCTTTGATACCAATTGAAAGTCAATTGATACCTCTGATACCAATTGAAAGTGGTGGTTAGATCTTAAATTAACTCTAGAGTTTTTATTCTATTTATTTTTGTTTTAAAAACTCATGGCACAAAACAAAGACTATTCAAGAACAAGACCTCATATGTGCAATCTCAGTAAGTTTGCACTATGGAAAGCAAGGATTAGGTTATATATGAACTCAATTGATGAAGAAATATTTAATGTTATTTTGGCAGGGCCTCCAACACCTACATCAGCAGCAAGTGCTGGAACCACAACTACCAACAATGATGTCCCAACTCCTGAGTGGACAGAAGCACAGAAAAAGCAAAGGAGTGCTTATGCAAAAGCCATGAACATTCTGGCTCAAACAATGTTTGATGACATTTTTCAAAGAGTGGTAGAATGCACCTCAGCAAGAGAAATATGGATTTCTCTCAACAATATGGTTGAAGGATCTGCTGATGAAAGGAAGGACAAAAGGTCCCATCTTATTTCTCAATATGAGAATTTCAAAAAGGGAGAATCTGAAACAGTAGCCGATATGTACAATAGGCTCAACCTCATAATAAAAGAGCTGAAGACCTTGGATAAAGTGACCTCTATCACTGAGATCAATGACAAGATCTTAATTGATCTAAAACTCTAAAAGAATTTAAGATCTAATTGATCTTCGTGATTCAGGTGTTAGCCTGTAAAGAATCAACTACCCTCTGATACCAATTGAAAGTCAATTGATACCTCTGATACCAATTGAAAGTCAATTGATACCTCTGATACTAATTGAAAGTGGAGGTTAGATCTTAAATTAACTCTAGAGGGGGGTAAATAGAGTATTAAAACTTTTTCCCTTAGTTTTATTGCGGAATTGAAAATACTGTTATAAGTATAAGTGTAGCAGAGTGATTTAATAAAGCTAAACAAAATAAATAATGAAAACAGCACACAGCACAATCACAGAAAATAAAACAAGCACAGAAGACCCAAGGAGCTATAGTAGTTCCCCAATAAATCTGGGTACGTCTACTCTTCTACCACCCTTGGTAGGAATCCACTAGGAATTTTGATCAGGTGCCCTCACACCAAGGGGTTTTTGTTCAGGTGTCCACACACCACAGAGCTTTTGATCAGGTGCTCAAAACCAACTAGATTTTTTGATCAGGTGTCTTGCCACCAATGAGGTAAACTTTTGAAGGGAGTTTTAACCCTATACAAGATGGGATAGAGAGGGGTTTAGATGTTCTTCTCTGTCAAGATGCTGAGAGAAGACTCTAGTGGATGTATGTTGAAAAGCTCCCTGTCTGATATGAAATTGTTTGACAGTTGATTTGCTGGAGCTTTTGCTTGAAAGAAATGATCTTCCTGATAGTTGATAAATCTGAAAGACAGGAATGCTTCTCATATTGTTTATTGCTCTATAGAGATCTGAACTTGCAGCAAAGACTGAGAGAGTATTGTTGAAGACTTTCTCAGTAAGTAAGAGCTGCTGGAGGAAGAAGAAGATCTGTGTGTTTTTTTGTTCTTCTTGTTCTTCCTGTATTTCTCCTTTTCTTTTCTCTGTACAACTTTTTGAAAATATATTCTGTATTGATGCTATCGTGAAAACTGAGAGGTAATACTGTATATCTTCTTTCCTTTTCTTTTGATAAGATTTGAAAATCAAATCCCTTGAATTAAGGAATAAAGTAATCTGTAATCAATCTTTTTGGGAACTATAGATCTGCTGCGCCGTAATCTCTTTCCTTCTCCATGAAATGTCCTTTTCCGAGAAATTTCAACGACTTTAATCTTGGAATAATGAAAGGAAATATATTATCCTTACTTATCTGGAAGAATAGATCTGTTGCTGTAGTCGATCTGAGTTCAAAGAATGGAATACTATAATCTATCTGAAACTTTCTGAACTTAAATAAGAATTCTTCGATCTGAGTAAAATTCGTGAATCTCAATAAATTTCTTCAAACACAAAATTTAGTTCGTCGACCTCAAATGAATCTTGCTAGAAGAATTAATTTTGTTGAACTGTGGACAACTTTCGTCGATCTGAAGGTATTCATCGAACGCAGACTGGAGTTCATCGAACGGAAGGATTCGTCGACCACTGAGCCTGGATATATTCATCGACCGCTGAGCTTGAGCAAAATCGTTGACCGCTGAGCTGACCAAATTTCGTCGACCGCTGAGACGAGATCTGTTCGTCGACCGCTGAGACGGGGTCTGTTCGTCGACTGTTGAGACAATCTGTTCATCGACCGCTGAGACGGTGTCTGTTCGTCGAACGCAGAACACAAGACATTCGTCAAACGCTGGGAGCAAGCCGTTCGTCGAATGCAGAATGCAAGTCATTCGTCGAATGCAGAGAGCATGCCATTCATCGAACGCAGAGAGCAATTCGTTGAACGCAGTGTGGAGTTCGTCGAACGCAGAACTTGAAATGATTTCTTGAGTTCTAACAGCCTAAACTCTTGACCCATTGACTATACATTAGGGTCAACTTGATCCTAGTCAGCAGATAGTGATCCTAGCCCAAATCAGAAATAGGGTTGTTCCAACATAATGATCTCTTGAGGAAAGCAATGTTGGTGTAGCTTCGCAGCACGACTGCACATGCCCTTTTGATCATTTTGGTTTGTATGGCTCTGGCCGTTGAGATCTCTTCTTCTATTTAGGGTGTTATAATCATAATGATCTCTTGAGGAAAGAAATGTTGGTGTAGCCTTGCAGCACGTCCGCACCTACCCTTTATTGAGAATGAGCGGTCTGAAAAATTGAGAACGCCAATCTCTTGAGCATTTGACGGTTATAAAGGGGCAGTCTGAGGCATCAGAAACCGCAGCCTAAATTCCTTGGTATTATAATACTTTAGGCGGTCTGTAACATCTAAGATCGCCATTTATAACTTTGTGTTTCTATTCAATGGAGGAGCGGTCTGGAATATTTGAGACCGTCGATTGGATTTTCATATTATATACCAGTTGAAAATGGGTTTGAGATTAGATGACCCCTTCACTAAAGAATATAAGGATTTTCATGAGTCCTCTCCTATAAAGTAGCGATCTGGCAGAGTTTAGATCGCTAGTTATCCACCCTTAGCGAAGAGATTTTTTGAGTATCAAGGAATCAAACTGGGTTGAATGATCATTGATGAAATCTCACTCCTATACTTCTATCAAGAAGCAGTCTTAGTTATTAAAGACCGACATTCATCTCTTGCTCTAATATCAAGCATCTTTGCAGATCGAGTGGTCTAATGATGGAGAGATTGCCATTATGAACTATCATTTTAAATCTGAATTACTATGGAGTTTTCTTATATGTAGCAATTATTGTCATGCTCAGGAATGCCTAAGGCATTGAGATCGAATGCTGGTTCTATCTCTAAAAATTGTGTTCGCATGATATCAATCATCTTTGCAGATCGAGCGGTCTGATGAAGGAGTGATCGCCATTATGAACTTTCATTTTAAATCTGAATTACTATGAAGTTTTCTTATATGTAGCTATTATATTCAAGCTTAGGAATACCCAAGTCATTGAGATCGAATGCCAGTTCTATCTCTAAAACCTGTGATCACATAATATAGAGACAAAATGCCATTTTTTGTGATCAATGCTTCCTCATTAAGGGTTATGATGAGATCACAATTGGTAAGATCGACACAAGCTCAAAAGTGTAAGGAAAATATTCACACAAGAAAAGCAGGTATGCAAAAAATTGCTACATTTCATTCTATACATTTACATATTTCACCCGGTCTCGATAGTAGTGATCAAAAACAAAAAAAACAAGGAAAAATACAAATATAGAAACTCTAGGCCGTTTAAATACTCTTTGTCCTCTTCGGAGACTGCTCATCCGATGACGAAGAATTGGTTTCTTCAGAAGACTCTGAGCTTTTATTTGGAATTCTGGAACCAGAAGTTGAGCCCGCAGCGGAGCTTGTGTCATTGCCTACAACATACTGGCTCCCACTCACTTCTTCTGTGTCTCCATCAATCTCAACATCTTCTTCTCCTTCAGCAGTCTCGGCTGCCATGACCGACGGCTCGTCTATGAATTTAGTTGCGTCAGGAAAAAGGTCGGCAAATTTCACATCATTAAATTCTTCAGTGAGACCGCCGCGATCACGAAGTTCCATGATCACCGATTCCGCCATCTCATTTATATGCTGCATCATAGCATCCTGAAAATCTTGATTGTCTACATCATAAGCCACTTTCTTCGATTGCTGCAAGAAGAAACCGATCAGGTCTCACGGTCACAAAAAAGGAGAATGAGAGGTCGCAGGTAAAGTAATACTTACATCCAACTCTTCTTGCAGATGCTCAATGTCTCCCAAAGCTCCTCAAAGAGACCGCCCCATATGATGGTTCAACACCATGCTCCTGGCGATCACTTGTGCGCAAGCATCAGGGAGCATGTCGGTCTCAAAATTATAAGCCCCCTGACATTTTTCTTTCCATAAAGGGCGGCGGTGACCGCGAAGGCATGACGGGTCAACTTTCCACTCCACGCGGGGAGGTCGGTATACACTTTCACACTTTTCCATTAGCACCCCACTTGAGGAGGGGCTTTCCCTTGGTATCTTTTTGCTTTTTCCAAAAGCCGATCAAAGGAAAGAGTTCATAGGCGGCCTCCGACACGCTGCTGAGCTCCGCGGTCTCGCGTTCGAGATCCCTCTTATTCCTCATCTCCCTTTGAGTGAGCACATCTTCATTTGGTGCCACAGGGTCGACTTCAGGGATCGCAAAGCTCGTAAAAAAGAAAATAGTTAGAAAAATATGGAAGTAAAGATGAGATCGCGCAAGACCGCAGAAAACCGCTTACTTTCTTCTGGGGCGACCGCATCGATCTTTAGCCAGATCGCCAGATAATGGAGGAGATCGAAGCGTTTGTTTGCTAGAAAGACTAAGATCTTCAGTTCCTCTTCTGAGAACATTTTTGCTTTCTTGAAAACCCCCTCTGCTCTTGGAGATGGTAAGCTTTTGAAACCGCCTAGATCGCCTTCAAAGATCAGGAATCTCTCCGTCCAAAAAGGATTTTTATTAGGAAGATTTAAAACTTGTGTACCATTACAAGAAAAATATTCTAATCCTTTGAATTCTTCTTTCTTTTGCCCTTCTTTCAACGAATTCACCGTGAAGATCACGCGGAAGAGAGTGAGAGAAAATTTTATCCATGCCAATCTCAGATAATTAATGAAAACATTCATAAGACCGACAGAGTTGGATGGCATTTGGGCGAGCACAAGTCCATAGTAATCCATCACTTCAAGAATTTCCCCAAGGAAGAGGGAACTTCAAGTCGTAGTCAAAATGATCGATTGGAATAACAAACTTGTTCTCCGAGCCAAAATTTAGTCTCTCATCCTCCATGGGCGGTCTGACAACTATTTGGTTTTGAATCATATGTTTTCCCAAAAAAGACAAGTATTCATCCTTCAAACGTTTGCTAGGTTTGTGATCGGCACTCAGAAAAATTTCAGCAGGAGAAGCTCGAACAGACACCATTACGAGGATTGTTGAGACCGGTATTTTGGGCGCACTCAGAAAGTATGAAATAACAATTCTAAGGCCAACTATTTATAGGAGCCAAGGGATATTTTCATAATGATGACTTTCTTCGAGACCGCCCAGCAAGCCGTGCAGATCACTGATGAGTACTTTTTGTACTCATCTTTTAGTATAAGTTTAATATATTTGTAATATGAAATTATATAGTTTTTATGCTTTTCTTATTTAATTTATTATCTTTTCAATTTTATAAACTAACTTAAGCTTTTTCTTTGTATTTCAGGCTTTTCTAGACACATTGGACCAAAACTTCAAGTACACGCCCAAGGTCACGGGCGTGACCAAGGGCATGTAACCTGCGCGGTGTTCCAGACCTATTTCCGCCACCACGGGGGCATTCCGTGAAGAATTAGCCAAGTACATGCCCCAGGTCACGGGCGTGAACAAGGGCGTGCCCCAATGTCACGGCCCCGAAAACGCTGAGATCGACGAAATGGCTGTTGCGTTCGACGAAAACGCTGAGATCGATGAAATGGCTGCTGCGTTCAATGAAAATGCTACGTTCGACAAAAATGCTGAGATATACGAAATGGATGCTACATTCGACGAAAATGCCGCATTCGAAGAACACACTGAGATCGATGAAAATACTACGTTCGACAAAAATGCTGAGATCGACAAAATTGCTGCGTTCGACGAACACGTTGAGATCGACGAAATGGCTGCTGCGTTCGACGAAAACGCTGAGATCGACGAATGTTCAACAACGCGCCTTCCCGCCGAAGATTCCCGCCGTAAGCCAGATATTAAGGTTACATGCACTAGGTCACGGGCGTGACTTAGGGCATGACACGCAAATTTCACCTACGTTAAAGCAAGCCAGCATCCTTTCCTCACCGAGAAGACCGCGCGCCTTACACGCCCTTGGTCACGGGCGTGACTGAGGGCGTGTAACCCAGAATTTTTAGCTATAAAAAGGCAGCTCCTCCAGATTATCAAGACACCATATATTGGAGTCCAAGCCTCCATTTTCTTGCTTTATTTCCGTATTTTCAAGTATTCCAGCTTTACTTTTTCTAGCGCTTGTAAGTTCTCTTTCAATAGCTGTAATTCCTTTTCTTGAATTAATAAAATTTGTTGTTTTTATTCGTCCATTCTTCTATTTTGTCCACCTCACTTTTCATAAGTTATAATCTTCAAGTTGTGTTACTTTTCTTATTGCTACCAAAACAAAGTACTTTTGATAGAACAATAGAGATCGTCTTGAGTAAGAGTAATCAACACGCCCGGATTTTTATTCGACCTTGGTTTTTATAAGCCTATACTACATCTAACACGGTACACTTACCGTTGTCGTTTGCAAGCATAGTTTTACTCATCAAGTTTTTGGCTCCGTTGTCGGGGATCTGAGTTTATATTTTGAAAGAGAATATCTATTGATTTTATCGTTTCCTTTCTTCTCTTATTATTTTTACTTTTTCATTTTTTTCAAAGTGCAACTAAATTCCTGGAAAGGACGCTTTTGGCTTGAATTCCTATCACAGCCTCTAGTACCTTACGAGCCCTTCACCGGGTTGACCTTGGGATGTCCAGGACTAATTTTAATTCACCTAAATTAAAAAAAAATTAAAAAAAATATCTTCATAAAAAAAATATTTATATATATAAAAAAAAATAGAAAAAAAAAATATTTATTTATCTTAAATTTTATTTTATTTATCCACATCTTTTCCTCTTTTCCTCTTTTCTTTTTTGTTTATGACCCGAGGAAACTCTTCAGTCAATCTTGAATTTTATTTTGATCCAGAAATCGAGCGCACCTTGCGGCGTCGTCTCCGATTTAGTGATCTACCAATAATTCAGGAAGAGTCAATCGGAGAGACTAACGAAGGCTTAATGAATAATCTCGACCATAATGAGGCCCCGCTACGGACTATGTCCTATTATGCGAGGCCAAATTGGGAGGGAACACAATCTACCATTATTCGCCCGGCGGTGGCGAATAATAATTTTGAAATTAAAATGAGCATCATTCAAATGGTACAGCAAACTATCATATTTGATGGCTTACCAGATGAAGATCCTAATTTGCATTTTTTAAATTATTTGGAAATTTGCGATACGTTCAAAATAAATGGCGTCACCGATGACGCCATTCGTTTGCATTTATTTCCTTTCTCTTTGCGGACTAAGGCCAAGCAATGGTTGGGATCGCTTCCTAGAGGTTCCATCACTACATGGGCCGAAATGACGGAGAAATTTTTAGCGAAATATTTTCCACCCGCAAAGTCCGCTAAACTACATACGGACATTCTCTCTTTTACACAAATAGACTCGGAGTCTCTCTACGACACATGGGAGCGCTTCAAGGAATTATTGCGGAGATGTCCTCATCATGCCCTTCCTTTGTGGCAACAAATTCAAAC
Source organism: Dactylorhiza incarnata (assembly GCA_033032865.1). Lineage (NCBI taxonomy): Eukaryota > Viridiplantae > Streptophyta > Magnoliopsida > Asparagales > Orchidaceae > Dactylorhiza > Dactylorhiza incarnata. The sequence continues at coordinate 110,450 of JAWHQI010000415.1, read as the reverse complement.
TTTCTACAATGGTTTGAATCTCCAAACAAGACAAATGATTGATGCGGCAGTAGGGGAAACTCTTAATAACAAAACCCCCGAGGCCGCTCAAGAGATTTTTGAAGAGATGGCCATGAACACATATCAGTGGAATGCGCCATGGACGCGCCCTAACAAGCCGGTCGGACTTTATGAAGTCGAGGAAGCCAATAATTTAGCGTTAGAGGTAGAAAGATTAACTAAGCAAGTGGCGGAGATGTCTGCTTCCTCCGCCACAAATTGGGCTAATAATAATAATAATTTTAATAACAATTTCATTCATGAGCAAGTTGATTATATGGGGAACTCTTATAGCCCTCCTTATAACCCGAATAATAATATTCCATTTAACAATAGTTATAATCCGGGTTTTAGGAATCACCCCAACTTTTCATGGAGCAACCCCAATAACGCTCAACAACCACCACAAGTGAATCCTCCCGGATTCGCTCCTCCACCACCAACACAAAAGCCCCATCTGCTTGAAGAGGTCTTCACTAAGTACATTGCCTCCAATGAGTCCAATATCCGGAATCTCACCGGATCGGTCAAAAATTTAGAAAATCAAATTGGACAGCTCGCAAAAATGTTCTCTGAACGCCAGCAAGGAGCACTTCCGGGCAACACTGAGCCCAATCCGCGGGAGAGCGCAACGCAATCACCCTCCGTAGCGGAAAATAGGTAACTTCTTCAAATTTGGTCGAGCCCGAGGTAAACGTTTCATCTTCTCCCCTGCAAGTTCTTTCTTCACCTACTTTACCGTCTGCTACTTTAGCTCCGCACATTATTACTAATCCTTCTATTCCTTATCCTTCGAAATTTAAAGATGAGTGCAATGAAGAGCAATATAAAAAATTTATTGAAATTTTAAAACAAATCCAAATAAATGTACCATTCTGCGAAGCAATTGCTCAAATGCCAAAGTACGCTAAATATCTAAAGGAGTTACTTTCAAATAAAAAGAAACTGGAAAGTTTTTCGCGTATTTCTTTAAACGCAGAGTGTTCGGCGGCTTTATTAAATAAATTATCACAAAAATTAAACGACCCGGGACGGTTCTCCATCCCGTGTATGTTTGGTAATTTATCAATCAAGCACACCTTGGCCGATCTAGGTGCTAGCATAAATTTAATGTCTTTTGCGTTATTTAAAAAATGTGGTTTGGGCAACCCAAACCCAACTAACATAAGCATCCAACTAGCGGATCGGTCAGTTAAATACCCAATAGGGGTCATTGAAGATGTTCTAGTGAAGGTTGATAAGTTTATCTTCCCGGTAGACTTTGTCATCCTCGATATTGAAGAAGACGCCGAAGTACCACTAATACTTGGCCGACCTTTCCTAGCCACTGCTCGAGCTATAATAGATGTAAGTAACGGAAAACTTCTCCTGCGAGTTGGGGAGGAGGAAGTTATTTTCAATGTTAATCAATCAATGAAAAATGCACTTACTAATGATGATTCTTGTTTTATTTTAGAATCAAATTTTGAAGAAAAATTATCAACTTTTGCGGAAATAATTTCCCCTTTTTATGAAAATCCGGAGTTACAAACTTTATTATGTCTTGAAGAAACGACTCGGCAGGCAAATTTTGAACAAACAAATTTAAATATTTTTAAAATCAAAACATCTTATGAAGAGCCACCGAGTCTAAAATTAAAACAACTACCGGATCATCTAAAATATGTATTTTTAGAAGAAAATTCAAAATTACCCTTGATTATTTCTTCTACGCTTAATGATTCGGAAATTTCCGAATTAATTAAAATTTTAAATAACCACCGTCACGCAATTGCGTGGCAAATCTCTGATATAAATGGTATAAATCCCTCATTCTGCACGCATAAAATAAATCTAGAAAATAATTCTCGCGGCACTATTCAGCCTCAACGACGCCTTAACCCCAATATGAAGGGCATCGTTAAGGCCAAAATTATAAAATTATTAGACGCGGGGATTATTTACCCAATTTCTGATAGCACTTGGGTTAGACCGATGCAAGTCGTGCCTAAGAAGGGCGGAATTACAGTAGTTGAAAACGAAAATAACAAGTTGATTCCAACCCGTACTGTTACGGGTTGGCAGGTATGCATCGATTATAGGAAATTAAATGATGCTACCCGCAAAGATCATTTTTCGTTGCCCTTCATTGACCAAATTTTAGAACGCTTATCTGGTCATTCGCACTATTGTTTTCTTGATGGTCTTTCGGGATATTTTCAAATCCCAATCGCACCCGAAGACCAAGAAAAAACCACCTTCACTTGCCCCTTCGGCACCTTCGCCTATCGGAGGTTGTTGTTTGGTCTTTGTAATGCGCCAGCTACATTTCAAAGGTGTATGCTGGCAATTTTTAATGAATTAGTTGAGGACGTCATGGAAGTTTTCATGGATGATTTTTCAGTCTATGGCGATTCCCTTAAAAATTGTCTAAAAAATCTTGATCGTGTTCTTCAATGCTGCGAAGACACGAATCTGGCACTCAACTGGGAGAAGTGCCACTTTATGGTCTGTGAGGGCTTAGTCCTCGGACATAAAGGTTCTAGTAAAGGGATTAAGGTCGATAGAGCCAAGATCGAAGTTATAGAAAAACTACCTCCGCCTACTAATATTAAATCTATTAGGAGTTTTTTAGGACATGCAGGTTTCTATAGAAAGTTCATTAAAGATTTTTCGAAAATTACAAAACCATTAACGCATCTTTTAGAAAAAGAAACCACGTTTATCTTTGATGAAGAATGTTCTAAGGCGTTCATAACAATTAAAAATGAACTTATAAAATCGCCTATTTTAATTTCGCCAGATTGGTCTCTTCTATTCAAAATCATGTGCGATGCAAGCGATTTTGCCGTAGGTGCGGTCTTGGGCCAAAGGGTGAATAAATACTTTCACCCAATTATTACGCAAGCAAAACGCTTACATCCGCCCAATCTAATTATACAACGACGGAAAAAGAACTTCTAGCGATTGTTTTCGCCTTTGATAAAATTCGTTCGTACATAACGCTATCAAAAATTATTGTTTTTACAGATCACTCCGCACTCCGGTACTTGCAAGATAAAGGGGACGCCAAGCCACGACTATTGAGATGGATCCTACTCTTGCAAGAATTCGATTTGGAGATCCGAGACAAGAAAGGAGCGGAGAACTTAGCGGCCGACCACCTCTCAAGATTGGAGAACTCGGCAACAGGAACACTAGTGGAGGCTGAGATAGATGATAAATTCCTTGAAGAGCGCCTCCTCGTCATCGAAAAGATAACTACTTCTTCCACCCCTTGGTACGCAGATTTGGCCAACTATTTAGTGGCCCGGGTCCTACAAAAATATTTTTCATGTCAGCAAAAGAAGAAATTCTTTTCAGACTTGAAAAATTATTTTTGGGAGGACCCCTTTTTATTTCGTGTCTGCGCGGACCAAGTGGTAAGAAGGTGTATTTCGGGCGAAGAAGGCATCCAAATTTTGCAGCACTGCCACGAAGGACCAACCGGTGGTCACTATCAAGCAAATCGGACCACAAGGAAGGTGCTAGAGGGGGGCTTCTACTGGCCCACCTTATTCAAAGATGCTCACACCATTGTGAGTAAATGCGATAGCTATCAACGGTCAGGTAATATTTCAAACTGGGACGAAATGCCCCAAAATATATTTTTAGAATGCGAAATTTTTGATTTATGGGGAATAAATTTCGTAGGTCCTTTACCTTCCTCCTTCAATAATAAATATATCCTTGTTGCGGTCGATTAGGTGTCAAGGTGGGCGGAAGCACAAGCTTTTCCCACCAACGACACGAGAGTCGTCGTACACTTTTTAAAAAAAATTATTTTCACGATTTGGCACACCCCGAGCACTAATTAGTGATAGGGGCACACACTTTTGTTACAACGAGCTTGCTAAAATTTTAGCAAAGTATGGAATTACACACAAAATTTCTACTGCCTATCACCCACAAGCGAATGGACAAGTAGAGGTAGTAAATCGTGAATTAAAAAGAATTTTAGAAAAAACTGTGTCTGTTAATATGAAGGATTGGTCGTTAAAATTAGACGACGCACTATGGGCTTATCAAATAGCATACAAAATCGCCATCGGATGTACACCGTACCGATTAGTCTATGGAAAAACGTGTCATTTACCAGTGGAATTAGAGCACCGCGCATTCTAGGCGCTTAAATTTTTAAATCTAGATTTAAACTTAGCCTCCGATCAACGAAAGTTTTAAATTAATGAATTAGACGAATGACGCGCAAACGCCTATGAAAATAATAAATTTTACAAGGAGCGCACTAAGTTTTACCATGATAAAAAAATAAAATTCCCAAAATCTTTTTCACCGGGAGACTTAGTCCTTCTATATAATTCTAGATTAAAACCTTTTCCGGGCAAATTAAAATCCCGATGGTTCGGCCCTTTTGTTGTAAAAGAGGTTTGGCCATATGGGACCGTGCTAATAGAACACCCGGATCAAGGCCCTTTGAATAATGGGCACCGTTTAAAATTATATCATTTCGGCGACCCAGAGCCCGGCAAAATTGAAACACTTAACCTCACCAACCTTTAGAACGTCACTTAGTCAAGCTACGCGATGGTAAACATAGCGCTTTTGGGAGGCAACCCAACATTTTTTTGTTTTCTTTGTTTTGTTTAACTTACTTCTGCAAGTTTTATTTTCTGTCCGGCAACCTCGTCTACCGATCAGGGGAGCCCTCTTCACCCTTTAGTCACTTATTTGAGTTTCTTTTTTTTTTATTTCATTTTCCTATTTGTTTCTTAAAAAAAAGTGTAACTCTATCTTCTTACTTAGTTTTAAACATTGGGGACAACGTTTAATTTTAAGTATGGGGGTGTAGCATTGCTTTCTTTATTTTTCTATTTATTTGAAAAAAGTATAAAAAAATATAAATATAAATATTTTTAATTTAATAAAAATAAAATTTCTTGGAAAGGACGCTTTGGGCTTGAATTCCCATCATAGCCTCTAGTACCTTGCGAGCCCTTCACCGGGTTGACCTTGGGAAGTCCAAGAAGAAAAAAATAAAATAATAATAAAATAAATTTTTTTTTTATTCTTATACCTACTCATATGCAAAATCCTTAGTAGATTTGCTTTTGTATAGTGCCATAGGGAACTTTTTAAACTTCATTAGATTTTTGAATTTTGGAATAAAATTGTTGACTCATGCAATGTTCCTAGTTAAGCGCACGCGTTAGTAGAATTCAATGTCAAATTAACTATTCAACATAGAATTGGATTTATGATTTTCTAACAGCGAGAAAACATTTTTGTTTTACTCTTACCTTGAATCTGGTAGAATTTGAGAATAATTCAAGTGAGTATGTAGAAGCTTACTAGAGAAATATTACACATTTTGAACGGAAGGGTATTCTTTCTCGATGGCTAGAACTTGCCTCTAGCGATTCTCGAAGCATTTGCATAGGTTTGTCATTGTTCATAGAAGTGATTTAGGCCATCTTTTGATCGTTTGTGCCTGTTTGCCCACCTTCAAAAATTTTTCATTGTTTAAACACTTTGGGCCTTTCCTTATTTCCTTTGCTACCTCCACCTTTCATTTTCACCAAAGCCAAAACATCCAGCCCATGATCACACTAAATATTTGAGATTTATTAAAATTTTGCAATGAGTTCTATTTTGAAAATAAGGAAGTTGCAACTTCTTATTTGGAGCTATAAAAATAAAAAGAAAAAAGAAAAAAATGTGAAAATTTATTTTATTGGCCAATTGTGAAAAATAAAGAAAAATTATTCGTGGCCTTATATTTGAAAAATAAGAGAGTTTTTGTATGTTTTGCTTCATGACAACTCTTATGCGAGGCTTGAATGTTGATAATTTTACTCTCACCTTGGTTTAGTGTGATCCTTAGCCGTCATATTATATCTCTTTGATTTCCAATTCCAAATCATATACCTAAGCCAAGTTTCACTCCTAATGAAAGCCCTTTTGATCTTTAAGCTATGACATTATACTTGTGTAGTCGAGAGAGTGCGACCGGGCAAGCCTATGGCCATCGTCATTGATGGATTTCTTTGGTGGCTATCTCGAAACTCGATTTTGGGTAAAATTGATCTTAGAAAACACGCTACGCGCTCCGTGAATAGCAGTCGAGAATTTACCGAACTATCAACTTAAAAGTAAAAGCAATATGTTAAATCACATTTTTTAAAATTAGAAGCTAATCGCTATGCTGAATAGGTCTTTCAACTAGGATCTCTACAGGTAGGCATTAGACTTCGCATTTTATTCCTTGAATTCAAATTTCTTTTTCTAGTATTTAAATTTTTCTACTCCTATGAAAAGTTGTTTGCTCAGGACTAGCAAACGAGTAAGTATGGGGGTGTTTGATGAGTACTTTTTGTACTCATCTTTTAGTATAAGTTTAATATATTTGTAATATGAAATTATATAGTTTTTATGCTTTTATTATTTAATTTATTATCTTTTCAATTTTATAAACTAACTTAAGCTTTTTCTTTGTATTTCAGGCTTTTTTGGACTCATTGGACCAAAACTTCAAGTACACGCCCAAGGTCACGGGCGTGACCAAGGGCCTGTAACCTGCGCGGTGTTCCAGACCTGTTTCCGCCACCACTGGGGCGTTCCGTGAAGAATTCGCCAAGTACACGCCCCAGGTCACGGTCGTGACCAAGGGCGTGCCACAATGTCACGGCCCCGAAAACGCTGAGATCGATGAAATGGCTGTTACGTTCGACGAAAATGTTGAGATCGACGAAATGGCTGCTGCGTTCGACGAAAATGTTGCGTTTGACGAAAATGCTGAGATCGACGAAAATGCTGCTGCGTTCGACGAAAATGCTGCATTTGATGAACATGCTGAGATCGACGAAAATATTGCGTTCGACGAAAACGCTGAGATCGATGAAATTACTGCGTTCGACAAACACGCTGAGATCGACGAAATGGCTGCTGCGTTTGACGAAATTGCTGAGATCGATGAATGTTAAACAACGCACCTTCCCGCTGAAGATTCCCGCCAGAAGCCAGATTTTAAGGTTACACGCCCTAGGTCACGGGCGTGACTTAGGGCGTGATGCGCAAATTTCTCTTACATAAAAGCCAGCCGGCGTCCTTTCTGCACCGAGAAGATCGCGCGCCTTACACGCCCTTGGTCACGGGCATGACCGAGGGCGTGTAACCTAGAATTTTTAGCTATAAAAGGCAGCTCCTCCAGATTATCAAGACACCTTGTATTGGAGTCCAAGTCTCCATTTTCTTGCTTTATTTCCGTATTTTCAAGTACTCCAGCTTTACTTTTTCTTGCGCTTGTAAGTTCTCTTTCAATAGCTGTAATTCCTTTTCTTGAATTAATAAAATTTGTTGTTTTTATTCATCCATTCTTCTATTTTGTCCACATCGCTTTTCATTAGTTATAATCTTCAAGTTGTGTTTCTTTTCTTATTGCTACCAAATCAAAGTACTTTTGATAGAACAATAGAGATCGTCTTGAGTAAGAGTAATCAACACGCCCAGATTTTTATATGACCTTGGTTTTTATAAGTCTATACTACATCCGACACGGTACACTTGCCATTGTCGTTTGCAAGCATAGTTTTGCTCATCAATCACCGAACCTACATAAGTTAAGAAAACAACAAGCAATATTGTCAATCCCAAGAAATTGAGACCTCAGAATTTTTAGGCAGCAACGCATAATTAAGAAAAGTAAAGAGATCGGCATCATAGCAAATTAAGAGATCGCATAAGAAGGAAATCAAATCATCACAATACATATATTACATAGTTGAATCATTTAGATTAAATGTTCTGAGATTGCATAAAAATCAATAATTATTCTATCTCCTAGCCTGACTTTTTCTCCCAATAAAGGTCGCAACGTCCTGCATTTCATTAACAACGGATAAAGCGGTCGCCAAGCTCTGTTTTGCTGACAATGTAGCTCAGTGGATCTTCGCGAGATCCTTATCTACCTGCTCTGTGGGAATAATAATGATCTGAGAAGTCGGTCTCTCTTCTGGGAGACCACCAGAAGTTCTTGGCATCATCATCATTTTAGCAGGGCCGCCTCTAAATGTTGCAACCTCAGTGGACAGGGCGACGACTTTTCCCTTATAAAATTCAGCATCTTTTTCAGCTTTTCAGAGTGCTCGGGTGAGCTCGGCATTTTTAAGATCGCATTCCTCACAACATTGTTTCTCTTTAGCGCGCAGCTTCTCTTCAAAATCGGTGGTGAGAAGCTGAATTTTATCGTCTAATGCTCGCTTCGGAGCTATCATTGTGCGGACATCCTCAAACACACGCTTGAGAATGTCAGAGAGTTGTGGAGTAATCACCAGCTTTTGCGGGATTTCCCCTTCTTCAAATATCTCTGCGGCCTCACCGACATCTGCGATCAAAAGAAGAAAATAGTTTGCTCAACTGCAACAGCTCAATATTGGAAGAGTCCGCATAAAGAGAGTACTTGGAAAGAAAATGAGACCGCAATCACTTAAGGTACTTTCAACATCTTTCATGACCGCAGGGCATGCGATCAGCAAAAGGCGGTCTGATCACCTTAAGCGCTCATGGTCAATTCTTTCCAATTCCGTCTTCTGTGACCTCTCTCCTTCTTTTCTTCTTCTTTTTAATTCAGCATTACTGACAAGTGTCATCAGTTTCTATGATGATGTTCTTACGCCGCTCTTTTGGAGACATAGGTGGAGGAGTGGGCGGATGAAGAAACTCCAACGGTCTCATAGTCAGCTTCGCCTTACTAGTTCACAGGGCAGAGACCGCTGTCGCGCGGTCTATTGCTATTTTGTCCATCTTAATTTCCTAGCCAGCAGAAAGATTTGTTAGCTCACCAGAGAGCGCGATCTTCTCATTATTTATTTGTCGAGCCCTTTCCTCCTCTTCCTTCTCCACATCAATGAGCTTCTTCTTTTTTACTTTTATCCTTCCTCTTCTCTCCCTCTTCAGTGGTCAATGCGGCCCCCTCCTTGGTCTCATTCCTCTTTTTCTTAGCGATGGTATGCACTGCGCGCTCCTCCTTCTCCTTCTTCTCTTTGTGTACAGCGACCTGTGCTACCCTCTTTTCATCCCCCTTTTTCTTCTTTTCAGCGGCGATCAACATCGCATCCTCCTTTTCTTTTCTTTCGTTCTCTACAGCGACCTGCACTACCTTTTCTTCCTCCTTCTTTTTCTCTCTCTCTACCTCTTCCTTTTTATCTGCCTCAGCCTTCTACCTATCTGCTTCCTCTTCACCCTTCTTCCTTTCATTGGTCTCTCGCTATTAAGCGGCCTCTCGAAGGTTCTCAGATTCTATGGGATCGAGCACCTGCGAGATTGAATGAAAAAATCGTTAAAAGAGTCTTCCTCAAGGTAAGTGATCAACTCTGGGTTCGCTACACTTGAAGGAATTTTGACCGCAGGAGAAAAAAGGAGACCGACCTGCCAACTTACCTTCTTAGAGACATTCATAGGAAGATTTCAAGACCGCTGCCTTCAGGGAGTGAGACCGCATATTTAGCGGTCACTTCTTTATTCTCGCATCCTTTTCTTTTCTTTTCTTGGTGGGTTTAATAGGAGAACTAGTACTTTTCCTCTTTGTTATTTTTGCAGTTTCTTGCGGTTCGAATCTGCTGTCTCATTTTCTCTGTTATGAACTTCTTCTCTTGCATTTGAGCTTTGATAACTCCGGTAGAAGTAAAATCATCGGTCTGGGCAGCGACCTGGCTGAGTATCTCTTTAGATTTGTGGCAATCAAAGGTGATAGATAGATCTTGGAGATTCAACACAGGAAGAACCAAGGAGTTGGTCGACGAATCAACATACCTGGAGGCTGGCAAGATCGTGTCTCCCTTTGGTAATTCTGACTGTTTTCCTTCCAGGGAAGAGTTGGCGATCTTCTTCGCCGGATCTATCTTCGCAGGGCCATAGAGACCTTGACTGCCACCACTTTCTTAGAGCTAGCGGTCCCTTTATCTTTTGGCGAAGTTACCTTGGACACCCCTTTGGCCATAGATCGATTGGTCAGGCGGTTCAGCATGTTTGCCATTTTAAAAATCAATTGCGGTCTAAAAAGCAGTGATCGCTGACCATACAAGCTCGCCAGAAAGTTCTGAATTCTGAAGCCTTGATGCCATATTTATATAATCTCATTCATTTATGACCGTCGCAGTCTCAGTGGTCAAAGCAAACATTTTCGAAGTTCCAGCGAAACTTGAAAATGTGCGGGGATAATGTTTGCCCGGAAGACCACGACCTCTCTTTTCCAGTCAGAATGGCCAATTCCAGCTGTCTCTGTTGGAACAACCATATTACTGATTTGGGCTAGGATCTCTCTCTGTTGACTAGGACTAAGTTGACCGCAATGTATAGTCTAAGGGTCAAGGTTTTAGGTTGCTAGAACATAAAGAAAAGAATATGTTTCTGCGTTCGACGAACTCCATACTGCGTTAGACGAACTCCATCTTTCCTTCGACGAACGTCGTGCTCTAGTTCGACGAACTTGCCAAGGTTCTGTGTTCGATGAACTTCTCTCTGAGTTCGACGAACTTGCTCTCCAACTCAACGCACTCAGTTCTCCAACCAGTCCAGCAGTTTATTCTTCAGTTCGACAAACTCCAAACTTGAGATCGACGAACTCAGCTCTGCGTTCGAAGAATAAGTAACAAGTTGTTCAGATTGACGAAAGTTCATTCTCAGATCGACGAACTCAGTTATTCCAGGCAGATTTTGCAGATTATCTTTCAGATCGATGAACTCAACATTCTGTTCGACGAATTTAGTTTTCAGATCGACGAAATTTCTCCTCAGTTCATAATTTCAGAAGGATCATTTTAATTTTTTTCTCTGAACTCAGATCGACTTTTAGCAATGGATCAATATTCCAAATAAGTCAAGGATTATATCCTTCCTTTTATTTTTATTCCTTTCCATTGTCTTCTTTCGAGAAAATAGTCATTTGGCTTATTGGAAATGATATCATTTATTGAAAAGGAAAAGGAATTAAATATTGGCTTGCAGTTCCAAGAAATAATCCTCCTGATTATTCTATTCCTTATTCAGAGGATTTGAAATTCAAATCAGAGATATATTGTCAAAAAGAAAAAAGAAGACAGAAGAACACCAGTAGTAGGAAAAAGAAGAGAGGAAGTAACAGTCAGGAAAAAGAAATACAGAAAAAAAGTTTATAGATCTTCATCTTCATCAAGCAGCAGCACCCTCTTAATCTCTGAGAACATCAACATTATTCTCTCAGTGATTCAACTGCTAGTTCAAATCTTCAAGAGCAACAATAATTTGAGAAACCTTTGTCTCCCAGATTCATCAGCTATCAAGGAAGATCTACATTCAATAGAAAGCTCCATTCTCAGCTGTCAACTATTTTCTATCAGACAGGGGGAGCTTTACAACAACAAATCCACTAGTCTTCTCTCAGATTATTGACAGAGAAGAAATTCATAACCCTGTTTATCCCATCTTGTACAGGGTTCTAACTCCCTTCAAAAGTTAACTGTTTGGTGGCAGGGCACCTGATCAAAAACCTGTAGTTGGTGTATTCGGCACCTGATCAAAACCCCATTGGTGATAGGGCACCTGATCAAAAAATCTAGTGGATTCCTACCAAGGGTGGTAGAAGAGTAGATGTACTCAGGTTTATTGGGGAACTACTATAGATCCTTGTGTCCTCTGCGATTGTGTTTATTATTTTCTGTACTGTGCAAAGCTGTTTTCTTTATTTGTTTTTATAACTCACTCAGTACACATATATATATACCACTATTTTAATTCCGCTATAAAAATAAGTGAAAAACATTTTAACACTCTATTCACCCCCCTCCCCCCCCCCCCCCCCCTCTAGAGTAACTTTAAGATCTAACCTCACTTTCAATTAGTATCAGAGGTTGGTTGATTCTTTACAGGCTAACACCTGAATCAAAAGATCAATTAGATCTTAAATTTTTTCTAGAGTTTTATTTTTCTAAAAATCCATGGCACAGAACAAAGAATACTCAAGCACAAGACCTCCTATGTGTAATCTAAATAAGTTTGCACTATGGAAGGCAAGGATCAGATAATATATGAACTCTATTGATGAAGATATTTTTAATATGATTTTGACAGGACCTCCTACTCCTACAGCAACAACAAGTGCTGAAACAATAACAACAAATAATGTTGTTCTACCTCCTGAGTGGACAGACGCTCAAAAGAAGCAGAGAAGTGCTGATGACAAAGCATTGAATATATTGGCACAGACAATGTCTGATGACATCTTTCAAAAGGTTGTGGAATGCACCTCAGCTAGGGAAATCTGGACCTCCCTCAACAACATGGTTGAAGGATCTGCAGATGAAAGAAAAGATAGAAGATCTCATCTAATCTACCAGTATGAGAATTTTGAGAAGGGAGAAAATGAAACAGTTGCAGATATGTACAATATACTCAGTCTCATAATCAACGAGCTGAAGACTACAGACAAAGTGATCTTCATCACTGAAGTCAATGATAAGTTCTTAATGTGCTTCCTTAGCACATGGGACTCTAGGATCTGGCCAATCAAGGAAGCCATAAGCCTTAATGAGATCTCTACTGAGAGCTTGTTAGGCAAGCTAAAATCCTATGAGCAACTTATCAAATCTAGAGAAGCTGAACAGTCTACCTCCTCTCCATCCATCAAGAAGGAGAGAAGTCACTACAAGAAAAACCTCATTTAGCAAGGGAAATTAGAAAGGAAAGATAACTCCTTGCTAATTAGCATCAAATTTAGCTAGGTAAATGATTTCCTACTTTAGCTACAAAATTAGCAACAAATTTTTTTGTTCCAAAATCAGCAACGAATTTTTTTGATGCAAAATATATGTTGCAAAAATAGCAACGAATTTTTTTGTTGCAAAAATAGCAACAAAATTTTTTGTTGCAAAATATTGATGGAGATATTTATATCCTAAAGCATTTGCTCTCTTTCTTACAAAAAACATAACTTTTTTTATTTCTTTCTGTCCCTCTCCTAAAACCCATGTTAAAATTAGAAACTAAACGATTATATACATAATTATATATATATGTTGAAATTATTTACAAAATTAGATAAAAAATTAAATATATATAATAATTATTTTGTTGTATACTAATAAACTATGCTAATTTATTAAAATATATAAATAGTTTTTAAAATTATATAAAGTGTGTATATTTATATTTATAAAATTATGTATATATACACACACGTACACACACTTTATATAATTTATAATTATTTATATATTTTAATAAAGTATAATAGATTATATATTAGTATTCAACAAAAAAAATATTTTTATTTCTTTATATAATTTAATAAATATTTAAATACTTATATATACTTATAAATTAGCATAAATTATTAGTGTAAATCGAAATAATAATATATTTATTTAGTTCTTTACATAATATTATAAATTAATTAAATATTTAGATATAGATAAGATATCGCCACAATAAAACAAATAAGTAAGTTAGGTTAGTTGGTAAGCTTTGTTGAACCTATATGATAGGTCATGGGTTCAAATCCAAGAATCTTCATAACTAGTATAATTTTTAACATAATTTTTAGCAACAAAAATTGAATTCCTTGCTAATTTAAGAAGGATAAAATGCCTTGATAAATTTTCCTTGCAAAACAGCAAGGAAAAACATCCTTGCTGAATTTAGCTAGGCTCAATTTAGAAAGGAAAAAAGTTGGTTGCTAAATCCCTTGCTAATGTAAATTAGCAACGAATTTCATGATTTAGCAAGGGATTCTTCTCCTTGCTAATAAGGGTTTTTCTTGTAGTGAGTATTGCTTTCCAAGCTACTGAAGAGGAAGGCAAAGCTCCAGGAGAAATGGAGTTCATGAGCCTACTAGCAAAGAGATTTTATAAAATGGCTAAGAAGGACTTCAGAAAGAAGGATTCCAGATCAAGAGAAAAACCAAGGTATGATAAATCAAATTCTATAGAAATTATCTGTTTTGGTTGCAGGAAACCTGGACACATTCTACCTGAGTGTCCAGAGAACCAAAAGAAGGAGAAGAGAAAAGAGAAAGAAGAGAAAAGGCATTCCAGCAAGCCTTCCTCCCACAAACACAAGCATAAGGGAAGAGGCTTTGTAGCTGAAACATGGAGTGAAACAGAATCAGAATCTTCATCCAGCTCTTCTGAAGATGAAGAAAATGCAAATGAGAAAGACCAATGCTTGATGGCTATATATGACTCAAGTAGTGAGTCAGAATATGCATCATCATCCAGCTCCAGTGATGATGAAGAAGAAAGAAACTTCTGCATGATGGCTATCAATGCCTCAGGAAACAATTCTGAAGAGTCAGAATCAGACAATGATAGTGATCAGGTAATATCTAACTTTGATTTCAATTCAAATGAATTCAAAGATGAATTCAAAGCTCTTTGCTTGGATTTAATCAAATCTGAGAAGGAAATAATCCCTCTCAAAAATAAGTTGGCTGAAATTAACCAACTAAGTGAAGAAAATGTCAATCTTAAGAAAGATTTGGCTGCCTCCAGAGAACACATTGTTCTCATTGAGAAAAAGTTATCTGAAGCTAAGAAGTTTGAAGAATCCCTCAATGGGAGAAGTATCAAACTGATGGACATCACAAGCACAGTGAATGCCAGATTTAGTGGCAAACTGGGCTTGGGCGCATCATCAAGTGAGCCACATCTTATTAAGAAAAAACATATTATCTACACCAGTAAAATTCATTTCTGCCAAGAACAAAGAGGCAGTAGAAGTAGATAAAAATATCTCAAGTAAGAATATTAAGAATAAAGGAATTCAACAGAATTCGTCGAACCGAGCTCGAAGAAATCACACGAATTTGTCGAACAGAGATCGACGAACTCTGAAGATAGATTTTCAGTATAGTTATTATTCAAACGACGCACGACGAAAGCACTTCACTTCGTCGAATGGCGATCGACGAACTCACCAAAATTCGTCGAACGAAAAATGTACTGAATTTCAGAAGAATTCTTATTCTCAATATACTAAGAATCCTTTTACTGAGTGGATAATTCCTCCAAGGAGATATCATCCACAAGGTTATAAGGATCAGCCTGAGATGTCTTTCATTTCAGAATTTTGTGGAAAAATAAAAGGACCCAAGGTAGTCTGGGTCAAGAACAACTAGAATGTTTTCTGTTTTGCAGGTACAGGGCTATCCAAAAATAAAAGAACAATGGTACTTAGATAGTGGGTGCTCAAAGCATATGACAGGAAACAAGGCCAACCTAAGCAACTATAAGGTAAGGCTTGGACCCAAAGTGATCTTTGGAGATTCCAACTGTGGACAAACCAAAGGCTATGGACATATCAAATTTGGAGCAGTCACCTTCAAAGAGGTAGCTTATGTCAAGGGTCTGAAGCACAACCTCATTAGCATAAGCAAGTTATGTGATGAAGTTTATCGGGTAACTTTTAACCACTCCTTATGTCTAATTACCAATAATAAAAACATAAATGTATTATCTGGTATTAGACATGGAAACATTTATTTAGTAAATTTTGACTCTGTCAATTCAGATATTTGTTTATTTAATTCTATAAGTAAAACAAATGAATTATGACATAAAATGCTTGGACATATTAACTTATCTAATCTTTCTAAGGACAATCTTGTTAGAGGACTGCCTTCTGGTTTATATAAGAAGGAAGGACTCTACAGGGCTTGTCAAGTAGGTAAGTAGACCAAGAGTAGTTTTAAATCTTTATCCAAGAGTGATTCACCTCGGATTTTGTACTTACTGTATTTGGAACTCTTTGGACCCACTACAATACAAAGTCTAGGAGGGAAGCATTACTCTCTAGTTATTGTAGATGACTTCTTAAGATTCACTTGGGTGTTCTTTCTTAGGAACAAGTCTGACACCTTCAGTGTTCTGACAGACTTTCTCAGGTCCATCAAGATTGAGTACTCTACTCTAGTTGCATTGATCAGAAGTGATCATGGGACTGAGTTTGAATCTCTTCTGATGAGAGAATTATGTGGAAAAGAAGGGATCAGGCAATGTTTCTCTACTCCTAGAACTCCTCAACAAAATGGGGTAGCTGAAAGGAAAAATATAACACTAATTGAATCAGCAACTACATTGCTTGCTGATGCTCACTTGCCAATCTCTTTTTGGGCAAAGGCAGTGAACACAGCAAATTATGTGTTGAACAGAAGCCTGATACATAAGCTTAAGGGTAAAACTCCCTATGAATTACTTAAGAATAAAAAGCCTAAGGTTAACTAATTTAAGACATTTGGATGTAAATGCTATGTGCATAACAATGATAAGAAGTATCTCAAGAAATTTGAAGCAAAATCTGCTGAAGGTATATTCCTTAGATATTCTCTTTCTAGTAAAGCATATAGAGTTTACAACAAATCTACTCTTAAGATACAAGAGTCCATGCATGTATCTTTTGATGAAACTAACATGTTAATTGAGGAGAGGAATACCACCTCTACCAAAGATACTTTGCAGGTACCAGCTCTATGTGAAGAGCTTAATGGATTGGATCTACAGAATAAAGATTCTCTACTTCCATCAAATGAAATTATTGAAGATAATGAAGAAGAGGATAATCCAGATCTTGCTGTCAATTCAAATCAAATGACAGCTGAACAAGTCCCTCAAGAAGAAACTATTTCTGAACCAACTCCAATTGTTGATCACATCACAGTTAGAGATCATCCAATATCCCAAATCATTGGAGATATTTCAGCAGGAGTTCAAACAAGGCATCAACTACACCAAAATCAGATGCACACTTGTTTCCTATCACAAGTTGAACCTGAATCCATAAAAGATGCAGAACAAGATCCAAACTGGATTCTTGCAATGCAAGAGGAGCTCAACCAATTTGAAAGGAACAAGGTTTGGGATTTGGTTCCAAGACCAAAAGGCCATCCAGTCATTGGCACCAAGTGGGTCTTCAGGAACAAGCTAGATGATCAAGGCATAATCATCAGAAATAAAGCAAGATTAGCAGCCCAAGGATATTCTCAGGAAGAAGGAATTGATTTTGATCAAACCATTTCTCCTGTTGATAGACTTGAAGCTATAAGGATATTTCTTGCCTTTGCTGCATTCAAGAAGTTCAAAGTCTATCAGATGGATGTGAAGAGTGCTTTTCTTAATGGAGATATCAAAGAAGAAGTCTATGTGGAACAACCACCAGGTTTTATCTCTCCAACTCACTCTTCTTATGTATTTAAGCTTAATAAAGCTCTCTATGGTCTCACGCATGCTCCCAGAGCATGGTATGAGACCTTAGCTAATTTTCTTTTGGAGAACAAATTCTGTAGAGGCATTGTTGATAAAACACTATATTTCAGGATACATAAAAATCAAACTTTACTAGTTCAAATTTATGTAGATAATATTATATTTGGCTCTACTGATTCAAATCTATGCAAAAGGTTTTCTAACCTAATGCAATCTAAATTTGAAATGAGTAGTATGGGTGAGTTATCTTACTTCCTTGGTCTTCAAGTGAAGCAAACTCCGAATGGCACATTCATATCACAATCCAAGTATGCTAAGGAATTAGTGAAAATATTTGGTATGTCTGATGCTTCCACCATGTAAATGTTGGAACATGGTCTTCCGCATCTCCTAGGTTTGAGAATAACAAATCCTATGTGTATTTGATCTTGTGTGTTTAAGTGTGCAGGAAAACAAAGTCCATATGACTCAAGGATTACATAAGAAGGTTGCCCCCAAATTTGAGCCAGCAAATCTAACACTCCTACTACCGCAGGCGGTATCACCTAGCGCCTGGCTGTAGCGATGATCTACGCAATTCTGGGAGCACATATAGAAGGAGATAGCGCCTGGCGGTATCCGATAGCGCAGGCGGTAGTGCGGAGCACAGAAGGCAAGAAAGAAATGTTTCCTCGGATTGAAGATCCTGCCGCGCAGAATGTCCTAAAATGGGATAGCGTCGACGGTAGCTCTAGCGCAGGCGCTAGCGCTGAGGCTATAAATAGGACCCCTCTTCTCTCGTTTCATACAGACATCAGAGAGAGAGATTGAGTGCTAGAATTCAGAGGCTGCCTTGGCCGAAAGTTGATGTCCTACCAAAGTTTTGCGAATTTCTGAAGGAGAATCTCTTCACGCCGGATCCAAACGAAGTTCGCTTCTACAACGCTTATTCAATAGCGGATCTTCGTCTAAAACTTCAGAAGTTCTTCAAGAGAGAGTTTTTAATTATTTTCATTTCATATTTCTTGTAAACGGTTAGAGAAATCGCCTCGTGTTGGCGACTAGGTCTGGGTAGGACTTAGGGCGGAAATTCGCCTTGTGTTGGAGACTAGATCTAGGTTAGGTCTAGGGGGTGCTCGAGGCCATATCCGGGGAAGGGTTGGCTAGAGCGGCTTGAGGCCGAATCCTGGAAGGATAGGCTAGGGCCACCGGTTCGTGGGGATACGAGTCAGGATATAAACAAAAAGATTCTACTATTATTCGCCACCGATTTCTAGCGTTATAGAAATCAACTTTTGTAAAACCTTATTTCATATTAATAAAACATGTCCCTACTTTATTTCAATTGTTTTACTTGATTTCTCATTGTCTTAATCTCGCATTATTTCAAAGCTTTTCAAAATATAATATAAATTTAAAAACCCTTATTCACCCCCCCCCCCCTCTAAGGGCGCCTACCGATCCAACAAGTGGTATCAGAGCAGGTTTTATTCCAATCGGCTTAACAACCAGGAATAATGGCATCTCATAATCTCGCTTCTACTAGTGGGGCAATTTTCTGTGAAGAAGAAATATCTCTTAAACCACCTTTATTTGAAGGAACAAATTATAAAGAATGGAAAATTTTAATTGAAAAATTTATGAAGGCTTTAGATATCGAAGTATGGAATTTAGCCATTGTAAGACCTGCGGATGAATCAAATAAAAAGGAACGTCATCTAAATGCAAAAGCTTAACATTATTTATTTTGTGCTCTATCAAATGAAGTCTTCAAATTAATATATTGTTTTTCTAGTGCATACAAAGTATGGCAATTTCTTGAAGAAATATATGATCTTCCTCTCGCAGGTATAGATCAAACATAGGAGGAGAAGGACATACAAGCATCCACTATTATTCAAGAAGATCTCTCTCGTAGCAAAACCATGGAGATCATGGAAATTAACTTAGAAAAAGAGAGCAATACATCAAGAGAAAAAGAAGATGAAAATTCATCTATGATGGAGGAAGGCCTAAAAGATGATGAAGGAACTTCATGTTCACATTTTGCCTCTTCCAATAGCGCTGTAAGAAAGTTTAAATCTTTTTCTTGTGTGATAACTTCTATCTCTAGTTTCAATATACTAAAAATGGCTAAACGTAAGATCAAGAAATAGAAAATTACTAATAAAAATTTACGTTTAGAAAATAAGAGTTTAAAGGCTAATGTTAATTTAGAATCTAATTGTGATGTAGTTTCTCCATCTTGTCCTTCAATTGAAAACACAAAACCATGTATTGATTGTAATAATATTAAGGAAAAATTCAAGGAACTTGAAAAAGAAATTATTTGTATAAAAGAACATAATGAAAAATTATCTTTAGAAAATTCATCTTTAAAAGGTGATTGTGCTACATGCAAAAGTTATAAAATTGAAATTGAAGAAATGGATGAAACATTTGAGGAATACAGAAATGAATATCAAAACCATATTGATTCAATTGTCTCTACTCTTAAAAATAGCACAATTGCGTATAATAAAGCTAGAAATATTTTGAAACTTAAGAACAATGAATTAGAAACTAAAATTAACTTGCTTAAGGAAATCATAAAGAAAAATTCTCAATATCAAGCAAACTCCAAAAGCAAGTTGAATATGATTTCTCAAAATATGAATAAACCAAACAATGGAAATAAAAAACGTCAAAAGATTGAAAATGAAATTCCAAAATACTATCATCATTATCACTTACAACATCAATCTTCTCCCAACATAAAATTGAATGTTCACAACTTTCCTATGAAAAATACTTTCAATAATCATCAATATAAAGATTATCACAATGGAAATTTCACATATAAGAATAACACCAAACCAAAGTTTGAATAGAGGCTCAAAACTAAAACTGAAACATTAACTTCACATGAAAGGACCCATTCATCAATATCTACCCACAAACCTACACGTTATATTTGGGTACCCAAAGGAACCACCACATTTGGTCCCCTTTGGATACCTAAATCTCTTATTCATTAGGTATCACCAAACGCATGAAGTAGAAATCAACAAAAAAATAAAATATCTGTTATTCTACTTCATGATATGCTATAATTTCTTGTTTTCTTATTTTTAAGCTATCATGTTATGGTCATCTTATATATTATAGGAAATATGATCTTATCTCTTAAAACTTAATGAGTTCATAAATCAAATTAATCAAAATTCAAAATCATATTTTATTTTAGGTGACCTATCTATTATTCTTATATTCATTACATATATATATATACATCATTTATCAACAATTGAATTCAAAATTTTCTATGTGGTATTAAAATCTCTAACCATAGGATTTCAAAAATATACTACATATGATCTTAAAATTGCCTAAACATCTCCACTTCATGACTTCAAAATTTATAAATAAAACGTAAAACAAAACCTTTAAAAACTACCAAAGAAGGATCAGATAAAAACAGTCAAACATCCAAAAACAACAAAATTTAACATTGCAGATAGTGCTAGCGCTAGAGGGTAATGCCTGCGCTAGCAAACAACATCCAAAAATATGTGTTCAAATTCCTGTATTATTACAAAACTAAAAACTTGTTCCCCTCAGGTCCTTCCTATTCCACTACTCTTCCTCATCTATCTCCTCCACACTAGGGCTGGGGATTGTCTTCTATGAGTCCTCCAAATCGAATGACGCGGTGGATCTTGTACTGGGCTGTCCCACTCCCTTCGCTTCGGTGTAGATGGTTTTAGCTTTAATGCCTTGATCATGAACTTCACCATCTTCTTTATACCAGAAACATCGTTCTCCACTCTTGTCATCCGCTCTCCCATTTCTTCTCGAAAAGATTCAAATGAATCATCTCGAGCCCCTCGAGATGATGCTCCTCGCCGGAGTGGTAGTCGAGCAGACGTCGATGGCACATCCGAGAGGGATGTAACTTGCATGTGTGAGGTACTATAGAAAGGAGGAAAGAAGTCTATCAAGTAAAAACCTATTTCAATAGAAGTTTACATCACCTGAATAACCCGTTGTATGATGCCAGCCAAGGCCAAGTTGTTATATCTCTGGAGGGAAGGTTGCCGCAACTTGTATGAATAGCGAATCAAGGAAAGAAACAAGTCTGCCACATCAAAATGAAATAGGTGACATAACTAAGTTGTGATGTGACTTTTGCTGTATCACCCAACTTTTTCATAATTGAGTGGCATAATACATCCTGAGCGTCCAGGGAATCTATAGTGAGTGTCGACATAGAGGAGATTAGACTTCTGCATTCCCTATTATATAGCACCATGTTCACTTGAGTCCAATCTCTATCTACCCTAAACTTCTCAACAATTTCCAAATGATTTGGATGCTGGGTCAATCCAACATGACACTCAGTTGGTCATGGGTAATTGTCACCATTTGTCCTTGCACCAGAGACCGCACTCCTCCATCCAGCTCTGTATGCGATGGGTCTTCTAAGTGCGTATAGAAATCTCGTACTAACTCTAAAGAAAATCCATAAGAAATAAATAAATTCAACACCTCAGAGGTTGTAAATAGCTGCATGATATGGTGGTGTCGAGGCATGTCAAACTCCACGATATATGGAACACCTACTACTGCTGCCTCCACGGCCAGCTCTGCACTTTTCTTTCCTTTTGATCCAGGAGCCATCTGCCACATCATAAGAGGAATTAAAAATAAGCAACAATCACTAGCGCCAGCGCTATCACTAGCACCTACTGTAGCGCTGACACTAGTTCTCTGATCCAAAATGGTAAAAATTTCTTTAAAATAAAAGATTTTCAATCCTAATTTGTTAGATCCAAGAAACCCACATAATCTAAACCAAAATCAAAACTTACATCCTCATAAAAATGTAAAACAAAAATCTTGAAGATTTTTTTAAAAAAACAATAGGTTTTCTAAAAAAAAGGGGTCATAAATCTTCATCAAATCAACTATTTAAAACAAGAAGCATAAGAATAAAGAAGAGTTGTTCTAGTTCCTCTCTTCAAAAATAAAAGAATCAAGCATTGTAGATCTAGTTTCTAAAAACCACCTAAAAACCTCAAATATCTTCATCTCTAACATCAAAATCAAGGTTTAAAACAAAATCATAAGAAAAGATGAAGTTTTACCTCAGATCTTTGCGTGGGATGGGTCGTCTTCTAGTTTTTTTCTGGAGAGCTTGAGAGGCAATGGCCGAAATGGCAAAAAGAAAAGGGGATTATATAAAGAAGAACTAACGCCAACGCTATCGTTAGCGCGAGCGTTATCGATTGGTTCTATCTTTGTGTATTTCTAGAATTTTGTACGATGCCTAAATTTATTCTCTATTATAGGTACTACATAGTTTTTGCATTTATGTTCTAAATTGATATTCGAAAATGATTATTATAAAAACCAAAATTACACACCTATTTGTTTTTTTGTATTTTAAAAATTTTGAAAATTTCTTAAAAATATATTAATCTATATGTACTATTTATTTTTGCATCTCTGATTTTATTTCATTTTTGAAAAATCAAATACAAAAATACAAAAGCTAAAATACAAACAAAAATATATGTTTTGCCTTTTTGTTTCTGTCATTTGTTTAAAGTATATTTTTTTATGCAAAAATCCAATACAAAAATATAAAACATTAAAACTATCAAAAAAATTGTATGAACTTTCCTGTGAAAATCAAGCATGATTTAATCTATTATTTAGAACTTCTATAATGTTGCAATTTATCTTTTCAAACTACTTTGAACATTGTTTTCATCATTCTTTGATTTATCTAGTACTATGTGCATCAATTATATTGTAAAAGTTGTGTAGAACTAAGCTTAGCATGCCTCTAAGTATGAGTAAATATTTTATGTTTGATAATAATCTTTATTCACTCACTTATTTTGGCATTGTCTACATATGTGTTTAATCTAAGAATGCTTATGTATGTTTTGTATTAGTACAATGAATTAAAATTGCACAAGTATCTTACCTATAGTACTTTTATTTGCACTTTTAAAAGTTAAGAAAAGTGGTTATGTTTTCATAAATTATATTGGTTTGCAAAACAAGTGTATTCCGAGAACTTTGTACAAAATAAAAATCATAAAATAAAGTGACAAAGATAACTCCACCAAGCACTACTTGAACCTCCTGATAAGTCTTAATAAGCGTTGTGAGGTTGAGCACCTTGGAAAGAATAGTAAAGTATCTTGTGCAAAACATATCTTTCTTTCAAAATAAAAACCACTTACTCTTAAGTACACCAGATCACTAGTCTCAACATTAAAATAAAATATCTGATCCCCCAAGCACTACTTTGCACCCTGATAAGTCTTGATGAGCATTGTGTATGCAAAGCACCTTGGTAGTTGTACATTTTTTTTGTGCATTAAAGTTTGTGGAAGTAAAATTATTTGTGTTTTATTGTGCTCTTACTTTACATATTTCTTGTATTTTTGATTAAAACATTTGTTTACTCTACTCAAAAATACACTTATGTGCACATCATTATCTTCCATAACATTTCTTCTCATGAGTATTGGATCCTAATGCAAATTCTATACTACTCTTTATTTATGAAATGCACTAGATAACCTAGCATGCTTTCTACAATGTTTGGTATGTTTTGAAATTGTGAATTAAAATAACATTGTAGTAATCTCTTTTTTAACATTATTTCATGCTTGGTTACTTTATTGTTGAACGTAACGATTTTAATTGAACAATGATTTACAAAAACATCTTCTTTATGAAATTTAACTCATATATATTTTTATGAATCATCATGTCTTACAAAAGATGTTTGATTGTATTTTTCTAAGTCTTCCACAACTTTACATTTACCTTGTATTCTCCTTATGCTAAAAACACTGATTTATTTCTATGAAAATATTGCAATGCTAAAAACTCTGATTTATTTCTATGAAAATATTGTAATGCCTAAAACTCTGATCTATTTCAATGAAAAGTATTCTAAAACTCCTTATCATTTCCTTCTCACTAAAAAGCTCGATCATGCCTTTATCTTCTAATCAAAACTTTTCTGTGTGGTGCCTCCTTACTCACTTTTGCTAATTACAAAAGGGGGAGAACTAACATGATAAATTTAATCTGCTATCAAAATAGAAAACTAACATGCTTAATTAAGATGATAGCTTACATATTAGGGGAGCATTCACTTAGGGGGAGCATGTATTTAGGGGGAGCAATTCTAAATGCTAAAATAAAAAATTATCCTAAGTCATCACTCTCACACACAAACAAGTAAGTTTCATCATGCTTATATATTAATGCTCTGATTTATCATTAATGGATTTTTTATTATCAAAAGGGGGAGTTTGTTGGAACATGGTCTTCCGCATCTCCTAGGTTTGAGAATAACAAATCCTATGTGCATTTGATCTTCCGTGTTTAAGTGTGCAGGAAAACAAAGTACATATGACTCAAGTATTACATAAGAAGGTTGCCCCCAAATTTGAGCCATCAAATTCAACACTCCTACTAGCGCCGCCTGTATCACCTAATGCCTGGCAGTAGCGATGATCTGTGCAATTCCGGGAGCACATATAGAAGGAGATAGCGCCTGGCGGTAGCCGATAGTGCAGGCGGTAGCGCGGAGCACAGAAGGCAAGAAAGAAATGTTTCCTCGGATTGAAGATCCTGCCGCGCAGAATATGTCCTAAAATGGGATAGCGCCGACGGTAGCTCTAGCGCTGAGGCTATAAATAGGACCCCTCTTCTCTCATTTCATACAGACATCAAAGAGAGATTGAGTGCTAGAATTATAGAGGCTGCCTTGGCCGAAAGTTGATGTCCTACCAAAGTTCTGCGAATTTCTGAAGGAGAATCTCTTCACGCCAGATCCAAATGAAGTCCGCTTCTACAATACTTATTCAATAGCGGATCTTCGTCTCCAACTTCAGAAGTTCTTCAAGAGGGAGTTTTTAATTATTTTCATTTCATATTTCTTGTAAATATTTAGAGAAATTGCCTCGTGTTGGCGACTCGGTCTGGGTAGGACTTATGGCAAAAATTTGCCTCGTGTTGGCGACTAGATCTAGGTTAGGTCTAGGGGGTGCTCGAGGACATATCCGGGGAAGGGTTGGCTAGAGTGGCTTGAGGCCGAATCCGGGAAGGATAGGCTAGGGCCACCGGTTCGTGGGGATGCGAGTCGGGATAGAAAACACAAAGAGCCTACTATTATTCGCCACTGATTTCTAGGGTTATAGAAATCAACTTTTGTAAAACCTTATTTCATATTAATAAAACATGTCTCTACTTTATTTCAATTGTTTTACTTGATTTCTCATTGTCTTAATCTCGCATTATTTCAAATCTTTTCAAAATACAATATAAATTTTAAAAACCCTTATTCACCCCCCCCCCCCCTCTAAGGGCGCCTACCGATCCAACAGAAAACACCTATGCCCTCCAATGTTGTTGTTGACAATGATGAATCAGGGAAACTTGTTGATCAGAAAGTATATAGAGCAATTATTGGCTCACTACTTTACTTAACAGCTAGTAGACCTGATATAATGTTTGCTACATGTATTTGTGCTAGGTTCCAAGTTAACCCCAAAGAATCTCACCTAATTTTATTAAAAAGAATTTTGAGATATATAAAGGGTTATCCAAATCTAGGACTCTGGTATCCAACAACATCAGAATATGAATTAACTGGATTCATAGATTTGGATTATGCTGGATGCAGAGTAGACAGGAAAACACATCAGGAACTTGCTAGTTTCTTGGTGATAGGTTTGTGTCTTGGTTTTGTAAGAAACAGACATCAGTGTCTACATCGACAGTTGAAGCAGAATATATTGCTGCAGGCAGTTGCTGCTCACAAATATTGTGGATACAAAATCAACTTCTATATTATGGTATCAACTTAAATAATTCAATTATATTTTGTGACAATACTAGTGCAATATCTATAGCACAAAATCCAGTATTCCATAGTAGGACTAAACACATAGAAATTAGGCACCACTTTATCAGAGATAATATGGATAAAAATAAAATTTGCCTACAATTCATTTCTACTGATTTGCAAAGGGCTGATATTTTCATCAAACCCTTGGATGAAAAGAAACATATCTTCTTTATAAATCAGCTAGGTATGATAGATGGAGATTCAATCAATTAAAAAATTATATCTTTTATTTATCCATCAATGTTCCATTGTGTGAAGTAAGCTCAGTAAGTTTGATGTATAAGCAGCTGAGACAAGCTCTTAGTCTCAACTGAAACAGCTGAGACAAGCTCTCAGTCTCAACTGAAACAGCTGAGACAAGCTCTCAATCTCAGCGGTTGAGCAGCTATCTTCTTAGTGGTTTAGCTGAGATAGCTTTTAGTCTCAGCGGTTGGACAGTTTTTTTCTCAGTGGTTGACTAGCTGTTTTCTCAGCGGTTCAGCTGAGACGGGGAAACTTTTCCGGCTGAATATTTAGCACACCTCTGAACATATTCCATTGTATGGAATTTCATTATAATCAAATCTTTTGTTTCATTTTAACTGTATGCCTACAAAATTGCTTCTCTTTCCAGTTCCTTTGCACTTGATCTCTATTTTTTGTAGGAATAATGGCAATATTTCTTCTAAAATTGCATCCTTCACAGCCTCCTCTTCAAATGTCTCTTCTTCTAGGGGCCTAGCACCAGGTCTTCCTGAAACTAGGCAGGGGGAGATGTTTTGAAGAAGCTCCTTTTTGGCAGGGGGAGATGTTTTGAAGAAACTCCTTTTTGTCAGGGGGAGATGCTTTCCTTTTTGATATGGGGAGATGCTTTTTATAGAAGTTCAAGTTTCAGGGGGAGATGCTGTATGAAGAAGCATAAATAGATCAGTTGATGAATAAGCCCCTTTATGTTAGGTTTCAGTTATTTGAAGAAGCTCACAGTAGTTTTTATTTCAGTTTGAAGATTCAGATATGACAAATACAGATGCAGATTCAGAAATAATTCAGATATGACAGATTCAACAAAGCAATTCAGTTATTGCTACAGTTCAGATCAACAAAAGCAAACGCTGAAAAATGCAGTTTGAGATATGACAGATTCAGTTCAGATAATCAAAGCCAAAAGCTGAAGGCAAGGAATTCAGAATTCAGAAAGCAAGAAATTGAAAGGCAAATCACATTCAAGCCTCCTTCAGAGAAAGACAAAAGGTTCTGATTATTTATTTTTATTATTTCTATTTTCAATGTAAAATTTCAAAACTCAGAGTATCATATTTTATATCTTCTGAAATGTTTAAAATCTGTCAGATATACATGCTGTTGTTTTGTTGTTAATTTTATTATTTAATTTTGTCAAATAGTGTCTGTTGGGAAAATGATTTCTCTTAACCCCTAGAAATGAATTCTAAGAATGAAAAAAACAAGGCTAAGTAAATATGCGTCGAATAGTATTCGACGTTTCCTTCAGGTTGAGTCGAAGTAACTATAGGAAGATTTCGACGTAAGTCTAGTCGAAGCCACTCTGATTTCTAGTCGACGCATCTAATGAAGTCGACGCACCTCAGTCGACGCACCTTCCTTATTTTTCTCTCGACATCCAGAAAGGATGCTCTCGACGCTTGCGTCAAATAGTAATCGACGCACATCAATTTCCATGACAGAATTTAAATATGCGCCAGATCTCTTTCCTTCTTTCAATAGATCTGATTTATATGGAATAAGTGTCAATATTTTATAGCCGTTCTGAATCATTCTTTCCTTATATCTGATTCTTGGCTAATTTGATTTAACTTATTTGGATATTATTTGAAATCTGAATTGGTTCTTTCCTTCTACAGAAATAAATATTATGGAAACATTTTCATCTTTCTATTTTTCTGACTGCTAATTAATTATCCTCCTATAGCATTATTTTGAATACACAGAGCTATAAATAAAGAGGAGGTCGGCAGAAAATGATAGTTGAGTGATCCACCACATACATTTTGAAATAGAGGAAAAGCTCCCAAGAGAAAAGAGAGAAATTGAGAAAAAGCTCTGCAGCAACATTCAACCACTTCTTCTTCTTCTGCTTCTGAAATCACACTGCTGCAAAATCTGATAGCTCTCACAAAGAGAGAAAGTCTGCAAATCTTCTTCTCTCTATAGAAGAAAGATTCAATTCACTTCTTGTGCTTCCAATCTTCTTGCTAGGAAGAAGATTCATTCTTGTCCTTATATCTTTCCTGCTTTCTTTCTTACATCTAACATTGTAAAAGAGTTTTTAGAATCTCTCTTCAAAAAATTCAGTGTACTGGTTCTAAGAGTCTCCTTGTCAAAAGACTCAGTTGGTTCTAAGAGTCTCCTTGTCAAAAGACTCAGGGTGGTTCTAAGAGTCTCCTTATCAAAAGACTCAGTACAAGATAGTGAATTCCTACCAAGGGGGTAGAAGAGTGGACTACCCAAAGTTTGGGGAACCACTATATTTTCTTGTGTTGTGCTGTGATTTATTTTCTTGCATTTACTTTATTTTCTTGCTTAATTCTTGTTGGTGTGTGGGAAGCTCTAATCTGTGATTATACACATATATATATATATTAACTTTGCACAAAATATTTTTAATCTCTATTCACCCCCCTCTAGAGAATTCTAGTGAGGTTAACTGTGCACTTTCAATTGGTATCAGAGGGAGGTTGATCTAAAAAGGATAACTCCTTGATCAAAAAGATCTTACCTCTCATATATATATATATTTTTCAAAACTATTTTATCATATGGCACAAATCAAAGATTATGCTTCCACCAGACCTCCAATGTGCAATCTTGAAAAGTTTGCAGTTTGGAAAACAAGAATTAGAATTTATATGAATTCCATTGATGCTGACTTGTTTGATATTACTATGACAGGTCCCCCAAAGCCTTATAGAAAGGATGCAAATGGCAATGTCACACAAACACTTGTTCCAAGATCTGAGTGGACAGAAGATGAAAAGAAGGTAAGAAACATATGATCTAAAGGCCATGAACATACTTGTCTCAACTCTCTCAGATGACATTTTTCAAAAGGTTGTTGACTGTGAATCATCCAAAGAAATTTGGGATGCTCTCACAAAGATGGTGGAAGGAAGTGCTGATGAAAAGAAAGATAAAAAGGCTCTATTGATCTCTCAATATGAGAACTTCCAAAAGAAGGCTGAAGAAAGCATCTCTGAAATGTATGACAGATTCATCCTGATCATCAATCAACTAAGAGACTTGGATAGAGAAATCTCTCTCACTGAGATTAATGACAAATTGCTAATGAGTCTCCCTAGTTAATGGGACTCAAGAATATGGGCAATAAGAGACACAAGAGGACAAAAAGAGATCTCAACAGATGCTCTCTTAGGAAAACTCAGATCCTATGAGCAGTTGCTGAAAACTAGAGAGAAGAAGGAAAGAAGAGAAAACACTCCAATTTCCTCAAAAAGCAGGAACATTGCTCTAAAGGCAACAGAAGAAGGAACCCCTGTCACTGAAGAAGAATTATTCAGTTTCTTGGCCAGAAGATTTAAGAAATGGGTCAAGACAGATGGATCAAAAAGGAGGGAGTCAAAACCAAGGTATGACAAAACCCTCACTAAAGAAATTATTTGTTATTCTTGCAGGAAACCTGGACACATTGCCCCAGAATGTCCAGAGAATGCTGAAATAGAAAAGGATCTGAAAATGAAAGATCTGAAGAAAAAGGGGAAGAAGAAAGAAAGAGGCTTCATTGCAGAAGTCTGGAGTGAAACAAACTCTGAGGATAGTTCATCCTCTAAGAGTGACAATGAAGAATTTAGGCAAGAAGACCTATGCTTGATGGCCTTTGAAGACTCAAAGAATGATGATAAATCATGGAGTGAAACAGGATCAGAAGAAAGCATATCTTCTGATAATGAAAAAGAAAAGAACCTCATTCTCATTGAGGAATCTGAGGATGAGGATGAGGTAAGCATGTTTGAATAACAAATCAATGTAGCTAAAAACCAGAGAAACACATAAATTAAATCCTCTAAAGATTATGAATCAATAGCTAGCAGAATAGAAAAGGAAATAGAAAGGGCTAGAATAGAAAATCAGTTACTTAAGGATAAAGTAACCCAGGCAAAAGCCTTTGAAGAATCAATAAAAATGAGAAGCCAAACTCTTAAGGAAATCACTGAAAAACAAACAATAAGACACAACCATCTTGGGCTAGGGGCTGATACCTCAATCAGCCTAATTCCATCCAACAAACCTGCTTGGATGAGCCCTGTAAAATTCACTAAACCTGTCAAAATGACAAACCAAGAAAAAGACCCAAAAGATAAGGAAGAAAACTCCTTCAAAGAAATAAAGGAATTTGATGAAACATCTTATTATACAGCTGATGACTCACAAACTTCATCTGAAGAAACAATCAAACCAAGAAAAACAAGACATAAAGGAGTAAAAACAGAGAAAGGCAAAATGAAAATTTATGAAGATACAGTTGCGTCGACTTCATATCGACGCATGCACGATAGTGCGTCGACTTCTACTCAACGCAATCTCTCAGATGCTTCGACCTCTTCTAGATGGATGAACAAAAGCACGTCGACTTCCAATCGACGTAACTTTTTCAATGCATCGAAATCAGATCGACACCATATGGAGAAAGCGCCGAATACAAATCAACGTGACTATCAACATGCGTCGAATGGATATCGACGCACAAAAATTCAGAACAATTAAACATCTTTCCTCCAAAAGTCTTTCATCCTAACCCTTATTCAGGACCCATCCATCCTAATCATGAATTCTATCCAAATCAAACCCTCTATTCTAACCAACACTCTTATCCTCATCAACACTTCTATCCTACTCTAAACTCAAATTCTCATAATAATAGGATAATCAAATGCTATATATGTAACAAAACTGGCCACCTTGCCAAACAATGTTGGCATAATCAATCAAACTAACTGTAAAAATTAGTCCTAGGCTGTCTTAGAAAAGCTTTAGGACTAGGAAGAGACAACAAGAAATAAGAACATAGAGTGGTTCAGAAAAATCAAAAGTCACGTCAACTTCTACTCGACGCTCCGTAGATGACTCAGATCAACAGGTGTAATCAACGCATGCGTCGACTACTATCGACGCATATGTCGATAGGAAACTCTATCATACCAAATCAGACCATATCGACGTTCACGTCGAATTCCACTCTCCGTAACGTCGACTTCATAAAAACGAGCGGCAATACTAAAATATTCTCAGTCACATCCACTGAAGTACCGAATAAGCCTTGAATTGAGTCCCATTTCGACGCTTCACCTGACTTAAATAAACTCTTCAGTTAGAAAACCTTCGCGATTCTGCATCTATCATCCTTCTTGCTCCTCTGTCCAGCTGATTCTTTTTCCCTCTCTCACCGATCTTCAATGGCTCCCAAGATAAATTCTGGGTTCGATATCGACCTCGAATCCTTCCAAGCAGCAGAGAACTATAAGAACATCATAGCTCTCTTCACTGAAGCAGGACTGGACAAGCTCATCTCCACTAGGTGCAAGCTTCTGGAAACTGAGCTCACAGAGCTCATAACTCATGTTCAGATTTCTGAACAAGGAGAAATCCAAGGAACACTATATGAGACACCAGTCTCAATCTCAGCAGAACACATTAGGGCCACCTTTGATCTCCCATCAGGTATATCCTAATGTCATCTTTATTCAACTAAAATAGGGAAAGGAAATCTCATAAGTCTTCATCATTTCCTATTAGGTGATGAATCTATAGACCTCACACCTGATGAAATCAAGCATCTGCTAACCACCATGAAGTTCTCAAGGGATAAACCAATCCATCTAAAGAAAATAGACTTTTCTGACGAGTATAGACTACTAGCAGATATAGTAGGAAAGATACTACTATGTAAGATATCTGCCCATGATGCAGTGCCCAAGCAGCAACTGAACATCATGGGAGCTCTGGTGTTAAAGAAGAAAATAGACTGGGCCAGCTGTTTGCTCAAGATGATAGGCTCTAGATATTCCCACAAAGAAAATGCCTACATGAGAATGACGAGTCAAGTACTGTTCCACTCCTTCCCTGACCTATGTAGGTCAAAAGGAATTCCCATCCCTCCAGGAAAAAGGATGTCCATAGCCCTATTTTCTAAATGGGCCAGGAAAATCCCTAAGCCTGGTTCCATCCCTGAAAGGACTCCATCTCCTCCTATCTCTCCTGATCATCCTCCTCCTCCTCCTCCTTCTCAAACAGTCACATCTTCTGTCCCAGCATCATCCTCACCAATACCTCCTCAATCACCTGCTCAACCTTCTTCTATTCCTCCACCTCCTCCATCAAATATACCTCCTCAAGATGATAGAATCCCCTCTCCACATCCATTATCTCCTCCTCCTCCTCTATCACCTCTTCCTCCACCATCACCTCCTCATCAACTCTCACACCATGAACCATCTGAATCCACTGAGGCTCTCATCACCCAGTGCATACAATCCACGGCTCAAAGATTCCAAGCAATGCTAGATGAGCATTGCTCCCAGATTCATTCCTCCATCCTTCACATGCACACCCAAATAGATGGGGTCAGTGCCTCTTTGCAAGATCTGAAGTCATCTCTCTCTTCCTCTAGAGTGACTAGGTCTTTCTTAACCTCCTTGGCCAAGAAGGTCAAGAAGTGGGAGAATCTAGATGAAGATCAGCCCTCCAATCCTAAATCTCCTTCTCACAAATCCCTTCCTACCTCAAAAACTGACAGTCTAGCTCTGCTCAAAACCCTTGGGAATGAGATAGTACCTGAGCTCCATATTGATGAACAAACAATAGAGGTACTCAGCATAGCAAGAGAGGCTGCAGACCAAGTGGCACTACTGCAAGGGGAAGCAAGCAGAGCTGAAAAAGAAGATGGGGCAGATGATGAGAAAGTTAAGGAAACTAAACCTCAGGGGGAGCTGGAAATTGTGGTAGCTGAAGTAGGAGCTAAGGAGCTGGATACCATTGTGAATACAGCTGAAAATGAAAAAGAGCAGCTAGATGTTGTGTCACCTGAAGCTGAAACTCAGGGGGAGCTAGATGAAACTCAAAGGGACTTAACTGCTGGGACTCAGGGGGAGATGAGGGTGCTATCTGCTGTTGAGAAAGAGCAACCTACCAAAGTCTTCAAAAGAAAAAGAAAGACTCCTCCTACCCCTCCTGAGTGTTAATTTGGTTTCTAAAAACATTAATGA
This sequence comes from Dactylorhiza incarnata, assembly GCA_033032865.1. Taxonomy (NCBI): domain Eukaryota; kingdom Viridiplantae; phylum Streptophyta; class Magnoliopsida; order Asparagales; family Orchidaceae; genus Dactylorhiza; species Dactylorhiza incarnata. The sequence goes on along the minus strand of JAWHQI010000415.1, from coordinate 77,067 downwards.
AAATTTTTATGTTCAAAACATTGATTGGTCAATATATATATTCTCTTCTGAGTTGGTGTATATACAACTTTCTTTCCTTCTTTCCTTTTTTGGTTACTCAATATATTTCTTATCTTTACAAATGTTGTGTTGGGTTAATTATATGCTAGTACAATTTCCCTCTAAATAGGGTTAAGACAAATAGGGGGAGATTGTTGGGAAAATGATTTCTCTTAACCCCTAGAAATGAATTCTAAGAATGAAAAAAACAAGGCTAAGTAAATATGCATCGAATAGTATTCGACGTTTCCTTCAGGTTGAGTCGAAGTAACTCTAGGAAGATTTCGATGTAAGTCTAGTCGACGCCACTCTGATTTCTAGTCGACGCATCTAATGAAGTCGACGCACCTCAGTCGACGCACCTTCCTTATTTTTCTCTCGACGTCCAGAAAGGATGCTCTCGACGCTTGCGTCAAATAGTAATCGACGCACGTCGATTTCCATGACAGAATTTAAATATGCGCCAGATCTCTTTCCTTCTTTCAATAGATCTGATTTATATGGAATAAGTGTCAATATTTTATAGCCGTTCTGAATCATTCTTTCCTTATATCTGATTCTTGGCTAATTTGATTTAACTTATTTGGATATTATTTGAAATCTGAATTGGTTCTTTCCTTCTACAGAAATAAATATTATGGAAACATTTTCATCTTTCTATTTTTCTGACTGCTAATTAATTATCCTCCTATAGCATTATTTTGAATACACAGAGCTATAAATAAAGAGGAGGTCGGCAGAAAATGATAGTTGAGTGATCCACCACATACATTTTGAAATAGAGGAAAAGCTCCCAAGAGAAAAGAGAGAAATTGAGAAAAAGCTCTGCAGCAACATTCAACCACTTCTTCTTCTTCTTCTGCTTCTGAAATCACACTGCTGCAAAATCTGATAGCTCTCACAAAGAGAGAAAGTCTGCAAATCTTCTTCTCTCTATAGAAGAAAGATTCAATTCACTTCTTGTGCTTCCAATCTTCTTGCTAGGAAGAAGATTCATTCTTGTCCTTATATCTTTCCTGCTTTCTTTCTTACATCTAACATTGTAAAAGAGTTTTTAGAATCTCTCTTCAAAAAATTCAGTGTACTGGTTCTAAGAGTCTCCTTGTCAAAAGACTCAGTTGGTTCTAAGAGTCTCCTTGTCAAAAGACTCAGGGTGGTTCTAAGAGTCTCCTTATCAAAAGACTCAGTACAAGATAGTGAATTCCTACCAAGGGGGTAGAAGAGTGGACTACCCAAAGTTTGGGGAACCACTATATTTTCTTGTGTTGTGCTGTGATTTATTTTCTTGCATTTACTTTATTTTCTTGCTTAATTCTTGTTGGTGTGTGGGAAGCTCTAATCTGTGATTATACACATATATATTAACTTTGCACAAAATATTTTTAATCTCTATTCACCCCCCCCCCCCCCCCTCTAGAGAATTCTAGTGAGGTTAACTGTGCACTTTCAGTGTCCTAACCCAAATAGGGGGAGATTGTTGGAACAACCCTATTACTGATTTGGGCTAGGATCACTATATGTTGACTAGGACTAAGTTGACCCCAATGTATAGTCTAAGGCTCAAGGTTTTAGGCTGCTAGAACTTAAAGAAAAGAATAAGTTTCTGCGTTCGACGAACTCCATACTGCGTTCGATGAACTCCATCCTGCGTTCAACGAACGACGTGCTCCAGTTCGACGAACTTGCCAAGGTTTTGCGTTCGATGAACTACTCTCTGTGTTCGACGAACTTGCTCTCCAGCTCGACGCACTCAGTTCTCCAGCAAGTCTAGCAGTTTATTCTTCAGTTCGACGAACTCCAAACTTGAGATCGACGAACTCAGCTCTGCGTTCGAAGAATAAGTAACAAGATGTTCAGATCGACGAATGTTCATTCTCAGATCGGCGAACTCAGTTCTTCCAGGCAGATTTAGCAGATTATCTTTCAGATCAAAGAACCAACATTCTGTTCGACGAATTTAGTTTTCAGATTGACAAAATTTATCCTCAGTTCATTATTTCAGAAGGTTCATTTTTATTTTATTCTCTGAACTCAGATCGACTTTCAGCAATGGATCTATATTCCAGATAAGTCAAGGATTATATCCTTCCTTTTATTTTTATTCCTTTCCATTGTCTTCTTTCGAGAAAATAGTTATTTGGCTTATTGGAAAAGGATAACATTTATTGAAAAGGAAAAGGAATTAAATATTGGCTTGCAGTTCCAAGAAACAATCCTCCTGATTATTCTATTCCTTTTTCAGAGGATTTGAAATTCAAATCAGAGATACATTGTCAAAAAGAAAAATGAAGATAGAAGAACACCAGTAGTAGGAAAAAAAAGAGAGGAAGTAACAGTCGGGAAAAAGAAATACAAAAAGAAAAAGTTTACAGATCTTTATCTTCCTCAAGCAACAACACCCTCTCAATCTCTAAGAACATCAACATTATTCTCTCAGTGATTCAGCTGCTAGTTCAAATCTTCAAGAGCAACAATAATCTGACAAACCTTTGTCTCTCAGATTCATCAGCTATCAAGGAAGATCTACATTCAAGAGAAAGCTCCATCCTCAACTGTCAACTATTTTCTATCAGATAGGGGGAGCTTTACAACATCAAATCCACTAGTCTTCTCTCAGATTATTGAGAGAGAAGAACTTCATAACCCTCTATATCCCATCTTGTACAGGGTTCTAACTCCCTTCAAAAGTTAACAGTTTGGTGGCAGGGCAGCTGATCAAAAACTTGCAGTTGGTGTATCGGGCACCTGATCAAAACCCCATTTGTGATAGGGCACCTGATCAAATGTTAGTTATTGGGTATCAACTTATCAGCTAGATGGGGGGGGGGGGGGGGGGGGGGGGGGTGAATTGGTTTTTCAAATTAGTTTATCCCCTTTAGGTGTTCTTGTTTTCTGGCTAATAGATCTATAGATTAGTAAAGCGTGGCACAGAAAACACACAAGCACTTATAGAGGTTCCTCAAGACAGGGTGTCTTGAGTAGTCCTCTTTCCCTCTGCAGCTACCTAGCAGTGTGCTAGGCTCGGCAAACTCTGCCAAAACTTCAGGCCCTCAAGCCTTACAACACGGACCCGCAAGTCCTATAGCCTAAGCCCGCAAGCCCCTATTGCACCCGAGCCCTCAAGATCGACAATCAGGCCCTCAAGCCCTACCTAGCTCAGACCCACAAGTCTATCCTCTACCCTGGCCTGCAAGCCTTCACAGGTCTCAAGCCCTCAAGATTGACAATCAGGCCCTCAAGCCCTACCCCTAGCTCAGACCTATATGTCTAGCCTCTGCCCTGGATCGCAAGCCCTCACAGGTCTCAAGCCCTCAAGCTTGACAATATTGGACCTGCAAGTCCACTGCCCTGGCCCTCAAGCCTCACAGCTCTCCAGCCCTCAAGCTAGACACTCGGATCTGAAAACAGATCTTACAGGTTTGGACCTCATGCCTTACAAGAGATTACAGTAAAGAAAACTATTTATTCTGCCTGATGGAGATCGGATTCTTTACTTGAAGAAGATGCTTTTGATGTGGACCTTGATAGTGCAAATCTTCTTTAAGCTTCTTGCTTTGATGGATGTTGACTGGCTACCTTTCTTGAGAGAAACTTATCAGTCGGTGTGGCTTGACTGCAACTGTAAGAACAGAAAATGATCGTTTCATTCTTTTCTACTTTCTTCTTCTTCATGGTCGCTTGTGCTGTTATGTTGCTAGGCGGGATTCTTTTTCATTTTTTTCTCTCTGTCTTCTAGGGCATCACTATTTCCTTTTTATAAGACGAATGAGCCGCTTAATGGTCATATGTGATGTCCTATTCTGACAACTGCCCCTGCCTTAAGAGCACGCACTGATTTGGACAATCAAATGGCGGCATTAATTGCTGACAGCGCGTCCGGCTACATTTGAAATTGTCTCGACGATATTTCCATAGTTACGACGACATGGACAATATCTCAACGACAGGACTTGTCGTTGTCTTGGACTTGGACAGATCTTCAAGTCTGCTTCCTTCCTCTTCAGATAGAGTTGTTTCTACGAGATACAACATCCCTTCTGCATTTATACTTAAGATGACATGAAGTCATCTAACTGATGTCCCCATAATCATCATGATTGCTTGATATCGTTGTGATCACTTTGTTTTCTCGACGACATGATCAATATCATGTCGACAGACCGTTCTCACCAACTGTCCGTCTTTAGTGTTCTCGACGTCACATCTTCTCTTCGACGATATCTTCGACACTGATCTTCTATTTTCCTTTTCAGTGGCATTCATTCTAACTTAGCCTTAACCACGTCAAGGCTTCTTGTCGACCATATCTTTGAGTCTTCTTCTTCATCTTCGACTTTCTGATATCGTCGTGTAGATGTCACAACGATATCACCATCCTGCCTTGCTCTGCATGTTATTGACGATATGTCTGCTGTTGTCGACGATATGCATTATCCTTTTCGATGACACAGACACAATCATTCTTCTTTGCTGCCCAGCGTCTCAACGATGTGCCTGTACTTATCGATGATATGTCCAGCCTTTTTCAACGATATTATACTTAGGGAGGTTATCGAAGTACTGGACATATTGTCTCATCTCTGCAAGCATGAACTAGATGTGACATTAAATACATCTTGCACTTATCATTGAGTTGAGCACTTCTTCAAATCAGGAGCACTGCTGGGCACTGCTTCCAAAAATCTCCCATATTTGAAGAAGTCATAACCCACTCAATGATAAATGCCACTCATATAAAAGGTTTAACATTTTAAGCAAATAAGTATATAAAAATGACAATGCAGCTATATTTGAGTGAACACAGAATTTGACAAGTGTTACTTCATTTATAAATAGTGCCAAATATTTTCAAAGATTTTTGTCATTTCTACATTCAGCCCCTTAAAGATTTAGTCGTCGATATCTCTGGTGCCCTCATAGTAGCTTCACCCTTTGCTTTCTTGGCACTGGCTTCCTACTCCTTTCCAACTTGTCTGGTAAAGTATTCAAATGGCTTGGGATGATACTTTAGAGGCTCAGGAGTGTCTGCAGGGATTCTGCCTGCTTGCTTGTCCCTTCTGTATACTCCCCTTGCTTCTTCTTGCTATTCATACTTAGCCCATTCTTGAGGACTGTACACTTTGTACCGATCTCCTTTATTTACCTTCACCAGCTCCCATGCCTTTAATATGATGGCTCTGGACTTGGGACTCCATTTTTCATAGTCATCCTTTTTCTCCATTTCCTCCCTGTATTTTCTCTTCCTCATTTTTACTTCTTCATCCTCTAGTACTTCCTTCTCTTTACCCTGATCAGTGGCAGTATCAGGAATGTCTGGATGTTGCTCTTCAGCTAGGTACTCTCTCGCAGGCTCATCAAAATGGATAGGAGGGAGATTCATTGCTTCCCTTATGGTGTTTGTGGTCCAGATGGCATGATCACCACTGGCCTTTATCATTGATCTCTCCCCCTTTATGATTGCTTCAGATATCCCACTCTGGAGATTCTCCTCAGAAACCAATATCTTGTTTTTAAGCAAGTGGATTCCTGCTTCCAAGTGATTATTGGTCTCAAGCAGATGACTGTCTAGATCATTATTATGGCGATCTAGACTTTCTTGGAGATTAGATTTGTGTTCAACCATCCATCGGGTGGTTGCTATGTAGGCCTTCTCTATGTTGTTGGGAATCATTATCTGATTATCTCCTACCTCAGATAGACCCTTGTGAGTAAGTGTTGTCTCTTTGGTAGTGTATTCTTGTAGGTTCTTCACATCATTTCTTAGGATTGCAGTTTCTGCAAATAGTTCCCTCCTTAGCTCACTGATGGCTGAGTTAACATGACCTTCAATTTTTAGCCTTTTCTCTTCCAGGAGCATCTTTATCTGAGATAACAGTGAGAACTCCACTGGTCTATTCTCTGGAGGTGAACTAGCTTCTTCTGGTTCCTCTTCTTCATACCTTCCAATATTGGTGATAGACGTTTTCTGATGGGTGATTGGTTTGACTCATTTTCCTTTTCAGGATTTGCCAGATCTCTGCTAGTCTCATCAGCAGGATTCTGTTGGTTGTCTTCTTGAGGGTCTTTATTTGGGTTCTCTTGCTCTACTGGTCCAAAATAGACAGTATCCTCAGCCCCAATAATCTTGTTGATCAATTCTTCCACTTGAGCATGGATCTCACCATTCTTCTCCCCCTCAGTTTCAGCATCTTCTTGCTCTGTTCCTATTGTTACCATTGTCCCAGATCCCAGACTTAGGGCAGAGGTCTGGAGGGAGACATTCCTTGTCTCCACAGGTACTTCAGAGTCAGACGAAGGTGAGATGTTGCCTGACTCACTTCCTTCAGATGAGCTTTCTCCCTTCCTCTTCACATCTTCTGCAGTCTTCAACTTCTTGGGAGAATTAATCAGAACTTTCTCCCACCTTTCCAGTATCCTGATATCCATCCTTCTCATGTGATGGATTTTTGCGCCATACTTCTTGTTGAATCTTTCAGGGTAAGATAGCAGTAGATACAGTGATAGCATTCTTACCAAATTTGAAACTTGAAAGTTGTCTTGAATTTTCTTAAAAATAATCTGACCCTAGTTGGTCTTCTTCTTTAGGATTATCCTTGCCATTGTCTCAAATATGGGCCTGGATATCCTATCATGCGACCCTACCTTGCAGAGGAGGGCTTTTCCTATAATGTCTGCCATCAGCTTTCCTTGTTGATTGAAGCTCTTCCTTTCCAGAGACCCATAGGTCTTGCTGGAGTGTCCGCACCATCCAAAGCTTTTTTGAGGTCTTCCTGGGTGACCGTTTCATCTTCCTCCCCCTTGGCAAAGGCTGACAACTGAAGTTCCCTGGTCAAGCTTTTAGGATTCACTTTGACTTTTATCCCATTGATCAAGCTTTTCACAGACGTTCCCTTTGAGCCACCCTTGGCATTCGAGTAGAACTCCAGCACTTCCCTTTTTAATATTACTGTCATCTCAGAGAGGGCGAACTCTAGGCCGATGGCCTCGAGCAGCTTAAAGGTGCTCTTGATCTCTAATGATCCTTCTGAGAACCCATTCCTCACTACTTCACTTCCTTCGTACAGAAAATCTTCCTTCTTTGGCACCATCTTTTGCTTGATCCAGGAGGATTTCAGCATAGTCGACTCGTTCACTCTTCGAAGTCGTGGAGAACACGACGGCTTTTTAGGGCTAATCTAGAGAGTGCTTTAACCTTAATACATTTGAACTTATTTATAGTTTCCGAGTTGGAAGTCGAAGTGTCATTTGTTAAATGTCTGATTAACTCGAGTTTAGCTGTAATGATTGGTTAAGCTCAGGTCTATTTAAGAGTCCATTGATGATTAGGTACCATCGTGACGCAAATTTGATGTCGAGGACTCATTCCGATGATACCAATCCTCATTTCGACGATATTGTTTTGTGTTCAAAACGATATTGTTCTTTTTCACTCTTTTGTATGATAAGTGCAATACTTTTAGCAGTGCCATACATATGTGTTCCTTGAGTTATAGCTTTTGCTTAATTTACTACAAATTACCTTAAATAAAATGATAAGAATGAGGTTATGTATTGAACATCAACATAGTTACCTTCACCTTAGCTTTTATATCTTCTTGAGCTCGTAGCTCCCCCTTGATGTAATGTTTTCTTTCATTCTTATTTTTAGCTCCCCCTTAACCAATGCATCTTGGCATGTGATGAGGTTTTTCTTAGTCCAGAGTTAAGCCTGGATAACTTATTGTCCATTAGCCTTTTTTGCTTTTTATTGGCTAAATGGACTTCCCTGCAAAACAGATTTAATATTCCTTAGGATCCCAAGGTGACTTGGGTCCTAGGTTCTTGTTAGTAAACAAACATTGTTGTTCTGCCTATGGGTCAGAACATCCTCCTTGTCTAAGGCCCAGATTTATATGGGCACTTGGACTACCTGCAAATTGAGATTACAAACCCTTAGGAACCCAAGTAGTTTTGGGTCCTAGGACATTGTTAGCTTTAAAGAGCATACTGGATTTAACTGCTACGGGATATGCATGGTGATAATGAACAAGGCGATTTGCAGGTTTATCATTCATTACCCTTGGATCAGTTGGATTGTACCAACAATCAATTGCAAAGTGCCCAATCTTTCCACAGCACCAACATTCAAACCTGTTGTATCTTCCCTTCTGACTGACTGTGTGAGCAAGAGTTTTTTGTGTGTGAACAAATGAATGAAGCAAAGAAGGTGAACTGTGCTAATGGTAGATGTGATGTTTGGTGTCACCATTCATAGTTTTCCTTCTAGAGTCAGTCTTCTTTAAGGATTTCTTCTCTTCTCTGTGTTCAGCAAGTTCCTGCCTCCTCATAACTTTCTGAGGCGCCTTTGAGATTTTAGGCATGATCTTGGATTTGGAGGAGCTTGCCATAGGCTTCAATATAAATGGGAGTTTGACCTCCACCCTTCTGGTGTTGTCATTCTTAGTTTTTAGGGCATTGGGCTGAATTTTGTCCTTCTTCAGAAGAACCACTTCTCTGGTTAGAGAGCAGCACAGCTCCTTGCTCTCAATCAATGCCTTCAAAGTTTTCCAAATTTGCTTATCAAGTCAAGGTTGGAGCTTGCCTGGAAGTCCTTTTTGAGTTGACAAAACTCTGTATTTTCTACAGTTAGTTTTCCTGCTTTCTCTGAGAGATCAAGATTTCTTACTTGAAGAGAGGAGATCTTTGCATCCTGCTCCTTGCCTAGCATCTTGAGCATCTTGACTTCTTCTAGAGGTCATTGTATGACTTGGACCAGTTATCATTTCTAGATGAGCTTGTCTCCGATTCTGAGTCTGAGGTAGATAGAGTAGCCCTTATGCATACCTATTCAGGACAGACATCATCCTGACTTTCTTCCTCTGACCTAGATAAGGCAGTCAGTCCAAAATCAGCATTCTCTTCTGAGTCTGAACAGCTTGAGTCACTGTCTCTCAACGCTCTGACTTTATTCTCAACTACCATGCTTCTATCTTCTTTTGATCCTTCCATAAGGACAATTAAAGAGTTCCACTTCTCTTTTGCTGTTGTGCAGTGAGCTAGTTCCTGAAGTGTTGAGATGTCAACTGCACAACTGCACCAGCTATAATATCTTTGGCTTCCTTGTCCAAGCTTTTTAGGATGATCTCATCTACAGTCATTTTTTTGAGCACTTGCTTGGGGACATATGGCCCTTCTTGAACGATTTGAAACATTCTAGGATCCACTGCCTCCATGAATATTCTAGCTCTTACTTTCCAAAGGGAAAAGTTCTCCCTGGATTAAACAGCTATCCTTTATTCCATAGCTGTGGAAAGTAGACACCCACTGGTAGATCTGTTCAAGCAGATAAGCTTTTCTTTGAACAAGCTCGCTTTGATACCACTTGTTAGTTATTGGTTGTCAGCTTATCACCTAAAGGGGGGGGGGGGGGGGGGGGTTAATAGGTTTTTCAAATTAGTTTATCCCCTTTAGGTGTTCTTGTTTTCTGGTTAATAGATCTATAGATTAGTAAAGCACGGCACAAAAAACACACAAGAACTTATAGAGGTTCCTCAAGACAGGGTGTCTTGAGTAGTCCTCTTTCCCTATGCGCCTACCTAGCAGTGTGTTAGGCTCGACAAACTCCACCAAAACTTCAGGCCCTCAAGCCTTAGAACACGGACCCGCAAGTCCTACAGAGTAAGCCCGCAAGCCCCTACTGCACCCGAGCCCTCAAGCTCGACAATCAGGCCCTCAAGCCCTACCTAGCTCAGACCCACAAGTCTAGCCTCTGCTCTAGCCCGCAAGCCTTCACAGGTCTCAATCCCTCAAGCTTGATAATCAGACCCTCAAGCCATACCCCTAGCTCAGACCCGCACGTCTAGCCTCTTCCCTGGCCTGCAAGCCTTCACAGGTCTCATGCCCTCAAGCTTGACATTATTGGACCTGCAAGTCCACTGCCCTGTCCCTCAAGCCTCACAGCTCTCCAGACCTCAAGCTAGACACTCGGATCTGAAAACAGATCTTATAGGTTTGGCTCTCAAGCCTTACAAGAGATTACAGTAAAGAAAACTGTTTCTTCTGCCTGATGGAGATCGGCTTCTTTACTTGAAGAAGATGCTTTTGATGTGAACCTTGACAGTGCAAATCTTCTTCAAGCTTCTTGCTCTGCCGGATGTTGATTGGCTACCTTTCTTGAGAGAAACTTATCAGTCGGTGTGGCTTGACTGCAACTGTAAGAACAGAGAATGATCATTTCGTTCTTTTCTTCTTTCTTCTTCTTCACCGTCGCTTGTGCTGTTATGTTGCTAGGCAGGATTCTTTTTCATTTTTTTCTCTCTCTGTCTTCATGGGCATCACTATTTCCTTTTTATAGGACGGATGAGCCGCTTAACGGTCATATGTGATGTCCTATTCTGACAACCGCCCATGCCTTAAGAGCATGCACTGATATGGACAATCAGGCGGCGGCATTAATTGCTGACAGCGCATCCTGCTACATTTGAAATTGTCTCAATGATATTTCCATAGTTACGACGACATGGACAATATCTCGACGACAGGACTTGTCGTTGTCTTGGACTTGGACAGATCTTCAAGTCTGCTTCCTTCCTCTTCAGATAGAGTTGTTTCTACGACACAGAACATCCCTTCTGCATTTGTACTTAAGATGACATGAAGTCATCTAACTGATGTCGGCGTAATCTTCACGATTGCTTGATATCATTGTGATCACTTTGTCTTCTCGACGACATGATCGATATCATGTTGACATACCGTTCTTCACCAACTGCCCGTCTTTAGTGTTCTCGACGTCACGTCTTCTTTTCGATGATATCTTCGACACTGATCTTCTCTTTGCCTTTTCAGCGGCATTCATTCTGACTTAGCCTTAACAACGTCAAGGCTTCTTGTCGACCATATCTTTGAGTCTTCTTCTTCATCTTCGACTTTCTGATATCGTCGTGTAGATGTCACAATGATATCAACATCCTACCTAGCTCTACATGTTGTTGACGATATGCCTACTGTTGTCGACGATATGCATTATCCTTTTCGATGACACAGACACAATCATTCTTCTTTGCTTTGCCCGTCATCTCAACGATGTGCCTGTACTTGTCGACTATATGTACAGCCTTTTTCGATGATATTATACTTAGGCAGGTTATTGAAGTACTGGACATATTGTCTCATCTCTGCAAGCATGAACTAGATGTGACATTAAATACATCTTGCACTTATCATTGAGCTGATCACTTCTTCAAATCAGGAACACTGCTGGGCACTGTTCCCAACATCAAAAATCTAGTGGATTCCTACCAAGGGTGGTAGAAGAGTAGATGTACCCAGGTTTATTGGGGAACTACTATAGATCCTTGTGTCCTCTGTGATTGTGTTTATTTTTTTCTGTACTGTGCTGTGCTATTTTCTTTATTTGTTTCTATAACTCACTCAGTACATATATATATCACTATTTTAATTCCGCTATTAAAATTGTTGGATCTTACGGCGCCCTTAGAGGGGGGGTGAATAAGGGAATAAAATTCTTTCTATAATTTTCAAGATAATTACTAAATTGTTTTATAATGAAGGAGATTGAAATAAACAATTTAGATTTAGAATTGAAAACTTAGAACACAATATAATAGAGATTACGCCAAATGATACAAATCAAGTAAACACAAAAGAGACATGATTATATATATGAAAAAGTGTTTACATAAATTTGATTTCTATATCGCTAGAAATCGGAGGCGTACAAATATAAATTTCTTTTTGTTTACCAATCCTTCTCCCAAGGATCGGAAGGCTATCACTTGTCTCTCCCTAGACCAAGCCCAAGCTTATCCTCTAGATCTTCCCAAGATCTAGACGTAGCACACAAGGCCACGATTTCCCACCAAGCCACGCAAGGACTTGGACGCTCCGCACAAGGAAGCGATTTTCCCCTAAGCCACGCAAGGACATAGACGCTCCGCACAAGGAAGCGATTTTCCCTACCAATACAAAGTAAAATGTATATAAATGAAAATACAAGATAAAATAAGAACTCCCTAGAAATTCAGATCTCTGAAAGGAAGGTTGAAGCCTCGAGATGATCCTTGATGTAGAAGCGCGTCCGATCTCATCTTCAATTTCAAACCTTCTCAGCATAAATGGGAGTTCATGAGGTTCTGGAGCTCTCTGGATGGAATGCACTCAGGAAGGGACTTAGAATCTTTAGTGGTTGAAATGCACGAACACAAGGTGTCAATTTATAGAAAATCGCTGTCGGAATTCCGACAGTGACTGTCGGAATTTTCCGACAGGGCAAAACTGCCGGTCGTGGTGCTGTCGTGGGCAGTTGTTGTAACCTCCGAGCTGTCGCCTGGGCGACATCGATGTCGGATTTCCGACATCTCAAAACTTCTTTTCGTCGTGCTGCCGTGGGGGAAAGTAGTTGTAACTTCTCTGCTGTCGCCTGGGCGACATTGACTGTCGCCTGGGCGACATTGACTGTCGCCTGGGCGACAGTGACTGTCGCCTGGGCGACATCTCCTCTTCATTTTTTCCATCCGAAACTTCTCCAGACTGTAGATTGAGTCGTTCTCATCTCTGAACTGGGGTGGCACATTCCGTAACACTTCCTGGATTGAAAGTTATGGCCATTTTAAGATCAGCACACAAAACTCATCCAACCTGAGACTTGTCGTTCTCGGATCATGCCCATGAACGAGAACTTGTCTCCTCATTGAACCTATACAACCTGGCCACTATAAACACACAAAAGACTAGATCAAATACAACACGGTATTTGTTATTCTCAAACCAAGAGATGCGGAAAGCAAGCTCCAACAATCTCCCCCTTTTGATAATAACAAATACCCATATGAGAAATTAGTGAGTTTATAGATAAGTGCGATAAAAGATATGCATGAATAAAAGGTTTACCGCGTGACAGATTTTACTCCCCCTAAATATATATGTCACTAGATTTCTTATTTTATTCTCCCCCTTTTGTTATTACCAAAAGTGGGTTGTCATGATCGAGCAATAGACGCTTTCCATGAAAACTTTTTAATATACTCCCCCTAAATTGTATTCTCCCCCTAAATGTATGCTCCCCCTAAATGTTATAATTAATTGCAATGGTGCATTATTTAATTATTCTCCCCTTAATCTTCTAGATTTCTTGAATTAATCTCCCCCTTTTGGTATTATCAAAAGAAGGTGGGGTGAGGGTAGTAAGGAGGCATTTAAATAACAAAGCATGATCGAGCTTTTAAATATATGAAATGATAAAGAGTTGAAGCATAGTATATAAAAGAGATTTCAAATAAAAAGATAAGAGTTGTAAGCAAGCGGAAGATTATAAGAAACATCATTTTTGTAAGCATGAAAAGCATAAGTAAAAATATGAGTTTTAGTTCAAAACTGAAAGATGTTTTAACCTTTTTGAAATCTCAAAGTTTTTCATAAAGATACCAAGAATGAAATGAACATATTAAAGAGAGATTATACTACAATATTACTTAATTTTAAGTTCAAGAAATACTAAAACATTGTAGAGATCATGATAGGTTATCTAGTGCATTTTTATATAAAGAGTAGTATAGATAAAGCATTAGAATCCAATACTTATGAGAAGAAGTGTTATGAAAGATAATGATGTGCACATAAGTGTATTTTGGGCAATGTTAACAATTGATTTAAATCATCAAAATACAAGACATATGTAAAGTAAAGTGCACAATAAAACATAAGTAAATTACTTTCACACACTTTTAATGCACATAATTTAAATTTTTTTTTAACAAAGTGGTGTAATAACTAAGGTTTGCACAAGCCACTTTACTATTCTTTCCAAGGTGCTCAACCTCACAATGCTTATGAAGACTTATCAGGAGGTTCAAGTAGTGCTTGGTGGAGTTATATTTGTCTACATATATATATTTTTTTGTTCACATTTGTGAGACAACATTCTCCGAATACACTTGTTTTGCAAACCCATTTTTTTTAACTTTTAACCACTTTTCTAAATTTCATAAGTGCAATTCAAATGTAGTGTAGGTAAAAAACTTATGCAAGTTTTACTTCATTGTACAAATACAATACACAAGCAAGCATTTTAGATTTAGACACACATGTTGATTACCAAAATAAGTGAGTGAAATATATCATTATCAATCATAAAACATTTACTCATACTTAGAGGCGTGCTAAGCTTGGTTCTACACATTTTTCAATACAATTGATGCACTTAAATAGATATATCAAAGCATGATAATCAAAACAATGTTCATAGAAATTTCAAGAAATAAATTTTAACATTGTAAATAATTCTAAATAATAGAATTCATACATGCTTGATATTGACAATAAAGATCATACAGTTTTTTTTTTAAGTTTAATCATTTTTTTAAATCAAATAAAAACAAAAAATCACAAAAACATATTTTTGTAATTTTTGAATTTTGAATTTTTATAGTAGATTTTTCATAATAAAAAAAATAACAAAAACATATTTTTGTATATTTTTTTAATTTTGAACTTTTGTAGTTGATTTTTCATAATATGATTAAAAACACAAATAGCAAAAAAAAATTTTGTATTTTTGAATTTTGATCTTTTGTAGTTGATTTTTCATAATATAAATAAAACAAAAATAACAAAAGTCAGAAACACAACAAATAAGTAGAAAATATGAACCAACATATTTTTATGGATTTTCAGAAATTTTTAAAAATCAGAAAATTCCAACACCCACGCTAGCGCCGGCGCTAGCGCTAGCGCTGGAAACAGTACTCGATTTTTTGAGAATTTTAAAAATCTGATTTTTTATTTTGATTAAGTGTCCTTAGAGTAGTTCCATGCTGAAATTTCAGAAATTTCAGAGATGTCTTGATTGCTCAAATTTGCATAAAACTTTAGCTTTTTCAAATACATGTGTTTTACAAAAACATTTAAGCTCAAAAAGATAAATTATGCAAATACATGAGCACATTTTTATTAAACAACCCAAAATATGCATGATTTAAGTGATAAGTAAATAAAATGTTCATGCAGTACGTAATATAGGTATGTCCTAAGATTAGAAACTACCCCGACTAAATGTCTACACCCTAGCCCCGTACTAAGTGACGGATGGGCATGAGGAGCTGCACGCATACCGTAGGTTGGGGTGTTAGTCTCATATGCACACACTAGAGAACACTCAACCTAGCACTCTTTCCCCCCAGTGCCTCGCAAGGCCCCACTGGAACCCTCCCTGTTAAGGACAAGACATGACTTAGAGGTTAGGTCTCTAATGCATACAACCCTACGCCCCCGCTATTGTGAGATATAAAGTCATAGGTGAAATAATCTTTTGGACAACCTATGCTTTTAAATCTAAGGGTTGATATAAAAACTATGGGTTTTGTTTAATGTGATGAGTTATATAAATCCGCATTGCTTTTCTACTTTTTATGAGATGACGAAATAAGATAACTAGCACAATTACTAATATTCAATAAGTGACAATGCTAGTATGATGAGTTTTGGGTTTCATGTCATGTTATAAGATTAATATTAATATTGCATGTATTTCAAAATAGAATTTCAAATTATAGATCTAGAATGGAGTGATGATTTAGTTTGATTTATACTTTCATTACAAAGTTGATTCTAGAGTCTACAAATATGAGAGATACATGCAATCACTAGCAAAGCAAATCAATACATCAAATAATGTACAGAAAACTTTATTCATAATTTTTATCATAAGATTCATAATTCCTATTATCGATTTGAGATATGTCTTGATAGAACATGAATTATGATTTATGATTATAGACAAATTGGCATAGAATATATCTCAGATCATCATGATGTATGTAAATTCTAATTCTTCTAGACTTGTGATATAGTGATATAGTGATCTTCTTTGAATAAGCATGTTTGATTTTTAAGCCTAGAAATGATGATCATGTAAACATATTAAAGACAAAGATCACATATAGAATGTTTTGAAATTTATAATAAAATTTGCATTCAATAATTGAATCTATTGATCTTTGGTTTTGCATGATAATATATGATTTATGATATAATATTCATATATATATTCTAATGATTAATCCATAAACTATGTGTTTGTTGGAATTTTAATATTCTATATAATTTCAAATCACATAGTTATCATGAAAGTTGAATAACATTGTAAGTGTTCTACCCAGCATAAATATATAAGCATAGACCAAGAAGCAATGCTAGGATGATGAGTTTGAATGCAATGTTATTACATAGGATTAATGGAGATTATGTTGCATGAAATATGAGAAGTTTTCAAATTAATTTTCTTTAGACCTAGAATGAAATGATTAAACTTTTGATTTGATCTTAATGATACAAGATGATTCTAAGGTCTAAGTTACATGCAAACATAGGTGACACACATCACACACATAATATAAAATATGAAACAATTATTCTAAGGATAGCGTGTGATGAAAAAATTCATAAACACAGAAATTTCCAAATCAAGCAAACTAAGATAGCTTTTAAAAACTGAGTTATAATTGGGAAAGTTGACAGCACCAAGAGAACTCAAATGAACAAGCCTAGATTGCCATTGGATGGAGATTTTTGTGCTCTTTCCAAAAATATATTAAACGCAAAAATCAGGCGAGCGGATCAAACGATATGGATGTTTGAAGTTTTGATCGTAAACTCGTATTTTTAAAAGATTTAAACATGCGTTTAGATGAATTTTTTTTTTAATTTTTCTAGATAATATTCTTCATTATAAGGGCTATCATATGCAGCAAATAAAATAGAAGATTATCATAACATTGCGCAATTTAATTTTTTAGCTTAAGCCCTTTAATAAACCATTTAAATCCATTTAAAAAAAATAATTTCATTAGTCTTAAAAAAAAATTTCAATATTCAAATGATAATGTTAATTCAAGACATAGATGGATAAAGGATTTAAAAAGGATAAAGAACAATCAAAGATGAGATATAGATCACTTTGAAAAATATATGACTTAATGTTATATGTTAGGCTTAAAATGTAAAAGTCATATTTCATAATATATCTAAGTGACCTTAGCGTGTTGTGTCAACAATAAGAAAAACAAATAAAAGAAAAAACAATTAAGCATATCATGAAGTAGAGTAATGATATTTCATATTTAATTTATTTCTACTTCATGCAATACGATAATTCTAATGAATAAGAGATTTAGGTATCCAAAGGGGACCAAGTGGGATGGTTCCTTTGGGTGCCCAAATACATCGAGTAGGCTTTTGGAGAGAAAGTGATGAATGGGCCTTTACAAGTGGAGTTAGTGTTTCATTTTTAATTTTGGGCCTCCATTCATACTTTGGTTGTTTTTCTTTTAAATTCATATTATGATTATATGACATCTTTACATGATTATATTTGTTTGGAAAATAATTCATTTGTGATTTATGTTTATTCAAATTATTTTTCAAAATAGATTGATGATGATAATCATAATGAATTTTATTATATGGATTCTTTGAAATTTTATAAGAGTGATTGTCTTTCTTTAGAAGTGATTGTTGAAAGAGTGGGTTACAATATGTTTTAAAAGATTGATTATCATTTTGATGATTTTCATTTCCACTCTTTCTTTTAGACATACTCATATAATATGAAGAATAATATTTTATATTTTGATTTTCATGAAAATGAGTTTTTAAATTTGAGTCATGATTGAAAATATATTGAGACTTATAATAGTGACTCTTAAGAATTTTATGAGGATCATAATTCTTTTTTAAACCAAACTCCTTTTGATTTAATGTGTGAAAATGATCCTTTTTAGAAATGATTTTGTAAGTTAATTTATCCTTGTTATTCAAAATCTTATGATGAAATTTATTAGGTGACATTTGAAATTTTTCAACAAAAGATTTTAATTGTTTTAACTTACAAGTTAAAGCATCATTTTCAACTATCAATTTTTCATTATGTTCTTTTGAAACTAAGAGCCCTTTTTCAATTTCCTTGAATTTTTCCTTAAATAAATTGCAATCAAAACAAGGAGTAGGAATTGTAACTAAAGAGCATGAAATAGAATTTAACACATCAATATTTGATTCTACGTTATCGTTTGCTTTTAAAGATTTATTTTCTAAACGTAATTTTGAATTAGCAATTTTTAACTTTAAAATTTTGCGTTTAGCAATTTTAAGCATACGAGATGTAGAAATAGAATTTTTTACAAAAAGAGAAGATTTAGATTTTCTTACCTTGCAATAGTTTCCGTCTTCTCTTTTGCTTGATGTGTTGCCATCAACTAAGTTCAATATTGTGACGTTGTCTTCTTCATCTTCCTCTTCCAAACAAGAGTGTCCATCATCCTTTCCGCTTGATGAGCATTCTATGGATCCATCCTTTGTGTAGCTTTCTTGAATATTTGCATAAGCTTGCATATTTTCCGGTTCTTGTGAATGTTTCGTACCTGTAGAAGGAGAATCATAAGTTCTTTCAAGAAAACTCCAAATTTCATATGCGGTAGGTAAAGTATAAATAAGTTTGAAAATATTTTGGTCTAACGCACAAAATATACTATTCATAGATTTTGCATTTAAAATAATTTCATTTCTAGTTAGTACGCTAGATGGCTTTTTAATAGTAATATTCCAAACTTTTTCATCTAAGGCCTTAAGAAAAATTTTCATTAATATTTTCCACCCATTATAATTTTCACCCATAAATAATGGTGGTGATAATACTTTTTCATTTATATTAAAATTTTCCCCACTAGTAGAAGCGAGATCATGATCAAGAGGCGCCATTATTCCCGGTTGTTAAGCCGATTTGGAATAACCTACCTCTGATACCAATTGTTGGATCTTACGGCGCCCTTAGAGGGGGGGTGAATAAGGGAATAAAATTCTTTCTATAATTTTCAAGATAATTACTAAATTGTTTTATAATGAAGGAGATTGAAATAAACAATTTAGATTTAGAATTGAAAACTTAGAACACAATATAATAGAGATTACGCCAAATGATACAAATCAAGTAAACACAAAAGAGACATGATTATATATATGAAAAAGTGTTTACATAAATTTGATTTCTATATCGCTAGAAATCGGAGGCGTACAAATGTAAATTTCTTTTTGTTTACCAATCCTTCTCCCAAGGATCGGAAGGCTATCACTTGTCTCTCCCTAGACCAATCCCAAGCCTATCCTCTAGATCTTCCCAAGATCTAGACGTAGCACACAAGGCCACGATTTCCCACCAAGCCACGCAAGGACTTGGACGCTCCGCACAAGGAAGCGATTTTCCCCTAAGCCACGCAAGGACTTAGACGCTCCGCACAAGGAAGCGATTTTCCCTACCAATACAAAGTAAAATGTATATAAATGAAAATACAAGATAAAATAAGAACTCCCTAGAAATTCAGATCTCTGAAAGGAAGGTTGAAGCCTCGAGATGATCCTTGATGTAGAAGCGCGTCCGATCTCGTCTTCAATTTCAAACCTTCTCAGCATAAATGGGAGTTCATGAGGTTCTGGAGCTCTCTGGATGGAATGCACTCAGGAAGGGACTTAGAATCTTTAGTGGTTGAAATGCACGAACACAAGGTGTCAATTTATAGAAAATCGCTGTCGGAATTCCGACAGTGACTGTCGGAATTTTCCGACAGCGCAAAACTGCCGGTCGTGGTGCTGTCGTGGGCAGTTATTGTAACCTCCGAGCTGTCGCCTGGGCGACATCGATGTCGGATTTCTGACATCTCAAAACTTCTTTTCGTCGTGCTGCCGTGGGGGAAAGTAGTTGTAACTTCTCTGCTGTCGCCTGGGCGACATTGACTGTCGTCTGGGCGACATTGACTGTCGCCTGGGCGACAGTGACTGTCGCCTGGGCGACATCTCCTCTTCATTTTTTCCATCCGAAACTTCTCCAGACTATAGATTGAGTCGTTCTCATCTCTGAAATGGGGTGGCACATTCCGTAACTCTTCATGGATTGAAAGTTATGGCCATTTTAAGATCAGCACACAAAACTCATCCAACCTAAGACTTGTCGTTCTCGGATCATGCCCATGAACGAGGACTTGTCTCCTCATTGAACCTATACAACCTGGTCACTATAAACACACAAAAGACTAGATCAAATACAACACGGTATTTGTTATTCTCAAACCAAGAGATGCGGAAAGCAAGCTCCAACAAAAATAAGTGAAAAACTTTTTAACACTCTATTCACCCCCCCCCCCCCCCCCGTCTCTCTAGAGTAACTTTAAGATCTAACCTCACTTTCAGTCTCAATTATGGGAGACTGCCCAGACCGCCTGCCTCCTTTCTGGCATTCTTCCTAAGGCATAAGCGGTCAGATTCCAAGGAGATCGCCAGACCGCGCGGACTGGGCCTTTTCTGTTGGATCATGAGGCGCCCTTAGAGGGGGGTGAATAAGAGTTTTTAAAACATGATTATTTAATATAAAACTTTTGTTGTTTTTCTTTAAATCAAAATAAATCAAAACTAAAGAGGAGTGAATCAATTTAAAACAAACTAGAAAGAACATGATTTTCATTATGATTTATGATTATAAAATATGTGATTTCTATAACGCTAGAAATCGAAGGCGAAATATGAAATATCCTTTCTGTTTTCTATACCGACTCTTCTCACCAAGAACCGGTTGAATTTAGCCAATCTTTCCCAGATCCGTCCTCAAGCCGCTCTAGCCTTCCTATACCCAGAAAAGGACTCGAGCACCCCCTAGATCTACTTCCTAGACCTAGTCTCCAACACGAGGCGAATTGCCCCCTAAATCCTACCCAGACCTAGTCGCCAACACGAGGCGAATTGCCCCCTAAGTCCTACCCAGTCCTAGTCGCCAACACGAGGCAAATTTGCTTCCAAGCAAATAATAAAAGGTTACAAATAAATATTTGAACACATAAACTAAAAAACTCCCTAAGAAGAATTCTAGAGATGGCGAAGGCCGCTGAATGTTCCTGAAGTCGGAGCACACGTTCTTCGCGTTGAGAAAGCGTTGATCTGGTTCTCCTTGAATTCTTTGCTCGAATGTGTGTGGGGGATGAAGTTCTGGAAAATACGGCCCTGATTGAGTTTCTGGAGTGCTAGAATAAGGCTCAAATCAATCAGTAGTTAGAGACGTCGAAATCATCCAATTTATAGAACTTGAGCTAACGCCAGCGTTGAGTTCTAATGTCGGGCGTTGACCATGTATAGCAACATATTGATGGCTCAAATCTTCAGAAGAGGAAGGAGATTCTGCTCTTTAGGAATTTTTTATTTTAGGCAATACTAACGCCGACTTTAAGGCTACTGCAGGCGTTGAGGCAAATCATTCCTAAAGTTCATCCTTCAATGACGGCTGCTGCCTCCTTGCCATATTCATCGATCGTTAATGTCGGTCTTAATTCCTAACGCCTTGCGTTGAGCATCTTTCTCTTTTTATTCAGTCGGCAAGCCATTCCATCGATCGGCAGCCCATCTCGTCGATCGGCAAACCATCCCGTCGAATGCTAACGCCTAACATTAAGACCTAATGCCTGGCATTAGACATCTTTCAATACTTCTGCTTGTGGATAGAGCCAGGCCAGTATTGCAGCAACCTGGTATCATATCTTTCCAAACCTGCATGCTTAAAACACAATGGCAAACCAGATCAAATACAAGTAGGATTTGTTATTCTCAAATTAAAGGATGCAGAAAACCATGTTCCAACATTCTCCCCCTTTTGACAATAACAAATCCTATAGAGATAAATCATAATCATATATAAGATGCGTATTTTTAGAAGGATATATGACACAAAGCAATCATTGAGATAATAATAAGAGTTATAGATCTTTTAACATTGTGCTCCGCCTACTTAAGTGCTCCCCCTTAGTGTATGCACCCATAGACTAGATTCATGCACCCCCTTAATCTAGTGAATCCTACTCCTTGTGATTTATCGATTTATTCTCCCCCTTTTGTTATGAGCAAAAGTGGGTGGAGTGTAAAAAAAAGAGAGGGCAAAAGGTAGAACATAACTAAGAGAGGAAGTAAGAGTTTTGTTTTAACATTAGTTAAGTCATGATCGAGCTAAGGGAGAGAGTGGCACAGCGGAAAATATATGATAAGCATGAAAGAACAATAGTCCAAGATTTAACCAAAGGAATTCTACCACTTGTTTTTCAAATTAAATTTTAAGTAGAATATCACTTGTTGGAAGAGAATGCAATGTTGTTTGACAAGTACAAGTGAAAGACAAATCCTTAGAAATAAGCATGAGAACACTTGGTAAAAACCACATAGTCAAATAGGAATGCGGAAAGATAAAACAAAGGTATTAAGATTTATATTGTTGTAATTTGACCATTTCAACAATATATCTAGACTCTTCACATGTTAGCATTTTAGATTTGAAAATTTTCATAACCAATAGACAAGCATGAATCAACATATTCATAAAGATAATAACTACAATGTAACCAATTCGTATTTCAAGTAAAGAAAATACTGTAGAAATCATGCATTGCAATCTAATGCTTTTACGCAAGTTTTGAGAGAATTGTGTAAATTTGCATTAGGATCTAATTCTCAAGGGTAGAAGCTTTATGAAAATCAATGATATGTGCATAAGGTGTTTTGAAAAAAGTATGCAAGTGAAATAATCAAAACACATGACCTATGTAATGAAATAGTAACAACAACATTAAGAATGTAATCTTATAATTACTTTCACACATCATATTTAGAATAAAATTTCAAAGCACAAAACATAAGTACAACTACCAAGGTGCTTCGCCCACACAATGCTCATTAAGACTTATCAGGGAGCAAAGTATTGCTTGGGGGATCACATAAGCATTTGTATACAAATTTTATTTTAGTGATATGATGTACAAGTAGAAGTGATAAAAAAGAGATATGTTTGCACAAGACACTTTACAATTCTCTCCAAGGTGCTCAACCTCACAATGCTCATTAAGACTTATCAGGAGGGTGAGTAGTGCTTGGTGGTATCTTTGGCTTTTTATTTCAGATTTTTATTTTGGGGCAAAGGTCTCCGAATTCACTTGTTGTTGCAAACATTTTTAATTTTGAAGTGACACTTCTATGTGTGTAGGAAATTTATGTTTAAAAGATGGTGTAGGTAATTTAGACATACAACTCAATGTGTTAAAACTATTACACTACACAATCATGCAAGACTAAGATTATGAACACGTGTAGATTATCAAAATAGTGAGTGTATGAATCATTGATTATCATAAAACATTACTCATACTTAGAGGCATGCTAGGCAATCAAACACAATTATCTATAGACTATTTCATTGCACATAATCAGATTAAGGTCAAGGCATGACAAAAAACAATGTTTAGATAATTTGAAATTAAAATTAGACATTGAAGAAAATCCTTGTGAGTGTGCCAAAATCAATTTTGACCATTGGAAATAAAATAACAAAGATGTTTGCTCTTGTGAAGTTTTATAGTCAAACCATAATTTTGTAAGGAGTTAAAGTAAAACAAATAACAAAAACATATTTTTGATCATTTTGAAATATTTGAAAATATTTTTTTTTGTATTTTGGAATAAAACAACAAAATTAATAACAAAATAATTTGAAATCAGACAAAATTAAGTGAGAAAAATAGTAGAAAAATACCAGAAATATACTAGTGAAAGAAGAATTTTGTTCTGGAGAAATAGGCTAACACCTGGCGTTAACTAGTTAACGCCGAAACAGTAATCGATTTTTGAGTTTTAAAAAACAAATCTTTGGAATAGGGAGTATGTACATAGACCTTCTTAGGGTGGAAATTTTAGAGAAAGTGGAAATGTTTAGAAGGCTTATTTAAGCATATTTTGGTGATTTAAAATGTTTTTAACTTTTATATTTGAACTTTTGATTTTTCTGCAAATGAAGGGGTAAATATCGTGTAGTAATATATAATGGTACACAAATAGATAAGCAACAAAGATATTTGTAATAATGTAAGAAAAGAGGCTAACGCATGGCGTTACAGTCAACGCCTGCGTTGAGTCTACTTTATATAAAAAGCCCTAAATCTGAGTTCTTTTCTTTTCTCTCCATTTCAGCCCTTTTCTCTCCAGTTTTCTCCGACAACCCTCTTCAGATCTAGGTAAAGTTGATGTTTTCTTCTTATATTTTGTGATTAATTTCTTTTTTTACCCCTAAATTGAAATCCTTTTAAGTATTGAAGTGTTTTGTTATGATATATGATAGATCTAGGATTTTGGGATCTAGGGTTTTAGGTTTTTTGAGTTGTAGAATGGGGTTTCTTGAGATTCATTTCAAAGATGAATATTTTCTTTAACTTTTTAGTTTTTATGAGTTTTATTGGTGTTTTTTGAGTTATTCCTTCCTTTTTACAAAATTTTTGAGTTTTAAGTGTTACTGGAGGTTGGCATTATGTACTGGAAGTGATAGGACATTTTCAGAGCATGCCCATGACGTTAGCAGTAACGCGTGGCATTGAAATAAAAAGTTCTTTTGCTGAATTTTATTTTTGGTGTCCTAATGGGCAGGTTATGGCTTCTTCCAGTGGACATGGAGTTCGTGCCAGAAAGTCATCAGCCCGTCCACCACAAGAGTCTTATCAATCTTACATGGGGATTGAAAAGGTGACATTTGAAGTAGGCATGGTGTTGCAAATAGACCTCCCACGTCATGCTCATATTCAGAACCTCCTAGCAACATCAAGAGTGTTATCAGTGATTACTGACGACTGTTTTTCCACGGATTTTATTTGAGAGTTTTATAACAATTTGGTTGATCCTTCAGAAACAGAACAATATGGAGGTGTGATGTCTCTGATCAAGTTTTAGATTGTCCAGATTACACATGAAGACTTACGGAATCATTTTGGGTTAATAGTGAGTGAGAATCGTCTGGTTATGGTGGAGAAGTATAGGGCAGAGCGATACTGGACACAGGTGAATTCTATTTTGCATGGGAAGGAGACAAGAGAGAAGATTATGGATGTTTCTTCACTTAGGGAAGAAGCATTCATAATTCAAGATAATTTGCGACACATGGTAATGTTGAAGTCTGGAGATACAAAGAAGATCACTACACAACTGAGTATAGTGACTTATCACATTATGCAGGAAGAAGGTTTTGATGTGGCGAATCTCATACTTTCTCAGATTCGTTATACTTTTAAGTTGAAGGATCCAAGGAGGTCTCGTCTCAACACACTTCCCTTAGGAGGAATCATACAGAGGGTGGTGATGGAGAAATATGCGTATATATTTAGAACCAGCTATATTAATGATCTTGTCCCAGAGTTGTATTCTACTTGTGCCATTCGAGTTCCTAGGTCATGAGATGTACCATCATCTTCATGACCACCTCTACGACGAGGATTATCACTCCGTGAGACACAATTGGAGCATCAACAGTCATTTGAGGAATTCAAAGAGAATGCGATACGAAGAATGTCACAGATCGAGAAAATGATGCGATATATGATCAAGGACCTTAAGTTGAAGCCATCACTGGCAGAGGAGAGGGATTGGGACGTTCTCGTGGAGGATCCGCCACGCCACTCGACTCGCCGTACTTGAAGGTCAAGAGATCGAGGAAGTTCAAGTGCTAGGGGGACAGATTCTATTAGTGAGAGTAGAGAGTTTTAAAGTGGATTTTGTTATGCATTAGTTTTTTTGTAGTATTTGGACAAATTTGACTAACGCCTGGCGTTAAGTCTTGCGCCCAACGTTATCTATTATCATATTTTTATCTATTTTGTGAATTGTTTCTGTGTTGTGTTCTCGTTTTCATTTTGGCTTTCACAGTTATAATTTTGATGCCCAAAAAAATTTACTTAATCTTTGGTGGATTTTGTAGTGTGAGACACTCTATAATATTTTCATTGACTTTGGATTAGAATGCTTGATTTTTTATTTCACTTTCGATTTTGCTCAATTATGTTTGTGCAGTGTAAGACCTGTCTAATTAATTGGAAAAATGAGAAGAATTCGCAAAAGGTTGCGGAAGTTAAAATTTTAGATAATGGGCTCCAACAACAACTTTAATTCTTGAGTTTTGCACAATCATTTAATATTATAGGATATGCTAAAAATTGATTGAACAAGACAAAATAAGCACGATTTTAGTGATAGTAGATTGGTCATTTATAAATGAAAACTTGACTTTTGCTTTTGATGTAATTTAATTTGTAAACTTCATTTAGGATTTAGGGGACAAAGTCAAATTTCAAATATTATATTAGAAGACCATGGCATCATGGCAAAAAAAATAAAGCATATAATGAAGTAGAAATTTGTATATTCTATTTTGAAAGGATTCTACTTCATGCATTTGATGATTCCTAATGAATTTGAGATTTAGGTATCCAAAGAGGACCAAGTGGGATGGTTCCTTTGGGTACCCAAATACATCGTGTATGCTTTTAGGAAGGCAAGGATGGGTAGATCCATTCATTTGAGGTTAATGTTTTATTTTTAAGTTTTGGCCTCCATTGAAATCTTGGTTTAATGTCATTCTTATGCATCAAATTTTCAATGTGATTAACTTGAATATTTGGATAAGAATGAAATTTGAGTTTATTAATTAAAGTAAATTTGTATGCATTTAATTTTAAATTTGGAGAGGACTTACAATGTGACTTATAACGTTTTGGAATTTCATTAAAAATCTTTCGATGTTTATCATTTCCTATGTTTGGTTTAATCAACTTAGGAAGTTTCATATTTAAATTGTTTTTGAATTTGTCTTGGAATTGTGAATGTATGTTTTGAGAACTTTTCTTTGTGATCTCCTCAAGCAAGTTAATCTTGGTTTTTAATTCATTATTTTCAATTTTGAGATTATGTCTAGCTTTATTATAAGCTATTGTGCTATTTTTAAGAGTGGTGACAATAGAATCAATGTGAGTTTGATAGTCATTTCTGAATTCCTCAAATATTTCATCCATCTCTTTAATTTCAATTTTATAGTTTTTACAACTAACACCATTATTTTGTAAAGAAGAGTTTTCTAAACATAATTTTTCATTTTGTTCTTTTGCAGAAGTAATCTCTTTTTCAAGTTTTTTAAAATTATCTTTTAATGTATTACAAGAGTTACAAGATGAAGTACTTTTAATTAAAGAGCAAGAGTGAGAACTAGGTAATTCAATATTTGATTTTACATTAACATTAGTTTTTAACATTTCATTTTCTAAACGTAATTGCTTATTAGCATTTTTTTAATTTCTTCATTTTTTGTTTAGCAACTTGTAGCATATGTAATGTGTAAACGGAATTTGTCACAAAAGAAGATGACTTTGATTTCCTTACCTTGTTATCGAAGGAGGCAAAAATTGAACATATAGTTCCTTTGTCTTCTTTTTGGCACTCCTCTTCTACAGATAATATTTATACTTCAATTTCTCTTGATGTGCACTCCGATGATTCATCATGAGAGGAGTTTCCTTGGACATTCGTGCAAGCTTGACTGTTTTCCAAGTCTTGTATTTGTTCGATACCTGTGAGAGGAAAGTCATACATTTCTTCAAGAAATTTCCATACATTGTATGCACTAGAAAAACAATATATTGATTTGAAAATTTCTTGAGATAAGGCACATAAAATACTATTTAAGGCCTTTGCATTTAGGTGACGTTCATTGTTATCTGTTTCATCCGCGGGACTTATTATTGCAATATTCCATACTTTGATATCTAGGTTTTTAATAAATTTTTCCATTAAAAATTTCCATCCTTTATAATTTCTTCGTTCGAATAAAGGTGGTGCAAGTGATTTTTCTTCTTCATAAAAATTTTCTCCACTAGTTGATGTGAGATCACGAGACACCATTATTCCCGGTTGTTAGACCATTTTGGAATAACCTACCTCTTACACCACATTTTGGATCGTGAGGCGCCTTTAGAGGGGGGTGAATAAGGGTTTTTACAACTTGATTATTTAATATAAAACTTTTCTTATTTTTCTTTAAATCAAATTAAATCAAAACTAAAGAGGAGTGAATCAATTTAAAACAAACTAGAAAGAACATGATTTTCATTATGATTTATGATTACAAAATATGTGATTTCTATAACGCTAGAAACGAAGGTGAAATATGAAATATATATTTTGTTTTCTATACCGACTCTTCTCACCAAGAACCGGTTGGCTTTAGCCAATCTTTGAATTCCTAGATCCGGCCTCAAGCAGCTCTAGCCTTCCTATACCTAGAAAAGGCCTCTATCACCCCTAGATCTACTTCCTAGACCTAGTGGCCAACAAAAGGCGAATTGCCCCCTAATTCCTACCCAGACCTAGTTGCCAACACGAGATGAATTGCCCCCTAAGCCCTACCTAGACCAAGTCGCCAACACGAGGCGAATTTTCTTCCAAGCAAATAATAAAAGGTTTCAAATAAATATTTGAACACATAAACTAAAAAACTCCCTATGAAGAATTCTTGAGATGGCGAAGGCCGCTGAAAGTTCTTGAAGTCGAAGCGCGCATTCTTCGCATTGAGAAAGCGTTGATCTGGTTCTCCTTGAATTCTTTGCTCGAATGTGTGCGGGAGATGAAATTCTGGAAAATACGGCCCTGATTAAGTTTCTGGAGTGTTGGAGCAAGGCTCAAATCAATCAGTAGTCAGAGACGTCGAAATCATCCAATCTATAGAACTTGAGCTAATGCCGACGTTGAGTTCTGACGCCGGGCGTTGACCATGTATAGCAACATATTGATGGCTCGGATCTTCAGAAGAGGAAGGAGATTTTGCTCTTTAGGAATTGTTTATTTTAGGCAATACTAACGCTGGCGTTAAGGCTAACGCAGGCGTTGAGGCAAATCATTCCTAAAGTTCGTCCTTCAATCACGGCTGCTTCCTCCTTGCCATATTCATCGATCGTTAACCCCTGCGTTAATTCCTAACACCTGGCGTTGAGCATCTTTCTCTTTTTATACAGTCAGCAAGCCATCCCGTCGATCGGCAGCCCATCCTGTCGATCAGGAGACCATTCCGTCGAACGCTAACTCCCAGCATTAAGACCTAATGCCTGGTGTTAGACATCTTTCAATCCAGCTGCTTGTGGATAGAGCCAGACCATTATTGCAGCAACCTGGTGTCATATCTATCCAAACTTGCATGCTAAAAACATAATGGCAAACAAGATCAAATAGAAATAAGATTTGTTATTCTCAAATTAAAGGGATGAAGAAAAACATGTTCCAACATTTTTTTTCTTCTTTTTTGTTATTTGCACCTCTATTCCCTGCCCCGGCACTCCTGTACCACGGGCAGCCCGCAATTTTTGGATCTACCCATTGGGCAGCCTCGGTGTCTATAAATAGAGGGGTAGGGGTACCAGAAAAGGGACTTTTGGCTTCGAGCCTCTCTATGTAAGCGGTCTCGAATTCTGTCACTTTTCTACCTCTCACTCTGACCTGTTCTAGACCCCCTCTTGTAACCTCTTTTGAGATTAATCGAAGAAATTTTTCTCTCAAAGGTCTCCCCTCTGGCATTCTCCTTCTCAAGTAACTTGCACTCTGTAGTTCCCCCCCCCCCCCCCCCCCCCTTCTCTTTTTAGTGTGAGTTTTGGAGTTACAATTTTTGTACCAACAATTTAGTTAGATTTATTTCATTCATTTAAAAGTATGACATACATATTATAAATGAAGAACTTAGGGAAAAGTCCATAAATCCCAATTTCTCTAAGGATGATATATTCCATCATAATACATGCATGTTAAAATCTTGTTGACATACAACAAGCCATTTGGGAAAAATACACCAAATATACATTTGTGCTAAATGCACCACATTTAAAAACATACAAGGTTCATGCAAAAGGGAATTCGCCCACATGCATTTATCCACTTATGTGAATGGTTAAGAACTACATGTCGTCAACAAATGACTACATGATGAATGGACCATCATGTTGGAAACCAAAGGGGATGAGACGACATAGTAATCAGTACAATGGTCATTAAAAGACCCAAAACCGGAGGGATCCACACTCTGAAGAGGTCCCCCATCTCCATCCACCTCGGTAGTATGCTCCTAGATGAGTGTCTGGGGTTGCTCCAAGTTATTTTTGGGGAGCTCTCCCCTATCAACCGATGCTCCCTCATTGTCATGGGGCAGCTCGATAGAAGGAGAGGTGGAAGCTCTCTTCCACTTTCTACATTACTTCTTTCATCGTTGCTTCTCGCATCTCTTCTTATGAAAAGGGAGATCTCATAGAAATGAAGTGAAGCTCATAGCTTGCGTGACTATGTCTGACTGGAGGTCCATTCCGACAGCTTGCAATCAAGGTGAAAACTTGATTGGACCCCCATCTCACATTTATAGACGACGGGAACTGGCGACCCGCCAGCTCGCCTAAAGAATCAATTCGACATACGCAGTTCACTGAATAATGGTTGGATGATTTATTTTAAGCTCAAAGCTCGCTCGTAAAGAACTGGGATTATGTACAACCCATATTCATCGAGGGTGGGCTCAGCCACCTAATTGGCATGCAACAACATGGAGATTGACCATTGACACGGGGAGAACATCATACAATGAAGTGTAGTTGACGGCTCAAGTATAGGGCAATGAGGTCTCCCCATATGTGAGGACCTCCATGAGGTCACCCATTGGAGAGGTACCTCATGAGATCATTCCATAAGCGAGCCCCGCCCCCCCCCCCCCTGTGGTCGCCCATTATTAGGGTCCCTCTTGAGTTCGCCCATTGGTGGTGTCCCTCTTGACGTCGCCCATAAGTGAGACCAGTTTTTGGACTCAAAGGGGTCATTCCAAGCAACCTCAAATACCTCAATGTGGCTCTTCAGCAAGCAAGATGGGCTAGTTATTTTTTTGCAAGAGGGATATTTGCATACCACCCACAGTCTGGATTGCCTATAAATAGGACCCCCAAGGCACAAAGGAAATGCAAGTTGAGCCCTCCCCCCAAGGTTCCTGATAATTTATTAGGATGTATGTAGTCTTAGTCATCTAGAGGGGGGGTGAATAGGTCTCTTTTAGTTTTAGGCTTTAACCTAGTTGTTTTCTGATTTTTAGTTAGTAGTTATATATCAAGCACACAGAAAACACACAATGGTTTATAAAGGTTCCTCAAGACAGTGTGTCTTGAGTAGTCCTCTTTCCCCCTTCACCTTTCTAACAATGAGTTAGATAAGACCAACACCTCCGAACTCAGCTCCAAGAGCTTACAACATAGATCCCTCAGGATCTCTCAGGTTTTCATAAACCCTACCTCCGGCTCAACAACCCTACCTTAGGCTCAACAGCCCTATCTCAGATCTCCCAAAGATCCTACACTCAAGATGACCTCTCAGCTCTACTACTCAGGCCAAATATCCCTACACCCTCAAGCAAAGATGCCCTGCAATCTCAGAACTGTTAAATTCCTACAGTAGTAATAATAGACGATTACAATCAGAAGATAGAGGAGGTCAAGCCTTGGTCTTCTATTGGCGAACAACTGTTATTGCAGTCTTGAAACAGGGAGGAGAAAAATGGCCTCAACACTGATTCTTCTGATCCTTTCCTTCAGATGATGGATCAGGATCAACTTTCTCTATCTTGAGTTGATCAAGAGGAACAATCTTCTCTCACCTTGCAGCTTCAGGAAGGCAGGAAAATGAAAGCTTTCTTGGCTACCCTCAATGGAACAGTGGTATGTTCTTTTTTAGTGATTGAGTGAGAGTGCTTTTACAAATCCCTAATTATTTTTCTATACTCCTCTGTTCTTCAACGACTATCAGATGTACTCCTGACACAGTATGTGAGTGATTGGAACATCCACTCTTGCTTTACAGCGTGTTGCGCCAAAAGCAAACCAGCCAGATCATTTGAATCTTTCTCAGCGGTTGGGCTGAGACGAGCTGCAGTCTCAACGACTACTTTTGTCCCATCCCAGCGGATCCGCTGAGACAGACAATTGTCTCAGCAGTTTTCTTCTATCTGCAGCTCAGCTGGCCCAGACACCTTCTCAGCAGCTCCTGGCCTTATCTCAGCGGTTCAGCTGAGACTAAGAGCTCGTCTCAGCAGTTTTGGCAGCAAACCTACTAAACTTACTTCACACCTTGGTATGACCTAACCCTGCATGGTCATGAGATGAAATAGGGTTTATCAAATACAACTTGTATTTAGCATTGAATGTGAGGCTTCTTCAAATCAAGGGAACATTGAGGGTAATATTCCCAACAATCTCCCCATATTTGAAGCAGGAAGAACGCCCTCAAATGCTAAAGTACATAACACATAAATATTTATCATGTAACTTCATAACATGATAATCATTTTAACATACTCATGTAAACATTATTATGATATTTAGGATAAGATTATAACAGATGATATTCATCCTAGGTATGTTACTAACAAATTTTAACAACCCAGTAATATGATTAGATAAACATGATAATGCATCACAGATTAACTTGACCAATAACACAGGGTAAAATTAAGCTAGTGCTTAGATTAGTTTCTGACATAAGGTGATTAATTCAACAATTCATTCATTTGCATTTCAGATAAAGTAAGGAATCATAGTTCAATTTTCATTCAGAAGACCATAATACTTAAATATATTCATTTAAAGTTTTCTTTTCTTAGAAGAAGTTGAGCACTCAGGAATGTCAGCAACTACTTTTTCTTTAGCTGAGGCCTCTTGGTCTGCTGCAACATTCACACTTTCAACAACCACTCCTTCTTCTTTAGCAGAGGCCTCTGGGTATGCTGCAACATCCATGTTTTCAGCAACCACTTCTTCTTGAGCTGGGATCTCCTTATCTTCAGCAGCCACAATCATATTTTCAGGGAGATTGGTGGTTGTGTCTTTTTCAGCATTAGCAGACTCAATTTCAACTTTTTTTCTTTTGTTCTCTTGCCTTTGGAAATATAGAAATGGCTTTGGGATATATCTTACAAGATTGGCTTTGAAAACTCTTTCTTTTTTGTGTTTCTTTCTAAGTGCTTTATCCACTCTTCAGATGGATAAAGCTTATCAATATCTTTACCAATCTGACCATGGCTTAGCCAGGCATTCAGTATTATTTCCTTGGAGTCAATACTCAAAGTCAGGATCTCTATTCTGCACATCCCTTTTCCTGGCCATGTATTCTTCAGCCAGCAATACATGTTCTCTTTTTCAATCTCTCATTTTTGGCAATGGCTTCTTGATGTTGGAAGTCCCAATCTTCTACCCTATTTACATCCAGTAGGGGAAGGTTTAGGTCAATCCTTGTACCTTGCAAAACCGTAAGAGTTAGGTCATAATTTATGATGGCATTTGTATCCTCCCCCTTTCTGGCTTCTTCAAACACTTGTTGATGTATGTATTGTTTAGTTGTTGTTATTGTTCCAGATAAGGTTTGGAAAACATTTTCAAAAGCAGCTTGGAGCTCATCTTGTAGTTTGACTACCTCAACATTCAGTTGGGTAGCAGTGACTATTTCAGCAATTGATTGGAAAATATAAGCAATATCTAATTTCAGCTCTTCATTGTTCCTGTCAGCTTCCTCATTCAACTACATAGCAGTGGAGCAGACATAATCTTGGATGTGATTTGTGGATTTTTCTATCACCTCATTTGTCTTACTGACATAATTTTTGACATATGTTATATCCTGTTTAGACATCTGGAGGTGATTGTGCATAGATTTTAGAATGGTATTCTGAGAGATCACTGTCTTTTCTACTAGGTCAAACCATTTAGTCATTTGCTTATTCAGGATGCTAGTGTCTTCCTTGATCTCCTTGACCTCAGCCATTACTTCAGTTTTCACATTTAGGATGGACTGATCAATATATGTTTTGACTGTTGAAAATGACTGGTCTACATAATTCTTCATGGATGTGAGATGAGTCTCTAGCAAGAGTTGAATTGCATTTAGAGTGCTCTCATTTGAGGAAGTGGAGGTGGAAGCTTGTTGATTAGGGATGATTGGGTCTGGGAGCCTTAGTGGACTTGGAGGAGGGACTACTTGAGGTGTAGTCTGCACTACAGCTGCAGACATCACTTGAGCTGGATCATCCAGCTTCTCAGCAAAAGATGTTATATCATCAATATGAGCAGGGTGGACTCCATCATTATCCACATCATCCATGTCAGCATCAACATTGTCTAGTTCCTCCCCCTCAGATAGATCACCTTGATTTGATGAGTCCAGGAATTCTGGGACAAGAATTTTGGAGTTAGATTTAATGACTTAACAATACTAAGGCTGGGTTTGTAGGGCTTACCAAGAATAGCATCTTTATCAGTTGATGGATTTTGGCTTCTCCCACTCATATGGGGCATCAGATTGTCCTTGTTGGGGGTAAGTCCCAGAGAGCTGGGGAGTCATCAATGTTATTTGAAATTCTTCTTTCAAGATCTAGTATTATTGTATCAAGCTTACTTTGTAAGTCCTTAGGAGAAGGAACTTTGTCCTTGTCAGATTTGTCTCCTTCACTTTCATTTTGATCATTGATACCATCCATGGAGGATGGCTCTTGTTTATGCTCCCCCTCAGATGGAGCATTCAGCTAGCCTTGGGGAGCTATGGTCCACATAATTTAAGTGTCATTAGTGACTAACTAGGTGATTAGGTATGGTTAAATAATATTATGAGTAATATGGAGTTTAAGGATTAATTACCAGGGGTGCTATCTATGTCCAAGTCCTGAGGATGGATAATGTTAGCAGGCATGTCATCCAAATTAGCATCCTTGTCAAGACTGCTGTGAGATCCAATATCATCACCAGCTTCCTTATTCTCATCTGAGTGAACTAACTCAGAGCTTGACATGATTAGTCTGGGCTTCTTGACTGATTTGGCTTTCTTTGGTTCTTTCTTCTTTGCCTCAGATGGCTGGCTCATGGGGAGCACCCTGGTGAACCTGTCTATGGTTTTTATATCCATTCTCCTCAGATAATGGATATTGGATCCTTTCAACACTTTATACCTTTCAGGATAGGTTTGTATCAGATATTGGGATAGAATTCTACCAATATTTGGTGCTTGCAGACATTCCTTAAGTCTTTGAAATATTGCTTCTCCCCAGGAAGTTTTCTTGGTGAGAATGATCCTTGTCATGATGTCAAACATATATTGGGATATAGTATCATGTGACCTGGGCTTGCATAGGATTGCTTTGCCAACTATATCAGATAGGAGTTTTCCCCTTTGATTGAAGAATTTTCTCTTTAATGAGTCAGTCTTAGCATCACTGTACTCTACCCACTTCAGAGCTTTCTTCTTGTCTTTGTCAGAAATAGCTTCCTCCTCATCCTGAGTGCATGAGCGAATTTGGAAGGCTTTATCTATCTTTACTAAGGAGATTTTCACTCTCTCTCCTCCCATTTTTTACTTTAGAGAGGTCTTGGAAGAAGATAATTTGGCATTGTTAAACCATTACAGAACTTCAATTCTGAGAATGAATGTGGGTTCAGACAGAAAGTTTTCCAGGCCTTGTGCTTCCAGGAGTAGAATCACTCCTTTTATGTCTTCTTGTGCATGGGCAAAGCCATTTCTGACT
Organism: Dactylorhiza incarnata; assembly: GCA_033032865.1. Classification (NCBI taxonomy): domain Eukaryota; kingdom Viridiplantae; phylum Streptophyta; class Magnoliopsida; order Asparagales; family Orchidaceae; genus Dactylorhiza; species Dactylorhiza incarnata. The sequence goes on along the minus strand of JAWHQI010000415.1, from coordinate 41,567 downwards.
TTCTCATATCCTTCCAGAAGGTCCTTTGAACTCTTGGGTGCCATTGTTGTTGTAGAAGAATGCATTGCGATGGAAGAGAATGTGATTCGTCTCGGCGACTAGGAAGGAAGGGTTATGTACCTTACACTAATTAAAGATTGTCTATTTATATGGCTTAAATCTGTGTTATGATTAGCCCTAAAAATTAGAGTTAATTTAAGTTATAGTTGTGAGTAGAATTAGGTCAATTGGGTTTCATATAGACAAACTGTAATGAGACCATCCCATCTCAGTGGAACCACTGAGATGACGACCTACCCGCTGGGACAGAGTACTGTCAGTCGCTGGGAAAGTTTTGAGCAGTCTCAGCGGTTCAGCTGAGACTTTTCCCAGCTGTCTCAGCGGCTCAGCTGAAACAAACTTTTTTGTTAGAACATGGTCTTCCGCATCTCCTAGGTTTGAGAATAACAAATCCAATGTGTATTTGATCTTGTGTGTACAAGTGTGCAGGAAACAAAGTCCATATGACTCAAGGATAACAAAGTAAGGTTGCCCCTAAAATTGAGCCAACAAATCCAACATGCCCACTAGCGCCGGCGGTAGCACCTAGCGCCTGGCGCTAGCGATGATTAACGCAATTCTGGAAGCACTTATAGAAGGAGCTAGCGCCTGGCGGTAGCCGATATCGTAGGCGGTAGCGCGGAGCACAGAAGGCAAGATCGAAATGTTTCCTCGAATTGAAGATTCTCCCGTGCCGAATAATGCATAATCCGGGATAGCGCCGGCGGTAGCGCTAGTGCTGAGGCTATAAATAGGACCCCTCTTCTCTTATTTTAGACACCCATCAGAGAGAGAGATTGAGTGCTAGAACTCCAGAGGCTGATTTGGCTGAAAGTTGATGTCCTACCAAAGCTCTGCGGATTTCTGAAGGAGAATCTCTTCACGCCGGATCCAAATGATGTCCGCTTATACAACGCTTATTCTACAGCGGATCTTTGTCTCCAACTTCAGAAGTTCTTCAAGAGGGAGTTTTTATTATTATCATTTCATTTTCTTTATAAACCGTTAGAGAATTTGCCTCGTGTTGGTGACTAGGTCTAGGTAGGACTTAGGGCTGAAATTCGCCTCGTGTTGGCGACTAGATCTAGGTTAGGTCTAGGGGGTGCTCAAGGCCATATACGGGGTTGGATTGGCTAGAGTGGCTTGATGCCGAATCCCGGGAAGGATAGGCTAGGGCCACCGGTTCATGGGGATGCGAGTCGGGATATAAAACAAAATGAGTTTATTATTATTCGCCCCCAATTTCTAGCGTTATAGAAATCAATTATTGTAAAACTATATTTCATATTAATAAAGCATGTCTCTACTTTATTTCACTTGATTTGTTTGATTTTTCACCTTCTTAATCACGTATTGTTTCAAGATAATCAAAATATAAGAAAAAGTTTTAAAACCCTTATTCACCCCCCTCTAAGGGCGCCTACCGATCCAACAAGTGGTATCAGAGCGGTTTTATTCCAATCGGCTTAACAACCGGGAATAATGACGTCTCATGATCTCGCTTTTCCGGAGGGTGGTGTTAGTCGACCACCTCTTTTTTCTAGGTCAGATTTCAACTGCTGGAAAAATTGTATGATGTGTTTTCTTATGACCATGGATGTGGAAGTATGGAACATGGTAGAAGTTCGGTACTCTCCTCCTACAATTACAGTGGGAGAGGCAACGCTACTAAAGCCTAACGATAAATGGAATGATAACGATAAACTAAGCTGCATAAATAATGCTAAGGCAATGAATGCTTTATATTGCGCTTTAAATAGAACTGAGTTTAATATAATTTCTGCATGTTTAACTGCTTATGATATTTGTAATCAATTGGAATTTACTCATGAAGGTACATCGTAGGTAAAAGATGCAAAGCTATTCCAACTGGAGTCTGAATATGAAAAATTCAAGATGGATACCGAAGAGTACATCAACTCGATGTACACTTGCTTCACCAAGATCGTCAACGCTTCAAAAGCACTAGGAAAGATCTACTCAGACGGGGACTTGGTCAGGAAAATTTTTCGCTCTCTACCTCCAAGGTTCAATCCAAAGGTGACGGCCATCTCGGAGTCGCACAACCTGAGAACGCTCCAGATCGAGAACCTTATTGGGAATGTCAAAACCCATGAGGTAGAACTCCAGATTCAACACGATGAATACAATAAAGAGCCACAGAAAAAGGCACTGGCACTAAAACCAAAGAAGGAGAGCATTGAATATGATGATGAAGATGAAGAAGGTCTCCTAGTAAAGAACTTTAGGATGTTCATTAGGAATCCGGAGAGGAGGAACACCTTTCGAAAATACTTCCAAAAGGATGCTCGACGAAAAGGATCATCCTCTTCATCAAAGAAAGAAAAAGAAAGCGAAGATGAAGGTGAAAGACCACCACCGGAGTGCTACCACTGCAGAAAGACCGGGCACATTCGGAGACAGTGCCCGAAGTATCAAAAGGAGCAAAAAGAACAATAAAAATCGAAGGAGAAAAAGAAAGTATTGAAAGCTGCAACTAGGGATGATTCTTCCTCTGAAGAATCAAGCAAATCTGAGTCAAGCAGCGAGGAGGAAGCAAACTTATGCTTAATGGAAAAAAGCAACGATGACGACACTAGTGTTCTTAGCAACACTGAGGTAACTCCTCCCACCTTCGAAGAACTCTATGATGAATTTGTTCTAACTTGCAAATCCTATGATAAAAGTATAAAAGATAATATTATTTTAAATCGTGAAAATGAATCCATCATCAAAGAAAATCATAAACTTACAAAAAAATTAATTTCCCTTGAAATGAGAAAGGTGTCATGCCAAGAGTGTGAGCACTCCTTATGTAAGGCAAAAGAACTTGAAGTTTCTCTTTCTAAGGTCCTCTCACAAATCAAAACTATTGCAAAATAAAAGGGGGACTTAGAGAGAAAACTAAAATCCTCTCTCTTACAAATTGAAAATAACAAAAAGGTCTTTGAAAATAAATGTGTTATGATTGTACAAGAAAATACATCTCTTAAAAAACAAAATCATGATCTCAATATGGCCATAAAAAAATTCGGAATAGGTCAAAAATCCTTGGATATGATTTTGGGAAACCAATGTTATGGCTCTAGAAAGTTTGGGCTCAGATATCAAAGTGAGCCCTATCGCCCAGCGCTAGCCACTAACGCCGGCAGTAGCTCAACAGTTAAAAAATCTCCTATCTTATCTAAAGTTCAAACATCATCCAGCAAGAGCAGTGGAGAAATTCAGAAAAGGGTCTCAACCCCCATTATTTCATGTGCAAATTGTCTTAAGTTTGGACACACGACTAACTCTTCCAGGAATATAAAACAATGATCATTAAAACAAATCTGGGTACCTAAGAAATCCACTTACTCTATGGGTGGTATCTCTTGGGTATCCGGATATTTACACTCATCTTCTTTCTAGATTTGCAAGAAGGCTAAGGAAACGGAGGACGTGTGGTACTTGGACTCAAGCTGCTCCAAGCACATGGCGACAACAAAGCAAAATTCCTTAGCCTAGATAAGAAGAAAGGAGGTATCGTAATGTTTGGTGATAACAGTAAAGGAAGGATCATGGGAGTAGGTACAGTTGGTAACGAATCCTTTCTTATCGCAAATGTTCTTTATGTAAAAGGATTAAAACATAACTTAATATCTATAATCCAAATGTGTGATAAAGTATTAGATGTATTATTTGAATCATCCACTAATCTTTGCAAAATATTTAATCCTAAAACAAAAGCTGTGTTACTAACTGCACCTAGAATTCACAATGTTTATATAGTTTCGTTTCATGATCTTTCCAAATCATCTATAAAATGTTTATTAACCAAAAATGATGAATTAGAACTGTGGCATAGACGTTTAGGTCACGCTAGTACAAAGCTCATTTTAAAACTAGCAAAAAGGGAATTGATTAGAGGATTGCCTAAATTGAATGGAAATTTATCTTCACTATGTTCTCCATGCCAAAAAGGAAAATTTACAAAATCATCTTTTAAAAGCAAAAACAAAATTTCTACTTCAAAACCATTGCAATTAATCCAAATGGATCTCTTTGGTCCCATTAGCACCGCAAGTCTTGGTGGTAGAATATATACCTTCATTCTAATAGATGATTTCTCGAGATATTGTTGGACTTTATTTCTCTCTTCCAAATCTGATGCGTTTTGCGAATTCTCAAAATTATGTACTCGTATTCAAAATGAACTAGATTTAAAAATGAAATGCATTCGCTCAGATCATGGAGGAGAATTTGAAAATGGAAATTTTAAATCTTTTTGTGAAATGTTAGGTATTAAGCATGAGTTTTCCACTCCACGTGCACCTCAACAAAATGGTGTTGTAGAAAGAAAGAATATGACAATCCAAGAACTAGCACGCACTATGTTATCTGAATATAAATTACCTAAGTCTTTTGGGATGAAACCGTAAGCACATCATGTTATGTAATGAATAGAGTCATGCTTCGCCCATCTCTAAATCTCACACTGTATGAACTATATTATCAAATGAAACCTAACGTATCATATTTTAAAGTATTTGGTTGTAAATGTTTTATTCTTAATACAAAAGACTCTTTAGGAAAATTTGATGAAAAATGTGATGAAGGAATATTTCTTGGATACTCTTCAACCAGTAAAGATAGAATATTTAACAAAAGATCGAGTAAGATTGAAGAGTCTATTAATGTTAGATTTGATGAACTTATTCCATGTACAAAAAGACTTCCTACAGGTACAAATGATGAACCTTTGCCATCATTGGAACACGACAAAGAGGAACCTTCCAAAGAAGAGGAGGAGAAGGCCAGGGAAAATGAATATGTGCCCCCAAGCATCTTGAACTTCTCAAAAAATCATCCAAAAGAACTAGTCATTGGGGAACCTTCTACTGGGGTAAGAACTCGATCTTCTCTTCATGAAACATTTTCAAACATTTGCTTTGTTTCTGAAATCAAACCTAAAAACATTTCCACCGCATTAAATAACGAATTTTGGTTTTTGGCTATGAATGAAAAGTTAGATCAATTTGAAAGAAATAAAGTTTGGAATCTAGTAGATTGACCATCTAATCATCCTGTTATTGGCGTAAAATGGATCTTTAAAAATAAATTATATGGTGAATCTAGGATTATAAGAAATAAAGCGCGCTTAGTTGCTCAAGGTTTTTCTCAAATTGAGGGGATAGATTTTGAAGAAACTTTTGCACCCGTTGCTCGCTTAGAATCTATACAAATATTTTTAGTATTTGTGAGTTTTAAGAGAATAAAATTATTTCAAATGGATGTTAAAAGTGCTTTTTTAAACGGGTTTATAAAAGAAGAAGTTTATGAAGAACAACCCCTTGGTTTTATAAATGAAAATTTTCCAAATCATGTTTACAAATTAGAAAAAGCGTTTTATGGTTTAAAATAAGCGCCCCGTGCATGGTATGATTAACTTACATCATTTTTTTAAAGCACGGTTATGTTATGGGAAGTGCTGAAAACACACTCTTCATTAAGCATAATAATAACGATCTAATTATTCTACAAATATATGTTGATGATATCATTTTTAGAGCCACTAATGAAGAGTTGTGTAATGAAGTATTCTTAGTAATGAAAAATGAATTTGAAATGAGTCTTGTAGGAGAACTATCATATTTTCTTGGTTTTCAAATCTCACAACGAACTGATGGTATCTTTATTTTCCAAACAAAATATGTTCACGATATGCTTAAGCGATTTGGATTTGAAAATCTTAAACAAGCTTCCACTCCTATGAGTGCTTCTTTAAAACTAGGAAAAGATGAATCTTGATTTTCTATTGATCAAACTTTATATGGAGGAATGATAGGATCTCTTCTTTACTTAAGTGCATCTAGACCAAATATAATGTTTGTCGTGTGTCTATGTGCTCGCTTTCAAGCCAATCCAAAAGAATCTCATTTAAAAGCGATAAAACGTATTTTTTTTATCTAATAAGGTCATCTAAATTAGGATTATGGTACCCACACAATGATTCATTTACACTTCATGGCTATTCCGACTCGGATTACGCCAGTTGTTCACTAGATCGAAAAAGCACTAGCGGTACTTGTCACTTTTTAGGACCCTCATTAGTTGCTTGGTCAAGTAGGAAACAATCTTAGGTTGCACTCTCCACCACGGAGGCCGAAAACATCGCACTTGGTAGTTGTTGTGCACAAGCATTATGGATGAGCCAAACTCCAGAGGATTTTGGATTTCATCTAAAAACATTGATCTTAAATGTGACAACAAAAGTGTCATAGACCTTACATTTAATCACGTACATCACTTTAGATTCAAACACATAGATGTTCGCCATCATTTCATTAGGGATCACATTAAGAAAGAGCATGTAAAAGTAAGCTTCATTGGTACGGACTCTCAACTCGCTGACATATTTACTAAACCTCTTCCCGATGCAAGATTTCAATTATTACGACTTGAGTTAGGTGTCCTAGATCTTTCAAGTTAAAACACATTCATAAATGCAATTATGCAATTTTTAACCATCTACAATATCTCCTAAAATTCTGAAATTTCTGCATGAAACTACTATTGGGACACTTAATCAAGATCAACAATTAGAATTTTCAAAATCATCAAAAATAGTGTACTATTTCCCGCGATAGCGCTAGCGCACCTATCTGTTTTTCTGTATTTTTAAAATTTTAAAAAATTCTTAAAAATATATTAGTCTATATGTACTATTTATTTTTGCACTTCTGACTTTATTTCATTTTTGAAAATTCCAAATACAAAATTACAAAAGTCAAAGCACAAAAATTTGTTTATTCATTTGTGTAAATTCTATTTCTAAATGCAAAAATCAAATAAAAATATAAAACACAAAAATAACAAAAAAACTGTATGGACTCTTATTGTGAAAATCAAGCATGTTTAAAACTATCTTTAGAACTTCTACAATGTTCCAATTTATCTTTTCAAACTACTTTAACATTGTTATTATCATGCTTTGATATATCTATCAATATGTGCATCAATTATATTGTAAAATTAGTGTAGAACCTAGCTAAGCATGCCTCCAAGTATGAGTAAATGTTTTATGGTTGATAATGATATTTCTTCACTTACTTTTTGGATAAGTCTACTTATGTTTTTAATCTAAAGATACTTGCTAGTGTATTGTAATTGTACAATAAATTAAATTTGCACAAGTATCTTACCTACACTACATTTATTTGCACTATTAAATATAAAGAAAAGTGGTTGTACTTTCAAAATCTAATTGGTTTGCAAAGTAAGTGTAATCAGAGAACTTTGTCAAAAAATCATGAAATAAATTGACAAAGATAACTCCACCAAGTACTACTTGAACCTCCTGATAAGTCTTAATAAGCATTGTGAGGTTGAGCACCTTGGAAAGATTAGTAAAGTGTCTTGTGCAAACTTTCATTTTTTTAAAAAAACACTTATTCTTATGTACACCGGATCAAAAAATGACATTGAAAAATAAAATTGTGTGATCCCCCAAGCACTACTTTGCACCCTGATAAGTCTTAATGAGCATTGTGTGTGCAAAGCACCTTGGTAGTTGTACTTTTTTCGTGCATAAAAAGTGTGTGGAAGTAATCTTATTTGTGTTTTATTGTTCACTTTACTCTACATTTGTCTTGTATTTCATGATTATAACATTTGTTTACTCTTTTCAAAAAACACTTATGTGCACATCATTTCTTCCATAACACTTCTTCTCATGAGTAATGGATCCTTATGCTAAAATTTCTATACTCACTTTATATTTGAAATGTACTAGATAACCTAGCATGCTCTCTACAATGTTTGGTATGTTTTGAATTTATGAATTAGAATAACATTGTAGTAGTCTTTTTATTTCATACATCTCTGTCATGCTTGGTTCCTTCATGATAATCTATAAAGAATTTCAAAGAAAAATGATTTACAAAAACATCTTTTCATTTTTTTGGACCTTCACTCACATTATTTTTAATCATCATATCTTACAAAAAGATGTTTGTTGTATTTATATAAGTCTTCCGCAACATTACGTTTACCTTGTGATCTGTTCATGCTTATCTCAAGTCTTTCCAACTCAAAACTATTTTCCAAATGATAGACTTCCATAGTAAATGTTATATGATTTAAAGCTACAAAATCTGATTTATTTCTATAAAAACTATCCTAAAACACCTTATCATTTCCTTCTCTCTTAAAGCTCAATCATGCATTTAACTTCTAATCAAAACATTTATTTGTTTTGCTTCCTTACCCACTTTTGCTAATAACAAAAGGGTGAGATCTAACATGATAAACAAAACCCGCTATCAAAATAAAAAAAAACTTACATGATTAATTAAGATGATAGCTTGCATATTATGGGAGCATTCACTTAGGGGGAGCATGTATTTAGGGGGAGCAATTCTAAAATTCTAAAATCAATAAACATCATAAGTCATCACTTTCAGACACACAAGTAGGTTTCATCATGCTTATATATTAATGCTCTAATTTATCATTAATGGATTTGTTATTATCAAAAGGGAGAGTTTGTTGGAACATGGTCTTCCGCATCTCCTAGGTTTGAGAATTACAAATCCAATGTGTATTTGATCTTTTTTGCTCAAGTGTGCAGGAAACAAAGTCCATATGACTCAAGGATAACAAAGGAAGGTTGCCCCCAAAATTGAGCCAACAAATCCAATATGCCCACTAGCGCCAGCGGTAGAACCTAGCGCCCAGCGCTAGCGATTATTAGCGCAATTCCGAGAGCACTTATAGAAGGAGCTAGCGCATGGTGGTAGCTGATAGCGCAGGCGGTAGCGCGGAGCACAGAAGGCAAGAGAGAAATGTTTCCTCGGATTAAAGATTCTCCCGCGCTAAATAATGCCTAATCCGGGATAGCGTCGGCGGTAGCGCTAGTGCAGGCACTAGCGCTGAGGCTATAAATAGGACCCCTCTTCTCTCGTTTTAGACACCCATTAGAGAGAGAGATTGAGTGCTAGAATTCAAGAGGCTAATTTGGCCGAAAGTTGATGTCCTACCAAAGCTTTGCGGACTTCTAAAGGAGAATCTCTTCACCCCGGATCCAAACGACGTCCGCTTCTACAACGCTTATTCTACAATGGATCTTCGTCTCCAACTTCATAAGTTCTTCTAGAGGGAGTTTTTATTATTATCATTTTATTTTCTTTGTAAACCGTTAAAGAATTCGCCTCATGTTGGCGACTTGGTCTGGTTAAGACTTAGGGCTGAAATTCGCCTCGTGTTGGCTACTAGATCTAGGTTAGGTCTAGGGGGTGCTCAAGGCCATATCCGGGGTTAGATTAGATAGAGCGTCTTGAGGCCGAATCCCAGGAAGGATAGGCTAGGGCCACCGGTCCGTGGGGATGCGAGTCGGGATATAAAACAGAAAGAGTTTAATATTATTCGCCACCAATTTCTAGCGTTATAGAAATCAATTTTTGTAAAACTATATTTCATATTAATAAAGCATGTATCTACTTTATTTCACTTGATTTGTTTGATTTTTCACCTTCTTAATCACGTATTGTTTCAAGATAATCAAAATATAAAAAAAGTTTTAAAACCCTTATTCACCCCCCTCTAAGGGAGCCTACCGATCCAACATTTTCTGTTTTAGCTGACCTTACAATCTAACCATTAGTCCTTGGGGTTTTGATTGAGTTATGCCTTATCCATGTCACTAGGATTATTGATGTGGTAATATTATGAATACTAATGACATTATGAATCATTACACAACACTTTAAATGTATAATGTGACAATATTTTAACTACATAGCATCATAGATTATTTACAAAAATTGACATTATTCAATATTTAACATTCCTAGTTCAATCTTGAAAGTATTAAATTTGGCCTCATCCAATGGATTTGTAAAAATATCAACAACTTGATTGTTAGTGGGGACAAATTCAAGGCAGATGTCTTTACATTCAACATGTTCTCTTATAAAATGATATCTTATCTTTATATGCTTAGTCCTGCTATGAGAGACAGGATTCTTAGCAAAAGAGATAGCACTGGATGAGTCATAATAAAGAGGAGACTCACTTACCTTGAGGTTGTATTCCTCTAACTGATGTTGAATCCACAATAGTTGTGCACAACAACTTCTTGCAGCAATGTATTCAGACTCAGCAGTGGATATTGCCACACTTGTCTGCTTTTTGCGGCTCCGTGATATCAACCTACTTCCTAGGAATTGACAAGTATCACTTGTGCTTTTCCTGTCTTCTTTGCAGCCTGCAAAATCTGCATCTGAAAATCTCGTTAGTTCAATGTCATTGTTCTTAGGGTACAAAAGGCCAAGATGTAGGCTATCTTTAAGGTATCTCAAAATCCTCTTTGCAGCTTAGTAGTGAGATTCCTTAGGGCATGCCTGGTACCTACGACAAACACATGTAGCATACATAATGTCTGGTCTACTAGCAGTTAGATATAATAGGCATCCAATAATGCACCTGTACATGGATTCATCAAAGGCCTTGCCCTTCTCATCCTTATCCAGGGAAATGTTGGACCCTATGGGAGTTTTCATGGTGGAAGATGATTCCATCCCAAACATCTTGATAAGCTCCCTAGTGTACTTGGTCTGAGAGATGAATATACCCTCATCAAACTGTTTCACTTGGAGGTCTAAAAAGTACTTGAACTCTCCCATACTGCTCATCTCAAACTCCCCATGCATAAGGTTGGCAAATATTTTGTAGAGGTTGTCATCAGTACACCCAAATATTATGTCATCAACATATATTTGGACTAGGAGACATTTGCCCCTTGTTTCCCTAAGAAACAATGTACTATCTATCTTTCCCCTCAAGAACTTGTTCTTGATGAGAAAGCTAGACAATGTCTCATACCAAGCCCTAGGGGCTTGCTTTAGAACATAAAGAGCTTTCCTAAGTAAATATACATGATTAGAGAGGGTTGGATGCACAAAACCCGATGGTTGTTTAACATATTCCTCTTCCTTCAAGTCACCATTGAGGAACGCTGATTTGACATCCATTAGATATACTTTGAACCCCTTGTGGGCAGCATAGGAAAGGAATATCCTAATTGCTTCTAACCTTGCCACAAGGGCAAATTTTTTATCAAAGTCTATTCCCTCTTCTTGTCTATATCCCTTGGCTACCAATCTTGCCTTGTTTTTGATGATTATACCATTTTCATCCAACTTGTTCCTGTAAATCCATTTGGTGCTAATAATATTGTCCTTGAGGTTTTGGCACCAACTTCTGTACCTTGCATCTTTTGAATTAAAGAAGTTCTTCTTGCATTGCTTGAATCCAAAAGTTGTCTTGTTTGGCTTCTTCAAACTTCTTGGGCTCCATTTGTGATAAGAAGCTCAAGAATAGGGCCTCATTATGAGCCCTGCTTCTAGTTAGTACACCTTGGTTCTGATCTCCAACAATTTATTCTCTTGGATGATCCCTTAGGTGTCTTATAGCTGCAGGCAATCTGTCCTCAGCTTGCTGTAATACTTCTACTAGTTCAGCAGTGTCTTCAGCACCCTAGACCTCTTCCTCTTCAGGAATTGCTGCATCTGAATATGCTTTGCTACTGCTGGGTATGTCTTGCACAAACATCTTTTCCATGTCCTTTTCATTTCCTGTCAAAACAGAAGAACTAGACCAGCCCTTATAGATTAGGCTGGTCTCATCAAATACCATATGCATAAACTCTTCCACAACATGAGTTTTCATGTTATAAACTCTATAAGCTCTACTCTATGAGCTATAGACAACAAGAACCCCCACATTGCATTTCTCTGCAAACTTTGTTAATTGAGATTTTCCATCCTTTAATATGTAGCATTTTGAACCAAAGATTCTAAAGTATGAAATTGAAGGTTGTTTGCCTTTCAGAATCTCATAGGGAGTATTCCATGAACCTTATTGATGGAAGACCTATTAAGAACATAACATGCAGTAATGACTGCCTCAGCCCAGAAGTATGCTGGGAGTGAGGAGTCACTAAGCAATGTTCTCCCAGCTTCAATCAAGGTTTTATTCTTCCTCTCAGCCACACCATTTTGTTGTGGAGTCCTTGGGGAGGAGAACTCTTGGGTGATACCAAATTATTGACAAAACCTTGTCATGGCTTCAGATTGAAATGTTGTTCCATGGTCAGTCCTAGTCCAGACCACAACACATTGTAAGTCATTCTGAATAGCCTTGACATGATTTATAAAGACATTCAATGTATCTGATTTCTTCTTAAGGAAGAATATCCATGTATATTTTGAGTGATCATCAACAATCACCAAAGTATACAACTTCCCACCTAGGCTCTGAATTGGCAAAGGACCAAACAAGTCCATCTTTCAGTGTCTTTGGAGCCAATACTTTTAAAGGAGACCCTTGTTTTCTTACCCATTTGGCAAGCATTACAGGGACCACTTTTAATACATTTTAAATTTGGACTATTCCTAACAAGGTTTGTAGAGAATAGTCTATACATTGTCTTGTAGTTAATGTGGGCAAGTCTCTTGTGCCATTGAACACAAAGAGACTCATTTTCATTAGCTACAAGACACACAGATGAAATAGAATTACTGCATATAAAATCTAAGCAATAAACATTCTCACTCCTAGTGCCTGAGAGAATGGTCTCTAAGTTATTAGACTTTTTGATCAAGCACTTGTCAGTGTGGAATTCAATGACATAGCCTAAATCACATAGTTGACTTATGCTTACTAGGTTGTGTTGCAACCCTTCAACATAAGCTACCCTTGTGATTGAAACTATGCCATTGGAGATCAGACAATATCACTTGGTGATTCCCCTTTCAGATCCACCAAAGATGACTTTAGGTCCATTCTTCACAGGTGTGTAGTCCTGTAGTTGATTTTTGGTTCCTGTCATTTGCCTTGAGAACCCACTGTCCAAGTACCATATTTGGTTAAGGCTGGTACTTGAACTAACCTGCAAAAAGGAGTTTAGTTACCCTTAGGAGCCCAAATAATTTTGGGTCCAAGGTCCTTATTAGCATGATGAAATGACCTCACACCAGCTGCACCCTTTGCAAGAAGACTCTTCTTTGCACTTAGCACATTGGGATTATGCCAACAATCTATGGCAAAGCATCCCACTTTACCACAACACCAACATTCATGAATATTGTATCTCCTCTTCTGAACATTTCTTGAGGAGAGAGCATCACTGTGATTTTGTTCAGGAGGGGATACATCAACATTTTTCATGTTTCTTTCAGCAATGATCTAGTTGAATGTTAACCTCTGTACAGTCTTGGCACCCTTTGTCTTAATGACATCAGCTTGATTTGGCTTGGGGTCCAGGAAAGATTGGATGGCATTAGACACTGAGCAATAGGACTTGTCTGCAGGTTTGACAGCATCCATGTTCTTTGCTGGACAGAACTTGGAAGAGCTAGCTTCCATACTTTTGAATGATGGGGCTGAAGTACCAAATACAAATGGTCCAGGTTGGGACATTTGAATTTCTTCATGGGGAGCCTTCATGGAACTCATTCCCATGCCCTTTCTTCCACTATGGGAAGGAGTGTTTTCCTTCCTATAGGAGCTTCCATTCTTCAAGTGACCATAAATGTTGTCATGATCATACCTGTTAGAAGGAAGCAACACCTTATGAAAGGTGGTATGAGGCATAGCCTTGTCCTTGCTCTTTTCTCCACTCCCTTCTCCTACTTCCATTTTATTGAACCCTAGTCCTCTCCTATTGGTTTGAGAGGAAAAGGCGTCAATAATAGGAAGCACCGATATGGGCTTGGAGAATTGAGCCACTACGCTCTTTTCTTTCACAAGATTCTCCTCAAGGTCCTTGATGACCTTGTTCTTTTAGGATATGGTACTTAAATGAACAATTGTTATTCCCTTTTAGATGGCTTATTTGTCTACTCATCTGAGTCACCATGGAGGGTGACTCGGTGCACTTTTTCTTATCCATCTTAATGGAAGCAATTTCTTGGGCTTGCCTCTTGGCCAACTTCTTGCTCTTTTTCAGAGCTTCCAAGAGAGCACCATACTTGTCAATCAATTGATTGACATCGTCCTCAGATTCTGAATCACTTTTACCAATTGATAAAGGTGCTTCAGATTCTGGGCTTGTCTCATAATCAGAAGAGGAGATGGAATGAATCAATACATGTTCATTATCAGAATTGTTCTGACTGTCCTCCTCATCAGTGATGGCCATGAGGCCTAGCTGAACTTTGTCCTCTTCATCCTCCTCTATGTCACTGTCTGAATGTGATAGAGGGGCCCTGATTCCAATTTTGGCAGCAGAACAATCATCATCTTTTTCTGTTGCAAACAGCCCAATGTAGGCTTCTTCTTCATCATCTAAATCTGAAGTTGAGGATTCAGATTCACTCCAGCTCTTTCCATTTTTTTCTAGGAAGGATTTTTCACCCTTCCTATACTTTTGGTGGTGATGTTTCTTATGATCCTTTTCCTTCCTTTTGACTGGACAGTCAGCTATGACATGTTCAGGCTTGCTGCAGCAATAGCAAATGATGTTATTTGAAACATGTTTACTAGATTTAGATTCATACATGTCACCCTTGGGGTGCTGCCATTCAGATCTTTTGTGGTCCTTCTTGGAGTGTGAGGATGAGGAGTGTTTGTTCTTCCACTGCTTCCTACTCATCATCTTCATGAACTGCCTTGAGAAGGCAGCAAACTCCTCATCAAATGAAGAGCTGTTTGAAGTGCTGTTCTCAGACTTATCTGATTAAGCACTCCTTCTTGGAGGAGACACCATTCTTGCATTGATCTTCTTGGAGCTGTCAGCCTTGAGAACCACAGATCTCTCCCTTGCATGAGCCCTTGTTGAATTGTTCTATTCCTTTCTTGCAGATAACTGCATCTCATAAGAGAGTAGCTTCCCAAACAGTGTATGGGTAGGAGTTTCACCAAGCTTGGCTACTTCCTTGATGGCACATATTTTTGTGTCCCAGTCTCTAATTAGAGATCTTAGGAACTTGTCATTAATCTCATAGTCACTGAACACTCTTTCATAGATTCTTAGTTAATTGACTATCCTAAAAACCATTCATAGCAAATAGAAATGCTTTCCTGGCTCAGCTGCCTGAAAGCTTTATATTCTTGGTTGAGGAGTGATTTTCTATCATCCCTCACCTCAGATGTCCCTTCCATATACACTACTAGTGTATCCAACATTTCCTTGGCAGTTGTGTAGTGCACCAAGTTTTGAAATGTAGAGTCATCAATTGCATTAACAATTATGTTTTGGGCTCTTTTATCCATAGTGAATAATGCAAGTTCATCCTTGGTCAAGTCATGGAAAGCCTTGGCCACTCTCCTAGTTGGATCTATGGTGGAGGCAGTTTGAAAAGTGAAAGGCCCTTGTTTTACTGTGATGTAAATCCCTGGGTCTGATGCTTCCATAACCAATCTAACTCTTTGCTTCCATATGCCAAAGTTTTCTTTATTGCATATGGGTAACTTCATGGATCACACCTCCTTCTGCAATCCAGTGGAGGCCATTGGATTGAGATATGACTACTCCTTTATAGGATTTGGTCAGACAGTTATGTCCTTCTTGACCAACCTCCCTCTGATACCACTTGATAGTTTGTTAGGATGTAGTCTTAGTCACCTAGAGGGGGCGGGGTGTGAATAGGTCTCTTTTAGTTTTAGGCTTTAACCTAGTTGTTTTCTGATTTTAGGTTAGTTATATATCAAGCACATAGAAAACACACAATGGTTTATAGAGGTTCCTCAAGACAGGGTATCTTGAGTAGTCCTCTTTCCCCCTTCACCTTTCTAACAATGAATTAGATAAGGCCAACACCTGTAAACTCAGCTCAAAGAGCTTACAACACAGATCCCTCAGGATCTCTCTGTTGGATCTGTAGGCGCCCTTAGAGGGGGTGAATAAGTGTATTAAAAACTTTAAACTTTAATAGAAAACTTTTGATATTTTATTTGAATAAGAGTGAATATAAAACAAAGAGTAGCAAATCAATTTTATTAAATAGAAAAAGACATGATTATCATTAATAAACTTGATTACAAAATTTGATTTCTATGTCGCTAGAAATCGAGGCGACTAATATGAAAACTCTTTTTGTTTTCTATACTGATTCGTATCCCCACGAACCGGTTGGCTTTAGCCAATCTCTCCCCAGATACGGCCTCAAGCCGCTCTAGCCAATCTATCACCAGAAAGTCCTCGAGCACCTCCTACATCTACTCCCTAGACCCAGTCGCCAACACGAGGCAAATTTCAACCTAAGTCCTACCCAGACCCAGTCGCCAACACGAGGTGAATTCACGAACTAATTACACAGATACAAATAAAAGACAAATATTAAATTCAAGTAAAAACTCCCTAGAAGAATTCTGGAGATGGCGAAGGCACGCTGAATATTCTTGAAGTCGAAGCGCACGTTCTTCGCGTTGTGTAAGCGTTGATCCGGTCCTCCTTGAATTCTTTGCTTGAATATGTGTGGGAGATGATGGCCTGAAAAATACGGCCTTGACTGAGTTTCTGAAGTGCTGGAGAAGGGATCTTATTCATCAGTAGTCAGAGACATCGAAATCATCCAATTTATAGACTTTGAGCTAACACCGGCGTTAAGAGATAACGTCGGGCATTGACCATGTATAGCAACATATTGATGGCTCAGATCTTCAAGAGAGGAAGGAGATTCTGCACTTTAGGAAATGTTTTATTTTAGGCAATACTAACGCCGACGTTAAGGATAACGCGGGGCATTGGGGAAATCATTCCTAAAGTTCCTCGTGCAATCACGGCTGCTTTCTCCTTGCCAAAAACGTCTACTGGATAGCGCCCAGCGTTAAGACTAACACCTAGCGTTGAGTTTCTTTTTTTAATCAGCTGGCACACCATTTCGTCGAACAGGACCTTCGTCGAATGTCTTATTTAGTCGAACGCAGTTTTCATCAAACGCGTTTCATCGAACGGGCTTCTTCTTTTGTCGACCACAATTTCGTCGAACGGAATTTTTGTCTAGCGCTAATGCCCAGCGTAAAGCTTAATGCCTGGCGTTAAACGACTTTCAATCCTTCAGCTTGTGGTTAGTGCCAAACTTATGTCATATAACAAATAAGAGTAGTATTTTTGTTATAGTTTGACCGTTCCAACAATATGTCTTGACTTTTCACGTTTGAGCATTTTAACTTTTAAAATTTTCATAACAAATAGGTAAGCATGAATTAACATATTCAAAAAGATAGTAACTACAATGTAACCAATTCGTATTTCAAGTAAAGAAACATTATAGAAATCATGCATTGCAATCTAGTGCTTTTACTTAAGGTTTTAGAGAATTATGTAATTTCGCATTAGGATCCAATTCTCATGAGTAGAAGCTTTATGATAATCAATGATGTGTGCATAAGGTGTTTTGATAAAAGTATATAGGTGAAATAACAAAACACATGACATATGTAGTGAAATAGTAACAATAACATTAAGATTGTAATCATAGAATTACTTTCACACATCACATCTAGAATAAAATTTCAAAGCACATAACATACGTACAACTACCAAGGTGCTTCGCCACACAATGCTCATTAAGACTTATCAAGGAGCGGAGTATTGCTTGGGGATCACATAAGCATTTTTATTGATTTTTATTTTTAGTGATCTGGTGTACAAATAGAAGTGATAAAATATGAATGTGTTTGCACAAGACACTTTACAATTCTTTCCAAGGTGCTCAACCTCAAAATTCTCATTAAGACTTATCAGGAGGGTGAGTAGTGCTTGGTGGAGTTATCTTTGGCTTTTTATTTCATATTTTTGTTAAGGGTCAAAAGATCTTTGAATTCACTTGTTGTTGCAAACATTTAAAATTTTGGAGTAACACTTCTATGTGTGCAAGAAATTTATTTTTAAAAGATGGTGTAGGTAATTCAGACATACAACTCAAGGTGTTCAAATTATTACACTCCACAATCATGCAAGACTAATATTATGAACACATGTAGATTACCAAAATAGTGAGTGTATAATTCATTGATTAACATAAAGCATTACTCATACTTAGAGGCTTGCTAGGCAATCATACACAATTATCTATAGAATATTTCATTGCACCTAATCAGCTTAAGGTCAAGGCATGACAAAAACAAAGTTTAGGAAATTTGAAATTAAAATTAGACATTGAAGGCTATCTTTAAGTGTATGCCAAAAACAATTTTGACCTTTTGAAACAAAAATAACTAAGATGTTTGCTCTTGTAAAATTTTATAGTCAAACTATAATTTTGTAAAAAATTAAAGTAAAACAGAAAACAAAAACATATTTTTGAGCATTTTGAATTATTTGATTTTTTTTGTATTTTGGAAGAAAAACAACAAAATTAATAACAAAATAATTTTAAAACGGACACAATAAACAAAAAAAATTGGAAAAATACCAGAAAGAAACTGGTGAACGCAGAATTTTTATCTGGAGAAAAAGGCTAACGCCTGGCGTTAAGTAGTTAACTCCGAAACAGTACTCGATTTTTGAGGTTTTTTAAATTTTTTTCCTTTTGCATAGATAGTATGTACATAGACCTTCTTAGGGTAGAAATTTCAGAGAAAGTTGATATGTTTTGAAGGCTAAATTAAGCATATTTTAGTGTTTTTAAGATAAAATATATAAACTTTTTTTATTTGGAAGGAGACATAGCATGTTGTGATTAACAATTTGTTATATCTAAGACTCCTAATTCTAGTCTAAGTAGGGCAAAGCGGGAATACGGTAAAGGTTTCTTAAATATATCCGCAAGTTGTGAATCAGTTCCAATAAAGTTTACATGAACATGTTCCTTTTTTATATGATCCCTAATGAAATAATGTCTAATGTCTATGTGTTTGATCTAGAGTGATTGATACGCTTTTTAATTGGTTTGTTTCTCTCTTTTCTTTGTTAGAAAGAGAGAAAGAAAAGGAAAAGCTCTTTCTTCCTTTTCGATTCAACCTTGGGCGGACGTTTTCGAAGAGCCCCGCGAGTAATCCTACTTCGAGGAATTATCCGTTATCCTATCGAAGGATAGAAGTAACGGACTCTTTCTCTTTCGAAATATCGAGGATTCCTCCTCGGCCGCGTCCTTTGAAGGCAGAATGAAAAGAAAAATAAAGCTACTTTACTTTTAAAATTTAAATTGAAAGCTTTTTGAAAATATTGTTGCAACAATTTTTTAAGTAGTTGCAACAATTCTTTAAGAGCGCTTTAAAACTTCTTTTACCTTGAGCTAGTTGCAACAACCAAAGAGGCGTTGCAACAATTTTTTAGTGTTTTTAAAAGAGTTTTAAAGAGTGCTTTAGAGAGAAAGCTTTTGGGTTTATGTAATTATCCGGACTAAAATCAATAAAGGCAAGTGGACCTTATCGATAGTAGTATAGGATATTTCTTTTGAAATATCAAGGTCGTATTTTTCCAAGGTCGTATCGATTATTTCTACTTGTTAGGAACGCGCTATTATCTTATCGAGAAGAGTTTGAAGATTTTTATGATTTTATAGAAAAGTTAGTGACGAAAACGATAACTATCGCGGGCTTGGTGTGCGTTTAGCAAAAACCAAGAAAAGCGATGAAAAGAAAAAGAACGAAAACGTTAATTTGAAAAGTAGTTTTGCTTAGAAATTTTTAGGGTTTTATGAAACTATAATGATAACTACGGCGATAATTAGCGATTGAGCGGAGCGCGTGATTAAGCAAAAAGCAAATATATAAAAGATAAAAGACGCACTAATTGAAAACTCACGCACTCTACGGAATTAAAATTAAAGCGGTAAATTGCAGAAATTGAAGAAATGCGATCCCTACCCAAATAGGTAGAGGGGAAATAAATGCGTGAGCAAGTCCTATCCAAACGGATAGGCGGGAAATAAATGCGTGAGCAAGTCCTATCCAAACGGATAGGCGGGAAATAAATGCGTGAGCAAGTCCTATCCAAACGGATAGGCGGGAAATAAATGCGTGACAGAAATGGAAACTATTCGGTTACAAAAAAGGTGCAAAATTTATTCACCTACACACACGCACTCTACTTGAAATTGAAATCTAAGTTAAAAGAAAATAAAATCTATGCTCATAAACACACACACTCTTCTTTAATGAAATCTAATTAAAAATAAAACAAAACTAATCTCATACACTCACACACACAACAATAATGAAAACTAAGTTAAAAGAAAAGAAAAGCTATACTCATACACTCACCCACACTAACAACAAAACAAAACTAAAATAAATACAAATTACTCTCATACACACACACACTTACAAAAAGAGACAAAGAAAGTGAAAACAACAAAATAAAACAAAACAAAACAATTTAATTAACCACCTACACTCACACACACTAATAACAAAACATCTAAAAATTATAACAAAACTAAAAACAAGATAATTACTCTCATACACTCACACACACAAATTAAAAAGATGAAAACTAATTAAAATTACTAAATTACTAAATTACAAAAAACTAAAAATAAAAAGAAAAAGAAAAAGAAAACACACACACACTTCCAACAAAACAAAGAGAGAGAGAGTGTGACAAAACAAGCCAACTATTTCATTTCCATAATAAAAAGATTACAAAAAAACAAGAGAGAAAAAGAGCACAAAATTACAAAAACATAAAAACTAGTTGGATCAAAACCTTAAGAATAAGCTCTTAAAATTTTTGAACCCTTGGACTCAGCTGAAACTGGCTATTTATAGAAAAAATTTTTGGATTACACGCCCTCGGACACGGGCGTGTCTGAGGGCGTGACACGGCTTGGGGTGCGAATAGCCAGAACAGCTGGATCCAGGCAGGCATCTGGAAGGCTTGACCGGCGACTTCGGAAGTACACGGGCGTGTTCCAAGTAACACGGGCGTGTTCGATGTCGGCATTGTGTTGTCGGCTGCTGGGCGTGACGGGCGGCGTGTCCTTTGTTCTTCCGAAAGAAATTGAGGGGTCACGGCCTCGGTCACGGGCGTGACCCGATCACGGCCGTGACTGTGGGCATGACATTGACATCTTGGCTCGAATCTGGGCTTGGTCATTCAACACGGGCGTGACTGATTTACACGGCCTCGGTCACGGGCGTGACCGAGGGCGTGACTTGATGTTTGAGTTGGAAAAAGAGCAGGGAAAAGAAAATGTTAGGGATTAGTGAACACGCCCTTGGACACGGGCGTGACCAAGGGCGTGACTTAACAAAATTACAAAAACTTTACAAAAATTAAAATAAAACTAAGTTAAAAACAAAAATAACAAAAACAAACATTTTATTCATTAATTTACATATATTATTTAGAAATCTAATTAAAATTATACTAAAAATTATAAAGAAAAATGCGTATATTTACTATTCATCAAACACCCCCATACTTAAGCTTTTGCTATTCCAGAGCAAAAGTAAGGGATACCTATAAGACGTTTAATAAAATTTCTAATTTACTAAAGTTTTTATTAAATCAAAAGTAAGATCGAAATAAATTTAGGGTATTTAAAGAGGTAAGTCCAAAACTATGAAAGTAATTTAAAAAGAGCGAAAAAATTTTAGCGAGACTTCTAAAGTTAGCTAAATAGCATCGATTATTGCAGTCTTTGGTACCTTTTAATTAGAATAGAATTATATAAAACTATAACCTTTTTTAAGAAAGTTTTTAAGAATAAATAAAGCCTACTAATTATGCTCTCTCAAACTTTTTTAAATTAAAATCTAGGTACAATTTTATTGGCTAAGGGGTAGGGAAAAAAGGTAGCCTTGGCAAAAAGAAGAGTGCTTGGATATAGGGGTGACGGATTTTATCCTCTCACCCCACCTTTTTGGTGGTTTTGCTTTGGTTCCCAGCGTTGGTTTACGCAGGATAATTGAAATCTTTTCTAAACTTAACCCAATGCCCGTGTTTACGGAATTAAATTCCCATTGACACGGGATTTCTTTTAACAATATTGGGTGCCTGTGTTTACGGAATCTATTTATTCCCATTGACACAGGATTTCTTTTTTTAAAACTTCTTCTTTTACTTTTTTTTATGCCAAGCTAAAGGGGTGTTTATACTTTGGTTTCAAGAGAAATTCTAGATTAATAAAGAAAGATTTTGAGAGCAAGTTTAGTAGATTAAAAACATTCCTAAAGTTTCACAAGTTTAGAGTTAGAATAATTGAATCTAAAGATGGTTTGCCAATATAATACAAAAATGAATCTATTTAGGGTAAACTCGAGGTAGTGCTAAAAGTTCTGTTCTCAAATTAAATTAAGATCGCAAGATTTTCTTTACTACTGAAAATTCCTCAATTTAAATTTTTCAAACTATGAAATAAATAAAATTGATTTAGCAAATCATAAATAATGAAAAGCGCTTAGAGATAAAACTAACCTCGCCTTGGGAATAACAAAAAGCTAAGTAGGGGTTTTATTTTATTTTTGGGTTTTTTTTTTTTTTTGATAAGTTTTTCATATATTTTTTTTTGTTTTTAAGATATGATTTTTTTTTTTTTTTTTGATTTTTGATTTTCTTTATAACAAAATGCATAAATAAATACAAGATTTTTGATTTTTCTAAGATATTTTTTTTTCATCATATTTTTTTTTTATTGTTTTAATTTTGTTAAAAATATGTACATATATAAAAAAAAGGAAAAAAAAAGAAAGAAAGAAAAGAAAATAAAAGAACATAAATATTTTTGGTGTTATGACAAAATTAATTTTGTTATAACAAATTTTTAAGTACTTTTTTCATCAATTTTTTATTTTGATTTATAACAAAAAACATATGTAAATACATATATATTTACATTAATACTAAAAAAGGAAAAAGAAAGACATTTTTTTTGAATGTTATGACAAAATTTTTGTGAATTTTGTTGTAACAAATTTTTTTGTAAAACTTTTCATCTCTTTTTTTTTTTGTTTTGGATTTTGATTTTATAAATAAGGTTTATTTATATACAAATAAAGACATAAATATAAAACATGTAAATTTTTTTGGATATTTCATTTGATAAGGGAGGGGCAAAAAATAATTACAAAAAAAAAAGGGAAAACACGCCCCCATACTTAAAACCAACATTGTCCTCAATGTTGAAGGTAAGTGTGAGGAACGAAAATATTTACAAAAAGACGAAGATTTTAATTACAAGAAAGAGAAAAAAAATTAAATTTACAAGCATAGTTACAAAATAAAAAAAAAGGGACTCCACGAATATATAAAAAATTGTTTTTTTGGTTTGTTTTAGTTTTCCGAAATGTACAAAACACGAATAAAATACGTATAGAAGAAGTTAAAAGTATATATGTGATCATATATTTTTTGGGTATGATAAAAATAAATTTTTATCATCTTTTTATGTTATGATTTATATTGTAAACATTTTTTTTTTGTTGTTTTGGTTTTAATTTGAAAATGCATGTTTTAAAATATATCTAAATTTTAAGAAGGATAAAATAAAGAAAATAAAGAGAAAACTTTAAGATAAAAACCAAGGAAGAAATAAGAGAAATAGAAAGGTAAAAGCAACGGGGTTTTCTTGTTTCGAAATATCGACAAAAATCCCCTCTCGGGTCTGTCGAGTAATCCTACTTTGAGAAACTTCCTATTGTCTTATCTGAAAATTTCCCAAAATTCTTTTTGATTTTCGTTTTAAAGTTTTTGCATTATTTTATTTTGTTTTATGTTTTTCTTTGAAAAAAAAGAATGATAATTTAAAATATGCATAATTATTAATATTTATTATTTTTTTTTCATTTTATTATTATTATTTATTTATTTATTATTATTATTTATTATTATTATTATTTATTATTATTATTATTTATTATTATTATTATTTATTATTATTATTTTTGTTTAAGTTTTTTTTTTTTTTTTTTTTTTTGAAATGAAAATTTATTTCATCATTTTTTTTTTGGTTTTATAAAAAAAAGAGCGTAATTGGATAAATATGGGGGTGCCTCCCACGAGCGCTTTGTTTAACGTCTCGTAGCTCGACGCGTTGGCGGGGTACGATCTTTTTAGAGGTGGGGGAGGGGTATGGAATTTAACTTCCCTCCCAGATGATCCCCCGCGTGGTAGAGTTTTAGTCGGTGACCGTTAACTTTTAAGTCGCCTTTTTCCGGGTGGGTGATAAGGACGGTCCCGTATGGCCAAACCTCTTTCACTTGAAAGGGGCCGGACCAACGGGATTTTAGTTTCCCCGGAAAAAGACGAAGACGTGAGTTATATAGGAGGACGAGATCGCCCGGCGCAAATGATTTTGGAAATTTTATTTTCCGGTCGTGGTAAAATTTCGAGCGTTCCTTATAAAATTTATTACTCTCGTAAGCGTTCGCACGCCATTCATCGAGTTCATTTAATTGGAATTTCCGATTTTCGGCGGTTAAATTATGATCGAGATTTAAGAGTTTTAACGCCCAAAAAGCGCGGTGCTCTAATTCTACGGGCAAATGGCATGCCTTGCCGTAGACTAATCGATAAGGCGTACAACCGATTGCGGTCTTGTACGCCGTACGATAAGCCCACAGCGCGTCGTCTAATTTAAGTGCCCAATCCTTCCTATTAGTTGAAACGGTTTTTTCTAATATGCGTTTGATTTCCCGATTTACTACCTCCACTTGGCCGCTCGTTTGGGGGTGATAGGCGGTGGCGAGCTTATGCGTGACGCCATATTTGGTTAATATTTTTGCAAACTGGGCATTGCAAAAGTGCGTACCCCTATCACTAACTATCGCACGGGGCGTACCGAAGCGAGAAAATAATTTTTTAAGAAATTTGACGACGACTCTCGCATCGTTGGTGGGGAGAGCTTGCGCTTCCGCCCACCTAGATACGTAGTCGACCGCCACTAAAATGTAGCGATTTGTATATGAAGGAGGTAGGGGGCCTATGAAATCTATGCCCCATAAATCGAAAATCTCGCATTCTAAATAAAAATTTTGGGGCATCTCGTCGCGACGAGAGATGTTACCCGACCGTTGACAGCTATCGCATGTGCTCACAAAAGTGTGAGCGTCTTTGAAGAGAGCGGGCCAATAAAAGCCCGCCTCTAGCGCTTTCTGCGCGGTCCGGTTGGCTTGATAATGCCCCCCGGCCGGCCCTTCGTGGCAGTGCCGCAAAATTTGCGCACCCTCCTCGCTCGAAACGCATCTCCGCACGACCTGGTCCACGCAGACGCGAAATAAGAAAGGGTCCTCCCAAAAGTAATTTTTCAAATCAGAAAAGAATTTCTTCTTTTGCTGTTTTGAAAAGTCTTTCGGGAGCACCCGCGCAACTAAATAGTCTCTTCTCTTTGTTAGAAAGAGAGAAAGAAAAGGGTCCTCCCAAAAACTTGATACGCTTTTTAATTGGTTTGTTTCTCTCTTTTCTTTGTTAGAAAGAGAGAAAGAAAAGGAAAAGCTCTTTCTTCCTTTTCGATTCAACCTTGGGCGGACGTTTTCGAAGAGCCCCGCGAGTAATCCTACTTCGAGGAATTATCCGTTATCCTATCGAAGGATAGAAGTAACGGACTCTTTCTCTTTCGAAATATCGAGGATTCCTCCTCGGCCGCGTCCTTTGAAGGCAGAATGAAAAGAAAAATAAAGCTACTTTACTTTTAAAATTTAAATTGAAAGCTTTTTGAAAATATTGTTGCAACAATTTTTTAAGTAGTTGCAACAATTCTTTAAGAGCGCTTTAAAACTTCTTTTACCTTGAGCTAGTTGCAACAACCAAAGAGGCGTTGCAACAATTTTTTAGTGTTTTTAAAAGAGTTTTAAAGAGTGCTTTAGAGAGAAAGCTTTTGGGTTTATGTAATTATCCGGACTAAAATCAATAAAGGCAAGTGGACCTTATCGATAGTAGTATAGGATATTTCTTTTGAAATATCAAGGTCGTATTTTTCCAAGGTCGTATCGATTATTTCTACTTGTTAGGAACGCGCTATTATCTTATCGAGAAGAGTTTGAAGATTTTTATGATTTTATAGAAAAGTTAGTGACGAAAACGATAACTATCGCGGGCTTGGTGTGCGTTTAGCAAAAACCAAGAAAAGCGATGAAAAGAAAAAGAACGAAAACGTTAATTTGAAAAGTAGTTTTGCTTAGAAATTTTTAGGGTTTTATGAAACTATAATGATAACTACGGCGATAATTAGCGATTGAGCGGAGCGCGTGATTAAGCAAAAAGCAAATATATAAAAGATAAAAGACGCACTAATTGAAAACTCACGCACTCTACGGAATTAAAATTAAAGCGGTAAATTGCAGAAATTGAAGAAATGCGATCCCTACCCAAATAGGTAGAGGGGAAATAAATGCGTGAGCAAGTCCTATCCAAACGGATAGGCGGGAAATAAATGCGTGAGCAAGTCCTATCCAAACGGATAGGCGGGAAATAAATGCGTGAGCAAGTCCTATCCAAACGGATAGGCGGGAAATAAATGCGTGACAGAAATGGAAACTATTCGGTTACAAAAAAGGCGCAAAATTTATTCACCTACACACACGCACTCTACTTGAAATTGAAATCTAAGTTAAAAGAAAATAAAATCTATGCTCATAAACACACACACTCTTCTTTAATGAAATCTAATTAAAAATAAAACAAAACTAATCTCATACACTCACACACACAACAATAATGAAAACTAAGTTAAAAGAAAAGAAAAGCTATACTCATACACTCACCCACACTAACAACAAAACAAAACTAAAATAAATACAAATTACTCTCATACACACACACACTTACAAAAAGAGACAAAGAAAGTGAAAACAACAAAATAAAACAAAACAAAACAATTTAATTAACCACCTACACTCACACACACTAATAACAAAACATCTAAAAATTATAACAAAACTAAAAACAAGATAATTACTCTCATACACTCACACACACAAATTAAAAAGATGAAAACTAATTAAAATTACTAAATTACTAAATTACAAAAAACTAAAAATAAAAAGAAAAAGAAAAAGAAAACACACACACACTTCCAACAAAACAAAGAGAGAGAGAGTGTGACAAAACAAGCCAACTATTTCATTTCCATAATAAAAAGATTACAAAAAAACAAGAGAGAAAAAGAGCACAAAATTACAAAAACATAAAAACTAGTTGGATCAAAACCTTAAGAATAAGCTCTTAAAATTTTTGAACCCTTGGACTCAGCTGAAACTGGCTATTTATAGAAAAAATTTTTGGATTACACGCCCTCGGACACGGGCGTGTCTGAGGGCGTGACACGGCTTGGGGTGCGAATAGCCAGAACAGCTGGATCCAGGCAGGCATCTGGAAGGCTTGACCGGCGACTTCGGAAGTACACGGGCGTGTTCCAAGTAACACGGGCGTGTTCGATGTCGGCATTGTGTTGTCGGCTGCTGGGCGTGACGGGCGGCGTGTCCTTTGTTCTTCCGAAAGAAATTGAGGGGTCACGGCCTCGGTCACGGGCGTGACCCGATCACGGCCGTGACTGTGGGCATGACATTGACATCTTGGCTCGAATCTGGGCTTGGTCATTCAACACGGGCGTGACTGATTTACACGGCCTCGGTCACGGGCGTGACCGAGGGCGTGACTTGATGTTTGAGTTGGAAAAAGAGCAGGGAAAAGAAAATGTTAGGGATTAGTGAACACGCCCTTGGACACGGGCGTGACCAAGGGCGTGACTTAACAAAATTACAAAAACTTTACAAAAATTAAAATAAAACTAAGTTAAAAACAAAAATAACAAAAACAAACATTTTATTCATTAATTTACATATATTATTTAGAAATCTAATTAAAATTATACTAAAAATTATAAAGAAAAATGCGTATATTTACTATTCATCAAACACCCCCATACTTAAGCTTTTGCTATTCCAGAGCAAAAGTAAGGGATACCTATAAGACGTTTAATAAAATTTCTAATTTACTAAAGTTTTTATTAAATCAAAAGTAAGATCGAAATAAATTTAGGGTATTTAAAGAGGTAAGTCCAAAACTATGAAAGTAATTTAAAAAGAGCGAAAAAATTTTAGCGAGACTTCTAAAGTTAGCTAAATAGCATCGATTATTGCAGTCTTTGGTACCTTTTAATTAGAATAGAATTATATAAAACTATAACCTTTTTTAAGAAAGTTTTTAAGAATAAATAAAGCCTACTAATTATGCTCTCTCAAACTTTTTTAAATTAAAATCTAGGTACAATTTTATTGGCTAAGGGGTAGGGAAAAAAGGTAGCCTTGGCAAAAAGAAGAGTGCTTGGATATAGGGGTGACGGATTTTATCCTCTCACCCCACCTTTTTGGTGGTTTTGCTTTGGTTCCCAGCGTTGGTTTACGCAGGATAATTGAAATCTTTTCTAAACTTAACCCAATGCCCGTGTTTACGGAATTAAATTCCCATTGACACGGGATTTCTTTTAACAATATTGGGTGCCTGTGTTTACGGAATCTATTTATTCCCATTGACACAGGATTTCTTTTTTTAAAACTTCTTCTTTTACTTTTTTTTATGCCAAGCTAAAGGGGTGTTTATACTTTGGTTTCAAGAGAAATTCTAGATTAATAAAGAAAGATTTTGAGAGCAAGTTTAGTAGATTAAAAACATTCCTAAAGTTTCACAAGTTTAGAGTTAGAATAATTGAATCTAAAGATGGTTTGCCAATATAATACAAAAATGAATCTATTTAGGGTAAACTCGAGGTAGTGCTAAAAGTTCTGTTCTCAAATTAAATTAAGATCGCAAGATTTTCTTTACTACTGAAAATTCCTCAATTTAAATTTTTCAAACTATGAAATAAATAAAATTGATTTAGCAAATCATAAATAATGAAAAGCGCTTAGAGATAAAACTAACCTCGCCTTGGGAATAACAAAAAGCTAAGTAGGGGTTTTATTTTATTTTTGGGTTTTTTTTTTTTTTTGATAAGTTTTTCATATATTTTTTTTTGTTTTTAAGATATGATTTTTTTTTTTTTTTTTGATTTTTGATTTTCTTTATAACAAAATGCATAAATAAATACAAGATTTTTGATTTTTCTAAGATATTTTTTTTTCATCATATTTTTTTTTTATTGTTTTAATTTTGTTAAAAATATGTACATATATAAAAAAAAGGAAAAAAAAAGAAAGAAAGAAAAGAAAATAAAAGAACATAAATATTTTTGGTGTTATGACAAAATTAATTTTGTTATAACAAATTTTTAAGTACTTTTTTCATCAATTTTTTATTTTGATTTATAACAAAAAACATATGTAAATACATATATATTTACATTAATACTAAAAAAGGAAAAAGAAAGACATTTTTTTTGAATGTTATGACAAAATTTTTGTGAATTTTGTTGTAACAAATTTTTTTGTAAAACTTTTCATCTCTTTTTTTTTTTGTTTTGGATTTTGATTTTATAAATAAGGTTTATTTATATACAAATAAAGACATAAATATAAAACATGTAAATTTTTTTGGATATTTCATTTGATAAGGGAGGGGCAAAAAATAATTACAAAAAAAAAAGGGAAAACACGCCCCCATACTTAAAACCAACATTGTCCTCAATGTTGAAGGTAAGTGTGAGGAACGAAAATATTTACAAAAAGACGAAGATTTTAATTACAAGAAAGAGAAAAAAAATTAAATTTACAAGCATAGTTACAAAATAAAAAAAAAGGGACTCCACGAATATATAAAAAATTGTTTTTTTTGGTTTGTTTTAGTTTTCCGAAATGTACAAAACACGAATAAAATACGTATAGAAGAAGTTAAAAGTATATATGTGATCATATATTTTTTGGGTATGATAAAAATAAATTTTTATCATCTTTTTATGTTATGATTTATATTGTAAACATTTTTTTTTTGTTGTTTTGGTTTTAATTTGAAAATGCATGTTTTAAAATATATCTAAATTTTAAGAAGGATAAAATAAAGAAAATAAAGAGAAAACTTTAAGATAAAAACCAAGGAAGAAATAAGAGAAATAGAAAGGTAAAAGCAACGGGGTTTTCTTGTTTCGAAATATCGACAAAAATCCCCTCTCGGGTCTGTCGAGTAATCCTACTTTGAGAAACTTCCTATTGTCTTATCTGAAAATTTCCCAAAATTCTTTTTGATTTTCGTTTTAAAGTTTTTGCATTATTTTATTTTGTTTTATGTTTTTCTTTGAAAAAAAAGAATGATAATTTAAAATATGCATAATTATTAATATTTATTATTTTTTTTTCATTTTATTATTATTATTTATTTATTTATTATTATTATTTATTATTATTATTATTTATTATTATTATTATTTATTATTATTATTATTTATTATTATTATTTTTGTTTAAGTTTTTTTTTTTTTTTTTTTTTTTGAAATGAAAATTTATTTCATCATTTTTTTTTTGGTTTTATAAAAAAAAGAGCGTAATTGGATAAATATGGGGGTGCCTCCCACGAGCGCTTTGTTTAACGTCTCGTAGCTCGACGCGTTGGCGGGGTACGATCTTTTTAGAGGTGGGGGAGGGGTATGGAATTTAACTTCCCTCCCAGATGATCCCCCGCGTGGTAGAGTTTTAGTCGGTGACCGTTAACTTTTAAGTCGCCTTTTTCCGGGTGGGTGATAAGGACGGTCCCGTATGGCCAAACCTCTTTCACTTGAAAGGGGCCGGACCAACGGGATTTTAGTTTCCCCGGAAAAAGACGAAGACGTGAGTTATATAGGAGGACGAGATCGCCCGGCGCAAATGATTTTGGAAATTTTATTTTCCGGTCGTGGTAAAATTTCGAGCGTTCCTTATAAAATTTATTACTCTCGTAAGCGTTCGCACGCCATTCATCGAGTTCATTTAATTGGAATTTCCGATTTTCGGCGGTTAAATTA
Organism: Dactylorhiza incarnata; assembly: GCA_033032865.1. Lineage (NCBI taxonomy): Eukaryota > Viridiplantae > Streptophyta > Magnoliopsida > Asparagales > Orchidaceae > Dactylorhiza > Dactylorhiza incarnata. The sequence continues at coordinate 10,731 of JAWHQI010000415.1, read as the reverse complement.
TGATCGAGATTTAAGAGTTTTAACGCCCAAAAAGCGCGGTGCTCTAATTCTACGGGCAAATGGCATGCCTTGCCGTAGACTAATCGATAAGGCGTACAACCGATTGCGGTCTTGTACGCCGTACGATAAGCCCACAGCGCGTCGTCTAATTTAAGTGCCCAATCCTTCCTATTAGTTGAAACGGTTTTTTCTAATATGCGTTTGATTTCCCGATTTACTACCTCCACTTGGCCGCTCGTTTGGGGGTGATAGGCGGTGGCGAGCTTATGCGTGACGCCATATTTGGTTAATATTTTTGCAAACTGGGCATTGCAAAAGTGCGTACCCCTATCACTAACTATCGCACGGGGCGTACCGAAGCGAGAAAATAATTTTTTAAGAAATTTGACGACGACTCTCGCATCGTTGGTGGGGAGAGCTTGCGCTTCCGCCCACCTAGATACGTAGTCGACCGCCACTAAAATGTAGCGATTTGTATATGAAGGAGGTAGGGGGCCTATGAAATCTATGCCCCATAAATCGAAAATCTCGCATTCTAAATAAAAATTTTGGGGCATCTCGTCGCGACGAGAGATGTTACCCGACCGTTGACAGCTATCGCATGTGCTCACAAAAGTGTGAGCGTCTTTGAAGAGAGCGGGCCAATAAAAGCCCGCCTCTAGCGCTTTCTGCGCGGTCCGGTTGGCTTGATAATGCCCCCCGGCCGGCCCTTCGTGGCAGTGCCGCAAAATTTGCGCACCCTCCTCGCTCGAAACGCATCTCCGCACGACCTGGTCCACGCAGACGCGAAATAAGAAAGGGTCCTCCCAAAAGTAATTTTTCAAATCAGAAAAGAATTTCTTCTTTTGCTGTTTTGAAAAGTCTTTCGGGAGCACCCGCGCAACTAAATAGTCTCTTCTCTTTGTTAGAAAGAGAGAAAGAAAAGGGTCCTCCCAAAAACTTGATACGCTTTTTAATTGGTTTGTTTCTCTCTTTTCTTTGTTAGAAAGAGAGAAAGAAAAGGAAAAGCTCTTTCTTCCTTTTCGATTCAACCTTGGGCGGACGTTTTCGAAGAGCCCCGCGAGTAATCCTACTTCGAGGAATTATCCGTTATCCTATCGAAGGATAGAAGTAACGGACTCTTTCTCTTTCGAAATATCGAGGATTCCTCCTCGGCCGCGTCCTTTGAAGGCAGAATGAAAAGAAAAATAAAGCTACTTTACTTTTAAAATTTAAATTGAAAGCTTTTTGAAAATATTGTTGCAACAATTTTTTAAGTAGTTGCAACAATTCTTTAAGAGCGCTTTAAAACTTCTTTTACCTTGAGCTAGTTGCAACAACCAAAGAGGCGTTGCAACAATTTTTTAGTGTTTTTAAAAGAGTTTTAAAGAGTGCTTTAGAGAGAAAGCTTTTGGGTTTATGTAATTATCCGGACTAAAATCAATAAAGGCAAGTGGACCTTATCGATAGTAGTATAGGATATTTCTTTTGAAATATCAAGGTCGTATTTTTCCAAGGTCGTATCGATTATTTCTACTTGTTAGGAACGCGCTATTATCTTATCGAGAAGAGTTTGAAGATTTTTATGATTTTATAGAAAAGTTAGTGACGAAAACGATAACTATCGCGGGCTTGGTGTGCGTTTAGCAAAAACCAAGAAAAGCGATGAAAAGAAAAAGAACGAAAACGTTAATTTGAAAAGTAGTTTTGCTTAGAAATTTTTAGGGTTTTATGAAACTATAATGATAACTACGGCGATAATTAGCGATTGAGCGGAGCGCGTGATTAAGCAAAAAGCAAATATATAAAAGATAAAAGACGCACTAATTGAAAACTCACGCACTCTACGGAATTAAAATTAAAGCGGTAAATTGCAGAAATTGAAGAAATGCGATCCCTACCCAAATAGGTAGAGGGGAAATAAATGCGTGAGCAAGTCCTATCCAAACGGATAGGCGGGAAATAAATGCGTGAGCAAGTCCTATCCAAACGGATAGGCGGGAAATAAATGCGTGAGCAAGTCCTATCCAAACGGATAGGCGGGAAATAAATGCGTGACAGAAATGGAAACTATTCGGTTACAAAAAAGGCGCAAAATTTATTCACCTACACACACGCACTCTACTTGAAATTGAAATCTAAGTTAAAAGAAAATAAAATCTATGCTCATAAACACACACACTCTTCTTTAATGAAATCTAATTAAAAATAAAACAAAACTAATCTCATACACTCACACACACAACAATAATGAAAACTAAGTTAAAAGAAAAGAAAAGCTATACTCATACACTCACCCACACTAACAACAAAACAAAACTAAAATAAATACAAATTACTCTCATACACACACACACTTACAAAAAGAGACAAAGAAAGTGAAAACAACAAAATAAAACAAAACAAAACAATTTAATTAACCACCTACACTCACACACACTAATAACAAAACATCTAAAAATTATAACAAAACTAAAAACAAGATAATTACTCTCATACACTCACACACACAAATTAAAAAGATGAAAACTAATTAAAATTACTAAATTACTAAATTACAAAAAACTAAAAATAAAAAGAAAAAGAAAAAGAAAACACACACACACTTCCAACAAAACAAAGAGAGAGAGAGTGTGACAAAACAAGCCAACTATTTCATTTCCATAATAAAAAGATTACAAAAAAACAAGAGAGAAAAAGAGCACAAAATTACAAAAACATAAAAACTAGTTGGATCAAAACCTTAAGAATAAGCTCTTAAAATTTTTGAACCCTTGGACTCAGCTGAAACTGGCTATTTATAGAAAAAATTTTTGGATTACACGCCCTCGGACACGGGCGTGTCTGAGGGCGTGACACGGCTTGGGGTGCGAATAGCCAGAACAGCTGGATCCAGGCAGGCATCTGGAAGGCTTGACCGGCGACTTCGGAAGTACACGGGCGTGTTCCAAGTAACACGGGCGTGTTCGATGTCGGCATTGTGTTGTCGGCTGCTGGGCGTGACGGGCGGCGTGTCCTTTGTTCTTCCGAAAGAAATTGAGGGGTCACGGCCTCGGTCACGGGCGTGACCCGATCACGGCCGTGACTGTGGGCATGACATTGACATCTTGGCTCGAATCTGGGCTTGGTCATTCAACACGGGCGTGACTGATTTACACGGCCTCGGTCACGGGCGTGACCGAGGGCGTGACTTGATGTTTGAGTTGGAAAAAGAGCAGGGAAAAGAAAATGTTAGGGATTAGTGAACACGCCCTTGGACACGGGCGTGACCAAGGGCGTGACTTAACAAAATTACAAAAACTTTACAAAAATTAAAATAAAACTAAGTTAAAAACAAAAATAACAAAAACAAACATTTTATTCATTAATTTACATATATTATTTAGAAATCTAATTAAAATTATACTAAAAATTATAAAGAAAAATGCGTATATTTACTATTCATCAAACACCCCCATACTTAAGCTTTTGCTATTCCAGAGCAAAAGTAAGGGATACCTATAAGACGTTTAATAAAATTTCTAATTTACTAAAGTTTTTATTAAATCAAAAGTAAGATCGAAATAAATTTAGGGTATTTAAAGAGGTAAGTCCAAAACTATGAAAGTAATTTAAAAAGAGCGAAAAAATTTTAGCGAGACTTCTAAAGTTAGCTAAATAGCATCGATTATTGCAGTCTTTGGTACCTTTTAATTAGAATAGAATTATATAAAACTATAACCTTTTTTAAGAAAGTTTTTAAGAATAAATAAAGCCTACTAATTATGCTCTCTCAAACTTTTTTAAATTAAAATCTAGGTACAATTTTATTGGCTAAGGGGTAGGGAAAAAAGGTAGCCTTGGCAAAAAGAAGAGTGCTTGGATATAGGGGTGACGGATTTTATCCTCTCACCCCACCTTTTTGGTGGTTTTGCTTTGGTTCCCAGCGTTGGTTTACGCAGGATAATTGAAATCTTTTCTAAACTTAACCCAATGCCCGTGTTTACGGAATTAAATTCCCATTGACACGGGATTTCTTTTAACAATATTGGGTGCCTGTGTTTACGGAATCTATTTATTCCCATTGACACAGGATTTCTTTTTTTAAAACTTCTTCTTTTACTTTTTTTATGCCAAGCTAAAGGGGTGTTTATACTTTGGTTTCAAGAGAAATTCTAGATTAATAAAGAAAGATTTTGAGAGCAAGTTTAGTAGATTAAAAACATTCCTAAAGTTTCACAAGTTTAGAGTTAGAATAATTGAATCTAAAGATGGTTTGCCAATATAATACAAAAATGAATCTATTTAGGGTAAACTCGAGGTAGTGCTAAAAGTTCTGTTCTCAAATTAAATTAAGATCGCAAGATTTTCTTTACTACTGAAAATTCCTCAATTTAAATTTTTCAAACTATGAAATAAATAAAATTGATTTAGCAAATCATAAATAATGAAAAGCGCTTAGAGATAAAACTAACCTCGCCTTGGGAATAACAAAAAGCTAAGTAGGGGTTTTATTTTATTTTTGGGTTTTTTTTTTTTTTTGATAAGTTTTTCATATATTTTTTTTTGTTTTTAAGATATGATTTTTTTTTTTTTTTTTTTTTGATTTTCTTTATAACAAAATGCATAAATAAATACAAGATTTTTGATTTTTCTAAGATATTTTTTTTTCATCATATTTTTTTTTGATTGTTTTAATTTTGTTAAAAATATGTACATATATAAAAAAAAGGAAAAAAAAGAAAGAAAGAAAAGAAAATAAAAGAACATAAATATTTTTGGTGTTATGACAAAATTAATTTTGTTATAACAAATTTTTAAGTACTTTTTTCATCAATTTTTTATTTTGATTTATAACAAAAAACATATGTAAATACATATATATTTACATTAATACTAAAAAAGGAAAAAGAAAGACATTTTTTTTGAATGTTATGACAAAATTTTTGTGAATTTTGTTGTAACAAATTTTTTTGTAAAACTTTTCATCTCTTTTTTTTTTTGTTTTGGATTTTGATTTTATAAATAAGGTTTATTTATATACAAATAAAGACATAAATATAAAACATGTAAATTTTTTTGGATATTTCATTTGATAAGGGAGGGGCAAAAAATAATTACAAAAAAAAAAGGGAAAACACGCCCCCATACTTAAAACCAACATTGTCCTCAATGTTGAAGGTAAGTGTGAGGAACGAAAATATTTACAAAAAGACGAAGATTTTAATTACAAGAAAGAGAAAAAAAATTAAATTTACAAGCATAGTTACAAAATAAAAAAAAAGGGACTCCACGAATATATACAAAATTGTTTTTTTGGTTTGTTTTAGTTTTCCGAAATGTACAAAACACGAATAAAATACGTATAGAAGAAGTTAAAAGTATATATGTGATCATATATTTTTTGGGTATGATAAAAATAAATTTTTATCATCTTTTTATGTTATGATTTATATTGTAAACATTTTTTTTTTGTTGTTTTGGTTTTAATTTGAAAATGCATGTTTTAAAATATATCTAAATTTTAAGAAGGATAAAATAAAGAAAATAAAGAGAAAACTTTAAGATAAAAACCAAGGAAGAAATAAGAGAAATAGAAAGGTAAAAGCAACGGGGTTTTCTTGTTTCGAAATATCGACAAAAATCCCCTCTCGGGTCTGTCGAGTAATCCTACTTTGAGAAACTTCCTATTGTCTTATCTGAAAATTTCCCAAAATTCTTTTTGATTTTCGTTTTAAAGTTTTTGCATTATTTTATTTTGTTTTATGTTTTTCTTTGAAAAAAAAGAATGATAATTTAAAATATGCATAATTATTAATATTTATTATTTTTTTTTCATTTTATTATTATTATTTATTTATTTATTATTATTATTTATTATTATTATTATTTATTATTATTATTATTTATTATTATTATTATTTATTATTATTATTTTTGTTTAAGTTTTTTTTTTTTTTTTTTTTTTTTTTGAAATGAAAATTTATTTCATCATTTTTTTTTTGGTTTTATAAAAAAAAGAGCGTAATTGGATAAATATGGGGGTGCCTCCCACGAGCGCTTTGTTTAACGTCTCGTAGCTCGACGCGTTGGCGGGGTACGATCTTTTTAGAGGTGGGGGAGGGGTATGGAATTTAACTTCCCTCCCAGATGATCCCCCGCGTGGTAGAGTTTTAGTCGGTGACCGTTAACTTTTAAGTCGCCTTTTTCCGGGTGGGTGATAAGGACGGTCCCGTATGGCCAAACCTCTTTCACTTGAAAGGGGCCGGACCAACGGGATTTTAGTTTCCCCGGAAAAAGACGAAGACGTGAGTTATATAGGAGGACGAGATCGCCCGGCGCAAATGATTTTGGAAATTTTATTTTCCGGTCGTGGTAAAATTTCGAGCGTTCCTTATAAAATTTATTACTCTCGTAAGCGTTCGCACGCCATTCATCGAGTTCATTTAATTGGAATTTCCGATTTTCGGCGGTTAAATTATGATCGAGATTTAAGAGTTTTAACGCCCAAAAAGCGCGGTGCTCTAATTCTACGGGCAAATGGCATGCCTTGCCGTAGACTAATCGATAAGGCGTACAACCGATTGCGGTCTTGTACGCCGTACGATAAGCCCACAGCGCGTCGTCTAATTTAAGTGCCCAATCCTTCCTATTAGTTGAAACGGTTTTTTCTAATATGCGTTTGATTTCCCGATTTACTACCTCCACTTGGCCGCTCGTTTGGGGGTGATAGGCGGTGGCGAGCTTATGCGTGACGCCATATTTGGTTAATATTTTTGCAAACTGGGCATTGCAAAAGTGCGTACCCCTATCACTAACTATCGCACGGGGCGTACCGAAGCGAGAAAATAATTTTTTAAGAAATTTGACGACGACTCTCGCATCGTTGGTGGGGAGAGCTTGCGCTTCCGCCCACCTAGATACGTAGTCGACCGCCACTAAAATGTAGCGATTTGTATATGAAGGAGGTAGGGGGCCTATGAAATCTATGCCCCATAAATCGAAAATCTCGCATTCTAAATAAAAATTTTGGGGCATCTCGTCGCGACGAGAGATGTTACCCGACCGTTGACAGCTATCGCATGTGCTCACAAAAGTGTGAGCGTCTTTGAAGAGAGCGGGCCAATAAAAGCCCGCCTCTAGCGCTTTCTGCGCGGTCCGGTTGGCTTGATAATGCCCCCCGGCCGGCCCTTCGTGGCAGTGCCGCAAAATTTGCGCACCCTCCTCGCTCGAAACGCATCTCCGCACGACCTGGTCCGCGCAGACGCGAAATAAGAAAGGGTCCTCCCAAAAGTAATTTTTCAAATCAGAAAAGAATTTCTTCTTTTGCTGTTTTGAAAAGTCTTTCGGGAGCACCCGCGCAACTAAATAGTTGGCGTAGTCTGCGAACCAAGGCGAGGGAGAAGTTTGTAAATTATTTAAAGCTAAAAGACGCTCCTCGGGAAATCGATCATCGATTTTCGGTTCGAAGAGCGCTTCCGCGGTTGGGTGCTCTAAACGAGAAAGGTGGTCGGCCGCTAAATTTTCGGCCCCCTTCTTATCGCGGATCTCTAAATCAAATTCTTGTAATAGGAGGATCCATCGAAGAAGGCGGGGCTTAGCGTCCATTTTTTCTAATAAATATTTTAGGGCGGAGTGGTCGGTAAATATAATAATTTTTGAAAGCGTGACGTAGGGCCTAAACTTATCTATGGCGAAGACGACGGCAAGGAGTTCCTTTTCCGTTGTCGTGTAATTAGCCTGTGCGGCCGTGAGCGTGCGGGACGCGTAGTAGATAGGATGAAAATATTTATTTACGCGTTGGCCTAATACAGCCCCTACCGCTATATCGCTCGCGTCGCACATTATCTCAAACGGAAGGGTCCAATCGGGCGCCACCAGAATGGGAGAATGGATAAGTTTATTTTTTATGGCATTGAATGCCTCTACGCACGCGTTATCAAAAATAAATGGAGATTCCTTCTCCAGGAGGTGGGTTAGCGGTTTTGTTATTTTAGAAAAGTTTTGGATGAACCGCCTATAAAAACCCGCGTGGCCAAGAAAACTACGGATTGATTTAATATTTGAGGGCGCGGGGAGTTTTTCAATTATTTCGACCTTGGCCTTGTCGACCTCCATCCCTCTTTCAGAAATTTTGTGGCCGAGAACTAAGCCTTCTCGAACCATAAAATTACACTTTTCCCAGTTTAAAACCAGGTTCGTGTCTTCGCATCGTTGGAGGACTCGATCTAAATTTTGGAGGCAGTTTTGGAAGGAGCTTCCAAAAACCGAGAAGTCATCCATAAAGACTTCCATAATATCCTCTACGAGCTCTCCAAATATCGCTAGCATACATCGTTGAAATGTAGCTGGCGCGTTGCAGAGGCCGAATGGCATCCTTCGATACGCAAAGGTACCGAAGGGGCACGTAAAGGTTGTTTTCTCCTGGTCTTCGGGGGAGATAGAAATTTGTAAAAATCCCGATAGACCATCGAGAAAACAATAATAAGGATGGCCCGATAGCCGCTCCAAAATTTGATCGATAAACGGTAACAGAAAGTGGTCTTTGCGGGTGGCATCATTTAATTTTCGGTAATCGATGCACACCCTCCAACCCGTAACAGTACGAGTTGGAATTAATTCGTTATGTTCGTTTGCCACGACCGTTATACCGCCCTTTTTAGGCACGACATGAATGGGACTAACCCACGTGCTGTCAGAAATAGGGTAGATAATCCCCGCATCCAGTAGTTTTATTACTTCAGCCTTAACGACTTCCCGCATATTTGGGTTTAATCGTCGCTGAGGCTGGATGGTTTTGCGGGAATTATCTTCTAATAATATTTTGTGCGTGCAAAAAGAGGGATTTATCCCCCTAATATCGGAAATCTGCCATGCAATTGCATGGCGATGCGTGGACAAAACTTTAACTAATTCGGAAGTTTCCGAATCAGATAAGGAAGACGAAATAATAACCGGGAGTTTTAAGTCCGCGGCGAGAAAAGCGTATTTTAAATGGTCGGGGAGTGGCTTAAGCTCCAAGACCGGGGGTTCTTCGTAAGAGGTTGTTATTTTTAAACTTTTAGAATTAAAAGATTCGAAAGGCGAATCTGGCGGTAGCTCGTCCAAAGGGGCGAGGTCCGCCAAATCCGGTTCGTCTATATTTAAAGCGAGTAATTCATAAAGCGAAGAACACTCATCCTCGAACGCGGATTCTAAGTGAAAGCAAGAATCGTCGTTCGATAAAGAATTTCGCATCGAGGGATTAATAAGAAGGGTAACTTCGTCGTCCCCTACCCGAAGGAGGAGGCGACCGTTACTCACATCAATTAAAGCGCGGGAGGTCGCGAGGAAAGGGCGACCGAGGATAATTGGCACCTCGGCGTCCTCCTCGATGTCGAGGATGACGAAGTCTACCGGGAAGATAAACTTGTCAACCTTGACCAGAACGTCCTCCACTACCCCGATAGGATATTTTATCGAGCGATCCGCGAGTTGGATGCTCATTTTCGTTGGGGTGGGAACACCCAAATCAAGTTTTTTAAAGAGGGAGAAGGGCATCAAATTGATGCTCGCTCCCAGGTCCGCTAGGGCGTACTTTATTAATAAATTGCCAAAAAGGCACGGGATGGAAAACCTTCCCGGGTCGTTTAGTTTTGGCGGCAATTTATTAAGTAGGACCGCCGAGCATTCCGCATTTAAGGAAACACGCGAAATACCCTCGAGCTTCTTTTATCAGAAAGGAGCTCCTTAAGGTATTTCGCGTATTTCGGCATTTGTGAGAGTGCCTCGCAGAAGGGGACGTTAATTTGAATTTGTTTAAAAATTTGTAAAAACTTTTTATAATGTTCGTCCTCCTTCTCTTTATTAAGTTTTGCGGGGTACGGAATTTGCGGGCTCGAGACGCCCGGCGCTAATTTTGTTTCCGTATCTAATAAAATAAAAGACGAGGGTGCAGGGGTCGGAGGCGAAACAGTTACCTGATGCTCAAACCCGCAATGGGGAGTCGACCTCCTTGCCGCTGCGAAGGGTAATGGCGTGGGCATTTTCACGCGGGTTCTGCTCCGAGTTCCCCGGCAGTGCTCCATGTGGCCGCTCGGAGACCATTTTTGCAAGCTGGCCTACCTGTATTTCTAAGTTTTTTAGCGATCCGGTTATATTCCGGATATTTGCGTCGTTGGAAGCCATGTATTTTGCAAAAAGCTCCTCGAGCGGAGAAGGTTTTGGAGGGGGAGGCGCAAAACCTTGCTGAAATCCTTGGGGAAATCCATGCGGAAATCCTTGCGGGATCGCAGGTGGAGGGCGTTGCGCATTATTTGGGTTACTCCAGGAGAAGTTCGGGTGATTCCTCCAACCCGGGTTATAGTTATTACTATAAGGGTTGAAGGGCGCCCGCACTTGGTTACCCACGTAATCCACCGATTCCTCGCATAAATTATTATTATTATTAATATTATTAAGATTATTAAAATTATTATTATTATTATTAGCCCACGCGGGGGTGGAGGAGGAAGCAGTCATCTCCGCCACTTGCTTACTTAGCCGCTCTACCTGCGAGGCTAAGTGAGTAGTGGCATCCACTTCAAAAATCCCAGCCGCTTTAGAAGGACGCGCCCTTGGCACATTCCACTGGTATGCGTTCATGGCCATTTCCTCGAACAAAGTTTGAGCGGCCTCCGGGGTTTTGTTGTTTAACGTTCCCCCGGCGGCCGCGTCGATCATTTGTCGAGTCGAGAAATTTAAGCCGTTATAGAACGTTTGTACCTGTAGCCAAGGTGGTAGCGCGTGATGAGG